>JARYHS010008075.1:141707677-141764636 GCA_031002005.1 Vandiemenella viatica
CCCTGATTTTGTCGATCCTGTGACATTAATTTCTTGCTTCTACCTTCTTTAGTTTAAATTTTGATTTGTTTCAAAAATTAAAAATCCTACTTATACTATCCCTAATTACTTGATTTTATGTTCTGAATGTTCTAGAAGGCACCTGGTGATAAAAGCTTTTCTGTGACTTTTTGCATTTATTAGTTACTTAAAATTTTAGATCCAGCCACCTCTGACAGCATGATTTAAAAATATCAACAAATTGAAATCTCTCTTCCACTAATTTTTTCTGGGTATGATGAATACACTTTGAAATGATCCCCATAGTAAATGTTGGTAGTGTAAATGAATGCAAGAAAACTATTGTACTTGAAAAACTACTTTAACTAAAATTTTTGTCTTCCACTAAAGCAGCCTTGAAATCTGACTCGGAAGTGTTTTACTACTAGAAATGACTGGTAGAAATATTTTACTGTATTCTTGTTCGTTAAATCTGTTCCTAAATGGTTTTAGCAAGCTTATAGATATAACCACATATCATACTTCACTTTTGATAAATTCTCTTACCAGATACCCACCAACATAGATAAATACTCCACCCTTTGGAGTTTGTAAATACAATTTAAAAAAAAAATACATTTTTTGAATGTAATCTACTATATAATTTCGTAAGGTCATTCACTCACCTTGATAGCTATTGGCTAGAAAATGATGGCGTCATGGGCCAGCCTTCGCTAGCAAAACAGCGACCAGAGGTATTATTATAAGGAATTCGTGGTTATGTCAACAATTTAATAGCTAAGCAACTACTACCAAATTAATAGCCATAATACAGTCATTAAGTTTGCTTTTCGTAGCGTTTCATAGTTAAAAAGAATATTGATAAATTTTGCAGCTGAAAAAAAGTGGATCTGCTTTTCACTAACATGTTGCTAATGAAAGCAACTTAAAAAACATTTAAAAAATTACTCGTGGTCTCTCTGTAACCATGAATGACAATTGTTATTCCGGCTTGGAAAAATTTTAATCTAATTAAAATTTTAACTAATGTTGTTGCTGGACAAAAGTTTATGCATTACGTTTTATTTACATTTTAGGGATTTTACTGGGCTTTTGTTCATGTTCGCTGTACGTGAATTATTAGGTTATTTTAAGTGTACTTCAGACCAAATATGTTACCGAATTGAGTATTATGGAAATTCATTTCTTTGGAGTTACACAACTGTTTAATAATATGGTAAGTTTCTATTTAAGCAATTATACAATTGCACTATCGTCCCTGTTCGTGTTTAATACCTACCTCTATTAATCTTCTGAGTTCTTTAAGCTCAACAGATTTTATTCACCCTGAAACACTGGTCAAGTTTACATTTGGTCAAATCAGGTCAACCTGTCATAATCTTTCATCCTAGAAACCGGAACTATTCTAGACCCGTGATGATACGCATAAACGGTCACGGGCTTACACTAGTATATTAATAAAACAAATACACTTTAATAATCATAACAAAATTGTAATATTTAATTTGTGGTAAACATCTCTGTGCTTTCTGGGCAATAATAAAACTTGGTAGTGTGTGTTGTTGATTTATTGGCAGTTGTTCGATATCAGACTATAAAATTATGATTTTTACTTAAGTTAACTGTTGAGGAAACAATATATTACACATCACATGTAAAGTTCTTTCATTACGTCCCTAGATAAAATTTTAAACGAAGCTAATACAATGTGATTTGGTTATTTAGTACTTCATTTTCCAGAAATATGGTATATTAGAATATATCGAAAGTGCTGATCAAACCACTACAACAAAGATAAACAGTCCAAAAAATGTAAGAAAATAATGGTATTTAATTTCCAGTAGGTAACCGTAAAAAAAAAAAAAAAAAAAAAAAAGATATGACAGTTCAAATGTTTAATGTTTATGCTTTACTGCTAGAAGGCAAATGCATTCCCTGTGTTTATTTAAGCCTGTACAGGCAAAGCAGTGGTGAAAATCTCGATGGTATGTTGTTGTTTTATCAATTTATGTTGTCTTTATCAGTACACCATAATCAATTTTTCCTTAAGTTAACTGTTACGGAAATGGTATATTACACACCCAACTTGAAATCATTTTGTTGTGACCTCAGATATAATCCTAATGACAGTTTATGCTTTGTGACATTAACAGTTGATAGAATTTGGATTTCTAATATAAAACAATTACCTATACATATTAATTTTTCACATAGCTTTATGAACAATTACTGACTCAGTTTCTAATCTTTTATAAATTATGTTAATTTAAAATATAAGTAAAACAATAAACAAAACTATCAGACATTATTATGAAAACCATATCTAAGTTTCAGATAGGAACTTGTCAGGCGGCAAGGCTGCATGGGGGTTAACAACACTTTTGCCTGAACTGTGAAGGGTAATTGAAATAACGTTACTTGACACAGTTTCTGAATAACACAATACTTATATTCTTGATAATAGTTCACTCGTACATTGTCGGTACCAGATACGTGAATAAAGCATCGAACGACAGTTTCTTTGAAGATTACAGGTTAAGTACATTCACATGAGAAGACAAAAACTCACAAAGTCCCCATAACATTAGTGAGTACTACGGCATCTTGGAATTTTCCTAAACCGCCACCGTGTGGAACAATTTGCTCCGCGGAGTTGCGCGATCATCTTCCGGTGAAAGAATGAGACCAGAGTGAGACTACATATTACGAAGTTACTTCTTTGAAAATCTAGCGCGGGGTGAGACAATTTAAGCTTGCTGCAAGATCTTTTATATACTTCTCAGAGCTTATGATGTCAGCAAATTTTTCTTTAATTAATATCTCCAAAAGTACTAAATAGTTTAACTTGAAATTTTTACAGGGACTTTCTATTATCATGATCTATCTGTTTTAATTTAATTTAACATTCAAAAAGGTTTCTATAATCTTAAAATTGAAGTCATCAACTTGGCGAAATTTTTACGCGCTTCAGCAACAATCCGCAATAATCTATCTTTAAAAACTTAATTATTCTGACGAATGCTTATACTTTTCACCGAAACCATTATACGTTTGTAATCGTCTCAATTTGGGCTATCTACTGATATAAATTTCAAATTAATATTCCTATTAGTTAAAAAGATATTTTTTTCTCTTAGTTAAAACTGCTAATTAAACTTTGACAAATTAGTTAATTTTACTATCAAAATACTTGGGACAATGCTAACTATAGCTGGTGATAAAAGATCAGCTGTAGCTTTACTCAATTAAAAGATATTTCAAATCTTAGATTTTTACTTTTCTGATCGCGTGTTTCAAAACATGAACATGAACTGAATTATCTCTTAAAATAAAAGTTTCCCGATATAATAAATACACTTTAAAATGATTCTAATGATGAGTTTTAACTGTGGAAATAAATACAGGGAAATTCCTTCAAGTTGACAATTACTCTTCTCGAAATTTTCCAGCAGAAGTGACTTCACAATTGATCTATAGAATACTTTACTGCTGGGGATAGCTAGTGGGAGTGCTTTTGGTGAACTAAAGGGTACCTAACAAACTTCGCAGGTGGGAACTGGCCTACCAACATGTTTTGGACACCCCTCTCCCCTTTTTTCCTCCCCGAGCCTTAATCTCAAATAACACCTGTTTATTTAAAAATGAGAGAATCAGATAACTATGCGCTGAAAGTTCACTATAAACTTTATTCTAAAATACTAAGAAATGTAATAAGGAAGGCCAAGAACAAGTACATATCGGCAAAAATAGAAAATTCAGACAATAAAATGAGAACAATATGGAATATAATAAAGACTGAAACAGGAAAAACTGTAAATCACTCTAAAGACATAAAAATAGAACAAAATGGACATGTGTATAGCGAAGTAGGGGAGGTTTGTGAAATATTTAACAAACATTTTACGTCAGTAGTAGATAAATTAGGCATAGAAAAGCAATCCCCACATAGTGCTCTAAGGCTTCTTGAGACTGCTTTCCCAAATAGCTTTGTGGAGATGAAATTGCCACCAGTAACAGTCTCAGAAATAAATAAACTCATTAAACAATTAAAACCTAAAAATTCTTCCAGCTATGACAATATTTCAAGTAAATTACTGAAAAGATGTTCAGACTGTATCAGTCATGTACTTGCTCACATTTGTAATGAATCCTTAATACAAGGTGTTTTTCCCGATAGACTAAAATATGCTGTTGTAAAACCATTATTTAAAAAAGGAGACGTAACATGTGTAGACAACTATCGTCCCATTTCATTACTTTCAACATTCTCAAAGGTTTTTGAAAAAGTCATGTATAGTAGAGTAATAAAACATGTTACACACTATAATATCCTAACTAATTCACAATTTGGGTTCAAAAAAGGATCATCCATAGAAATGGCTATATATTCATTTTTAAATAACACATTTGAGGAACTGAATAATAAAATGAATCCTGTAGGAATATTTTGTGATCTTGCAAAAGCATTTGACTGTGTAAATCATGAATTACTTTTGAAAAAAATGGAATACTATGGTATTTTTGGGACCGCAGGTAAATGGTTTAAATCATACATTGAAAGCCGAATGCAAAAAGTTTCAATTTTTGATTCTAAAATAAGTAAAGATGCTTCATCAGACTGGGAGAAAATAAAACATGGAATTCCACAAGGCTCTGTCTTAGGTCCCCTCCTCTTTCTGTTATACATCAATGACCTTCCTGGAAATTTATCCGACAAAGTTAAGAGTGTTTTATTTGCAGATGACACTAACCTGACTGTGCGTAAAACACCAAACAGTACTATAGAATTTAATGTAAATGAAGTACTTAGAGTAGTAGCAAATTGGTTTAAGGCAAATTCATTAAAATTAAATTTTGAAAAAAACACATTATATTAGGTTTAAAACAAAAAACTATGCACAGCCAGATATATGTATAAACTATAAAAACAACAAATCTTAGAAACAGAGAGTATAAAATTTCTTGGTATTAAAATAGATCAGAAACTCTGTTGGCATGATCATATCACTACACTACTGGCAAAGTTAAGTAGTGCCACCTTCGCAATACGAACACTTTCTCTAACAGCAGATCTAGAATTAATGAAACAGGTGTACTCCTCATATTTTCATTCAGTAATGTCATATGGCATAATTTTTTGGGGAAACTCTTCACAAAGTAAAAAAGTTTTCATAGCACAGAAAAGAGCTATTAGGTTTCTGTGTAGGGTAAAACCAAGAACTTCTTGCAGACAACTCTTTAAGAAACTCAATATTCTTACAATGTATTCTCAGTATATATATTCTCTCATGAGCTTTGTCATAGAAAATTTTAACCTGTTTACACCTAATTCACAGGTACACAGTTTCAATACAAGAAACAGAAATAACTTGCATAAAACACAAACATCTCTGTCATTAGTACAAAGAGGAGTTAATTATTCTGGGATACATCTGTTTAATAAACTACCTAATCGTATAAAACAGCTTTCAGATAATAAAGATGTATTCAAACAAAAACTTAGAGATTATCTTATTGGCAACTCCTTCTACTCCATTCAAGAATTTGAAGAAAATAATTAATTGTACTCATTATGACGTTAGCAAAACTCAGTTGTAAAAATGTATGTTTATTATTATTTCTTGTATTTGTAAAATATGTATATATATATATATTTACTATGATATGACTCATATCATGTGTATATGTATCAACAATGACATGTTTCACATCCCAGAGGTACTTCCTCAGCAGGGATCCATGGAACAAGATTGATAAATAAATAAATAAATAAATAATTCCCAACACTGACCAGAATAATTTTTTTTTTTTAAATTTCTTAACAAAATGTTTTTCCTTAAATATTGTGTTTTTTGTGTAGTGCTATGTTGCTGCTTCGCTCCTTGCTTCAACTTTTGTGAGTGTTGGTCGTTTCTGTTCCAAATAAATATCGCCTTGTGTCAATTCCTCCTGCTCCATTGTTACTGATATCTCTAGATCTAATGTTTTTATCCATTCACCTGCACTTATCAATGTGTCATGCATCTCTGTTATTGTTCCTTCATTGACTCAAAGAGGATAGTCAGGAATGATGTGGTGGATTATCTCTAAGGTGGCTTAACAGTCACAATTTGTAGACTGACCCAGTTCCATTTGTGTAATAACTAAACTGCAACTGCCTTGTCCTGTTCGAATAAGATTGATGATTCTCTATTGTCATCTGGGGCGATAAGATCCTTGTAACCATTCTGAAGGTCCTCAACTAGATGTTTATTGGCTACCAATGACTGCTTTCATTGAGTTATGTAGATGTTGAAAGAAGACACTCGAAGATTGACTGCAGTGAACCAGGGTGGTTTCCTTGATTTCAAGAGTTGGTGTTATGCTTGATTAATGTTTTGATGTATAGGCAGCTGAGGGTTCTTCAGAATATTTTTACAGACCTTTAGGAAAGCTTCTGATCTTCTTAGTGCTGGATTTAAAATATTTCATAGAACTGGAAGCTGTATGTTATTCATGCTCTGAATGCATCCAGTAAGTATCCACATTGCTTGATTGAGTTGCACTTTTATCTTCTTCATATGGACATAATTAATCCAGATTTGGTGGCAGTATTCAGCAATACAGTATGACAGAGCTAAGGCTGTGGATCTTAGAACCTGAGCACTAGATCCCTACGAAGTACCTGCAAGATTTCTCGTTTTGACCTTAGCTGTCACTTGTGATAAATGTTGCTTGAAATCCAGAGTTCTAGTATGCAGAAATATGGCAAGAGTCAGCCTCTGAATTTGACTTCTGATTAATGGTGCACTTGTCTGTTGCATGAATGGAAAATCAGTATAACTGTTTTGTGAGGCTTAATGCTGGATGCACCATTTCTTGAAGTATAAATCTAAAGTTTCCAAATCAGTGAACAAAGTTGTTTTTGCATTAGAAAAGTTGGGGTTCTGGTTCACCAAACAGATGTCATCAGCGTAAATAAATTTTCTTGAAGATGTTTCCTGTTAATTGTGTGTACAAATTGAATGGAGGGGGAACCAAAGCAGATTCTTCCAGTAAGCTATTATTTAGTTTAAACATTCTGCTTCTGTCATTATCAGAGTAGATCTGAAAATATCTATTTCTCAACATGTTGCTAAGTAGATCCATAAGTTTTTGACATGGAAAGAAGGCCTTCTCACGAAACAGTGTCTTTGGCAGCTGTTAGGTCCAAAAAGGGAGCCACGCTTACTGATTTATTCTCAAACCCATTTTTTGTATGAGAATTGAGAGTCTATACCGGGCCATTGCAATTTGTCCCTGGTCTAAATCCTGCTTGTTCTATAGGAATGTGATTATTGATTACTTCAGAAATTCTGTTGCAGTTCAGGCACTAAAGGACTTTGTATGTGGCACTTGGAAATGCTACTGGTCAACAGTTTTACTTTTTTAGGGTTCAATATGGTTAATATTTTTGTTTTCTTCATCAAGTGTGGGAGGTTTCCAGTTTGTAGGATATTTGGGAAGAAGTATGTAAGCCAACTTACTGTAGGTGGCCCACAGTGGGCCAAAAGTTCAGGGAATATTGTAAGCTATCTGTTAAATTTTGTAACTGCGTGACAAAATTTTGTTCTTAGAACCACGAGTTAGATTGGATAGAATATTAGTACATTTCATTTTTATAGTTAGTTTTTATGTTTGTTCGAGTTAGAAAGCAGATTTACAGTATTTAAGGTAGTATTTTCAATTTCAACATTCTTCGGCATTCGCCTGGAGTGGGAAAGTTCATATTTAGATTATTTATTTTCAGCGAAATTATTAAAGTTAGGATGTTTTTCATGATAACTAAAGTTAACATTTATTTAAAGATCTAGCGATTTGTAGAGTTCCAAACAGATAGAATTATTTTTATTGTCAAGGTCAGATTTGCTAATGTAAAGACTTCAGACGTGCGTTTTGATATCTGACGAGCTTCCCATCAGTCACCCCTGTGAAAGAGGAAAAGATTTCGTTCCCACGCTTCCCGTGAGAACAGTTGCCAGGAATCTTCGAGAAGCGCTATGTGATATAGACTCATGAGTGCAGTTGTTCACTCTCAGTCTGCTAGGAACTGCGAACGCGATAACATGTAGCTCAGTAGGCCAGAAAGTTTTATATCAAGTACTGCTGTGCAAGGTTTATTTTGGAATAATGTAGATTCGCATATTCAAGATTACTACCATGAAGTTTTAAAATAGTTTTCCGCAATGTGGAGCCTCGGGATTGTTTGAATTTACTTAACCGTGGAACAAGGAGAGCATGAGAGCGTGTGATTCTCTTTGGTATAATTTCTGCAACTAAAAGTTTGATTTAATTCATTGAACTATTGGGGTGTGGTGTGGCTTGACCGGTTAATCGAGCTTGTAAAACATTTCTTTGGAAAATTCGTCTGATTGCCTGTACAGTTTTTGGCCTTGTGAAATTTGGAAGAATATACTTATTTAAATGGCAATAAACTATTTATTGAACTTTACCTTTTCATAGTTTTCTGGTTAAAAACCTATGTGGCGGCCGTATCGTCCTAACTAAGCCAAAACTGTAGCATCCAAGGCTACACACGGTCAGAGTTAAGATTCAAGTTTATGCACCAACCCCAAGCATAAGCAAGCGTCCTTCAATATACCATTAAATCCAGCTGCTTTTCCAAGTTTCATACATTTGATTGGATCTTTGGTTTCCTCTTCTCAGAATTGAATAGAGAATTCAGGAGATTATGAAACAGCTTTTTTTCTTATTGCCTAATCTTAATTTGGTAACCCTTTTGACTTTCTTATCTTTTGTCTTCTTAGAAGTCGACACTAGGGTTTGGCAAAATCATTTAGATTGATGGCAGTTTCTGATCTTTTGAGTCTGTTTTTCTAATGACAATTCATGTTTTACTGCTAAATTCGTGTAATCCAGGGATTCTACTGCATGATGCCACATATTTATACAACTCTCATCCGGTAATTGAAGGAGGTGTATTGCACTGTCGGATCTTGGATGTTTCTCATATTTTATTAGTAATTTCTCACTTTCTGTGCTCGAAACAGGGATTTACTTTGTGCGATATCCTCTAGAAATAGATCATCTAGCTACTCCTTTAATGACCCAAAAAAATCTAGTTATTATTTTAGGTTGGTTTCGTCCATCTGATATTGTAGTCTGTTTGCTTTCCAAATTAAGTCTAATTAGCTTTATTGAAGTTCCAATTTGGTCAAGAGTGAAATGATATAACTGGTATAGACTTTCTTACCTGTAGGATGAATTGTCTATGTTGACTGTGGGAGAAGACCTTTACCACTGATCGATGTACTTGACTGAGTGAACTCTGGAGGTGGGTTGTAAAACATAGCTCTCGAGTGTATGCTTGGGACCATTGAGCTGATTAAAAAGTAGGTAGGTCTTTAGCATCACAATTTAATTTCAGGTTCTGTTGGCATCCAGCCTTCAAGTATTTCAGCATTAAAAATATTCATGCTATAGCTTCAGAGGTGATGGATGATGTTTGCTGTTGAAGTCACCGTGAACTATAGTTGAGTGTTGCTGAGGTGAAAAGTAGGGTTAGGCCAGTTAGTTTCAGGTGGCTTGTATCGTCAAGTTTTCAACTTTTTCTGTACTAGCATAACTGTAATTATCAGCATTTACTGGCATATCATTCTTGACGTAAATTGCAATGCTTTGTTAAGGATGATAATTACAGGCTATTTATCTAAAGCCTTTGTGTACCCTTTGACAGAGAGGTCTATTCAGACACTTTGATTTCATTGCTGTTGGTTTCTTAGCACCACGCAGGAGTCATTTAAGGCAGTTGAGGTTATACCATTGCACATGAAGCAACGTAGACACCACTTGCTCTAATATAAGGTCATTTTAAAATATGTTGTAGTCAATATATTTATGTTCAATATTAGTTACCTGTTAAACACTGTCCTGTGATGTGAAAGTTTCTGGCAAATCCATTTAAAGTCAACACAAACTTCAGTGGGTGTGGATTGCTGGTTAGAAATATACTGAATTCACCACTCCCTGGTCACTTGGTGGCTGCACACATTAGGTTAATAATCAGTGATATTTCACACTTTTTGCTTAACTGTTGAAAGTGTGAATGATACACTTTGTCACAAAGTCAACCCATTTTGTTTCTTATGTGACATATAACTTAATGTTAAATATTATGCAGGGAGAGAATCCTCGCAGATTTTACACTCTAGAAAGCAAGCTTTTTCAGAGCTTGAGGTCAACATATATGCAGGTAAAAAAATTGTGTCCCGTGCTGTATTTGAACAGGGAACCTTCATTATTAATAAAAGACCATCAGCATATGAGCAACAGGAGTTACCTATTATTACTAAGAAGTAAAACAGATATACATTTAGCTACTATATGAGTGCTTCCAGTGAAGTCTGTCACATAAATTATTTCAAATCATTGGTTATTTTAGAGATAGTAACAATACTGATAAATTCTTCAATGTCAAGTTTGCTTGTGGTGATGCTTTGTCTGAAGACTACGGGCAACATCTAGGTAGAGTCATGCATGTGGGTCAACTCTTTGTTGCAATTGTTAACTAAGTATGAAATTAATTAAAAAAAAAAACAAACAAACAGTGAATTGTCAAATGCCTCTTGTGCTTATGTTGGTGCAAGGCTTAAAATCGCTTTAAATGTTCTTTATGTATCTTTACCATCCGGCTTTCATCAGAAGCAAATTGTATGTTGTCCTTATTATTTGTGTTTAGTAATCAGACTGTAATAAATAATCATAAACATGTCGGATCCATCCAGGGAAGATCAGGAATCGGGCAGGTCGAATGGAGTTCCCGGTTCGAGGTAGATGGTTCACCAGTGAAGGTAGGCTGTGGATATCCCTTGGACAGTGGAGAATAACTACGAGAACACAGCTGATACAAGGATCCGGTTTATTAGACTCAGTCTCACAACACACAATGACAGATAGCGGAACGATGTTGCCTTGATGGTCAGGCATGAAGAGAGCTCCATGTGTTGTGCGCTGCCATTAGATAGAATCCTCGTAGGTCACTCTGCAGTCACTGTGGCACTGGCATCCTGCTCGCTGCGTCTGTGGCGCCATCTAGTAGCGTAGCCCCATACTACAGATCGGACAAGGCCTTCCTACTGAGACAGCCGTCCCTGGCTGTCGCTCATTGGCCCGGGTGCTCGACTTGTCGGAATTAGGAATAGAAAAGAAGATCGGCCATTGCCTTAGGAAGCTGGCATTCACTTGGAGTGGTTTCGGGAAACCATGGAAATCTGAAATGTGGATGGTAGTGGCTTCTTGCAATGGAATCTTCAACAATGTCCATCTCAGGCAGTGCTCTGCATTGCTTTTCTTGTAACCCTGGAAGGGTCTGTAGGATTTGTCATGGCTGCCTGGTTTTCCAGCTTGGTAAGGCTGGTATGACGTTGCTTCACGGCCATCTCCTTATCACAGCATCCGTCAGGATTCTTTGAACAAAAGATGGTTAACCACAGTATGTTTGGCTATCCTGACTTTAAGCTCAATTTTGTTGAACAATGACATTGTCAAGAAATTGAGAAAAAACTTTAGGATAATACAGATTTAATATATTCCTTTGCGATTAGATGTGAAAGAGGGATTTTACCATCTTCATAACATCAAAGCAAGTTTTTAGAAACTTCCCGCCTATGTCCCAGAGAAATTAAAAAATTGTTTTTGGACACTAACGTGAACAAATTCTGTCTTTCCAAGACTTTCAAAGGAGCGAAATTAATTTCTTGATAGGACAATCCATAGCATTTCTTGTAGCAAGGCCTGATGATAGTAATCTTTCATGGTGGCAGATTATAAAATTTGCCCTTCGAGGTGAGGTCCCATGTAAGTTACAAAATTTATTCTTCGTGGCAAGGTCCGATACAAGTTAGAAAATTTACTCTTTGTGGTGAGGTCCGATACAAGTTACAAAATTTCCTCTTCGTGGCAAAGTCCTATACAAGTTACAAAATTTACTTTTCATGGCGAGCTCCCCTACAAGTTACAAAATTTTGCTCTTTGTAGTGAAGTCCTGGTAAATTTTAAAATTTTACTCTTTGTAGTGAAGTCCTGGTAAATTTTAAAATTTTACTCTTTATGGAGAGGTCCCTGTAGATTTTAAAATTATGGTGTTGGTATCAAAAAAATTTTAAGATTTCATTCCTGGAATTGAAGTCTTTGTAAATTGTGGTACTTTGATGGCAGAGTCCAACATGGACTGAAAAGTGTTTTTCTTTTAAGAGATTTCGATTGACCCATTGTTCTACATTGGGTCATGTGGGTAACTTTTTTGAAAAAGAAGAACTTTGCTCATGTTAGTGTTCTGCTAAAGTTCACTCTACGCGCAATTAATGACCAGATGTTTTAGTTTGACATGTACTGCTATTGCTGAGAAATGAATCAAGATGCTTAAGACTTGATGTGATGCATTGTGTGCGTTATATTCCTGCATTTTACCTTTGTGCCGGAGATGTGGAGTGCAGAGACAAAAAATGTGGGTCCTTTTGCTAGTTTAGCATCTTGGTGTCTCCTCCTGTGAGTTTGAAGAGTGTGGTAATTACTTGGTAAACTGAGGTATGAATTGTCGAAATTTAAATATGAGTCCAGTTGCGTGATGATCCATAGAGGGGGGGGGGGGGGGGGGCCAAGTTGATATGTGTCTGCAGCTATCCTGTTTAGGTTGGGTTGAGTGTTTCCATCTGTTGTGACAAATCCTAAGTATTTGATTTGGCTTTTAAGAAATTTGTATTCGGTTGTATTAAAAAAAAGAAACTCGCGGTGGTGGTGGACGAGAAAGTAGTCCAGATGTGCTGTTGCTATGGTATACGCTAATGGGCCTAAAGATTTTACAACTGTTCTTTGGAAAACTGTGCTTGCCGTCGGGTATAAAGGATTTTTTTTTTCCAGCAATCCTCGGTTGCAGGTATTTGATGGAAGCCGCTTATAATATTCTAAAACCAAAACAAGTGAAACATTTGCTATATGGTCTTAACTGCCTATTGTCCAATTACATGTGGTCGGAACAGGTGTTTTTGGACCGGTAATATGGGCCTAGCAAATGGCGAAGGTCTGCCGTTGTTATGCTTGCATTTAATAGTTCCTATACTTTCTGCTTCGTGGTATTTTTTGTTGCTTAGTGTCATTTTATGGGGCCGGCATGGGTCTATGAGTCGCATGTACAATACACCCATGTTAACGCATCGTCCGTTACCTTTTGAAGAGTGTCTAGGTCACAAGCAATTTAGCAAGGGTGGGCGATATTGGGGTGGGACAACTGATTATTTTAGTGGTGGCTAGATTGGACAGGTTCCCACAAATTTGCTGCATCCAAGCGCTTTTCGGCTTCTGCTAATTGACTTAGCGTCGATTCCTTGTTACAAGATTTCTTGCCCTGGTAATAGTTTGTTTACTAGCTTGTGCTTAGAAAGCTCTTGGAAAAAACATGTCCAAGATCATAACATCTTTGCCTGGCTCGGGGTCTGGTAGTTAGCGCATGTAGCATCCAAGCCTAGCAACACTACGGCCGGGTGTATCAGTTTACCAGACAATTTGATGGTGATGCTCTTTGATGTGGGATCGTTTGAACCAGAGGTCAAAGTAAAATGGAAGCGACTCAACATTGTTGCTCAGCATTCCGCCTGGACAGCTCCTGGTGCATCAGTTGACCCGTTTGTAGGTGGTGATGGGGGCAGCAGCTCGGCTGTCTTGGGCTGCCTCTCCGTCAAGTGCCCGCTCTCGTGGGTACTGCACTGCCTGATGTCCTGTGCATCCCCAACGGTAGCAGCCTGCTTGGCTGTCCACTGGCCCTGGTTGTGTTGCTCTGCTTGGGTCGGAGATTTTTCGGCCTGTCATTGATCGGTGAAGCTGTTTTCCCAACACGTCCATTGTGGTAGCAGGCAGTCGGTGGCATTCAGAATGGTACTATGCGGCTACTGTTGCGCTTGTCTGAAGTCAGCTTCCTCTACCAGCATGTGGTTGCCTGTAGTTCTTGAATCAGCTTCTCTGGTAGTTGTAACCCTGTTATGCGATGTCTGTTATGATATGGTTAGGTTGGCCCCAATATTAGCTATGGCTATTAGATCTGAGATGCAGCCCTGCCAGCGTGCTGTCTGTGTTGACATCAGACAGACCGCATAGGCCGTGTGTCCCTCTTAGGTGCTGGGTTGACCTTGCCGCACTTCCTTGATGTTGTCGTTCGCTTACGTGAGAGCAATAGTTCGCTGCCGAATTTGGGGTCGAGTTAGGTAAATGTGCTAGCTGTAGGCGGCTTTCTCACCAAGACGCCTTCCATTGGGTTTTGCTGCTCAGCATCCAACAAGGCACGAAATGTTGCTGCATTGGGCGGCGTCGTTGCAGCTCTCCCCAGTCCATGGACGGTCCCACTTCTGATGTCGGATGCATCCAGGAAAGATCAGGAATCGGGCGGATTGAATGGAGTTCCTGGTTCAAGGTAGATGGCTCACCAGCGAAGGTAGGCTGTGGATATCCCTTGGACAGTGGTGAGTAACTACGAGAACACAGCTGGTACAAGGATTCAGTTTATTAGACTCATTCTCACAATACACAATGACAGATTGCGGAATGATGTTGCCTCGATGGTCAGGCTTGAAGAGAGCTCCGTGTGCTGTGTGCTGCCGTTAAGTAGACCCCCTCGTATTATACTCTGCAGTCGCTGTGGCGCTGACATCCTACTTGCTGCGTCTGTGGTGCCATCTAGTACTCCGGTGTCTTTCTGTCACAAGCCAATATCTCCCTTGATAACTAACGGAAATGTATGAATGAGGTTTCATTTTAAAGCTTAAGTTCTGAACTTTTATCACATCAAATATTAAGGAAGGAATTTTTCAGAATTCATCCGTTAAAGAGGAAAAATGTCAATATTTGTAAAATACGATTTTTTTGTACCCAAAACCATTTGTCTCCATGCATTCTTAACCGAAATTGATAAATGAAGGATCATTTTAAAGATTAAGTTCTCTGCTTTGGTTACATCACATATTAAGACAGGAATTTATTGGAATTTGTCCCCTAAAGGGCAAAAGGTATCAATATTTCTGCAACACATTTTTGTGTCATGAGCCATTTATCTCCCATGATATCTAACTGACATACATAAATGAGATATCATTTTACAGATTAAGGTCTCTGCCATGGTCACATCACAATTTAAGAAAGGAATTTTTCAGGATTCGACCAATAAAGGGCAAAATTATCATTATTTCCATTACACACACACACACACACACACACACACACACACACACACACACACACACACATATATATATATATATAATTTTTTGTCACTAGCTATTTATTTCCGTTGATATCTAATCAAAATTGACAAATGAGGTATTATTTTAGAGATTAAAGTCTCCGCTTTGATCAGATCATATTTGTAGGAAAGGAATTTTTCCAAATTCGTCACTTAAAAGCCAAAAGTATCAACATTTATACAACACATTCTCCCTTAATATCAAACTGATATAGATAAATGAGGTATCATTTTAAAGAGTCTCCGCTATTGTGACATCATATTTAAAAAAAGATCATTATCATTTTTTCTGTAATGTATTTTTTTTATCATGTTCCATTTATCTTCCTTGATATCTTACCGAAATAGGTAAATGAGCTATCATATTAAAGATTAAGGCCTCTGCTTTGGTCACATAATTTCTTAAGAATGAAATTTTCTGAATTTGACCCCTAAAGACAAAAGTAATAACTGTGAAAGACTGTTCACAGCCTAGCTTCTAGATAGCAGTAGCACATATCACAGAGATATTTGTTAAACTGCTTCACTGGTGTTGACATTTTTATGTACCTGTTACACTAAATAAATAAACAAATGAAACAAATTAGGTGGTTCTTCTTTCATCCTATTACAAACTGCCAACCTTACTGTGTAATCGTAAGTTTTCCCGGCGAATCAGTTGCAGCTGCACGCCCGAGAAATCTTCAAGCGCCAACCTTACTATTGATTGTATTCACAAAACTTTCACATGTGTCATATAAATCATGGATATCCATAAATGGGCGTGACACTTACATAAAATAATAATGATATAAAGCATGCATGATTAATATGGTTGTGATAGGTGCTTTATTTTTTCCTCTTATCTGAGCTTCAGTCCTCTTCCACAACCTTTTCTCATTTCCACTTACCGAATTGAACATGGATTTTTGCTCCATGAAATTTGAAGAATTTCTGGTTTGGAGAGCGTTAAGATCTGTATAGGCAGATCTGTAAGAATAGATAAAGCCTGATTGTCATAGATATCATCATCATCATTGTTGTCGTCATTGTCAACAACAATAACAACAACAGTTTCCAGGCCAGTCCTGCTTTGCACATATGCCTCTCCATTTCTTCCCATTTCTCACCATCTTTTTTGTCACCACCTTCACCCATCTCTCTCTTCAACAGACATTGCTCTTCTCCTTTCAGCCATCTAACCCTTGGTGTCCCTCTAAGCTGTTTACCTTGCATCCTCATTCAAGTATTTTCATCAGCATACTACACTCCTCCATTCTCTTAACATGTCAGTATAACTTCCCTTCCTCTTTCACTGTGTCCCTGTTTATTACATTCTTTATCCTGTTAATTCTTGTAATACCTACTCTGCTTCTTAGAAATTTTATTTTATTTGCTTCCATTTTACTCAATGGCCAGGTTTTGGCACAATATGTGAGAATATATGATAGATTACTTACTTAATTTTCTGTGACATGTCCTTGCTCAATATCAGACTTCTGATATTTCTTAAAATGTTTCTGCCTGCCTCCCTCTATCACTTATCTCACCATGATGCCCTCTGCTTTCCTCTAAAACACTTCCCAATTATTTGAAACTATTCACGTAAATCAGCTGTTCTGCTGCCATCACAATTCTCCTGGTTTTCCTGACCTACTTTCTGGTGGTGGCCATATACTCACTTATCTTCATGTTAAATTTTATACCATATTCATCAACAATGTCTGCTTATACATACGTCTGCCACTGAATTTCACCAGGTTGTCCATGAAAAAAATCACCTTCATTTTTTTCTCTCTCATCTTCTTTTTGGAGATATATTCATTAAATATGACTACTCTCTTGTTTATCTGTTCTTATTTATTTTTGTATAGATTTATTTATTTATTATTGCATATCATATTTTTGCTTCTATCATTGCATCCCCATTTCAAATTTTCAAATAAAATAGCTTTCCAAAAGTTATAGTTCGTCCACATTTTATTCTCAGCCCCCCCCCCCCCCCCTTGCCCAGCGACCACAGTTAATTGTGTGTTTAGTCATGTGGTAAGTATAATTTTGTGCATACTTTGTTCCATTGTCTCTGTAAATGAATAAGACTTTTATACAATTGTCCTTTCATGCTCATTGCTATTCTCTTGCCTTCATCTCTCATAAGTGATGAGTCTATTTTTCTTACCTCCAAAGCAGAAATATTTTCCTTCTCGTTGTTATCATATTGTGTCCATAATTGTCTATACAAATAATATTCCGTTTAAGACGATATATTGTGTGTCTATCATTATTTACTAAAAACTAAATAACCACAGAAACTATCTGAATTTTAACAACAATGTGCTTGTGCCTGTGTTGATTGTAGGCACTTGTGCGAGCTCAGCCACATGTGCCTATTTTCTTGAAAAATGATTTTGCCTGAAATATAATGTTTTTTTTTTGTCTTTGCGAATTAATTTTTGTTACTGTTGCATTCCTCGCTTCAACTTTAATGAATATTTGGTAAAATATATCTTTTTTCCATATAAATACTTAGATTTTAAGTTTTGTGAATGTTTAGTTTTATGGTACTGTTGTAGATTGGTATTTATATAAATGTTTTAAGATAATAAATATATTGCATCTGTTTATTGTGATCTCTTTGAGTTGTTCTTATGATTGTAGCACACATTAGATGGGGCTTTTGGTGGAAGTAAAGTCTCTCTTCACAGCACAGCATCAAATTCATCTCTTCGTCATCCTAAGACTGAGGTAAATAATTAAATTCAATATTAATATTTGCATAGGATACAGTCTACAATGCTTTAGAAATTAAAACCATGATAGAGAAAGTAAACTACTCATCTATGAGAGAGGGTGGATAGGGATTTGAGTCAGAAAAATTAAGCTGTGAACAGTATTATAGGAAACAGCCTTATCATAAATAAGAATAAATATTTGACAGTTATTCCTCTGTCAAAACCCATCCTATGAATAACCTAGATTCCAAGACAATCACTTGTGATACATTCCCCATGCTCTGACCTGCCTGATATACTAATTCCCCTTACTTCATTACCATTGTGTATATTAGTATCTACAGTAGCCAGCTGCTGAAGGGCATGATTAGTCAGAGGAAGTCTGTTTACAATCACTGAACGTAGCAGTCAGTAGTAATGTACGTCTCTTAAATGTAGGAGGCTCCATGTTCAAATCCCAGTTTGGCCATGATTTTCCACTATCACTCTCGGCAAAAACTGGAATGGCTTCTTCATAAAGATCTCGTTCCATTCAAATCCTGATCCCCATCACAATTCTCTACAGACTTTGTTGTCAACATGCTGTGAAAAACTTATGAATAAAAATACAATAAATCAAAAAACCATAACAAACTGGTTTCACTGTTTCCAAAAATAATCGCCTCCTTAGTTCACATTTCTGGTAAAATTGTCACTATCTTATTTTAGTTGTAAAGTTATTTTTTGTATAATATATTCCTTTTTATCCACTCATTTATTTCCTTCCTGCCTTATTTTCATCTCAAACCACTTGAAACTTAGTGTCAGAAGATTGATATTAATTTCTCAATTCACAGATTTTTTTATTTTTTTTGGTCAGGTTGCCATATGATTTATAGCTTTCATCAACATATGATGCATAACTTGTATAACTTCTCAATCATAGTTAGTTGCTGAAATGACAATGCCGTTAATACATGTTTTAATTGTTTAATTTTTTTGTTCCACTGAAATATTCATAAATCCTTCACAAACAAGGCATCAGACTTGATCCAAAGATTTTCAGCATAATACTAATACAACTGAAATGTCATATTAGCATCATTCTAAGCAAATTTGTAGTCTGGATATCTTAAAAAGATGGCTCAGAAAATTCTAGGCTACATTAAAGAAGTTCTTTCTCAAGCATTGACAGTAATAGAAATCATACAAAAACACGTAGAACATATACAAAATCATGTATACTATTTCGAAAAGGTGTTTTTTTTTAATCATAAGCCATTTATCTCCATTAATATCTAACTGAAATCGATAAATGATGTAGAGATTAAGGACTCTACTTTGTTGCGGTTATATTTTATGAAAGGAATTTTTCAGAATTTGGCCCTTAAAAGGCAAATGTAACATTATTTCTAAAGACCCAGTCAAACAGAAAGCAGACTGTCTGCATTTGAGCTCAGAAATGGCGTGTATATTTAGGCCTATATAGTTGGATGTAGCTGGTACAGTTCACGTTCTAAAAGCTTCAGGTTATCTTCACAATTTCATAAGAGGTTCGATAAAACAGCTCATTGAACTACAAAATGGCACATCAAATACCCTCACCAAAACTTTAACTGCACATTGATTGAAAGATCAATTAATGCCACCTATGCTGCTATGAAACCATTTTCTAAATTACTCCAACAAACTACATTCATTATTCACTTAACTTTATGATAGTTACACATCATATCATTGTACCTTTTGGAAAATAGTAGATTTTGAACAAAACAAATATTAAATGTATATTTATTAGTATGATTGAACTGTTAACTAATTTCCTTCCATGTTTTGACTTCTTTATAACGTTCTTATACTTATAAAGCTGAGTGTAATATAAAAATATATACTCTCAAATGTGCCAGTAGGGCACTTGGTGTTTGACTGGAGTCTGCATGGATAGTCTACATCAAACCATGTTTTTCTTTTTGTGAAGAACCTATATCTCCCTTAATATCTAACTGAAGTTTCATTTTAAAGATAAGGTCTGCGTTTTCTTAATGTCATCTTTTAAGAAAGTAATTTTTGGAATTGAACCATTAAGGGGCAAAAGTATTAACTAATGAGGTAACACATATGAGACAGTTCAGAGCCAACTCGCTAGACTTTGCTGCTGTCACTAACGCTTGGTTTCTATACCACTAGATAGCAGCACCACATATCACAGAGAGATGGATACACTGTGCGTGTTTTGTTCAGCTTAGTTGAATTCTGGTCAGGTCTGTGACACTTCAGTTCCAGGAAGGGATAGCTTCAGGCGTTTGTCAAACTGGAGGGCTGCAGGATAGCATACATCAGATAAAATCAGAAACATATTGCTACAAATTGCTGCTTTTTCATTAAACCTACTACGAACCTCTAATCTCACCATTCATTGTATATTATTCTCAAAATTTTTGCACAAGTTATCTAGTTAACTATAATTGTGAATTTTTCTGTTCTTTCACAGAATGACAGATTTTGTGTGATCTGTTATAAGTTACCTCACAGACATACCTTTGAACACATTTATTAAATTGTACAGGCAGTTATGAACAATATTGTGAATTTTGTAATTTTGTAAGTGATATTAGAAAATATTTACATCATACTAGCAGAATTAAACATTTTCAAACAGTCTAAAATCACACATGAAACACTATGGCTTATACAACATTTTTAATTACAGTCTTTTAATGAACATTTCAGATACCTTTAATCAAATTATAGTTCATTCAAACCATTTACATCTAGCGAAATAATATACATTCTTAGCGAAAATTTACAGATTCAAATTTAATCAATGTTTTATCTCTCTCTGACACCAAGATGACCAGTTTAAAGGATTGGTATTAACTGAAAACTGGGATCTTCAAAGTAGCCTTATTTCCCAGCAGCATTAAACCTGCATATCTCATTTACTCTTTCAAGTTATTAAAACATCAGCTAAAATTTTTGTCTGTTTGTATTTGTCTTTGTGTCATTGCTGATAATCAATTCTGGTACACGGTGGAGTTACTTTCTCGTTCCTTATTCTTGTAGGTTAATGGTTATATATAGAGAAGTAAAATTAAAAAGAATGTGCATAGTAAGTTAAAGAATATAATTGCAGCAGTAATCTATAAAATTTAGTAAAATTGTGAGAAGTAACATCTGTATCTAAATTATAACAAAGTATAAGTAAACTGCTTGTGAGGGAAATGAATAATTCCAAAATGGTAGTTTTGGTATCGAATTATGCAATTTTCTCAATGGACTGTTACTATTCATAATTTTGTTGATATCTGTTCATTAGTTTTTGCGCCATGCATGTACAGACAAACTGACACAATTGCTTTGTGAACAGTTCCATAGTAAGTTTTTTTCTGTTCTTTCACAGAATGACAGATTTTGTGTGATCTGTTATAAGTTACCTCACAGACATGCCTTTGACCACATTTATTAAATTGTACAGGCAGTTATGAACAATATTGTGAATTTTGTAATTTTTTAGTCTGAGCATGTATCACACGTAAAACCTGTTGAAAGAATTTCAATGAAATTATGAATAGTTAAGCTAATGTTATTGATTCATTTTAGGCTACTTTTTGTCCATGAAAACATGTTTTGGAAAAAAAACCTTAACAATGTAAGATGTGAAACATATAGAAAGGGGAACGATTCCTTTCCCATATGTGTCACCTCTTACATGACTAAGGTTTTTTATTGAAATATTGTACACTGTATTCATGTTTGTGTGAATGTTATGGCTCTCCTGCCTTCATCTATGATGACATTTTCCCTATTTTTCCTTGTTTTCATTTCCTAATAGCAATTTCATTGTCACTGTAATTGAGTTTCATAGTTACAATGATACAAAAATCAAAGCTATCAAACAAGTAATCATTAATGGAGGCATCAAGTTTGAAATTTTTGTCTCTTTATGCATAGATAATGCAAAAACTAATTAACAGACTTCAACAAAGCTACTCGGTGATTTCATCTGTCACCGGTTAACTTATAGAGTACTTTTTATCCACAAAGTTAAATAATCCCCAGTGATGCTGAAGTTAAAAATGAAAATTCTGGAATTTTTAGCTGTGCATACATCATGAAAAAGCTAATAAATTGTATTTCAATGTAACTATACAGAGTATTAGCTTGGAAACTGTCCATAAATCATGTAGGTGAGTGGATGGGGGGCTGAGTCAAGATATGTAGATTTTTTTTTTATTTGGTACAGTTGAAGTAGGGTACTGAATACACAACAGCATGTGGATATTTGTGTCATTTAATTATCTCTATAATTTAGGTATGCTATATACTGACAATGCTGCCCATGCCTGTGACATGAAGTCATATTGCTAGTGAAGTCAGCGTGTTTTGAACTAGTCGACATGCGGCATGCATGTTTAAACTTGCCAAGATGCCAAACAATAGTAGGCATGTGGTAGCCAGACTCAAATTCACTTGCAGTTGTCGGATGGGGTTTTCTCCACCAGTGACAGTTTGTATTGTTTTCATGTTTTGAAACAAAGCTTATTTGGTTTGGATGGCTTTATGTCATCAAATCACTTGTTAAAAAAAGAATTCTACCTTTGTTCTGTTAAAAGGTTTCATTGCATCTTTAACTCTTTTGTTCGCTGAAGAGTCATTTCAAGTTCAAACTGTAATCGTGTTTTAAAATGGCACCATAGCACCAAGCTTTATGAGGCTTGTTGGAAACATTTCTCCAGCAAGTTTTCAGTATCCAAAACGACATCAGCAAGCGGTAATTCTTTTAAGCAGGGTGTAGACTAATTTCTTGGTAATGCAGAAAGAAAGGTGACAGAACTGCAGCTAAACAAAATTTAAAAAAAAATACAGGGCAGGTACAGTTTGTTCTGTTTTATCAGTTAGTAAATGATGATGAACGAGACATGTTTTTAGCAACAATCTAAAGGTGAGGTCAAGCTTGATTGAGTGGTTCTGTGGGAAGATCGAAAGGGTAGGGAATGGGTGTACAGGAAGGAAGGTTAATGGGTGTTATTTTAAATTAAAACCCAGTGATAGTCTGGTCCCAATTTTATGCTGGTTTGACAGTTCCCACCTTCTGAGTTCAGACAAATTGCTTCAGACTGAGATCATCCTGATGGCACAGACTGTGTAGCAAGAACTGTTTCATGTGTGGTGGTATAATGATACTGGGTGGTGCGCATTTCAGTAAAAATAGTTTCATGCCACCACACATCATAAAAACAATTTCAATTCTTGCTTCATCATCAGAGTCCTCTCAGACCTAAGCAGCCTCACTGAACTGTGATTAAGAAGGTGGGAACTTGCATACCAGTATAAATTGAGTACTAGATGTCGCCAGGTCTATATTTAAAACAACACCCAGTAGTAGTCTTCATTTCACTGCACCTGTTCCCCACCCCTCCACGATCCCACAGATCCACCGCTCACTAGAGTTGTTCATTAAGTAGTTGTAACATCTTTGTTTTTATTGTTTTGTATACTAGCAGCATTCCCAGCATTGCCCGGTAGGGTTGGCATTGATTTACCCATACACTATTTTTATTCACACAGTGAGAAACGTATACCAAGTTTCAAACAATTGGCACCATCCATTTCCAGAATTAAAGCAACCTAAATTCACCCGCACCTTACCATAAAAGTAGTGGGTTGAAGTTGATTTACCTGTACACTATTTTATTTGTCCAAAAAGATTCATGCATACCAAGCTTCGTAGATTTTGTATTGACCATTTCCGGTACTAAACTAAATAGTGATTTAGCAGCACAGTTCTAAGAATGTGGTGGTTTGGATGCTTTGATATGGAATGTCAGTTTTCATTTTAGTCCAGGTTACATTTCAACCCAATTAAAGCTAATGTTGCTGCTTGAAAATCCAAATACAGACCGCACACACATTAATACATAGCACATACATAAAAATTATAATTGTATCTGGAATGTGTATGTTTATCCCGGCATTGCAGAAAATACAGATTTTGAATAGAGTTTCAGAATCTGAAAGCATTGAGTAAAAGTTAAAATTTAACATATATCTTAAGACGTTAATTTTACAAATAATCTAGCATTGATTTTGACCGAGTTTTCACATTATCAAATATTAGATATATCTCATTATGCTTACTCATCTCCCACTGGAGCTAAAAATTTTATCATTATGCTACTTCATCTGGCACTGGAACTCAAAATTAAAATGTATTCTGTACCTGTAAAAATATTCCTTACTTTAAATTTCTTTCAGGGATTTATAAACTGTGGCACCATTTTATTGTGAATAGAATGCTAAAGCCGATTGCCAGAGACTTTGTAGTTGTGCTGACAGAGATTGTGATCAAAGAAAATCTCTGTTGTTATTTGTTAGTTTCTGACATTCAATGCGGCCAACTATGGTGTTTAAAAATGAATATCTTGAATTAAAGGAAAGAATTCTTCAAGATTAGTGTAGTGTGCAAAATTGTTATTATTGTAATCTTATTGCTTTCATTAAAGGCTATAGTCGGAGAAATTGTAGTTGTGTGTTTAGTGAAACATCTAATCCTTCCATCTTTAGAATTTGTCACCATATGTTCAGAATTTCATTTAATGCTCCTACGTTATGTAATGTTTAAACATAAGACTTGCCAAACAACTGAATTGAGATTCTAAGCTATAAAACGGTGAAAAACCCATCGAAATCTGCTCAGTAGTTTCTGAGTTTTTATATCTCAAATTTATCCAGTTTTTGTTTTATAGATATACAGATTATATACAGGGTGAGTCTAAAAGGACTTTGGAATGATATAGAAATTTATTGCAATAACTTACAGAATTGGTATCGTGCCATTTTGTAGAAACGACCTTAAGTTTCACATAAAAGTATGAACTGTCATTTTGGTTCAATGTGACTATGATTTGTCATGTGGCAAACATCCCAACAGTAATCAATTTCTTCCCACCCTTCTTGGAGCAAATTGGGTATAGCTTGTGCAAAGGCAGCATAGATTCGATTTTTCAGGTCGGCCAAATTGTTTGGTAGGGGAGGAACATACACACAATCTTTAATGAAACCCCAGAGAAAGAAATCCGGTGGTGTCAATTCTGGAGAGAGTGATGTGGTCTTGTGATTTGCGCTTCACAGCCAATCCACTGACCTGGAAAGTGATTATCGAGGAAACTACATACTTACATGAGGAAATAAGTTGGTGCACCACTTTGCTGGTAGTAAACCATCTCATCTCAGTCATCTTCATTAATCTGTGGAATTAAAAAGTTTTTAAGCATACCAAAACATACAGCGAGCACGCTCCGCACCAGTGAAAGTAGCCATTTTAATTGTGCACTATGCTGGCGCACCAGGTGGTGGAAAGATGTACTGATGCACTGCGTGAATCAAACTTGAGGTTGTTTGCTATAGAATGACACATTTACCGATTCTGTAAGTTATATCAACAAATTTCTATATCATTCCTAACTTGTAAAGTCCTTTTTGACTCACCCTATATTTTATATTCATAGAAAGGTAAAAAAAAATTGCTGTCAATAATAAAAAAAATTGCCAGCTTCTTCTGCATGTCCATGATATGTTTACAGTTTTATAATTCTCAGGTTTACACTTTCAGACTCCCACACTCAACTCCTGCCACTCCCCCCCCCCCCCCCTCCCAACACAAGCTGCTGACCATGTGTCTGCAACTTAAGTTACTTGCCAACCTCACCCAGCAGCTACATCATTTTCTTTTCTTTTTTCCTTTTTTTATATTTTTGTATTTTTTTCAAGACATATTATGGGCCAAAAAATTGCAAACTGTTTTTCCAAGCTTCGACACCAAAGGAACCTTCATATTTAGTAAGCGGTGTTTATTCTCCTATCCAAATATATAAAAGTTTATATAAATAATGCAAAAAAAGTGAAAGACAAGTGACTACAAGAAAATTGTAATGAAGTAGAAAAGAAAATGGTCATAGCAAAAGTAGATGTGACATATTGGAAGATTAAACAGAAGTTTGGAAGAATTGAGAAAATATTTATATACATTAAAGCTGTCAATGGGGAAACCTCTTTTAAACTCAGAAAATAGAGTTAACGAATGGAAGCAATATATTGAGAAACTGTATGATGGTGATGACTAGAACAGTGGCATAATGGAAAAGGAAGGCAATTTCGTTGATGATATTTTGAGGACAGAATTTGATAGAGCTTTGAATGACTTGAAATCGAATAAGACAATTGTAATTGATCAGATTCCTCCAGAACTTTTGAAATCTCTAAAAGAAGAAAGAATCCAGGGATTATTCAACCTGATATAGAAAACTGGAGAAATTCCAACTGGTTTTAATAAAAGTATAGTCTCCACACTTCCTAAGAAAGCACAAGCTGATAAATGTGAGAATTATCGCACCATAAGTCTATATGCTTCAAAATTACTGATCAGAATAATCCACAGAAGAATGAAAAGTGCCGTAGAAGAGATAGTAGGTAAAGATCTCTTTGAATTTAGGAAAAAAAACCATGATACAAGGGAAGCAATTCTGGCTTTAAGATAAATACTTGAAGGGCATATTAAGAAAACCAAACATACTTATATTTATTTAGAAAAAGCTTTTGATAATGTGAGGTGGGACAAGATGTTCAAAGTTTTAAAGAAATCGGGTCTAAAATATCGAGACAGAAGAATACTTAATAAACTATATAAGAATCAGTAAGTACAGTAGAACTCCAACTATCCGAATCAATTGGGACCAGACCCCATTCGGTTAATCAAAAATTCGGATAATTGGATTTTTTCCGATAAAGGGTCTATTTTAATTAATTACTGTATGTATGTTGCAAATTTTAAAAGATAAAGAGTTTTTAATTAATTAAATTAAAAGGCAACACTTTAACATGTTAAGCGCACTTACAAGTACTGTACATCAGTATAGTATATATGTACCGTACTGTAATTGTTTGCTGAACATCTTGGTCAAAGTAAGCTTTTTGACCGTATTAATTCGTTTTCGGGCAGCCAAGTAGCCCATCCACTTGACAGTGAGAAATTGTATGTGGTCACACTCAGGCTGATGCTCCATCCACTTCAGTGCAGTTTTAAAGGCCAGCAGATGCTTGACTAGCTGATTGTCCCGTGTCTGCTTCAACTTCGACATTCAGGTCATCTTCCTCAATACTTTCTCACTTTCAATAAGTTCTTCATCATTTAGAATTTCATACCCAGGGTCTGATGAATGACACACCACCCAGTCTCCTAAATCTTCAGCACTAACTTCTGAACATCCAGGAATTTTCAGAAGAATGTTTCTGAATTCCTCAAGTGACACGTCATCTCCATCTTCCCTTGTCTCTTCGCTTTCTTTTTCTTGTGCTTCTTTTTTTTTCTTGAGCTTCTTTCTTTCCTTGAGCTTTTTTTCCCCCCTTTTCTCCTTTTCCTTCTCTTCTTCAATGGATATGCCTTTCAACTTGTTCCACGCATGTCTTAATGTAACTGTCTTTAGTGATTCAGATAGTCAGAATTCGAATAATTGGAGTTCTACTGTACAGAATTATGAGAGACATGCATCAGTCAAATAGTGAGAGAGACAAGGTTGTAGTCTATCCCCATTAATATTTAACTTGTATGTAGAGGAAGCAATAAATGAAGTGTGGCATAAATGTTGAAAGAGAAAACTCAGTATGTTATGATTTGCTGTTGACATTGTCTTTTTAGCAGAACAGGCTGAGTATATTGATCTGTTACTGAATGGCATGAAAAATATCTGAATGAAGATTTTGGACTAAGTATAAATGAAAGCAAGACAAAAGAGATGAAAAGTATCAGAAATTATTCCAATAATAGTCGATTAAATTAATATTAGTATCTGATGTGATAGGAGAAGTTAGTAAATTCTGTTTCTTTGGAAATTACAAATAATGACTGAAAATGGAATGATGTTAAAAGCAGAATAGCACTATCAAAAAAGAGCCTTCATGAAAAAGATAATCTTTTAGTTTCAAAGATTGATCTAGGACTTAGAAAAAAGTTGATACAGGGTGCGGCAAAATCTGATGGTTTTCGCCGCCGTATTGTCGAGCGAGTAGATGGTGGAGGGTGGTGGGATAGGCGCATTCCATAGCCCACACGTGGACATTTGTAGTAACCATGGAGCAGTGGTCGGGTGAGTACCGTGATTTTGTGTCGAGGCGTTTTTTAAAAGTTGCGATTCCTGCGTTGCTGCTCAGCGCAGTTCCGTAGACGTTTTATGTGGGTCCAGAGGAAGAGTCCCTCGTAACAGAATTATGCTATGGGTGAGTACCTTCAGAGCTACCGGTTCAGCATTAAAAAAGTCGACAGGCCATCCATTAGATAAGCCTGGACGCCAGAGAATATCAATCAAGTAAGAGAAACTGTGGAAGCCAGTCCTCGGCGGTCGGCCCAAAACAAGCTGCTGCTTTGCACATGTCTGACCGCTCAGTAAGACGAATATTGCGTCTCGATCTGCACTTCCACCCGCAAAAAGTGGCTATTGTCCCGCAGTTAAAGCCTAATGACTATGCAAAGCGTAAAGCATTTGCAGAAGAAATGATTGCGATGTTGACTGATGAAACAATTTTAATGATGAACGAACGAGGCAATTTCCATCTGGATGGTTATGTAAACAAACAGAACTTTCGTTAGGCCTATTGGCTACAAATCCGGAACAACTGCATGAACGTCCTCTGCGTAGTCCTAAGGTACCGTGTGGTGTGGTGTAACGAAAAGGTGTGTCATTGGGCCATACTTCTTTGAAGAGGGTGGTCGAACCGTTACGGTCAATTCGCAACGTTATTTGTTGATGTTGAAAAACTTCGTGATCCCTGAACTTAAGAGAAATCGTGCGCAGGAGGATATGGTTCCAGCAGGATGGGGCAACTGCCCATACAGCCAATGAGGTTATGGACGTTTTGAGAAGCAAGTTTCGTGGTAGAGTGATCTCGCGTTTTGGGACATTGAATGGCCAGCTCGCTCTCCAGACCTTAGCGTTTGTGATTTTTTTCTTGTGGGGGCTCCTTAAAGCGAATTTACACAAACAAACCCCGCACACTGGACGAACTGAAGAAGCCATAGGCCAAGAAATCGCCAACCTGCCTCGTGCGATGTTAGAGCAGGTGTTCAACAGCTTCAGTGCAAGGCTGGAAGAATGACTTGGTCAAAGACGGACGTCATTTAAAGGACGTTATCTTCACATCTTAAACGGATGAAATTGGTTGTTCTGATGTTATTTTCATTAATTACATGAACACCCTTCTGTAATAAGCAATAAATATTTTGTATCACTTTTATTTTTCATGTTGTTTTTACTTTAAAACCGTCAGATCTTTTTGCCGCACCCTCTATATGTAAAAATACAGCCAACCAGTTGCATTAGTCTTGAGCGGTTTGACCTTATTAAGATGGTCTTCTTCAGAAGTACATGTTAATATACTAGTAGGTGGAGATGACCATATGCTTGCACCAAGCACGCTTCGTCAACTCAATCATTAGAAAAAAGTCTTTTAAACTCTGTGTCAAGCATAGCACTTTATGGTAACAAAGCATGGACTTTAGGAACACCAGGAAGAAGGAAAATTAAATTGTTTGAAATGTGGTGCTATGGAGGGATGCTGGAAATTAAATAAACAGATAGAATACAAAAGAAACAAGTTATGGAAATGATGGGTGAGGAAGGAAGTTTGAGGTAGAGGCTTACTGATAGACGAGACAAGATGGTAGGTCGTATTTTGAGACATGCCGGATTGGTTGATTTGTTAGTAGAGGGAATGGTCAAAGGTGAGAATTGTAGAGGAAGACAGAGATTAGAATATATAAAGCAGATAATTGAGGATATGGGTTGTAAGGGGTGAGATGAAGAGGTTAGTGCAAGATAGGAAGGGAAAGGGGAGGGGGGGTTGCATCAAACTAGCCAAAAGATGGATGACAGAAGAAAAAGTTTATTAATCAGTCCATCTGTATACTTGACAGGTGGCTATATTTGAATAATTTTGAGGTGAACATGTTGGTCATCCACAATCACAAAATATTGTATAAAACAGGAAGTAGCCAATATTTCTTGATCATTTATCAGTGACATTACCATCAGCTTTGAGGTCTCTCTCCCCCCCCCGTTTTCCAGGTTTATAATACGTCATTTTATGTGGACATCCCTTGTCCTGTTTTCTATCAGCTTTATAATGGTGTAAGATCATTGGCATTCCATCATTATCTGTTCTTTGAATGTGTTTATCACATCTGTCTTGATAATCATGTAGTTTATCCAAGCTCTTACTCCTAATCTTTGTCTGATGTCATCATTGTGTATCCTGCCTGTCCCTTTAAATCCTAAAATTGTCTTTAATTTCTGCCATCTGAATTGTTTGGTTTTGTAGAATTGTCAGTTTTCCACCATTCTGTTCCATAAAGAGATATGGGATTTAGCATAATTTGGTAAAATTTTGTAATGGATTTCCTTGAAAAGTTCTTTTAATATAAATTTTTATTACACTAAAGAGTTTTCCAGTATATTTAAATTATCTAATACTAAAATCTTGTTTTTTGTTTTTGGCATTATAAGATTGTGCTGCTAACAATAACTGTAGGCCCTAAATGGAGCCTTGTAGATAATTTTCTGCCTCAGTATTACTTGGTCATCTGGGAACAATAAATTCGTGGTAGGTAATTTTTTGTTTAATTTTTGTAATAATCTTCCTTTCCATTTGCAGATGATGCCATATACCTGTAAGTAATGAGTGCTAAAAGATACCCATGTTTTTCACCTTGGTTGATTGTTATTTTCCTAAGCTTATTTCCATTTGTTTCTATTTCAGTTTTTTGCTTTCTGTATATGACATTTAATTTATGTTGTGGAATCTTTGTACATTTTATACTTTCCCTCTGCTTACTCTATTAACTTTTTAAAATCTTTATGAGCTATCAATCATGGCTTTTGAAATTACTTATGCTTTTCAATTAGCTGTGTTATGCTGAAAATGCAGTCAATAGACATACTGGATTTCTGAAACCACTTTTTTCATTTGTGGACACATTATCTAATATGTTTTATTACATCGTCTTGTCAGGATTGTCAAGAGTTGAGTGGGCTGGTTTTAATTGTAATATTGAGAGAAATGAAAAGAGGGAAATGGTGTAGGAAGTTTTGATCTGGGAGAAAGAAATGAGTGAGGAAGCAGGTTTTTAGAATTTTGTGAGAAATATAATCTCATCATGATGAAGACATTATTTAAGAATTGTGCAAGAAGGATATATTAGATGTGAGTGATAAGTAATGATACTATTTTTTACTTATCATAGTTTTTATTTTTTAAAACAACAATATTATCCCCTTCAAAGTTGTTCCCTAGGGCAGGTATACACCGGTGGAGTCATTCTTTCCATTCTTGGTAGCAGTGCTCGAAGGCTTCAACTGGTAGGGCTGTGAACAGATTGGTCACAGTCTTTTGAATGTTGTCTAGAGTTTCAAAATGACATCCTTTGAAGATGTTTCAATATCCAGGATTCATCACCTGTGATCACACAATTGAAGACTAGGTCATTGTCAATTCTTTCAAGAAGATCAACGCACATGTTTCTTCAATTGTCCTTCTGTTCATTTGTTAGGTTTTTTGGCACAAACCTTTCGCATGTCCAAATTGTTTGTTAAAATTTGATGTACAGTGAAAGAGTTTAAATTTAACTGTTCACTCATCATCGTTCTCAACCTTCTAAAAATGATTTTTGCCAGTGGAAAATTGTGCTCTTGACAAGCAATGTTTTCCATAGGCCTGTTTCAACTTCTCAAAGATCTTACTCGCACATTCCCCAAAGTTTGATTGCACAATGTTTCTCTAAATTCCGATGCTCTATTTTGTAACACACAACAAAACTCAACTTCACTGATGGCACTGTCAAAAATAATGTGTTGGCTGAACGGAGTTGAAACTTGTACTGAGCATGTGGAAGGTCTAGCTCAGGCTGGTAGACACAGTATTGCCAGATCGCTTGCAGTGTTACCAATCTTATTACGTTTCTCACACACCTCATATAGCCAGAAAGATCCAGGGGATACAGGTAGATATCAGCTGGATTATATCATGGTCAGAGATTCAGAAATTAAATTCTAGACTGTAAAGCATATACAGGAGCTGACATAGATTCTGACCACAATCCGATAGTTATGAAGTATTGGCTGAAATGAGAGAGAAAAGGAAACAACTTGGGCAGAATAGAATGGAATTGAACAAATTGGAGAGAAAAATATGGAGAGCTGATAAACTGTGGTATAAGAAATAACTCTGAAAGGTGTTCAATTGAGGAAGAATGGAATGTGCTGAAGAGAGAAATAATCAAAGCTGTTAAAAATACATTTAGTCTTTAGGAAAAAGTCACCTGTAAACCTTGGATGGAAGGAGAAATCTTGGAGTTGATGGATCAGAAGAAAAGATAGAAAAATTCTCAGGATGAAGTAGGAAGAGAGCAGTAGAGACATTTTAGAAATCAGATTATCAGGAGAGATCAAGCAAGCAAATGGAAAATGGAAGCAAAAAACTGCAATAAAGTAGAAAAGAAAATGGGCGTAGGTAAATCAGATGTGGCCAGGAGGATTGAACAAAATTTTGGAGAAATGAAGAAAAGATGTGTAAACATTAACACTGCTGAAGGAAAATCTCTTTTAAGCCAAGAAAATAGAGCCAACGGATGGAAGGAATACATGGAGAAATTGTATGATGGGGATGAGTTTTGGTCAGCAGAGTAATGGAAAAGGGTAATGTCAACATTGATAACTTTGGAGAACCAGTTTTAAGGACAGAATTCAATTGAGCTTTGACATATTCTGAAATGAAATAAGGTGGTAGGAATTGATAATATTTCTGCAGAACTTGTGAAATCCCTAGGAGAAGGAGGACGTAAAAGATTATTCAAACTGTTATCAAAAAGTTATTAACAGGAGAAATCCCAACTGATTTTAATAAAAGTATCATCTTCATACTTCCAAGGGTATCACTACCTGACAAATGTGAGAATTATTGCACTTTAATATTAACACCACATGCACCGACCAGGATAATATACAGAAGATTAGAAAGGATAGTAGAAGAGATAGTATGTGAAGATCAGTCTGGGTTAGGAAAAACTGTGGTAAAAGGAAATCAGATCTGGCTTTAAGATTAATAGTTGAAGGTCAGACCAAGAAAAACAAAGACTTTTTTGGCACTTGTTGATTTAGAAAAAGATTTTGATATCGTAGGGCGTACAAGATGTTCAAAATTTTAAAGAAATCAGACCTAAAATATCGAAATTGAAGAATATTTTATAATCTATATTAGAATCAAGAGCCTATAATATAAGTAAAGAGTCATGAAATACATGCATCAGTTAATATGAGGTGAGGTTGTAGTCTATCCTCACTAATATTCAACTAGTATCAGAAGAAGCAATAATAGAAGTAAAGAAAATTTTAATTTGGCATAAGTGGTGACATTTTCCTTTTAGCTGAGCAGATTTTGAGGCATGAACATGTGGTTGATATAAAAATGCAGATTTTCCTGGCGTACAAATACAACATAGTTTTCCTGGGTTTGCAAGAAGATATTTTCTTTAAATGATGACAATGTTTCGACATCATCGTCTTTTGTCTTCATCAGGTTGTGTGCTAATGAGAATCTGCAAGATCTTTGCGAAACTACCAGACATCAGCAATGTCGAGTCGGATTCATCTACTTGTGTTTGCGGAACCACCCAGCACAATCTGGATGTTGTCGGTAGACTTTCAGAGATGTTTGCTAGGCCGCCCAATCATCGAGTCGAGGAACTGGTAGTAGCTGAAGAGGGTGCAACAGGTGGCAGTACAGCAGGGTCGAGACCTCATCCACAAGCGATTGCCAGGCCACCCAATCAGAGCGTAGTGATAGATGACTTTGGCGCAATAGCTGGAATGGAAGCCAAGATATGTGCAAAGACAAGGAAAAAAAGAAAGAAATTAAGAAGGCACTCTCTCTCAGCCTAGAATTGTCATGCACCATCAAGACCGTCAGTATAACGACATAAGCCAGCAGATGGTCCATTTGTGACGTGGCTCTATACTCAATCTGCTCTCGTGCCCCTCTTATTTTAGTATTGTAAGCACCGGTTTCCATGAATCACTCGGAAAGAAACTTGTATCTCTCTTAAACATACCGTTACGCCCTATTATGAGGGCCATAGAGGCACCTACATACAACTTGGTGAAGTACCTAGCAGGTATATTAAATCATTTTGTTTGTCATTGTACCCATCATGTAAATAACTCTTCACAGTTTGTTAAGACGCTACAAAAGCTTGCGGTAACTGACAGTGACATCATGGTCAGTTCAATGTTGTATCATTGTTCCCGAGGGGTCCCTCTGAAAGAGTCTCTGCAACTTTTATATTGGCAGTTTGAAAGTTATATACTATCTCTGTTTGAACATATTCTCACTTCTACATATTTTACATATGGAGGGAGATTCAATGAACAGACTGACGGTGTGGCGACAGGTTCACCTTTGTCACCAGTAGTGACCAATCTGTATTCGAATTTCGAGGAAATAGCTCTAGAAGGCACAGTACTAAAACCTAAGTTTTTTTACTGTTATGTAGAAGATGCCTTCATTGTGTGGCTTCATGGTAACTGTGAATTAAATCAATTTCTGCGATATCTCAACAGAATTCATCCAAATATTTGTTTCACTATGGATGTAGAAGAAACTGGCTGCCTTCCTTTCCTTCATGTTCTTATCAAGCAAAAACCAGATGGTACTTGAGAACATAACATGTATCTTGAACCAACACACACAGTCTGCTATTGGGGTGCCAGCAGCTACCACCTTCCTGTTCAGAAAAACACAGTGTTAAATACTTTGGTGACTAGAGCAAGGGAAATTTGTGATGAAGAAAGCCTCTAAGCAGACTAAAATGTCTCCGAAAAAAATTCAGGCAGAACGGGTTCTCAGAACATCAAATAGAAAAGGCACTTCGAACAAAAGAAAGAAAAGAACCATCAGAACAAGGAGATCAGCCAAAGGATGTGTTTTTTGCCTCGTGTGGAGGAGAGTGTTCTGCAAAGGTAGCTCAGATTTTGGCTCGCCACAAGATCAAGAGTATATTCCTCCCACCCGCAAAAAATCGGTGAACGACAAACTAGGGTTAAAAGATACCAGGAGTGTACAGCATACCCTGTGAATGTGGGAAATTCTACATAGGGCAGACCATCCACACTATTGAAATCCACTGTGCCAAACATAAGCGCAACATTTGCTTGTTGCAAACAGGTATGTCCACTGTTACAGAACTTGTCATTGAGAGTGGCAATAAAATAGACTTTAGAAATGTGAAGGTGCTGGCCCGGACCCATTATTTTGGGAGTCTGTGATAAAAGAAGCCATTGAAATGAGACTCAGTTACAATGTGCTTAACAGAGATACACATTATACCTACACCTCTGCTAGTGCTGCCTTGTGCTCAACAGCTATATCTGGGAAACGCGAGGGAGGCTTGGTGTGATCACATTCAATCATTTTGCCACATGTTTCATCTATATTCATGAATAACATTTCATTCCAAACTATTGTTAAATGTTTTTGTTCATAAGTACCCCCCTCCCTTCAACTCTAGTAAGTGATGGATCTGCATTCCATATCCATCTTTATTTCATTGGCTAAAGGATTGTTTTTTTGCAATTGCTGTCTAGAATGAAGATGGAAAGAAGCAAACAATGGTATCATTCTTTTATTGCTTATATTATTGTTTAATTTTGGAAATCATTTGACTGAATTTGAACTTTTTTGTTTTGGTACAGGTTCTTGACAGCTTAATTGTGGCTGCAGTGTTAAGCTTGTCACAAAAAATGAGAGGAAAGTCTTGTAAAATAATGAAAAAGCTAAGGTAAGTAAATTGTAATGTGGGTATGGGTTTTTTCATATATTTAAGGAAAAGAAGGCAGCTGTATTAGCTATATAATTATTTTGGGTTTACAAATTTCTATCTTTTTCTCAGCAAATGGAATAAGTCACTAACCTGAACCCAAGTGTTAAGTCACTAATCTACCAGCCCTAGTTCAAAGCTAACCACTGTATATACTGGTAAAAATAATTATAGTTTTTAAGTGGTTTTCTAAAATTGTCTGCAGGAAAGCAGGATAATCCGTAATTTCTATTTAAAAATGTATGTTTTATAATTAGAATGAAGCAAAATACCAGGTTCACAGGCAGATGGCAAAACATTCACCTTTCCCTTAAGCTGTAATATGTTTAGCTAACTGAACTTTCAACTCTATGAAAAATCATGTATCTGCACAATATAATTGATACATAATTCTGATTTTATTATTTTCCTGATGATGTCAATATCACCCCCATCTAAAATATTTCTGGAAAGAAGATATTTTCGGAAATAATTTTGTCTGCCTACTTGCAATTAGGTACAAACTGGAGAGATTCGGAATAACCTTCCACAAATTTGAATGTTGCAGTGTTTTGTTGGTAATTATTTGTCACTAATCAGGTGATTAGATTACAATTGGCAAGGTCGGGTAAGTATCTGATCTTTCATTTGTGAGGTTGCAGGTTTGAATTCTCATCATACTATCCAGAGTTTGGATTTCCATTTTTTCTTTCTTTTTTTAATCACTCCAACTGAATGCCTGTATGGTTCCTTCAAAAGGTCTTGACTGAATTCTTTTCCATTGTTTTTCCCCCCTTGTTCCCAGTCTTTTCCAGCTTCTAATGACCTTGACGTCAACAAGGGATGAGTCCATAATCAAAAAATAAGAGTTAGTAGTTGAACTCTGTGATCATGTTTGCTCAATAGAGAGACTTTATTTGGAAGAACAGTTTACTATTATTAATCTTGTTTGAAGCTAGAGACAGCATTTTACACATTGCATTCCAGAAAATGAAGGGAACATATTTTACAAACAATCATTACTTAAATTGTTTTATATTAACGTGAAATGTTGAGAACAGCAGGTTCATACGAATATTTATATGTTTATTTATCTCACCCATTAAAAAATTATTTTTTAAAAAAGATGAAGAAAATGGGGGCTACAGCAGTAACTAATCTTAATATATTTTTTAAAAAATCCTCCACCCAAAGAAAAAACAGTATCTTGATTTTGTGTCATACATGATATCAAAAGCAAGAGAAATAATTGTAAATAATATTGTGATGCAGTTTTTGAAATTTTTAATTTTTACTAGGTCATATTACATTGCCATAAAAATCATGATCCCTAATCTAAGTGCTGACAGGTCTTTTACACACTTGCACTGTTGTATTATTGTGAAGCAAGAAGTTAGGACATTAAATTTTTAAAACTTCTTAATTGTGAGGCTAATTTTAAAATATAGGAATTAACTGAATAGTTCTCAACCTTGATCACACATAATTCTGTGCATTATAGTGTGTCCAACCACTTCTTCACATTGTGGGAGATGGTCAACAGTATGTAGTAGGGAACTACGTACATGTAGGGTTGAGGTACAGTGTCAAGTAGAAATGCACTGGGACCACTATGGTGACTGTGAAGGCCCTGCAAAAACACTGAAGAAGCTTGTAACGAGTGCAGTCTAGCAAGTCTGTATTGGACCAATCATTGCTTTCAAAACACAAACAAGACTCTGTATGGTTGTCTGTAAGGATAAATTATGTTGTTATGGAAATTTTCAACAATTTGAAGCTCTAATTATATGATATGGAGAAGAAATTTGGTTGTCTTCGTACTAGAAGAGACTAAGTGGAAAGAACAAGATAGAAGATAGCTGTGGAAAAGATTGCAATTGTACTGGAATTTAAATGAGAAATGGAAGATCAAGCTAAGAAGGGTATTCGTGAGAGGAGGACTAAAGGAGGAAGTAAAAGGGATATGTGACAGGACAAAGCAGATTAAGGTAACAGTTAAAGCCTAAAGATACTGCAATCATATGCCCTACAAGTAAGTTGTCCATAACAAGTTTGAAGAAGAACTGCAGTCAAAATTTTATACTTATCAAAGATTTAAATGCCCGCATGAGCATAGTAAGTATTGGGAGAGCGAAGGATGGGGAAGCAGGAATAAAGAAGTGGAAAGGCTACCAGATTTCTTCAAAAGAAATGAGATGGTGATAGGGAATTCCTGATACAAAAAAAAGAGAAAGAAACAGTAGCCTCAACGTAACCTGATATAGTAGTAATAGTTGGACAAAGTCTGTAGTGAACTGCATGATATTTAAAATAGAATTGAAGTGGATTGTTGCAGATGTAATAACAACAGAGGCATCAGATAATGATCACTGGCTATGGATAGTGGTGCTAAAGACGGTAGTAGAAAGAATAAAGTGAACATGGTGGGTGAGCAGTAACACTTCGAACTCGGTATTTAGGAGGACGTGGTTGCGAATCCCTGTTCAGCCATCCAGATTTGGATTTTCGATGTTTGTCCCAAATCACTCCAGGCAAATGCCAGGATAGATTCCTTAAAATCACATGCCAAATTCATTCCAGTTTCTTGCCACTAGCACTTTCCCAGCTCTAATGACGCTTCAGCGAAGCATAAAGCCAAAAGCAGTAGCAGGAAAGTGAAAATCTGAAAAATAGGGTAGGAAAATGATGAAATGGGAACTGGAAGAGGGGACAAACAAAGATGGATACCAGAAGATTCCTAGGAGCAAAATACCCCCAGGTGAAACGTTGACAGTAGGAGTGGAAAGGATTTTAAAAGGACATTGGTTTTAGTGACATAAACAGTGTATATATAATATTATGTTACAGCACATCTTCTGTTGTATGAATCTGTTTCTTTATATAATTATTTTCGACATCCCGCAGAGTCAGTCTTACATTGGAATCTACTATATATAGCATAGTGCAAGTAATAAATGGTATTGCTGAATGATGTCCAGCTATATTATACTGTATCCATAAGCAATGTAATCTAGGCAAAAAAAGTTATAGAAATACATATAGAACAACATAAAATATTTCATAGATTCCTTAAAAAGTTACAATTGGTCAGTGGTGTTACACTTCATGGAATGTTAATTCAAAACTTACTTAATTTACTATTATTTTCTATTTTAAATAATCCTAAAAAAGGAAGCTTGTGGAAATGAAAAACATTTAGTTGGGGAAAGGTTGTATGCAGATGTTATTATTGTGTCTAGAGAAACGAAAAGTGAATTTTTCACTAAAACAATAAAATCTTATAACTGAATGTCCAGTGTAATTATTGATCTGAAACACTAAAAAAAGTTAGTCAGGAAGGTCAAACAGATCCTGCTGCATGAACAGCGATGCTCGTGGTTGACCTTCTGGAGGACGTGGTTTCATATCCCCGTCCTACCATCCTGATTTTGGTTTTCCATGGTTTGCTGAAATCACTCCAAGTGAATGCCTGAACGGTTCCTTTAAAGACCATGATCCAATTCTTTCCTATTCCGTGCCTCTCATTCTAGATAATTACCTTAATGTCAACAAGCCAGAAGTAAAAATAAAAAGAATGCTAAGAACAAACTTATTTCAAAGAAACCAGGAATTCCAGCAATAAAATAGGAACTATTTGTAATGTAATAAAATATGAAACAAAAAAAATCTGAGAAACTCAAAAGTCTTAAAAGTGAATGCCTAACATGACTGCCACTGGGTTCCATAGCTTTTATACTATTACTAGCTGGTACCCACGACTTCGTTCGTGATTGTAAAGAATTCATATTGACAGCTATAGACATCTAACCACCATAGTGCACGATGGGAGACTCGATACTATTACCACACATAAATACCAGTCTTCTGCGCTATGTAGTTCCAGCAGCAAAGTAAAATTTACGAATACACACAAGTCTTTGGATGAAATATGAAAATATTCATGATCGACTAATTTCAAACACCATATCTCACAAACTCCCACAGTTACCGAATTTCGGCCAACGTTGTGATCGATGGGAGACTCTGTGCTACTACTACACACAAACGCCAGTTATCTGTGATCTATAGTTTTCGCTGAAAAGTGATACACCATGACACTTTTGTCTTTGGCAGAAGTATGAAACTGCCACAGGTCGACCACTTTCAACCCCCATTTCTCCCACACCCCCATAGCTACCAACATCTAACAACCATAGTGCACTACATGAGATACGATTCTACTACCAAACACAAACACCAATGCTTTATGCTATGTAGTTGTGGCAGAAAAGTGACATATGCGGAGACAGTCGAAATACGAAAATATCCTTGGTCGGCCACTTACAACCACCATATCTACCACAGTACCACAGTTTCTAAAATTCGGCCGCTGTTGTGATCGAAAGGTGACTCTGTGCTACTACTACACACAAACGCCAGTTATCTGTGATCTATAGTTTTCGCTGAAAAGTGATACACCATGACACTTTTGTCTTTGGCAGAAGTATGAAACTGCCACAGGTCGACCACTTTCAACCCCCATTTCTCCCACACCCCCATAGCTACCAACATCTAACAACCATAGTGCACTACATGAGATACGATTCTACTACCAAACACAAACACCAATGCTTTATGCTATGTAGTTGTGGCAGAAAAGTGACATATGCGGAGACAGTCGAAATACGAAAATATCTTTGGTCGGCCACTTACAACCACCATATCTACCACAGTACCACAGTTTATAAAATTCGGCCGCTGTTGTGATCGAAAGGTGACTCTGTGCTACTACTACACACAAACGCCAGTTATCTGTGATCTATAGTTTTCGCTGAAAAGTGATACACCATGACACTTTTGTCTTTGGCAGAAGTATGAAACTGCCACAGGTCGACCACTTTCAACCCCCATTTCTCCCACACCCCCATAGCTACCAACATCTAACAACCATAGTGCACTACATGAGATACGATTCTACTACCAAACACAAACACCAATGCTCTATGCTATGTAGTTGTGGCAGAAAAGTGACATATGCGGAGACAGTCGAAATACGAAAATATCCTTGGTCGGCCACTTACAACCACCATATCTACCACAGTACCACAGTTTCTAAAATTCGGCCGCTGTTGTGATCGAAAGGTGACTCTGTGCTACTACTACACACAAACGCCAGTTATCTGTGATCTATAGTTTTTGCTGAAAAGTGATACACCATGACACTTTTGTCTTTGGCAGAAGTATGAAACTGCCACAGGTCGACCACTTTCAACCCCCATTTCTCCCACACCCCCATAGCTACCAACATCTAACAACCATAGTGCACCACATGAGATACGATTCTACTACCAAACACAAACACCAATGCTCTATGCTATGTAGTTGTGGCAGAAAAGTGACATATGCGGAGACAGTCGAAATATGAAAATATCCTTGGTCGGCCACTTACAACCACCATATCTACCACAGTACCACAGTTTCTAAAATTCGGCCGCTGTTGTGATCGAAAGGTGACTCTGTGCTACTACTACACACAAACGCCAGTTATCTGTGATCTATAGTTTTCGCTGAAAAGTGATACACCATGACACTTTTGTCTTTGGCAGAAGTATGAAACTGCCACAGGTCGACCACTTTCAACCCCCATTTCTCCCACACCCCCATAGCTACCAACATCTAACAACCATAGTGCACTACATGAGATACGATTCTACTACCAAACACAAACACCAATGCTTTATGCTATGTAGTTGTGGCAGAAAAGTGACATATGCGGAGACAGTCGAAATACGAAAATATCCTTGGTTGGCCACTTACAACCACCATATCTACCACAGTACCACAGTTTCTAAAATTCGGCCGCTGTTGTGATCGAAAGGTGACTCTGTGCTACTACTACACACAAACGCCAGTTATCTGTGATCTATAGTTTTCGCTGAAAAGTGATACACCATGACACTTTTGTCTTTGGCAGAAGTATGAAACTGCCACAGGTCGACCACTGTCAACCCCCATTTCTCCCACACCCCCATAGCTACCAACATCTAACAACCATAGTGCACCTACATGAGATACGATTCTACTACCAAACACATAACACCAATGCTCTATGCTATGTAGTTGTGGCAGAAAAGTGACATATGCGGAGACAGTCGAAATACGAAAATATCCTTGGTCGGCCACTTACAACCACCATATCTACCACAGTACCACAGTTTATAAAATTCGGCCGCTGTTGTGATCGAAAGGTGACTCTGTGCTACTACTACACACAAACGCCAGTTATCTGTGATCTATAGTTTTCGCTGAAAAGTGATACACCATGACACTTTTGTCTTTGGCAGAAGTATGAAACTGCCACAGGTCGACCACTTTCAACCCCCATTTCTCCCACACCCCCATAGCTACCAACATCTAACAACCATAGTGCACCTACATGAGATACGATTCTACTACCAAACACAAACACCAATGCTCTATGCTATGTAGTTGTGGCAGAAAAGTGACATATGCGGAGACAGTCGAAATACGAAAATATCCTTGGTCGGCCACTTACAACCACCATATCTACCACAGTACCACAGTTTCTAAAATTCGGCCGCTGTTGTGATCGAAAGGTGACTCTGTGCTACTACTACACACAAACGCCAGTTATCTGTGATCTATAGTTTTCGCTGAAAAGTGATACACCATGACACTTTTGTCTTTGGCAGAAGTATGAAACTGCCACAGGTCGACCACTTTCAACCCCCATTTCTCCCACACCCCCATAGCTACCAACATCTAACAACCATAGTGCACTACATGAGATACGATTCTACTACCAAACACAAACACCAATGCTCTATGCTATGTAGTTGTGGCAGAAAAGTGACATATGCGGAGACAGTCGAAATACGAAAATATCCTTGGTCGGCCACTTACAACCACCATATCTACCACAGTACCACAGTTTCTAAAATTCGGCCGCTGTTGTGATCGAAAGGTGACTCTGTGCTACTACTACACACAAACGCCAGTTATCTGTGATCTATAGTTTTCGCTGAAAAGTGATACACCATGACACTTTTGTCTTTGGCAGAAGTATGAAACTGCCACAGGTCGACCACTTTCAACCCCCATTTCTCCCACACCCCCATAGCTACCAACATCTAACAACCATAGTGCACTACATGAGATACGATTCTACTACCAAACACAAACACCAATGCTCTATGCTATGTAGTTGTGGCAGAAAGTGACATATGCGGAGACAGTCGAAATACGAAAATATCCTTGGTCGGCCACTTACAACCACCATATCTACCACAGTACCACAGTTTCTAAAATTCGGCCGCTGTTGTGATCGAAAGGTGACTCTGTGCTACTACTACACACAAACGCCAGTTATCTGTGATCTATAGTTTTCGCTGAAAAGTGATACACCATGACACTTTTGTCTTTGGCAGAAGTATGAAACTGCCACAGGTCGACCACTTTCAACCCCCATTTCTCCCACACCCCCATAGCTACCAACATCTAACAACCATAGTGCACTACATGAGATACGATTCTACTACCAAACACAAACACCAATGCTCTATGCTATGTAGTTGTGGCAGAAAAGTGACTTATGCGGAGACAGTCGAAATACGAAAATATCCTTGGTCGGCCACTTACAACCACCATATCTACCACAGTACCACAGTTTCTAAAATTCGGCCGCTGTTGTGATCGAAAGGTGACTCTGTGCTACTACTACACACAAACGCCAGTTATCTGTGATCTATAGTTTTCGCTGAAAAGTGATACACCATGACACTTTTGTCTTTGGCAGAAGTATGAAACTGCCACAGGTCGACCACTTTCAACCCCCATTTCTCCCACACCCCCATAGCTACCAACATCTAACAACCATAGTGCACTACATGAGATACGATTCTACTACCAAACACAAACACCAATGCTTTATGCTATGTAGTTGTGGCAGAAAAGTGACATATGCGGAGACAGTCGAAATACGAAAATATCCTTGGTCGGCCACTTACAACCACCATATCTACCACAGTACCACAATTTATAAAATTCGGCCGCTGTTGTGATCGAAAGGTGACTCTGTGCTACTACTACACACAAACGCCAGTTATCTGTGATCTATAGTTTTCGCTGAAAAGTGATACACCATGACACTTTTGTCTTTGGCAGAAGTATGAAACTGCCACAGGTCGACCACTTTCAACCCCCATTTCTCCCACACCCCCATAGCTACCAACATCTAACAACCATAGTGCACTACATGAGATATGATTCTACTACCAAACACAAACACCAATGCTCTATGCTATGTAGTTGTGGCAGAAAAGTGACATTTGCGGAGACAGTCGAAATACGAAAATATCCTTGGTCGGCCACTTACAACCACCATATCTACCACAGTACCACAGTTTCTAAAATTCGGCCGCTGTTGTGATCGAAAGGTGACTCTGTGCTACTACTACACACAAACGCCAGTTATCTGTGATCTATAGTTTTCGCTGAAAAGTGATACACCATGACACTTTTGTCTTTGGCAGAAGTATGAAACTGCCACAGGTCGACCACTTTCAACCCCCATTTCTCCCACACCCCATAGCTACCAACATCTAACAACCATAGTGCACTACATCAGATACGATTCTACTACCAAACACAAACACCAATGCTCTATGCTATGTAGTTGTGGCAGAAAAGTGACATATGCGGAGACAGTCGAAATACGAAAATATCCTTGGTCGGCCACATACAACCACCATATCTACCACAGTACCACAGTTTCTAAAATTCGGCCGCTGTTGTGATCGAAAGGTGACTCTGTGCTACTACTACACACAAACGCCAGTTATCTGTGATCTATAGTTTTCGCTGAAAAGTGATACACCATGACACTTTTGTCTTTGGCAGAAGTATGAAACTGCCACAGGTCGACCACTTTCAACCCCCATTTCTCCCACACCCCCATAGCTACCAACATCTAACAACTATAGTGCACTACATGAGATACGATTCTACTACCAAACACAAACACCAATGCTCTATGCTATGTAGTTGTGGCAGAAAAGTGACATATGCGGAGACAGTCGAAATACGAAAATATCCTTGGTCGGCCACTTACAACCACCATATCTACCACAGTACCACAGTTTCTAAAATTCGGCCGCTGTTGTGATCGAAAGGTGACTCTGTGCTACTACTTCACACAAACGCTAGTTATCTGTGATCTATAGTTTTCGCTGAAAAGTGATACACCATGACACTTTTGTCTTTGGCAGAAGTATGAAATTGCACAGGTCGACCACTTTCAACCCCTATATCTCCCACACCCCCATAGATACCGACATCTAACAACCATAGTGCACGACAAGAAAGACGATTCTACTACCACACACAAACACCAAAGATCTATGTTATGAAGTTGTGGCAGGAAAGAGAAGTATACGGAGATACGAATGTTTGGTCGAAATATGTAAACGCCCTGCACTGACCAACTTTAATCATTATATTTCCCACATCCCCACAGCTATCGGCATTCGGCCAACTTTGTGCACGACAGGAAACTCCATGCTACTTCCACCCACAAACAGCAGTGATCTGTGCTAGGTAGTGGTGGCTAAAAAGTGAAATATAGGAAAAAACACGTCTATTTTATATATATATAAGATTAAGGGGTCAACTTAATATTACATTGTTGTTAATTATTAATATGCATATGGAAGATGTTTGGATTTTTGAGCATCAATATTATTGAAGATTTTGGCCAAACTAAAATACTACCTGGGCCAGAATGACAGCTAGCATTCCAGAAGAATAAAGTTTTTAAAATAATTTAGGTTGCTTTCAAGAATACCATGTTAATAATGTCATTACTTCATGTGAATAGATGTAGTTCTCCTTGTAACATGATCAATCCACCCTTGACCAGAATTAAAACAAATATTACAAGTTACATCATAAAGTATTAAGATTTCAGCTTTTTTTGCTATTATTATGCCATATTTGTGATTTCATTGCAACAGATAAATGTAAAAAGTACCAACTGTGTTACAATACAAGCTATTAAAGATTATGTTGATGTCTAGCTCAAGTTTTCTTATAAATGTGCAGCACTACATTCATAGTATCCATAAGCAAGGTGGTGATAATATGGAGTCTATAGTCTGAGTGGGGTGTTTACCTTTGAGTGTGCAACTTTTGGTTGAGATTGAACCCTTGGTGTGCAGCATAGCATGTTTTCAAGAAATGGCATATGTTATTTGTGTTTGTAATTGTTGAGTTTAGAAAAATGAAGCTTACAATTGGTAAACAATATAAGAACCAAAAAATACGTGGTAGTGTTTATCAATATTAGATAGGAACCATGCGGAAAATTCTTACAAGCAGTAAGCAACTAACTGTGTGCTTGTAACTATGCCATTTATTAACTAAGAACAACAGGCTAATATAATGTGAAATATGAAACTAAATAATAATGTTCTGTAATGACATTGATTTATTATTTTTAATACGTGTTCAACAATACCATACTTAATTCTGCACATTAAAGAAGACTTTGTCTTTTCTTTTTCTAGCTGTGAACTTGCTTAATATTTTGTCCTCTCCCCTCCTCCCCCCCCCCCCAACTAGCTACTACTCTATGGATGTGTTTTGCAGTCAACAGAATACTCCTTCCTGTAAAATTTTTCCACTGTCATTGCTAAGTCAGTAGAATTATGACACTGTGACAGGCATGATTAACTTTTTAAGAATTACACTTTTCCATTTGGGTACACAACCCTAAATATAAATCAAATCATACATAACGGGTGACCAGATTACTCTGACCTCACGTTTGGAAGAATGTGGTTTCAAATCCAGGTCTGACCATAGAGATTTGAGTTTTCCATAGTTTTCTCAAATCAGTCAAGGTGAATGCTGGGATTGTTCCTATAAAAAGGCGATAGCTGAATTGCTTCCCATTCTTTGCCTCCAGTCCTTCCCACTGCTAATGACCTTGACGAGGTATAAAGCCATAAGCAAATCGAACCATTTAAAATATTTTACTTCAGTGGTGAAATATTAGGAATAGAAAAACATCTGTTTTATGGGTTGTTTTTGACTTTCAACTAAACAAATGCTTTTGAAGGCACACACGTTTCGCCTTTATTCAAGGCATCTTGGAAACACGAACTTGTGCGTGTTAATGCATATATAAAAACTGGCACTGAAGATGCCTTGAATAAAGGCGAAATGCATATGCCTTCCAAAGCATTTGTTTAGTTGCAAGTCAAAAACAACCCATAAAACAGTGATTATAGCAACTAAGAAATTGGGCAAAAAAAAAAAAAAAATCACCAACATGTTAGAAAAACATCTTTTTGTTGAGATTAAATTCCCAAATAGATTTTTGGAGAAGTAAATTTTGGTTAGAAATAAATAAACTCATAAAACAATTAAAACTCAAATATATTGCTGTGACTACATTTGAAGTAAATTTCTCAAAGGTACTGTCATTTTTGTCCCATATTTGCAATGAATCCTTTGTGCAGATCGGCTAAAACGGACAGTTGAAAAATCATTCTTTAAAAAGTGTCGCATATAAATGGTTTATGCGTGCGATAGATAAATAAATGAATATATATATAATAAATATAATTTGTAGACTGTAGTTTTTTGTTATGTACTTTTACAGTTTATTCATTAACAACTCTCTGAACACCAATAATGATCGCGCCTGTCCCTATATTCCGAAGTTTTGCAGGTTCGCCTTTCTACTCAAGATCTCTCTCAAATCAAATACAAGCTGCTGCCAAATCAATCTTTTTCTTCGTTGTCTTCTCTACTCAACAATTCTCACCTCGCTTCTTTTTTTTTCTCAGAGAGCCTATCCTTTTAAAGCCTCTCTGGGCAAACAATATTAATCTTTGTATTCTTTTCTTTTATTCTTTTCTTTATATATATAAATCATTTTAATTTTTAATCTACTACTATGTCACAACCCCTCCCAAAATATTCCTCATTTTTTTGTTGCTTATAAATGAACAATAAAATGGGGAAAATTTTCTCAATGGCAACGTCGTTATTGGTATTGAGGTTTTAAAATTTTTGTTCAAAATATTAACAAGCTTTGCTTACTCTAAATGAACATCAATCTTACATTTAAAAAAAACATAACAAATGAACAATAACAAAAACAAAGTCCTGTCATGTGTCGTCACACTTCTTATAGAATTTACATAATTATGACACAAGGCTTAGGCTACTTTCAAAAGCTAGACCATTATTGCCATTGGTGCACGCGTTTTCCCGATGCACAGTGATGTGATGTCGAAAAAGGCGGCACTCACTGTCCACAATAGCTCAAAGTCTGTGAACATACCCAAGTAACACAAAACAAAAATTAGTGTAGATAAACTGCCTACCTTGAAGGTAGTGTGTACATGCAATAAAATATTCATATTTATATTCTCTATTGTTGTTGTTACATTCATATCGGCTAATTATATATCTGAGATAAATATTCTCTTTGTCTTTAATCAGTTTATAACAGGAAAACTACTTTTCTTGATAGTTTTTTTTTTTATACATATACATCATAATGTGGCTTTAAAAAAAATATTCAACACAATTTGTGTAGACAATTGTTAATGAGTCACAGTTCACATAACCTTCCTATGCATAATCAATATCTTTACAGAAGAGAAATCTTTGGTATTTTTAACCATTAGCAGTAAATATTCTTTACCTTAAAACAATTATAGGCCCTACCATATTCACATTTCATTACTAATAATATTACTTTTAGCATTCTTTCTTTGGTTCACCTCTATCAATATTATATTTCTTTAAATCAATGACCTTCTGTGGGTTCCCCAAACTTTATCTCTTCCCAGTTCCTCTGTATTCCTTACCTACGATAACAACTACTACACTTAATATGTGCATTACAAGAAAGGACAATCAGTAACTATCACTGTTAAACTAAAGAACATATTTGACCTTACCAATAACACTAAAATTGTTCATAATAAAAATATGGTATGAAAACCTTTGCCAAAATAACCTGTACGTAAGATGAGGCAGCGAGTTTTATCGCCCCTCTAAGAAAATGAAAAGGTTTCTTACGGCTTTTCCAGCTTTTCTTTGCAAAATCATTCCAAAATAGGAGAAGCTTTTTCAGAAATACAATTTTTTGCATCATACCAAAATTTTGGTATTATTTGCACAAAAGCACAATAAACCTTCTGACTTCTAATAGTAATTGAAGCATAGTTCTTTTTCAGACATCACGATTCATTAACACAAGCATATCATTCATAACACCACCATCATTAAAAGATCAACTCCATTTAAAATAGGTCTATCACTTTTCTTTGAAACATTTACTCCAATCACACCATCATTCATTAAACATCAACCCCATTTAACATATCAATTTTCTTTGAAACATTTACTCCAATCACACCATCATTCATTAAAGTCTCATCCTCATTCAAAATATCATTGGTCATTAAAAGATTTACTTGATTCAAATCATCATATTTCATTGACACATCAACTCCATACATAACATCCTTATTAACTGAAGCCACCACTAAATTTGAAATAGTATATTCTCTCTGGTTTTTATCTAACTCATTTATTTGTTTTTGAACCTCCGCAAAATGAATGTTAACGTTTGACAGTGTGAGTCAACTTTGAGTGATGTTGCTTCAATATGAAACCATTTTGTTTTGGATTACTGGAGTACTGTGTTTACATTCTTTTTCATATGTTTGTAGTTTTGTATCCAAAACAGACATTCGATGGTCTAAATTTGATGTTACATCTGTGTAAGCCTGTACTTGGGAAGCTAGGTAGGAAAGCTTTGTACCCAACTCAGCCTTGATATCTGTTGAGAAAGTGTCAAATTGGGAATCTAATTTAGTGTTAAAAGCTTCAAATTGGGAATCTAATTTAGTGTTAAAAGCTTCAAATTGGGAATCAAGAGCCTGAAATTTAGAATCAAGAGCCTTAAATTGAGAATCAATTGCCTTAGATTGTGAACACATCATACTCATTAGGAGGCGTAATTGAGTGTTTATCTCTGAATGGCTATTTGGCTGAGTACTACAACATGGTGCCTGACTGGCTTGTGGGGGACAGTCTGTGTATAACTCATTTGGGCTAAACCCTAAAACTCATTCTCAGAAGATGCTCCAGAATGCACAATGTTTTCCGGCAAAGAAATACTGTCTGTTTGGTCTATTGGTCCCAGAAATTGTGTACCTATTGGATCAATAACGGGTACATTGCTGCAAGACAGCAAAGGTTGTTCTGCCTCCAATGTGGTAGGCAAATGTGGAGCTCAACATGTGACATGTATTCTGTGGAAAATTCACTTCGTCCATGATCGGTCAGTCTTAGAGCCAAAATTATCGAAACAAGATCAATATCTAGTTTGCTTGTAGCAAACACAACAGAAATCCACAATATTGTAATTTCACAATTAGAAAAAGGAAAAAAATAACTAGTCCTAAAACTAAATTATCACTGTAGAGTTAAAACTTTTTTTCACAGTATTAGTGTTTTCATAAAATACAATATTCGCTTGCGCCAAACAATAACAAGCTGCGGCGCTTAGCGACGAAAAACGCTTTGAGCAAACTAGGGAGAGTAAACAATATTTCCGATCGTATAAACAAGTTTTACAAACAGGAATGATATTGCTTAGTAAGTTAATTATGAAGTACACAAAAGAGATATTAACGCAAAGAAGAATGGTTCTTAATCACGTATTTGTAAGAAATATTTTGTAAGGACATCTAATAGTTTTTTGTCTGCCAAAATTTATGTTCCGCCAAACTTATGTTTGGTATTTTTGAGTACACTCATATGACGAAATCGGCGTAATCAATAAAATTGCAAAAGATATTCAACAGTTTTCAGTGTGAGAAAACGTCAAAAAGACTTAAGAAGTCATCACACGCGATAAACACAACCTCTCAATTTTCACGTTATTGAATTTATGTTAACATGCCAAAATTAAAATGTACACTTAGCTTTAATGTTTACTCCGCTGGTTCCAATGTCGTGTGCGGTGACAGGAGTTCCCTCCAGGATGCGATGTTGCACCCAGCTGCAGCTGGTCAGCTGACTGTAGGCTGGTTTTGTAGATTCGCGCTAGATAGCGCACAGGAGAATTTGTTGATCTTCTTTTTCAGGTTTACCAACTTAATGATATTCAATCTTGACGTAGAAAGTAATCGCTGTGCGGTTACGGTCCTCACTAAGTCGCCATGTCGCATATAAATTATGACGACGATCTTTATAATTAAATATAAATATATAATTTGTAGACTGTAGTTTTTTTGTTGTGTACTTTTACAGTTTATTCATCTCTTTTATTTGCTTAACAATTCTGTGAACACCAATAACGATCACGCCTGTCCCTATATTCCGAAGTTTTGCAGGTTCGCCTTTCTACTCAAGATCTCTCTCAAATCAACTCCAAGCTGCGGCCAAATCAATCTTTTTCTTGGTTGTCTTCCCTACTCAACCATTCTCACCTCCCTTCCTTTTTTTTTTCTCAGAGAGACTATCCTTTTAAAGCCTCTCTGGGCAAACAATATTAATCTTTGTATTCTTTTCTTTCTATTCTTTTCTTTATATATATAAATCATTTTAATTTTTAATCTACTACTATGTCACAGTAGGTCTCTAATCGATATAAGTAATTTATTTTTCGTCTACGTAATTTAAGATCATGGTAACAAAATTCATCGTGAACGAAGCTAGCAGTGCCTGAACAACTACAGTTTGTGCAAAAGTTGATTTCAAGCGAATTTTTACCGAACGGACTGAGTGAGCAAACGCAAGCGACGTGAGGCGAACTAATAGTTGACTTCTTTTACCGATTACGCATACACGCCCAATTTTTCCCCCTTTCCTGTACCCAACTACTTTTTCCGTCTACATATTTCAACTTCAAATTATTTCAACGTTTTTGGCAAATTATTCATCAATTCTCTTCGTAACTTATTCGAATCCTTGGTCCATTACTTACAAAAGAGAATCTTCCCACACCCTTGTGCCTGAAATCGAGTGCCAGTTTGTGGTCATGGTCATCTTTTCCCTTCCATGCATTACTTTTAACTCTTACGCCAATATCTTCCCACGCCTCATCACCAATATACGCCTTATACATTCCCATGATTCTTTTCACCCTCCTCCTGTCTTCCAAATAATTCCATTCGAGCTCTTTTATCATGTCAGTTCTGCGGTAATATTCAGGGGTAAATCTAGCAGCCTTTCTTTGCACCCTCTCCCACTCCTGTATTTGAAGCCAAAATGTTGGTCCCATACTACACAACTACATTCAAGGAATGGTCTGACCAAAGTTTTGTAACCCAATTCCATTAAATTTTTTCTTTAAAGACTCGCTTCGAAACCGTGTGTCAAATGACTCCAATTCAGCTTGCATTCTGCTAAAAGTGACAAAGAATGAAACCAATATAAGTTATTTGGCATCAATTTTCAACAACAGAAGTCGCGCTAGTTTCATATATTTAAACAAACACATAAGTTTTGATGTTATTATTGCTTAGTATAAAAAAAAACTTATATTGCGGTTAGAAATATAAATTTTTAGGTGATAGTAAGCTTTTTAGTTTTATTTCTTTCCCCATTAATCATTACTGTTAATAATGATTGTTTGATGGCACGCCATGACTTCATTCAACGTTTCTTTAGAAAAAATGGCACCTTGACCAATAAAGGTTCGCCATCCCTGCTGTATGTAATCTAGTAGGTTAATTGGCCACTGTAAGTTCGGGATGGGCATTTAAAAAATATATCGATAAATATCAAAACGATATTTACAAACACTATCGATATATATCGGGGAAAAATATCGATATTCGATATTTCGATATTTTTGGCTAAAGGGAGTAATTATCTAAAAAAAATCATAAAATACGTCAAAATACTTAAGAAAAATCTGAAAATTAAAGGCACAGGTAGAAATTATACAAACTTTTATTATTTTTGTTTCAATCAATCAAACCAGTATTCGTCTGATATGGACATCAAAAGGACTCTCTGTTTTCTGTGCTCCCTTGTCAATCTACTCCTGTTGTTCAGTACAGTTAAGTTGACTGCAGGAGCCACTCTTTCGGACGACACAGAAGAAGCTTGACACATAAAGTATTCCAGCGCGCTGGAACACTGGCAATTCACCCAAAACTTTACTGGATGTGATTTTCTGTCTATTAATGGTTGGTCCAGATATTGCTTAAGCTCATTAGCAACTGAGTCAGAGCTTGGAACCTCTTGCGCTAATGACCCGACGTCGACGCGCCCTAAAACACCACCACCACCACCACCACCACCACCACCACCACCACCACCACCACCACCACCTGGAACCTCTTGGATAACAGTAGTGCCAAGGGATGATAGCTTTTCATGTGCGGACCAATTTGATGCGTTCTGCGATATATTGTGTTGCTGCTGTAGACCTTACTTCTGGAGAACGTTGTCCTCATCGTCTAAGTTCCAAGCGAATATCATTACTTATTGTAGATATCGTATTTGACACACCGATTGGAGAAGTGAAGTGTATACGTTTGAAACGAGGGTCCAAAATGGTAGCTGCTGCAAGGAATGTATTTCTTTCTAAAGGACTTAATTTCTCTTGAATTTTTTGGAGTAAAACCTCTTTTACCGTGAATCCTAAAGTGGTCGAAGGAGTAGCTTGTTCCGTTACTCGTCAATCAGATTTGTAACAGGAATGGCTAAGCTAGCAGTCACATAATTTGTACCACTAACCTCTTCAGTGGCTTCTTTGAAAGAATCAAGTAGGACAATACGGTCACATATTACATTAAACTGTTAAGTTGCAACCATATCAAGTGTATTTATATTTGATTGACTTTTGTAGCTAAGATTTTAGCTACAATTACAGAGTCTGACAAATCGTTCTAACATATTAAAGCAGGAGTTCCATCTGGTGCTAACAGCTAGTGTCAAAGTCAACACCTCTCGTTCTTTATTCCCAGATGCTTCTTGTTCAGATCTTAATAGATCCATAGCATTGACAGACTGCTTAAAATAAGTCACAATAATTTTTACGTGATCGCAGAGTGCTGCAAATGAATTATTTTCACTTAACACTCCATCAACGATTTTCATTATCAGAACTTGACCAGTGAGTGCAATTTCTAATCACCAAACCTCTCTGCAGTGCATATGCGAGGGAATACGATGTTGTTGATGGTGATTCATCCGTCGGATGGGAATGTTAAGCTTGGCGCCCCCTTTAGAATGTTTCGCAAAAGTAGGCCTGAACAAGCCGACACCGGCTTCCACCCTCTCCCTTCTTTCATCTCTCATCCACAACACTCTATACCAAGCCACCAGTGTCACTGTCATACACACTTAGGAGCACTGTCACACTGAGGAAGTAAACGGGGAATTTTTTTAACTGCTTAACGTCTCTTAACATTAGGTATTTAGAGACGGGAAAGGATGGGGGACAAGTAATGGGAAGGAATTCGGCCATGGCCTTTTGAAGGAAGCATCACAGCATTTGGAGTGATTTGGGAAACCATGGAAAACCCAAATCTGGATGCCCGGACGGGGATTCGACCAGCCTTCCTCCCGAATGCGAGGCCAGAAGCTAACCATTACACCACCACGCTCGGTGAAACGGGAAACCACCCCAGTTAATCTTCCTAGGACTTGGAGGGATATACATCTCCATGGTAATCGCCTACAACCTGACACTGGAGAGACGTTCGAAGAGGATCTTACTATCAGTAAAAACTATTGGTGTCACAGTAATTGAAAAACTAAAAACCGCTCTCATACATCAATCGAAGACAGCAATCACAACAAAGTATTCTTTAGTGGGGCTGTAATTCAAGAGAAAGGTATATGTCTTTATGCATATTTTAAAGAGCATTACGATGAACTTTAGGATACAGGATTTAAAACAATCCAGAATTGGTTTATTAAGCTTAAAGTGCAATAACACTCCATTACATCAAAATTTTTCTGTATACTTGGAACGTATTCTATTCTATTCAAGGTTTCCGGATTCAAGATTTCCGTATTCAAGATTTTTGTATTTGCTGCTAATTTACGGAACGTATTCCTTGCGATTAAGGAGTTTTGACTGTAGACTAGATTGTAGTCATTTAAATGAATTAACGGTCATTCATAATGACTTGTGGTTCATCAACCCATTAATTGTTATTCGTAAATAAAAATAAAAAAATAACCGTTGAAAAGATAATATTTCAACTACAAAGATAAAAACCACTTACATGCTAACATAAAAATGACGTTAACGTAAAATTGTTAAATTTAACAGCTTGTTTTAACCCCTAACCGCTGATGAAGCTGTTATATTTCGACAAATTCACTTTTTAAAATTTCAGAAGTTTGGATATGTACGTATATCTATCCTATATACATGTAACGATTAAATTGGATACTGAATTGCGTTCGTAGAAAAATATCGAATTGGTGCTTAAAATCGATACACTAAATACAATATCGATGTATCGATATATCGAAATAAAAATATCGGCGATAAATATCGATATTATTTAGAAAAATATCGATATATCGATACATCGATATATTTTGCCCATCCCTATTGTAAGTTGTTGTTTAGGTGTACACTTGAGTCTAGCCGAGTTACCGGAGGGTTGTTTGACTGCGTCTTTAAAGTAAAATATCTTCGCTGTCGTAAAGAATCTATTCTTCAATCCAACCTCTGCTCATAGTGCTGAACTACTTGATTGTGACATGCTGGAGCCCGGAAGCTGTGATGCTCGGTACGAAATTTGCTAGGTGAAAAGAATGTTTGTGACATGTGCAATGAGATGACGCTATTAGTTTTCGAAATCCAAGGTCAAACACCGAGGAAGCCGACTTTCATCTCTTAGACTGACTGACACAGGGTACAAATTAATATATGTTTAGCCCCAATTAAAAATTAAAAGCTGTATCAGCCAGTATTTCGTGCTGGAATATTTTTCTGATGGTTAGTATTTGTTTAATAGTGCAGTAGGTGTAGTCATTGAGGAACGTTTTGCTGATATAATTATAGTTAATTATTGGATTCCGATCTATAGTCAGCAAATATTCTCGACATGCATCTTGCCGAAATTTTAGGATAGAGATAGTATGCTGCCAAAAATATTTCTGTAAATTATAATATTGGCTACTCATTCCGCGATCAATTCGAATGCATATCTCTTCAAAAGACAGCTTTTAATATATTTCACTAGCTGGTCCCTACGGATTTTTTTTATTCTAGTTTTTTTGGATCTTGGATACTAGTATCAATTTCTGGATAAAAACAATATTTAGTAAAATTAATTTAATGCCGAGTTATAGTTTTTAGTTATTTTCAACATTCACCTTTGATAAAGCAGTTGCAGTAAGTTTTCAATAACTCACATCTCGTGCTTTTTAGTCACATAATTGCAGTTAAGATGCATCTGCATTGATAATCGTGAGCAAGTGGTGTTTAACGAAATATGTGTATAGAGTAACTCATTTATTACATGTGAATCATGTGTACGAACTTGTTCCGGAAGCTAGTTTTCCACTCTAGTATCCGTAATTTTAGGATAATTTTTTTGTATAATACTTTTTTTTCGATTATGGACAATAGCGATACATTAAATTTTAGAGAAGTTAATTCATGGTGATATCTGAATACATAGCTCGTTTCTGTACTAGAGTTAGCCAGTTTTATTTAATTACTTATTTATTTAATGGCTAATCAGCATAAAAAGTGTTTGAATCTGTTGTCTTAATACGGTCGGCACTGGTATTGGAGAGAGCAGCAAACTGGCCACGCATTGTGAGGATTGAACAACGCTTAAAACAGTATAAACATAATTTAGATCTTGTCAAATAAACCAAAACAACTTAAAAAAAACCCCTCCCTAGCAATATAAATAACAGCATCATAATCCAAACACTAGTATTCTAATGTGATTATTAACATGTAATCATATAAGTAATCAAAGAATTTGGAGAGGGGAGGGTTGTGTCTGCATGTGTACTGTAACAGCATCAAAGTCAAGGGCGGAACGAATACATTCAGCACAAGGGAATAAAATTACTTGGCAGTAGTAC
>JARYHS010008075.1:141765636-141957413 GCA_031002005.1 Vandiemenella viatica
CAGTAAGGGGCGACGCATTTTCCTTTGTAATTTATTCCACTCTCTGGCTCCCTTATACACAAAATAAAATTTACCCACATCCTAAAGCTGAAATCAACTGCCAGGTTGTGATCATGGTTATAATTCTTCTGCCAATATCCATCCAACCTTTTCGCCAATAAACGCTTATATCATATCGGTTATTGATTATGTTCTGTGCAATTTACACCCAAAAAAAATCTAGTTTTAAACAGATTTGGTTTTGGAAATCTAAACGCATTTCCAGATGCGAGTGTGGAAAGTGAACCTTGCCTTCCAGAAGTAGTTACTTCAGGTAATATAACTGTTCAACAAAATATGCTCATGCTTATTGTGTCACTTTACTTTGCGTAAAATAGAACAGGATATTTTAATTGTGGTGTTCTGTTTCACATGGAACGCAATGAAATTTTATTTTTGTTACTTCTGCTGTATTCAGTAGTATATTAAAAGGAACAAGACATTTTATCATTGTATTTATTAACTGTATAATTTGAAGTTAAATTCCAAAACAGAATGGTAGGTATTTGCCACCAATCACATTCTATTGCAATGAAATGTTAACATTTACTTTGGCTATATAGTAGAAATAATATTTATAAAAAAAATTCTTGTAACTATCATAAATATGGGGCAATAGACGGTAGGCCATTGAAGTTCTTATATTACTCGTGTTTGGGATATGTTTTTATGGATTTTTTTTTATTTTTTAAGCAAAAATGTTTTGGGATCTTGCTGTAGTTGTAAACACGCTTGTCACAGTGTAATCAGTAATGTAGGTAACAGCCACTTATAACCATGGAGATAGGAAAAGAGAGGAGACATGGTGTAGCTAAAACTGCGAAGCCACTTGTAAACTCTGGAGCTGTCTGTGCATGCCCGGCCGCCATATTCATCGGTTCAAAACATTGGTCTGTTTTCATTACATTCCCTGCTGTGAATATTTCATGTCCTCATATTCCAAAGTATTTTATAATGCCATCTTGTGTTGCCTATGGTTGCACAAACAGAACAAGTAAGAAACAACCTAGAATAACATTCCATAGGTGAGTCCTTGAAGTGTTTGTGATGCGGTGTCTGTATGAGTAGGGCCAGTCATTTAAAAAAATAAAAATAAACAAAAAGTTTATTCACAGCTCTCAATAGGACGGAGGTGTTATCAAATATTTGCTGATGCAGAGAACCATTCTATCTTACTATTTTTCACGTAACAGGTTAGCCTTATTGTAAACGAACGTTCAAAGTCTGTACCAAGTGGATCAATATATCGTATATTGGCCATCCTTCCGCAGTTGCTTATTACACAATTGTAAATAAAAACACCGTCTATTAGCAACTGGTTTTATTGATGTAGGCTCAGACGCGTTTCGCCCTTGTGGAATGGGGCATCGTCAGTGACTGTGGATGTATATACAGGTTGGTGTTAACAAAATTACAATATTAATATACAAAACTAACTAATAATAAACTAGGGTAGGTGGGGGTAAGTGTACGCACTGGGGTAAGTGTACGCAGTGTAAAATTTCGGCTCCACACAGCTAGGTTGGCAGCTATGTAGCATCATAACTCGACAACAATGCCAAACGGGGAAAGCACGGACTCTGAGCGCCATTCAGCAAGTGTTCTTGGCAAGATGAGGTAAGTTCTGTTTTCAACATTCTCACTGTAGTTTTTGGTAACTTCGTTCCCGTTTTTCTGTGTGTTTATTAAATTTCTTGCTCTGTGTTAATATAATGTTAAGACCCTATGAAGTAATTGTTTAGTAGCAAGTGTGAATACCCCACTGTGAATACTCGTAACTTTGTAGAAATTAAACATCTAGGAAATCATAAAATGGGGCAAGTGTACGCTGCTCTCAAGGGGCAACTGTACGCATTCAAGTAAGTGCGTACACTTGCCCCTTGGCGAGCAGAAAAATACTGCCATTCTTTACTCTCCACAAAAGGCCCTTCATGGCTTGTAACGAAATTGCTTTACTCGTATTTGCCTTTAATTGCAAGTAGAGTTATCTCCCTAATGTTTTTACCATTTTCCTTTTTCCCAATAGGAATTACATAAGGAAAACCGAAAAGAAACCCCTGACGGATGAAATTCTACAAACTGTACGACAGCTACTGAGCAAAAATTATTCTATTAGAAAAGCAGCAAGAACAGTTGGTTTTCATGAATCGACTTTGCGAAAACGGCTTAAAATGGGTAAAGGTTCTCAAACATTGGGGAGGTTTACGAAAGTTTTCACCCCTGAGCAGGAAAGAGAAATTGTGGAACACTGCAAAGAATTGGATCGTCGTTTTTATGGGCTAACTTTGAAATCTCTTCGCCATTTATTGTTCAATTATGCAGAGTTGAACCAAATCAAACACCCCTTTCCACAAGAAAAGAAGATGGCCGGCAGGGAAATGACAAGGGATTTTATGAAGAGACAGAAACTTTCTTTGAGAGTGCCTCGCAACACAAGTATAGCAAGGACTATGGGTTTTAACAGAATCCAAATAAATCATTTCTTTGATAATTTGGAAAAATTGTACCAAAAATACAAATTCACACCAGATTGCATATTTAACATGGATGAAACTGGCATCCAGACTGTTCCACATAAGTTGCCCCTATCAGTAGCTCCTGTTGGGAAGAAAGATGTTGCAAAAGTGGTGACTGCTGAACAAGGGAAATCCATAACTGTTATCTGTTGTATGAGTGCATCAGGCAACCACATCCCACCTTTTTTTATTTTTGGACGCAAGAGAATGAACCGCCTTCTTATCAAGGATGGACCACCAGGCTGTGATCTCGCTCTTACTGATAGTGGATACATAAATGTTCCCACTTTTATCAAGTTGCTTTCCAACTTTCAAAAATGTACAAAACCATCTGAACAACAACCAGTTCTTCTCATCCTGGATAATCATGTCTCTCACATTAGTCTTGAAGCAATAAACTTTGCCAAAGGCAATCATATTCACCTTCTTACTCTTCCACCTCACAGTAGCCACAAGGCACAGCCACTCGATAAAGTTTTTTTCAAGCCTCTTAAAACAAGTTTTGCTGCTGTTGCTGATGATTGGGTAACATCTCATCCTGGGGAATCCATCACAGTTTTTCATCTCGCTGGGCTTTTCAATACTGCTTTCTCCAGAACAGCCAATGTTGAAGTAGCTGTTACAGGATTCAAGTCTACTGGCATCTTCCCACTGAACAGACACATTTTCACCGATGAACATTTCATGCCAGCAGAAGTAACTGACCAACAGTTTGAGGGCGAAGGAGACCTAGAGAGTGAGGACATGATGTTGATTCAATTTGATGAAGGTACCATCGAGGAAATGCCATCGGAAGCTCAGAGAAACCAGTCTGCACTGTCTAACAATATATTGGAACCACCTGCTTCTTCCTCACAGACAACACCAGACCTACCAGAGAGTCCTCAACCCGGACCATCATTTTCTGCTGGTAGGCCTTGTCACACATCACCATCTGATATAATTCCAATTCCTCGGATCCAAAAAGCAAGGAAACGATCAAGGAAAAGTTTGAAATCAACCCATCTGACATCAACTCCACACAAAGAAAAGTTACAGCATCTAGTTCAAAAGAAGGAGGATGCAGCTAATGAAAAGAAACAAAAAACATATGAAAGGTCCAAGGCTAAAGAGCAAAAATCTAAAACTGCAGGGAAAAGAAGACTAGTTTTTTCTGTTAGTTCTTCCAGTGAGTCTGATACAATTTCCCTTCATAATAGTGAAGACTAAAGCAACTGGGAATTTTCTTCAGAGTCTGAGATTGATGAAAGGGACCTATCCACATACACAAGACCAATACAAAAAGGTGATTTTGTTATTTCTAAAGTGTTTGGGAAGGCTTCTTCATACAGAATTTATGTGGTCAAAATTACAGAAGTTAATAATGCTGGTTTTGAAGGATTCTTTTATAAGAGGATTCCACAAACATTTAAATTTACTGAGACAGCAGAACAAGCATTTTTGCAAAAGGATGACATTGTGAAGAAACTATCACACGCTGTGCAATCTAGCTCTATTAGATTCAAAGATGCAGTTGGATTTCAGGATGACCTGAGCAGCTACAGTGCCTTATTAGACTGATGATGATGTAAGATGATCTGTATCATTTGTTCAAGTTTTGCTACCAAAGTTTCAATTTTTCCTGGTGTGTTATTTCATATTTGGTTATAAATGGTGTAATTTGATTGCTTGTTATGTAATAAAAGATGATATCTGTCAAAAAATATATTACAGCATCAATTTTACAAAATTAGACAGATTTTTCATACTTTTCCTCTCACAGGGGCAAGTGTACTCACTGACATTTCCTTGAAAACTCTCAATTTATTGATAAACTAAAAACATGAAATCACTTTGAGAAATGCATATAGTTACCCAGAGCATGCTTTACCTACAGTAAAATTTTCATATCTCTGGCTTCCTTCAGATTCTGTCCACACACCCTAATGCAAAATTTGCGTACACTTACCCCCACCTACCCTACATTCTACTTACGACTTATGGTTGAGACAGTTACATGGTGGTCAGGAATAGCTCCATTTGCACTTTTTTGTGACGTGAACTGTCATTATGGTTCCACATAACTATGAGAGTAGCTGTTGTTACCCTGTTCAAAAAACAGTTGCTAATAGACGGTGTTTTTATTTAAAACTGTATAAGTGGATCAAGTTTACATCGCGATTCAGCGAGTACATTATTCTACGTGATTTAGTCCAGTCGTAATTTATATTGATGTATGGCAGCAAGCTAATTGCACTGGGCAGTTCTATCATTACCGTGGCGTCACAATCTGATGATGAATTCTTATGTAACTTAACGAAACAAATTGAAACTAAAGACCAAAATTTTTTGATATCACGCTTAGTTCTTTTCTTTTGGTCCAGGCCGCATTTCGACCTAACCACCTCACTTTTCAGACATAATATCTCGAGAACTAAGCGAAATATCAAAAAAAAAAAAAAATCTTTATTTTTGATTTGTCTCATAAGAATTCTACGGTAATGATAGATTCCCCTTGCACCGATGCTGCTGGCGAATTAAAATAGGTCTTTCCACTACCAGTGCAATATCTTCTGAGTAAGCCGTGAATTCTTTTGAAGGTTTAAGTTGTTTTAAAATCCTAACCATTCACCTAGGCTATTTCTAAAATTTCATATAGGACTTGCTTCTGCTTGTAAATAGGTCTAAACGTATTTTTCTTGATTTTGTCGTATTTCCCATCAAAGATTTTGAAAGGATTAAAATTACTGAAATGGATTGTGGTAATGTAATCTATTTGAACATCTATCTAATCTATTTGAATTAGCAGGTTCTTTTTCTTCATACAAAATTCCTATCAAAAATTATTTAGCAGCTTGTTTTTCTTGAATTCTAATGTTTTTAGGTTATATCAATTAGGGTATTTATAAATGTGACCCCATAAGACCTCATTTTTAGTAATGCGAAGGTTAAAAACGAAGAAACTCTTCCGTCCCATATACATTCCCTGTGTTTCTTGCCCGACCAATATGGCGACCTCCCCACCCACCACTCCCCTCTCGGCTTCACTTCGTTGTATGGAGAAGGTCCCTTATGTTGTCTCCTCTCTTTTCTTTGCTCCATGCTTATAACAAGAACACTATCAGTACAATTCTTGGGGGCCTCTTCACTAGTAAAAATATTTTACCATTTCTTTTGAATATTGGAGTAACGTGCATAAATTTGTTCAAAATGTTGTCAGTCTCATTGTTTGTTTAGATTTGGGATGAGAAAATAAATACATCGCTTGTACTTTGCATCTTTTCATAACTTTTATAAATCATCCCTAAAACATAATGTGTGTACTATATTTATTTTAATGTATTAAGCTCTAAATATCCTGCTCGACTTTTGTGTTTCTGAGTAATAATTTTTGTTATAGTTATAATCGTTATTATTGCTGTTTCTTTTTCAACTGAATTAATAAAAGGGAAGAAAATTAAAGTTTTTCGTTTCAATTGCCCCTAATTTTTTCCCAGTTCTTCTCCTGAACTGTAAAAAAAAATATATTAATCAAATATATGAAAGAAACAAAGTGAAAATAAAAAAGCAAAATACAAAAATTCTTTTAAAAATGCCGCGTTTTGCTGAGGCCACAGCGAGATTCTCTAAACTGATTTTTTGAGCGCTACCATCGCAAGTAGCGTTTCCTTCGACTAATATATGCTAGCAGTGAACAGTCTCTTTATATATCGTCTATGTTTATTACTAACGCTTTCTAACTTAAAATACAGAAAACAATGCATTAGCATGCAGTCAACGAAACTGTTTGTTTTGGCTTTTCATTTGATGTATCATTTATAATTGTCAGTCAAATAGTAATAATTGTGCAGCGCCTCAAAACCCCGATAACCATTTGAAAACGCCGTATATACTGAGCCTAGGAATAGTCACAATGCTAATATTAAAACACGTTACAAGCACTACTTCAAAATATTGAAAAAGTTTATTAATTAATCTAAAAGTATGTTCTACAAACATAAGATTTATGACCCCAATAATAAAATTAAGATAATATGGGAATTGAAATTAAACAGTGAAAAATAATTAGGTCAGTAAAGACACTTAAACGAAACAAAATTTAGTAAAATTAAATTTTCCAATCACTGATATATTTAATACACTTTATTGTCTGTTGTTGATAAGTTGTCTACCAGTGGTTCAGTATTCCGCAGTATAAATTTTGTCAATACAGGTTTTCAAGAAAAAATTTGCCATTATATCTTTAGCTGCACAGGAAGAAATAAGAAAAGTTATCACGTTTCTTAAAATCAAATACTCAAGTGGTAATGATGACATTTCCAGCAAATTAATTAAACTCTGCTCCCCAGAATTAAATAAAATACTAAGTTATCTGTTTAATACGTCTTTGTTTGGGGGTAACTTCCAGAAAGTATTAAGTGTGCTGTAGTTGAACCACTCTATAAAAAATAGTCCAATACATTAGGGAGCTTCCATTAATTACGTAAGCATTTCTTCGTAAATCTGGACCGCAATCGCCACCCCCCTCCCCCGAAATCGATCTCTTAATTTTGGAGACCTATTTTTTTAGTTCTACTGTTCTTTGAAGAGCTGCAGTCTGAAATGAAATATTGACATGAGATTTCTGTCCACCCCTCCCACTTCCCCAACACTACCACCCTTGGTGAAATTTGGTGATATTTCGCCGGAATCCCCGTTTTTGTTCAATTAATTGACGCCCTCTACCTATAACCTAATCCAAACATTTTAAGAAAACAATGTACAACAGAGCTTATCAACGCCTAAAAATTATTGTAAGTAAAACACAATTTGGTTTTTAAAAGAATCATTTAACAGAACAAGCTGTATTTGCATTCATTAACAATATTTTAGAAGGAATAAATAATAAATTAATACCTATAAGAATTTTCTGTGAGTTGTCAAAGGTATTTGACTTTGTTAATCACGAAATTCTGATAAAAAATTAAAGTATTATTGTAGAGATGGCATTGATCATAAATGGTTTAGTTCTTACCTTTTGAACAAAAAACAGAAAGTGAAACTGGGACATTTAAAGCTGCGTCGAGTGGTTCAATATTTTATGAGTGGGGATTTATCAAATGATAAGTACCTCAGGGTTCTATATTGGGGTCATTATTGTTTTCAATATGCACAAATGATCTATCTTGCGTTACATCTATAAACTGAAAAAAAAATTGTTGAAGACACAAGCATAGGAATTAAAAATACTCCACATTTCTCTACCAAATATATTTCCAATTATATCTTTTACTAATAAGTAGTTTACAGCTAATGACTTGTCCTTAAATTTTGATAAAACTCGATATATGCAATTCAGTACATCACACAGATTAACACCAGGTATAGACATAAAATTTCCGGGCCAGTTCATTCAAGTGGTAGAGTGTGTGAAATTTCTAGGTTTGTATATGGATCATGGTGCATTTCTCTGATTCACTGGAGGGACTGAGTGTAACGTTATTTGCAGTTCATACCGTCTCAGCAATAAATGATTTCTGTAAAAGGAAACTGGTTTATTTTGCTTATTTGCACTCCTTGATGTTATATGCAATAATATTCTGGGGAAATTCTACTCACAAAGTATTCAGGGCCAATAGTGAGTAATAATACTTGCTGCTTACCAGAGGATTGGAAAAGTGTGATAGTAGTACCGGTACATAAAGGAGGGATCAGAAATATTTGTGAGGATCGTAAGTGGTTTTCAAGTAGGCAACATAGCTTTAGGCAAGGATATTCATGCGAATCTAAGTTGGTGGGATATATGCAAGATATTTCCGATGAAATAGGCAAGGAAGGTCAAATTGATAGTGTAGCACTAGATCTTTCAAAGGCTTTTGACAGAGTGAGCCATAAAATTGTAGTAAATAAGGTAAAATCTATTGAAGTGGATCAGAAAATAATTTGCTGGATAGCAGAAATTTTGAAAGGTAGAAAACAAAAAGTTAGGGTAGGAAATGCGAAGAAGTGGAATTAAAAATGGGAGTGCCATAGGGTAGTGTATTGGGACCATTGCAATTTATTACTCTAATGAATAATTGTGTTGATTGTTTACTATCTGAAATTAGATTGTTTGCAGATGACATAATGCTATATAGAAGGATCAAAATGATTGAGGATTTTAAACAGTTGCAGGGTGATCTGGACAGGATATCTAGTTTGGTTGGTAAACATGGGATGAAGATAAATGCAATGAAGAGTCAGCTTATTAGATACAAAAATAAAAAACTAAAGGTTTATTACGATTGTAAGACAGGGAAAGAATTGCTTATTGAAGACTTGAAATGTAAATATTTTGACATTACATTTCATAACAAGCTTAAGTGGGCAGATCACATTGGACAGGTAGTAGGAAAATGTTTCAAAATTCTGCATTTGTTGGAGAGGGCGATGAGGGGATGTACGAGAGAAGTAAAGGAAATGGGTTACAAAACTTTGGTCAGACCATTGCTTGAATATGGTAGCGTAGTATGGGACCCATATTTTGAGTATGAAATACAGGAATTGGAGAAGGTGAAAAGAAGGACTGCTAGAATTGTTTCTGGAAATTATCGCAGGACGCAATCAATAACAGATATGATAAAAGAGCTGGAAAGGGACTCATTGGAGCACAGAAGGAGGGTGAAGAGGGTAATGGGAGTGTACGAGGCGTATATTGGCGATGAGGCATGGAAAAATATTGGTGTAAGAATTGAAAGTAATGCATGGAAGGGAAAAGGTGACCATGACCACAAGCTGACACTCGATTTCAGGCACAAGGGTGTAGGAAGATTCTCTTTTTTAGGTAAGGGTGTCAGGGGTTGGAATAAGTTACCAAGAGAAATATTGAATAACTTGCCACAAACGTTAAAAGAATTTAAAGTTAAAATTTGTAAAGGTGGATTCAGAAAAGGGGGAAGATGAGTGTTTAGGGAAATTGTCACCGGAGCATGCGCTCCATTACAATTTAATTTAATTAATTTAATAAGAATTATGTGCGGGGTTAGCAATAGACCTTCATGCAGAGAGCTGTTGAAGAAGTTAGGGATTTTAACATTGGTGGCCGAATACATATACACATTAATGTCCTTTGTAGTCATAAATTATACACAATTTCAAACAAATTGCTACACAATTATAGCACTAGAAGTAAAAATGATCTTCACAAGTAGTATCAGTCTATAAAGGAGAGGCGACAAATAGTGTCGAAAACTACAGGCCCATCAGCTTGAAATCAGTGGTAGGAAAGTAAATGGAGATATAATATGCAACCATCTCAGACGTGTCTGTGAGGAATGTAAGTGGTTTTATGTCGGCATCATATTCATGCAGGATATTCATGCAAATCTCTCTTACTAGGCTATAAGCAAGATATTTTTGATGAAATGGACAGTGAAGGTCAAATTATTAGTGTAGCACTAGATCTTTCAAAGGCTTTTGACAGAGTGAGCCATAAAATGGTTGCTACATACGGTAAAAATGAAGTTAAGTTAATGAAAAGGTAAAAGAACTCATAAAATCTAGAAAACAAAAAGTTAAGGTAGGAAATTTAGTATCAAAATAAGTAGGCGATAACATAGAAGTTCCACGGGGTAGTGTATTGGGACCATTGCTATTCGTTATTCTAATGAATGATTGTGTTAACGGTTTACTATCAGAAGTTAGATTTTTTGTAGATGACATAAGATTATATAATAAGATCAGAACGGTAGAATACTTAAAACAGCTGCAAGGAGATCAAGATAGGATATCTAGCTGGTTTAGTTAACATGGATAAAGATAAGTGCAAATAAGAACCGTCTTATTAGGTTCACAGATGAAAAGCTAAAGGTTGATTAGGATTATAAAGAGAGGAAGGAATTGCTTAGTAAATACTCTAAACGGCATAACATTTGATAACAAACTTAACTGGGTCCGAAACATTGGACAGGTAGTAGGAAAAGGGTTCAAAATCCTTCACCTGTTGGAAAGAGTGATGAGGGAATGTACTAGAGAGGTAAAGGAATTAGGTTACAAAATTTTGGTGGTGTAGTATGGGACCCATATTATTGGTATCAAATACTGCAGTTGGAGGGGGTGCAGAGTAGGCCTGCTAGATTTGTCTTTGAAAATTACCGCAGAACAATATCGGTTAGTAATATGATGAGCAGGAGTGAAATTCGTTGGAAGATAGAAGAAGGGTGAAGAGAGTCATGGGAGTGTACAAGGCGTACATTTGTGATGGGGTAGGGAAAGATATTGGAGGGAAAATTAAGAGAGGTGCATGGAAGAGTAAAGATGACCATGACCACTTGATTTCAGGCATAAGGGGGTGCGAAAATTTTCTTTCGGAGGGAATGGTGTCAGGAATTGTAATAAATTATCTAGAGAAATTATCATTAATTTTCTAAAAACACTGAAAGACTTTAAAACTCTAAACAGCAAAGCACAAAATTAGATGGGAGGAGAATAAAAAAGTGTGTGTAGAAAGATTGCCACCGGAGCGTGCGCTCCAACGCAATTATATCAAATTAAATTAAATTACAATTATTATCGTTTGTTCAAAAAAGAATCCGATACTCATGGATACATATTTTCAAAAGGTTACTAACTCATCTTAAATGTCTAACATGTAATAAGGTTAAATTCAGCCAAAAGATTGAATTTTTTTTTTATTTACCCCCTGCTACTCTATTGAAAAATTTGTTTCTAAGGTGTCTACAAAATAATTACCAGTATTCTGTGTAAATGTAGTTGACATAATTAATGTATATAATATATTGTGACTGTACATCATTTGATGTGTGTTTATCCATTTTGTTATGCAATAGTTCATATTTTAGTTGACGACATCCCTCGGTGTCAGTCTTATATTGGGATCCATGGAAAATGGATGTATCGCACTGCAATAATACAGGTTTTTGAAATGGTCTATACTGTTTCAAATCACAAAAAAAATCTCACATGACTTCAAAGCGAACATATCTTAAATTACTTTTCCCTAAAATATGATTTCGACGATAGATTCAAAGTCACGAGCGTGACTAGGAGTGATTGTTCCTTGGGGAGTAATCCAATTAATTATTAATATATTAATGACTAAGCACACGCTGTGGTGGCAATTTTCTGCCAACTAATTACCCAATTTTATTTCATTTTTAATTATCATATATTATTTGAGTATTAAATTTCATTCCCCTCCTACTTTAGTGTTTTACAAATTTTAATTTTAAATTGCATCTGCGTTTATGAAAAAATAAGTATCACTTCAAATGGTAATTTTTTCCACTCCATCACACCCTTAGCGACAAAAGAAAATTTTCCCATTCCCTTATGCATGAAATCGAGTGCCAGCTTGTGCCCATGGCCATTGTCATCTTTCCCCTTCCATGCACTATTAGTAATTATTCGGCCAATATCCCTCCAAGCCCCATCACCAACAAATGGTTTGTACCTTACCATGACACTCTTCACTCTCCTCCTGTCCTCCAATAACTCCCAGTCCACTTCCCTTATCATATCAGATACTAACTGCGTCATGCGATAATTTCCCCGAAAAACTGTAGCTACTCTTCTTTGCACGTCCTCCAACTCCTTTATTTGATACACAAAATGAGGGTGCCAAGCTACACCACCATATTCAACCAGTGGTCTGGCCAAAGTTTTGTAACACAGTACCCTAACTTCTCTGGTACATCCTCTTAGCAACCTCTCCAGTAAATGAAGGATTTTGTAACCTTTTCCTACCATGTGCCCAATGTGCTCTGCCCAGCTGAGTTTTTTTTATCAAATGTTATAGCAAGATATCTACACTTCGAGCCTTAAACAAGCAATTCTGATTCCACCCTATAATCATAACTAACCTTTAATTTTTGTGTGCGTACATAACAAACTGACTCTTCTTGGCATTTATCTTCATTCCAAAATGAACTTTCACTGAAAAAATTATCAGTAGTCTACTTTTCAAAGAGAAAAATCACCCATGACTCGGACAGTATCCAAATAGGTCCATATAAACTGGCACTTAAGAAAAAAGCACGGTTCTTGGGAATGTTGCTGGACAGCCGCCTTAGCTGGTCCCAGCATATCGATCAGCTGATAGCAAAATCGAATTCCCGACTAAATATAATACGAATGAATGGTGTCAGGTACTTGGTGGGGCTCCCACCCAAAAACGCTCCTACTACTTTACCGAACACTAATTAAATCGCTATTAGAATATGGTTCCATGTTTTACCAATATGCTAGAAAGGACGCTCTCAAAAGACTAGATAGACTTAAAGCAGCTTGCCTAAGAGCTTGTGTCGGGGCAATACGCTCAACCCCAATTAACGCCCTATTAGTGGAGGCAGGAGAACCTCCCTTTCAAATACGACGATCATATCTTGAGGAAAAATTCATAATGGAAAAATTGGTACTTAATACCCACCCGCTCCACCATCGATTTGAAAGGAAGCAAGCATTAGCGAACAAAGGAAAAAGCCAACTCAAGATCCCGCTTCTAAATGCTTACAAACTTTGGTCTAAATATAAACATAAAGTAGCTTCTTACGACATACACCCCATCTTTCAAGAACCATACAAACTCCGACTAGAAGAAATCCACATTCACTTTCTGGAAGGAGACATAAATCCCACCTTAAACCAGAAACTAAATAGACTCCTTGCAGAGATAGGGAAAAACACAGTTAAAATATACACAGATGGCTCAAAGAATTCCGAGGAAAACAGTAGGAGCAGCTTTCTTCTGTCCCAACACTAATCATTCAGCTCAATTCTCGCTACATGTAGAAACATCTATTTTAACAGCTGAAGCGAAAGCCATACTGGAGGCAGTTAAGTATAGCCAAATGATCCAAGCGGACAAAAGCATCATATTAACGGACTCCATGAGTGTCTTAAAAGGGCTACGTAACAATACGTGGAATTATCACCTCCCGATGACAGTCTTAGAAATTAGGAAACAAATAAAAAGCAGTAAAGAACGGGGAATCCCTACCTACCTTCTACGGGTTCCAGCTCACAAAGGTATAAAATACAATGAACAAGTGGATACTTTAGCAAAACAGGCCATCCTCAATGGATTTAAAGATGGTTTGAACCTCCCGACGTCAGATATAATTCACAGAATCAAAAAACGAGCCAAAGAAAAATGGCAAGAAGAATGGAGAACATCTCTAACCACCAAAGCTTCGCACTATGGAAGCATCCAACCAACTATTCCTCCTCAACCTTGGTTTTATAAATGGATCACAAGCAGACGACTAACAACAATGATTTCCAGGCTGCGGTTCAACCACGGAAGATTCCCCAGCCACCTCTATCGACTAGGTCTGAGAGAATCTCCTCTCTGTGATTGTTCAGATCAGACTATAGGAGACACCAACCACATTATATTTTCCTGTAGAAAATTTAAACGGGCCCAGGATACCATGATCAAGGATTTAGTCAACATAGGAATCCCTCTCCCTACCAACCTAATCCTACTCCTAGTTAGTGATGACAAAGCAGTGTACAACAGCCTTATTAGATTCCTAAAAAATGGAAATATAGAAATCTAAGACCTCATCATTGGAAAATAAAAATGTCAATAAGCATAAAATGAATTGTATAAACGGCTACAACGATTCTGTTTTATTCCTTAAAGATTACGAGTAGAAAAGTATGACTTAAAATTGTCATCAGTATAATAAAAACTGTAAGTAGCCTAAGTACAACTATAATTAGCATAAGCAAGATTGTAAATAGTATAATCAAACCTGATAATAATCAAGCATAATGAATTATCTTACAATTCACGGATGTATGGTCATATAACCGAACGTGAACAAAAGAAAATAATAATTTAGACTCATGAATACCAATGTCGGTATTGCCTCAACGTATACCTGCAAAATGACTTCAAAACGAATTGTATCAACTGCTACTGCGATTCGGCTTTATACCTGAAAGACTTTAATTACGTTTAGATAAGTTCTATTTAAAATTGTAACCAATATAATCAAAATTGTAAGTAGCATAAGTATAATGATAATTAACAGATGCAATATAATAATGAGTATAATCAAACATGTTATTAGTTGACGATAATGAATCATGTTACAAGTGATGGCTGTATAGTTACATAACCGAATGTCAATTAATAAATAAATAGTATTATTTAGTTAAATTTTACTTAAATATTATGTATTGTATGTATAAACATTTTCTATTTGTCAAATCCACATAAACTTGAATCTATAAAGTTTAGTAAAGTATTAATCATCATCATCATATATATTATTTCTATAAGGTATTTTTTTGTCACAAGCCTGTATCTTCCTTCATACTTAACCAAAATCAATGAATGAGGTGTCATTTTAAAGCTTATGGTCTCCACTTTGATCACATCATATTTTAAGAAAGAAAGTATTAGAAATTCGACTCTTAAAGGGCAAAAATGTCAATATGTCTAAAATGTTGTTTTCTGTGTTACGAGTCATCTATCTCCCTGGGTACCTATCTGAAATCATTTAATGAAGTATCATTTTAAAGATTAAGAATCTTCCGGTTTAGTGACGTCATATACTAAGACCAGAATTTTTCGGAATTCGAATCCTTAAAGGGCAAAAGTATCAATATTTTTGCAATGCGTTTTTTGTGTATTGAGCTAGTTATCTCCCTGGATATCTAACCAAAATCGATCAATGAAGTAGGATTATGAGGAGTAATGTCTCAGCTTTGGTGACGTCATATTTTAAGAAAGAAGTTTTTTGTTAATCAACCCTTAAAGGGAAAAGGTGTAAATGGTTCTACAACGCATTTTTGTGTGCCATTTATCTCCATTAATATCTAACCGAAATAGATAAATGTGGTATCATTCTCATAATTAAAGTTTCCACTGTGGTAACATCACATTTTAAGAAATGAATTTTTCTCAATTGAACTCTTAAATGGCATAAACATTAGTACTTCTAAAATGCCCTTTTTTGTGTCTCGAGTCATTTATCTCCCTTGATAATTAAACAAAATTGATACACAAGGTATAATTTTAAAGATTGACGTCTTCGTAAGGTCTTAGGTTCCGTTAAACCACATTTTAAGAAAGAAATTGATCAAACTTCTAACCTTAGAGGGCAAAAGTATTAATATTTCTACAATGCTTTTTTCTGTAACGAGCTATTTATTTCCCTTGATACCCAACCGAAATTAATAAATGAGGTATCGTTTTAAATATTAAATTATCTGCTTTGGTCACATCATATTTCAAGAAAAAACTTTATCCAAATTCAACCCTTAAGGATCAAAAATATCATCATTTCTAGAATTTTTTTACCTCACTTGATAACTAACTGAAATTGATAACTGAGGTACCATTTTAAAGACCAAGGTGTCCGCTTTGGTCACACCATGTTTTATAAAAGAACTTTTTTGGAATTTGACCCCTAAAGGGCAAAAGTATCAATGATATTTGTACAATGTGTTTTTATAATACAAGCCATTTATTTTCTTCGATACCAAGCCGTAATAGATAATATTGTATCGTTTTAAAGATTAAGGTCTCCAGTTAGGTAAAATCATAAATTAAAAAGAATTTTTCGGAATTTGATGCTTAAAGTGGTAGCGCCTATGATAAAGTTCAGAGCAAAGTCCCTAGATTGCAACAGCAGATATTACATAGATGTTAATAATCTTTTTTTTTATTCAATAAGTAGCTTTTTGGGTATTTTTTTCTGTTATGGAAACACTTTCGTTTTTCTATACAATTCCAATTTACACATTATATTCGCACAGCAACAAATTTCACAGAGATGTTGATATGTTGTGTGCATTTTGTTCAGGTTGGTTGTATTCTGTTAAGGTCAGTGACAGTTTGTCGTAAATACAGAGTGTTTTAAATTTACCTAACTGTTTCGTAATATGTTAAGTATTTTGATTCGTACCTATTACACTAAAGAAATAAATATTTGCTACAATAGTACGGTTCTACTTTTCTTTATATAACAAGCATTCAATCTCGCTATTCATCACATTTTATTTGCGAAATTTTCACTCGGGTCATCTAGTATTTACATAAAAGAAGTTGGAAAAAAAATAAAGTTGAATCATTATTTCAGTCTGTAACAAGTAAACAAAAACAAAAAAAACTTTTGTAAATAATAGAAATAACAAGCTAATCTCATGGATGCTCAATGTTTATTAAAATAACACATTAAAAATTGTGTTTGCACCTCTTTTTTCCAGCAAATAATATAAAGCTATGCAAACAAATTGGATAATAAATTTTTTTCAAAAACTATATTTAATTTTAAAAGTATATACAAAGAAATGAAAAATCTATTAATTTAATTTTTAAATGACAGAACACACTTTTAAGGTTATCAGGAAAAAAGATTTTTAAAGGTTATTATATTCCCTTTGGTTGACATTTACTTTTAACGTATTACACACTTTCAGAAAAATTCAAGAACATTATTTTTTTCTATTTTTAAAATATTACTTGGTGTTTTTCATATTTTTCTTGGATTCTCATTCGTTCATTAACATTATTGTAAATTTTCATAAAAATTGGTTGAAAAATAAATGAAATATAAATTATTTTAAGTCAATGATCAGAATTTGGAAAATACCAAACATTCATATTTTTGATTGGCTATGAAACGAAAACTAAACCAGATTGAGTACAAAAATTTGTTGTGGATACTTTTGTATATAAGAGGATTAAAGTTGCCAAGTTTCATCAAAATCTGTGCCGGTGTGTGTCAAAATGTAAATTTTTTTTGGTTTAATTCACATGGCTGAAATAAAATTCGTAAACCAAAAACAGACTCTGCCTAGTTAATATTTCCTAAGTTATTGAAGATATCAGCTTTAAAGCTACTTTCAACAAATCTACATAATCAAAAATGATTTCAGATTAATTTTGAAGTCTCTAACTGCGTTTCTCAAAATATTATTAATTTTTGTAAATATCATTCCAGGCGACTGCTTGAGGCTGATGCAACAGAAAATACTACTATAAAAACCTGATTTCTATCTTAAATTTACTTTGTAACTGACTTTAAAATGATATGCAATTCTATTCAATTCAACTCGCAGTTCTGAGAACAAATTTTGTCTCGTTGTTACAAATTTTTTAGGTTATCTCACAACTGCTCTGATAAATTTATAAAATTGGTGCCAAAATTAATTTTGGCATTTGTGAGATTTTTGTATGCACTCTCTTTTATATATAAAACATCTACTACCTTTGTATTTGGCCCCTCACCTGCCAATATTTCATTACAGAATGCTCTGCCTCCTCTCCAAATTGCTCATGTTTCCACATTTTCAATATCACCCACCAAATTCCTCTTCCACCCACCCCACAAGTTGCTTTCTCATTTGTGAATATATCACAGTGGTTGGTGGTTACTTCTCATCCGCTTCTCTACATCCTATCCACGGGATTCTCATCTAATTGAAAGTTTGACCATGCTTCTCAGGTGTGGGACTCACTAGTGTTCTGCCCTTTTCTCTGCTCGCAGTATCATTTTGCTACCAAAGAAGAGAGTGAAGACTGACATGACGATATTGTGCCCAGCATGCAGCAGTTCAGACCTCCATCCCAACTGTATCTTCTCCCCCTATTCCAATAGTTCCTCATATCTACACTATCCTCAACCCTATTGCTCAGTGAACAACATTGTCCCACATAACCCGGGCCATGAGAGAACTGCCCAGACACCAAAATATCATCATATTGCTAGCTGATAAGAGCGCTACCCCTTACGCAACTGTCTGACACCGACACCTGTTTTTCATTCTCCACAGATCCCACCATTTTATAGAAAATACATATTTTTCTTGGCCCTCAGGGCCCCTTACATGCCTCTTGTCACAATCCATTTCCCTACTCATTCCCCATGCATCTGCCTTATATCTTCTTCCCTGTATGCACAATGTTGGCAATCCCAGGCACCTACAGCAGTGGCGTATGGATTAACCACTCAGTGGATTTAAGCCTTTGTGGATCAACACCTCCAATCTTTTTTTAAGAACCTTCCTCCTTCTATCCGACACACCTTACTTCCTGGAGCATTTGTTCAATTTAATTGCAATGGACCACACACACTCCGGTGGCAATTCCCTTTGCCAACTAATTATCACTTTTTGTTTATTTCTAGCAATTTTGAAATGGTGTTAGCTTGGAATCCATGTGGTATATATGATTACTATATGAAACTCATAAACCTTCCGATTGCAGAAATGCACTGTTTTAGAACATGGGTAGGAACGTTTTGAAAACAATTTTTATTCATTATGTCCTTTAAATATTGTCAGCAACATGGAGTGGAAGGGCCCTTCAACTTTGGTGGCTGATGGGTGTATTTTACCTTTCTTTCAATATAAATATTGAGTACAAATCCAGGTATTTCTAAGATGTCACTTGCAAGAAACATACTAATTGCCAAAAAAGCCAATTTTAACTCAGTAACTGACAAGTTTTAATCTGATATACATGGTTTTTTTACTTAGTAATACATTTGCCGATAAAATGTTACTATTCCTATAGTTTAATTAAAGTTTATGGCTGGAACATTTCAGTAATTGTACCCAACTCTTTCAGAATCAAAAATTCATCCATTCTTTCATTTACTGTATAGATTTACAGATTAGAATGTATATCTTTATGTGTGTTTGGTTGGCTACCATTTTCAGTATAATATTTAAAATTCAGCTATTACTTAAATGAAATAGACATTATATATGGTTGACATGGTGAAATAGAAGAGAAAATATACAATTATTATGCATTTCTTTACAGTGTTAGATGAAGTTCTTTTTTGATGAAGAAGATTTTGGACTTGAAGATGAAAGAGACCCGGCTGACTAAAAACGGAGTTGAAAATGTATTAGTAATTTGTCTTATTATTTTTCTTATAAAAAAAAAATCAAGTGCAATAGTTCAATTTCAGCTGGCAGTTTATTTACAAATGTATCAAAAAATTGCTCAAATTATTTATGCAGGAAATGTGTTATACAGAGTATGGTGCAATTAATATTTTTAAGGTTCCTTTCAAAGCTAAATGAGATACAAGCCATTTGAAATGGAAATGTGAACTTCATTTTCAAAAGTATCAATGCTCCAGGCCTTTTGAGAAGCTGAGGTGGAAAATGTGTTACACATAATACCTACAACACAGTTTCATTTAAGAAACAAATCTGGAGAGTAAATTCAGAATATGATTTAAAAGACAATCCATGACAAATCTTCTCATTTATTGTCGGTAGTACTATTTAATTCACTGTCATAAATACATTAAACTTTTGTTTAAATTCAAGCCCGATTACCAAATTAAAATCCCCTATTGTTGTGCATGCTTCTCGAAAATTTATATGCAGGTGTATTACATAGCTTGGAAACCAATGTTGTTTTCATAATGTGCAATAGAAATGATCTTAGTCTTCTTGTAGGTATTCTGGAGTAGTTATAAACTAAAAAGATACTCTGTATTTAATTTTTGCAATTTAAAAATCTCTTTTTCTGCAAGGTTCATATGCTTGCGCTGTTTGGGACATTTGACTCCTAAATACTTGGGTCAATTGTGTGTGTTTACATCGAATTACATTTCAAAGTTTTCAGTATTTCATATTATGTTTTAGATACACAGACCAATTTACTTTTATAAAATGTTTAAAGATTTTGTATGTAAGTAAATGTAAAACTATTTAAGAATACTATTTTTGTGTTAAAAGCATTTTGTCATGTTACTTGAATATATCCTCCTTTTGAAGCTGGGTATGTTTCCTATCCATTTAGAAAATGTTGAAGGCTTTTTGTAAATGTAAAAAGAGCAAAAGACTGCACAGGTGTTAAAATATTGATCTGCTGCCATGAAGCTACTGTTGTGAAAGTATTATTAAAGCTACACATTTCACTTGCTGATATATGTTCTAAAAGTTTCTTGTTTTATTATTCTTAATAATATTTTTAATAATAATTTATGGGTAAGTTACTTGTTTACCTCAGAAATGTTTATTTTCAATCACTAAATCTAGTCATGAAACTGATATTGTCTCTCCCAACCACAAAAGGGCTTCTCTTTTTCATACTTGCAGTAAAGTTATATGTACTTATGAACAATGCTTCTTTCAAAATAAAGTAAATATTCATTGATGTGTGTTTTTAGTTGTTTTAAGAGTCAATAGCCATTTATCACATGGAATTTTAACAACCCATATGATAGCACTATGAATTTGTTGGAACAGAATCTGCTGGATGCAGAAGCAGTCATTTACCTGAAATAAGTTTGTAAGAACCATATTCAGTGTCAGCAACACCACTTAAATATGTAATTTACAGCCCTTTGTGTTTGACGTGTGTGTCACAAACAAATTATAAACTTACTTCGTTATCCTTTATCATTTAATTAATGGATAAAACATTTATAGTAGAAAATACTACAAAATAACAATTTAAATCATTACTTGTTTTTGCAAATATATAAAATACAACAAAAACGCAGTGGTTAGACTAAAAGAGAAGCCAACATTTGATTTGTATAAACTGGGGGAATGTGTAACAGAGCAATTAAGTAGTTTAATATATTCTGTCTTCCTCATACTGAACAAATATTTTCACACAGGCAAATCATACTTGTATTGAGCTCTAAATTAGGGTTTCTTCCAATACAAAAAAATGTAATTGGAGATGGTTTATTTCATTAAAATTCTGTTAAAAAGTAAGGATTTTACCATGTGAGCAGAAAAATAAAATCTGCTTTGAAAATTTTTAGTCATAAATCAAAAATTCTTTGGAGAATTTTCTCTCAAAGTAATTCCTTTAGAAGAAAACTACAGTTTTTACATTTGGTGACAAACGCTTGTAACTGTTTAACATGCAATACAGTTAAAGTGCACATATTCTAAAATTCCTCTTCTTCTCCTACATAAATACAATTATCCTAATAACCTTTATGCAGTGATGGTGTACAAAATTTCAACACCAGGACAAAAAAAAAAAAAAAGTTTATTTTTATTGCAATATTTCAGACTTTGAAAGCCTCACTGTAACAGAAACAAACTATCTGAAGACATCTGGCTGTGCAAACTGCGAGTCAAAGGAATCGCTGTCAGTAGCCAAATCTTCCAATGAAAGTGGAGGTGCTACCACCTCACACCTCCGGGGGCTGAGGGGGAGGTGGAGCATTGAGGAGAATCCCTGAGTCCTGCTCAAATCCTGCTCCTGGTGCTTCGTTTTCTGCATATATGGGCGATTGGTGCTGCAGTTCAGGGGGCTGTGGCTGTTGAGGATCGTATTGATAGTCTCCTGGTTGTTCATATTGCTGCTGGGGAGTGTATTCCATATGGGATTCATAGTCATGCTGAGGGTTGTACTGTTCTGTTTGAAGTCCATCATTTGCTTCCTGTGCTTGGTCCTCGGTGAAATTGTTACCTGAAATCAATGTATAATATGGATCACCTTACTCACCAAATTTTTAATTTTAGTTCAGAAAAACCAGGTAAATTGCTGTAAGACATTTTCAAGATAGGCATCAGAAGTAAGGAAGGATGTAATTGCAGAATTTTTGGACTTTGTATAAGCATATATCAGTATACGTAGAGAGAAATTAATTGCTCAAGAGAGTTAAGAGTATGCCTGAGAGATGTAAGTGTTATGTGATACTGGGTTCGGCATGGTCATGGTTCATAGCAGACTATGGTACGGAAGTGCTCCCTCCCTACTTCTGTTAATTATTGTTATGGATGATATAAAAAAAGCAGCTAGTGAAAATGAGAAGAAAAATGAAAAATACATTGTTTGCAAATAATGTAATGATGAGTCAGAAAGATTAGACGAAACACAGAAAAATGATGGAGGTAATGAGGATGTTATGTGGTGAAATAGAAACTGTAGGTGGTGGAAGAGAATGAAAGAAACAGGAAGGACATTAATGAAAGAGTACAAGAGTTCTACAGATATGTTAGGGAAATGATATATAGAGCAAGGAGGCGGATAAAATCACATTGTGCCAATATTTACATAATTTAGTTTCATAAAAATTAGTAATAGATCAACACAATAAATTAAACTTTTTATGGACCAAATATGGTCACATGATGTGATCTATTTCTGGAGTTTGATCATTTCTGACCATCTTAAAAAAGATTTAAAAGAAAAATTCTATTCTAAAAGTGACCAAAAAAAAATATGCGTTTTCAGAGTCAAAGCTGATCTTGCTCAAATATGATCACCCCTTATGGGTTCATTCTGCAAAATGTGAAATGTTTCTGTTTAGTTTGAAGGGACTTAGAAGTAGTAAAGTAAAATAGTGTAGAAAGGTCATGTCATGACTGTGTGACACGAACTGGACCTCTATATGACCCTAAGGGTTTACTCTACAAAATTTGAAATACTTCTGTCAAGTCTGAAGTTTGCTGCCTGTCCACAATGTGTTTCTGTAGTATAGTTTCTAATTCTTCAATACTCAGGATTATGCTCTTCAAAAATCCCTCCATTACGAATTTTTCCACACTCCGTGGGGCCAGTTAATGGTCTCTGAGCCATGAGTTAGCTGCCAGCTTCCGTCATGCTGCTGCCTCATTATGTTGTTGAAGAAGGGCCACAGAACAAAAAATTTCAATGCATAATGTGTGAACATGTAAGTCCTTGTTTCAATGTCATCCCGCCTTCTATTTACTGGTGATTATCCTGATAACCTAGTGTTAAATAGGTACTATTTTTAGGCACCAATGATTTCCAACAATCAAATATACATTGTTAGGAAACAATAGCGGCTTAATAGTGCAACAAATTCTAAAGCTTGTTTAATAATATTTCCGTCTCTGTGATATATTTTAGCAGCTCTGTAGCAAAACAACTACAAAGGTGAAAATCACATTGCCCCTGGGCAATGCCCCCCTTGGAATGTAGCTAATGGGAGAGGATGGAATGCGAGCCCCCAGTGCCTTAAAACTGGTCCTACTCTGGCTAAGGGAAGGAAAACCCTGAAATAAAACAATGGTTGGGGGTTGTACAATGGGCTGCTAACTTATTTACGTAAAAAAAACACCTACTCATAAGTTCCGGGGAATAAAACAGAATGGATCTACCAGTATCCAGGTCATGAGATATGGAAAGAGAAAAGGTTTTGGTATTGCATATATTATGAAGAAACATGAGGAGTCTCAACATGAAAGAATTAGAAAAACAAATCAGAACCAAAAATATCAGCCTGGCAGTAATCAGCAAGACAAAGAAAAAATTGACCGGCACCAAATATGGAAGGATTACATGTTTATTTAGAGCGAAGTCAAACAAGAAAAAAGGATAGCTGCAGGGGTGGAACTATTAATAGTGCAAAAGTAGAAGACAGCTCTTGTATCATATAAGTATGTAAATGAAAGGATAGTGCATGATTTAAGATAACAAGAGGATATATCAGATTAACACATCTATATACGCCAGAAGGACGATGTGATTTAGAAAAGTTAGCTGTTACCAGAGGACATGTCAAGAATGCGATGCATGAGGCCTTTAATGACTTTCATTGGAACTCACTTTCCAAGAGCCTAATCGAAAATCCAAAGAACATTTGGTCATACGTAAAAAAAAAGTAAGTGGTTGTGACAACAATATGCCAGTTCCACTATAAGATGGTCGGGAAGTTGATGACAGTCGCGGCAGGCGACACAAAATTTAAAAATTCTTTCACTGACAAAAACATGGAAAACATTACCATGTTTCCACGGCATGTAGAATTTGAGATGGATCCAGTACAAATTGATAGTGTAGGTATCATAAAGCAATTAAAGCTCCTGAAGTGGGGGAAAGCGCCGGGTCCCGATGGTATACCAGTAAGAGTATTTTCGGAATACGTGGAAGAAATAGACCCATTTCTGTCAGATATATTTCGTAAACCTTTAGAAGAAAGAAAAGTACCTTCTGACTGGAAAATAGCGCAGGTGATTCCCGTTTTCAAGAAAGGAGATCGGAGAGATCCTAGGAATTATTGACCCATATCTCTAACATCTGTTTGCAGTAGAATTCTGGAGCATGTCATATACTCTAACGTTATGAAGTTTCTAGATGAAAACGAGTTACTTACAGCAAACCAACACAGATTTTGGAAGAACCGATCGTGTGAAACGCAACTGGCTCTATTTTCGCATGACGTAATTAAAGTTATTGATGCAGGATCCCAAGTTGATGCTATTTCCTTGGATTTTCAGAAAGCTTTTGACTCTGAACCACACAATCGAATTTTAGCGAAGATTCTAGCATACTATATCTGGTCAGATTTGCGAATGGATACGCGATTTTCTAACTGGTCAGTCACAGTATGTCGTTGTTGACAGGGAAGCCTCTTCTAGGCTAGATGTTACTTCGGGCGTTCCTCAAGGAAGTGAAATAGTAACACTTCTTTTCTTAATTTTTATAAAAGATCTCTGTGACAACGTTAATTGCAGGATGCGATTTTTTGCTGATGATGTACTTATTTAAAGGGAAATGAGGTGCTCTGACGATTGCTTAGAAATTCAGCGCGATCTGGATGTTATTGTGTAATGGTGCCATAAATGGCAGCTTACACTTAACTACAAAAAGTGCAAGGCAATGCAAATAAGTAATAAAAAGACCCCGTTTGCTCAACGAGTACAAAGTTAACAATTCAGTTGTTGACACGGTAGATTCCCTGGCGTAACAGCACAAAGCAACATGAAATGGGACTTGCACATAACTTCCGTCATAGGCAAAGCTAATTCTAAACTACGATTTATAGATTGTATTTTGAGAAGTTGTAATGCTCATAGAAAGGAAATAGCATACAAAACACTAGTGCATCCACATTTGGAATGCTGTTGTGGAATTTGGGATCCATATCACAAGGGATTGATTGACATGTTATAGAGGACAGCCACTCAATTCGTGACTGCTAGTTACAGTCCTTACGTAAGTGTCACAGAGCTGATACGTGGGCTGGGCGGGGACGACGTCGTTTTCGTTTGAATTTGTTGGAGAATATGCAAAAATCTTTAATTTACGAGTGCAACGAAATACTTCTTCCACCAACCTATTTAGGTCGCAATGACAGGAGCGATAAGATTCGAGAAATAAGATCCCGTACTGATACATTTATGTATTCCTTCTTTCCTCCTTCTGTTCGGGATTGGAATGCACTGAATTAGAATTGGTGATTAGCACCCTCTGCCACCCACAGTATTTGTGATTTGCAAAGTGTAGATGTAGATGCAGATGAAGGAGGAAAAGAGAGTGATGCAAAAGAATTTCACCATACGCTACAAATGGAAATTGACCGAACTAATAAATCGGACTAATTTTAGCAGATTAATGCTAGAGTAGGCAATCAAGAAATCAAAAATTTGGTTGGATGTTTTGGAGAGGATCGACTTGACAAGAATGGGATTAAATTAAGGGAATTTTGCAGCTATAATAAATTCTGGATTAAAAACACCTCCTGAAAAAAAATTGATTCATATATATACATGGAGTGCCAGAGGAATGAGATCCTTCATTGATTATGTTATAGTGTAGGAAAGAACAAAATCAATGTTACTGGGCATTACGGTTTTCATATGTAGTGATGTATAAACAGACCACATTCTTCTAATAAGTAAATTAGTTCTTTGGACAAGATGGGGAAAAAGTTACAAAAAAAAAGAAAGAAAGAGGGTGAACACTGAAAAGTTTAAACTTGGTGTTGTAGGAAGACATTATTAAAGATCTTGTCACAATACAGTGTACAAAACCGCCCTCCTTTAAATTTTAGAAATTAATTGAAAGTGTTTTAATGTAGTCGATGATCTAGTTATCTCTGAACAACTAGCTGTAGTAGGTCAGAGATAGTTTGTTTTGGTTTTTCCAGCGAGTGTTGAAGGAGACACATGGCATAACAAAAACAATGCTCATGGGGCATTGACTTATCCCTTAAAATACTAAGGAGTTAGAACGGAACAGAAAGAGACACTGCACATATCGAAGTAATAGAACTTTTTTTTTTTTTGCTGTCGTCAGTATTTTGACTGGTTTGATGCAATCCTCCATCCCTTCCTATCCTGTGCTAACCTCTTCATTTCTACATATCCCTTACAACCCACGTCCTCAATTATCTGTTTCATATATTCTAATCTCTGTCTTCCTCTACAGTTCTTACCTTCGACTGTTCCCTCCACAAGCAAATTGACCAATCCAGCATGTCGCAAAATATGACCTACCAGCCTGTCTCTTCTTTCTGTAAGCTTCTTCCACAAACTTCTTTTCTCACCCATCATTTCCAAAACTTGTTCATTTCTTACTTTGTCTTTCCACTTAATTTTCAGCATTCTTCTATAGCACCACATTTCAAATGCTTCAATTTTCCTTATTTCCAGTATTCCATGTTTCACTACCATAATGTGGTGTGCTCCACACAATTTTAAAAAGTTATTTCTAATTCCTAGATCAATATTTGAAACTAAAAGATTTCTCTTTTTCATGAAGGGACTTTTTGCTAGTGCTGTTCTGCTTTTAACATCATTCCTGCTTCGGCCATCAGTTGTAATTTTGCTTCCCAAGTAACAGAATTCACTTACTTCTCCTATTGCATCCGATCCTATTTTGATATTTAATCTACTAGTGTTGGTATCATTTCTGCTACATTTCATCACTTTTGTTTTGCTTTGATTTATATTCAGTCCAAAATCTTCCTTCAGTATTTTGTTCATGCCATTCAGTAATTTCTCAATGTCCTCAGCCCTTCCTGCTAACAAGACAATGTCATCAGCAAATCGTAGCATACTAATTTTTTCTCCCTGAACACTTATGCCACATGAAAATTTTTCTTTGACTTTCTTCATTGCCTCTTCTACATACAAGTTGAATAATAACGGGGATAGACTACAACCTTGTCTCACAACCTTTTTAACTGATGCATGTCTCTTATGATTCTCTACTTTTATTATAGCCACTTGATTCTTATATAGTTTATAGAGGATTCTTCTATCTCGATACTTTAGACATGACTTCTTTAAAATTTTGAACATCTTGTCCCACCTAACATTATCAAAAGCTTTTTCTAAATCAACAAATGACATAAAAGTATCTTTGTTTTTCTTGATCCACCCTTCAAGTATTAATCTTAAAGACCGCATTGTTTCCCTTGTACCACGATTTTTTCTAAACCCAAACTGATCTTCACCTACTATCTCTTCTCCTACCCTTTCCATTCTTCTGTGTATTATTCTGGTCAGTAATTTTTTAAAAGCATGTGATGTTAGACTAATGGTGCGATAATTCTCACATTTGTTGGCTTGTGCTTTCTTTGGAAGTGTGAAGATGATATTTTTACTAAAATCAGTTGGAATATCTCCTGTTTCTTAACTTTTTGATATCAGCTTGAATAATCTTTCTATTCCTTCCTCTCCTAGATATTTAAGAAGTTCTGCAGGGATTTCATCAATTCCAACTGTCTTATTTGCTTTCAAGTCATTCAGAGCTTTATTAAATTCTGTCCTCAAGACAGAATCTCCTAAGTCATCAATGTCGACATCGCCTTCCTTATATCTTTCGCAAAATACTAGCAACCTGCTTCCTCACTCTCTTACGGTATTTCCATCTTTTCCTTCTCCCACTATTGTATTCCAATCACCCATGATTATTAGATTTTCCTCCCCCTTCACATATTGGATTAATTCTTCAATTTCAGCGTATATTTTTTCTATTTCTTTGTCAGCTTCCTGTGACATTGGCATATACCCTTGTACTAATGTGGTTGGCATGGGCTTAGTTTCTAACCGCATCAAAATAATCCTGTCACTAAACTGTTCATAATAACTCACCCGTTTCCCTACTTTCTTGTTCATTACAAATCCTACACCAGTGACTCCATTGACAGCTTGTGTGCTAATTATCCTGTGTTCCCCAGACCAGAAATCCTGTGCGTCCTTCCATTTAATCTCACTAACCCCAACAACATCTAACTTAAGTTGTTCCATCTCCCTTTTTAAGTTTTCTAACCTACCTGTCCTATTCAGACTTGTAACATTCCACGCTCCGATTCGTAGAATGTTTCTATCCATTCTGATGATTCCTCCCTGAGCAGTCCCCACCTGGAGATCAGATTGGGGGACTATTTTATCTCTGGAATATTTTACCCAGGAAGAAGCCATCATGATGTATGTAATTTGAGAGGATTGCATGTCCTCGGGATACCCTTTGGGTCTTTAATGCAGTGGTTTCCCGTTGCCTTCTGCATCCCCATGCCGTTGATCATTTCTGATTCATCCACCTTTAGGAGCCGTTTCCAACCCCAAGGGCAATAGGGTGCCCTGAGCCACTCCTCACTCTCCCGCCCTCCTTTCGAAGGCTGTTGGCAAGCAGTGGGTGACTCCTTATACCGGGAATCTTTCTGTCGCCAGAGTCTCGTCCGTGCAAACAGGGTGCACTACATGAAGGAGAAGTTGACATTTGGTTGGAACAGGCTAGTATAGTCTCTCCCAAACCCTAACTTAAAAATTGTATAAGCCACTGCAAAAGCATCTGGTATATTAACAAAGTAATGACAGAAGAAGACCCAGTTACAGAAATAAAAGGACTAGATCACATACTAATAGAAGAATTAAATGAAGTTTAAGCAAAATAGAAAAGTGGCTGGATCAGAAGGAACACCTGTAGAATTATTTAAATATGGGAGAATGCTAGTAAAGATTCGGCTTTTGCATCTAATAAACGTGCTGGTTTAAAGGTAAAATCCTAGAATAACAGCTGTAAACTTTATTTTCAAGAAAGTAGGCAGAACCAACACAAGCAATTACAGAGGTGTAAGTATTATGAATGCAGGATATAAAAATTCATGGCAAGAAAATTAGTGCTAGATTGCAACCAATAGTAGAAGCCAAACTACCAGACGTTCAAATTGGATTTTGGCTAGGATGTTCACATATAATAAATATAATTATGGAGTAAAGGAGGGAATATAACTTACCAACATTCATTGCAATTGTGGGATATCCTAGACAAAGTAAACAGAAAACGGTTGTGGAAAATCCTTCTCAGGAGGGGTTATCAAAAACATATTATAGAATAAGAATAGAATTTATATTTCAATACTCTTTGAAAATGGGAACAAACAGCAGATATTAACAAGGGCATGAGACAAGGGTGTAGTCTTACCCCAATACTTTTCAACATATATCTGAATGATGCCATTAATATTTGGCAGAATGTATAACCAACAAACAGATTTAGAACAAGGCTTGTTCCTAAATGTAATTTCATTTTCTGACAACAGAGGATACTGAAAATGGATTACAAAGAGCCCTCCACAAATTGCAAAATATTGAGAGCACTACAACCTGAAGATATCCATGAACAAAACAGAAGTAATGGTTTTCTGTGGTCGAGATCCTATTAGAGCAAAGATAGTTATTAGTGGCTATCTGGTTGAACAAATTTCGCACTATAGCTACCTTGGTTGTGACATTATATAAAATGTAAGCAAACATATTGATAATACAATGAACAAGTATCAGATGATGTGTTGAATCTTAGGAAATAAGACGTGCAGACACACAATAATGAAATTCTATAAATTGATGGCAGTTCCTATGCTTCCCTATGGAAGTGAGTCTTGGCTAATGAAAAGAAGAGACAAAATCAACAGTAGGAGACATGAAATTATTAAGATCTGTAAAGGGATTGTAAGGTCTTAATGTTAGTCGGGAGCTAGCAACACTCTGCCTTAACTGCGAACAATTAAGTTCATGACTGGTGTAGCCTTCTGGCACCTTAATATTTAATCAAGCGGTTGCCACATGCTCGTATTATAAAACCCATATGTGAAGGGTACAATTAATTAAGTTCACTTGACACAGTTTTAGATTCACAAAATACTTTGCAAAATACCTGTATTCTTGAAAAAGTTTCTCTTTACAATGTCGGTACTAGAATTGCGAATAAAGAACTGGACGACAGTTCCTTAGAAGATTTTCATGTTAAGCACATTCATTCAAGAAGACAAACAATCACTAAGCCCCCTAACTTAAGTGAGAGAATGATTGCATCATGTTAAGATATGCCACAATATCTACCCTTGTGTAGCAGTTGGTTCTGAAAACCAACACGAAGTTAACTGTTTAAAAGACTGAGCATTTTCAAGATGGCTGCAGGTCCTTTTTCTATGACGTCAGCAAAAACTGTTGAAAATCTTCAAATGTACAGGAAAGTTTGACTTAAAATTAATAAATGGACTTCCTGATATTGTATTCTAATTATTCCAGTTTAGTTTAGCCTTTAAAAAGGTTTTTATAAGATAAACCTTGAAGTCTCTTTACGTCATCAGTTTAAACTTTTTACTGAAACCAATACATATATTTAATCCCCTTAATTTAAGCTATCTTCTGATATAAATTTCTCAATTTTCCCTTTTTTAGGTAAAATCTTTATTTTTTCTCTTAATTAAAAGTGGTGATGATACTTTGCCAAATTAGTTAATTTTACTTTCAAAATATGCCAGACAGTGCTGAATATAGCTGGTGATAAAGGATCAGCTGTAACTGTACTCCATTCAAAGTTATTTCAAATCTTAGATTTTAGCCTTCCTAACCACGTAACTTAAAGACGTAAACAAACCAAATTATCTCTTAAACTAAATTTTTTTGGGGATAATAAATACAATTTAAAATGATTCATATGGTGGGCTTCAGTTGTGGAAATGAATGCAAGAAAATCCGTTCAAGTTGAAAACTACTTTTACTTTAAATTTCTGTCTCCTATATAAGCAACATCAAAATCGAACTATGAATATGTTACTACTAGGGATGGTTAGTAGAAATGCTTTTGGTGAGCTAATAGGTATCTTACAGGATGCACAATGATAGAACTAATTTTAAAAAAAGCTATAAGAGAGAAGTTGAAAATATATAATATGAATGGCAAGACAGAGGAACACAGGAATAACAAGAGAGACCATCATTATAGGATGAATAATGAACAATTACTAAAAGCAGCAAACCAATATAGAACTGAAATGTGATCTCCATGGGTTCTCCCGCTCAGTTTCATGGAGGGGAGGGGTACGAATGACATGCTTTATAACATACGCCGATACCAGACAACAGTGCAGAACTGCTTGTCATAGTGGTAACACCAGACCTGAAGATGACAACAGAGCTAACCACAGTAGAATACAGGACAGCATCAAAACACAGGCAGACACATTCACACATTGAGCACTGAAATTTTCAGGTTAATGGGTATTCGTAGTGTTGTAAAAAAACTGTTTTTTTTTTTCCCCTGGGACATGTTTTTTTGTTTCATAACTACTAAATTTCATATTTTTAAGGCATTTATCGTTTGATATGACTATTTAAAAGTTTATACTAAGTACTTATCTTAATTTTTAAATCTACTATATTCTTCTGATTCAGTAGGAAAAAAAAAAAAAAAATATTGGCAACATTGACCTAAGTATTCTTTTACGAATGGGGATTTCCCGAATAGGCTGGGTTGCACGGGAAGGAATCCCCGTTATTTGGATTGATACTCACTATTTGAACTAGTGCTGCCAGCCCTACAAATTTATCTGTAGACCAACGGATCTTTTAAAAAAAATTAGGAATTTTAAATTTATCAACGGTTTTTTGCCTCTGTGCTTTACTTATACTTGTATACTTGTTAAACCTCGCAGCATATAGTGATACTGAGTTATTAAATTGTCAGTTATTATGAATCATTTCCTTGCAACCGTTGGCATAAACCAATGATTGAAAAGAAATAAATCTCCTATTTTGTATGATAATAGATTTAAATTCAAACTTAAAAGACCGTAATATGGAACTATCGGCACAGTCTTTATGCACAGTGCGTACTTTGCTCACAATTTGAAATTGCAATCTCAAAATCTTTTGTGTACAATACAACCAGTAAAAGAAAATGTAACTATTTCTGAAGTTATGGATCTAGAGGAGACAGAAGAAGAAACAGAAAATTCCGACTCTGACCGCACTAGTGTTGGTATTACTGATACTAGTGAATGTGGTACTGACCAAGAGGATGGATAAAAAATTATGTTACCTATGTAGATACGTTTATGAATCATTATGTAAGACATTATATGATTTAGTAAGATTTAAAACACACATGTAAAATGTAACTTCCGTAAATAAAACTATAATTTATCAAATATGTTGTTTTCTGAAAAAAGAAAAAAAATTAGAAAAAAAACCAGGGTGGTAGGTTTTTTTTCAAAAATCTGAAAAAAAAACATTTTTTTTTTTTAATTTTAATTTGTAACACTAGGTATTCATCAACAACAGAACAAGGTAGCTTACACGTTGTTAATTGGCAACTTCCTGAGGGCTCAGAGTACCTGGCCCCTTGAAGAGAGGAAAAAATCTAGGTGGTGAGGAGCATAGCATGCAGTTTAAAGTGAATAAGTCTTTGTATTTCAAAATTGGCAGAAAAAAGAACAACTGATGGATGTTATCATAAGTTGAGACCTGGTGGCTGTCTTTTATCCAGTTTCTACTGGCAAGCCAGCTCCCACCACCAGACTTCAAAGTGTTTCTGCTGTTTGGAAAGACTCTGATAGTACTTACAGCAAAGCAAGAAGTAAAATTGTTGGTTTCATGCAAGATGGAATGAGCAGCTATTGGACTGTCATGATTTGGGGTGAATCCCGTTTGTCTGAGACCATTCAGTCTACTGGACCTATGTAGGAGACCACACAGTAGTTGCAGGTTAGTTGGTATATTACATTGGAGAGTTTGCAAGGGGTATATCATATGATGGGAAAGATTTCACTGCTTTCGGAATTGGTGGAGACGTAGTGTATGTTGCATATTTTGCAGTGGGATCTGTTGCATGGAAAAGAGCATTATGGCTGTCCAGTGGGAGAGTAAAGACTGGATTTGTGGACTAGGAATAAGCTGAGGTTAGGGAGTCTAAGAGCGGCAGGGATCTCATTTCTGATAAGGTTCAAAGGAAATAACCTTGCCACTGAGTGACAAGGAGTGACTGTGGTTGCTTTATTAGGTTTTAGGGTACTTAATATATTTTGAACAGATTAAGATGTGGCAAACGAAATTTGTTTGTGAATAAATTCTGTGGGTATTTGTGAGATATCAATGCTTCACAGTTGGTTTAGGAATACCATGTGAGGATCTGCTGGTTAGGGCATATACAACTACTATGAATACCAAGGCGGTAGTGGAGGTAGCGTCTGGTGTAATATGAATGGCAAAGGAGATTATTCAAGGTTGATAGGTTTGGTGTGGATCAAGGAGCTAAGGTGGCCATTATAGAGGGACAAATTTACTGTTGTCAGTCTTTCGACTGGTTTGATGCAATCCTCCATCCCTTCCTATACTGTGCTAACCTCTTCATTTCTACATACCTCTTACAACCCACGTCCTCAATTATCTGCTTCATATACTCTAATCTCTGTCTTCCTCTACAGTTCTTACCTTCGACTGTTCCCTCCACAAGCAAATTGACCAATCCAGCATGTCGCAAAATATGACCTACCAGCCTGTCTCTTCTTTCTGTAAGCTTCTTCCACAAACTTCTTTTCTCACCCATCATTTCCAAAACTTGTTCATTTCTTACTTTGTCTTTCCACTTAATTTTCAGCATTCTTCTATAGCACCACATTTCAAATGCTTCAATTTTCCTTATTTCCAGTATTCCATGTTTCACTACCATAATGTGGTGTGCTCCACACAATTTTAAAAAGTTATTTCTAATTCCTAGATCAATATTTGAAACTAAAAGATTTCTCTTTTTCATGAAGGGACTTTTTGCTAGTCCTGTTCTGATTTTAACATCATTCCTGCTTCGGCCATAGGTTGTAATTTTGCTTCCCAAGTAACATAACTAACTTACTTCTCTTATTGCATCCGATCCTATTTTTATATTTAATCTACTAGTGTTGGTATCATTTCTACTACATTTCATCAAATTTTTTTGCTTTGATTTATATTCAGTCCAAAATCTTTCTTCAGTATTTTGTTCATGCCATTAAGCCCTCTCTGCTAACAAGACAATGTCATCAGCAAATCATAGCATACTGATTTTATCTCCCTGAAAACTTATGCCACATGGAAATTTTTCTTTGACATTCTTCATTGCTTCTTCTACTTACAAATTGAATATTAGCGGGGATAGACTACAACCTTGTTTCACACCCTTTTTAACTGATGCATGTCTCTCGTGATTATTTACTTTTATTATAGCCACTTGATTCTTATATAGTTAATAGAGTATTCTTCTATCTTGATACTTTAGACCTGATTTCTTTAAAATTTTGAACATCTTGTCCCACCTAACATTATCAAAAGCTTTTTCTAAATCAACAAATGCCCTAAAAGTATCTTTGTTTTTCTTGATCCACCCTTCAAGTATTAATCTCAAAGACAGAATTGCTTCCCTTGTACCGCGATTTTTTCTAAACCCAAACTGATCTTCACCTACTATCTCTTCTACTACTCTTTCCATTCTTCTGTATATTATTCTAGTCAGTAATTTTTTTAAAAGCATGTGATGTTAGACTAATGGTGCGATAATTCTCACATTTGTTGGCTTGTGATTTCTTTGGAAGTGTGAACATGATATTTTTATTAAAATCAGTTGGAATATTTCCTGTTTCATAACATTTTGATATCAGCTTGAATAATCTTTCAATTCCTTCCTCTCCTAGATATTTAAGAAGTTCTGCAGGGATCTCATCAATTCCAACTGCCTTATTTGCTTTCAAGTCATTTAGAGCTTTATTAAATTCTGTCCTCAAGACAAAATCTCCTAAGTCATCAATGTCGACATTACCTTCCTTTTCCATTACGCTATTGTTCAAGTCGTCCCCAACATATAGTTTCTCAATGTATTCCTTCCATCAGTTAGCTTTATCTCCTGAGCCTAAAAGAGGTTTCCCATCGGCAGCTTTAATGTTCATACCTCTTTTCTTCATTTCTCCAAAATTCTGTTGATCTTTCTATATGCAACATCTACTTTACCTATGACCATTTCCTTTTCTACTTCTTCACACTTTTCTTCTAGCCATTTTTCTTTTGCTATTTTGCATTTCCTATTTATTTGCTTTCTATATTGCCTGTACTGCTTTCTTCCTGCTTCATCCTGTGCATTTTTGTACCTTCCCCTCTGATCCATCAGCTCCAAAATTTCTTCTGTGATCCAAGGTTTTCAGGCAGCTTGTTCCCTAAAGCCTAATGTTTCTTAACCAGCTTTCAGTATTTCGGTCTTTAATGCATGCCATTCATCCTCGGTTGAGTACCTTTCAGAGTTACTTCTTAAATTCTACCATTTCTGCAAATTTTTCTCTCGTGCTAGATTGTTTCAGTTTATTTACTTCCAGTCTATTCTGCTAATACTGCTCCCTTATTCGCTTAAATTATTATCAATTTATGGTCAGAGTCTATGTCTGCTCCTGGGTATGTTTTACAGTCTAGAACTTGATTCCTGAATCTCTGTTTGACCATCATATAATCTAGCTGATATCTGCCTATATCCCCAGGACGTTTCCAGGTGTATATTCTTCTTGCATAGTTCTTAAAAAGTGTGTTTTCCACTACTAGCTTATATATTTCACAAAATTCTAGCAACCTGCTTCCTCACACATTTCTTTCTCCTAGACCAAAACTTCCTACAGTATTCCCTTCTTTTCCTTCTCCCACTATTGCATTCCAATCACCCATGATTATTAGATTTTCCTCCCCCTTCACATATTGGATTAATTCTTCAATTTCAGCGTATATTTTTTCTATTTCTTTGTCAGCTTCCTGTGACATTGGCATATACCCTTGTACTAATGTGGTTGGCACGGGCTTAGTTTCTAACCGCATCAAAATAATCCTGTCACTAAACTGTTCATAATAACTCACCCGTTTCCCTACTTTCTTGTTCATTACAAATCCTACACCAGTGACTCCATTGACAGCTTGTGTGCTAATTATCCTGTGTTCCCCAGACCAGAAATCCTGTGCGTCCTTCCATTTAATCTCACTAACCCCAACAACATCTAACTTAAGTTGTTCCATCTCCCTTTTTAAGTTTTCTAACCTACCTGCCCTATTCAGACTTGTAACATTCCACGCTCCGATTCGTAGAATGTTTCTATCCATTCTGATGATTCCTCCCTGAGCAGTCCCCACCCGGAGATCAGATTGGGGGACTATTTTATCTCTGGAATATTTTACCCAGGAAGAAGCCATCATGATGTATGTAATTTGAGAGGATTGCATGTCCTTGGGATACCCTTTGGGTCTTTAATGCAGTGGTTTCCCGTTGCCTTCTGCATCCCCATGCCGTTGATCATTTCTGATTCATCCGCCTTTAGGGGCCGCTTACAACTCAAGGGCAAGAGGCCCATGTAAAGTTCAGGCAATTAAAGTATTGAGTCTGTTTAAAAATCTAAGAAGGTTGTTTCCCCATGGATCTAGATCATAAAAATTTCATCTGTGAACCACATGAGGGGTTTCAGGTATACTTTATCTAAAAATGGCTATTCCAGGAAGCGTAGAGAGAGGTTTGTATAAGAAGGAACCAAATGGGTACCCATGGTGGTGCCACAAATCCGATGGTATGTTTTCTCTTCAAAGGAGAAATTGTCTTCTTGTTTGAGGGGGATCAGATTGTGTACAAAGATATCACATCAATCATCACCAGGATGGAGTCAGATGGAAAAGGTGTGGTCTCATTTGAAAGTTGGAGGAGGAAGTCTGCATTTCTGTGATATGGAAGAGGAGCTGATTGGCTATGGGTTGTAGATATTTCCCAAGCAACACAGAGCTGGGTTCAGTCAGAGAACCATAAGCAGTAACTATATATTCTAAGTTTCCAGGGTGGAATTTTGGAAGCAGGAATAGATAAGGGATTGAGGATTTTTGGAAGTGAGATAGACTGCTAGGAGAGGCCTTGGAAGGATCAACTGAACTGTATGAAATACTCTTGTTGACTGCAGGTATGGGATCACAGCCGAGGGTTGTAGTAAATGTTAGTATCCAACAACTAACGAAGGAATTCAGTAATGTATTACAGTGATTAATGATCACTGTAGTTGATACCTTGTCTGCTGAGAGGATGATCAGGTTTGGATTGGTTGAAACCTCCCTCATGCCATGAGTTTCAGCTCAGTTAAAATTGGCGGTGTTAGGGTTTCAGCAATCTGCGTGAAACCAAGCTGTGGATGAGAAATCTTGAAACTTTTGCAGTGGATGGCATTGATGAAGGAGTGAAGATTGTGCGTGGAATTTCATAATACTAGGCTCCAGGACATCCCGAGGATTTCATTTACTGACCTGAGAGTGAAAATGTTACCACCAGCAGAGTTTGCAGCAGAATGACAGGTAGTCATGGATTATGGTGGCATGATCAAATTTTGGGCTAGGTGAAATAGTGAGACCTTTAAAGAGCACCAAAAGTTGGGAGGATAGTTTCAAACAGATAGCCCCTCTTACACAAACCTCTTTTATCCATTTTTAGATTAACTCCACGTGAGACCCCTCATGTGGGTACAATTCATAGCTGACGTTTTTGTAATCAGGACCCATAAGAAAAACTACATTTTTAGATTCCTGAACAGTCACAATAACTTTAACACCCTAAACATTCTATTCTCACTTCCAAGCCATGTGGAATTGTTCCGCTCCAATGGCCACTTCAGCTTCTCAATCCATATCAAACCAACCAATAACCTACAACAGTATCTTCATTTCAACAATTGCCATCCTTATAACACCAAACACTACCTCCCCTACAGCTTTTTTTTTTTTTTTTTTTTAGCTGAGAAAGGACTTCCGAAGAGGAATGGGAAGCAATTCAGCCATGGCCTTTTGAAGGAAACATCCCTGCTTTCACCTGGAGTGATTTGGGGAAAACATGGAAAACCCAAATCTGGATGCCCAAATGAGGATTCGAACTTGCATCCCGCCGAATGTGGCGCAGAGCATTAACCGCTCACCCACTCCACACTTGGTACCCCTACAGACTTGACAATCACAGTAGTTGTATTTCTCCAATCAGCTATCTATCATGTATTCTGACATCATCTTCCAAGCACTGATATCCCACAACTACCTACTGAATTTAGTTCATAAATAACTTTCATGTCTCACATCATAACCTGCACAGCATACTAACCAACCCGCACCCTCAAAGATCAACCATAGTTCAGTACTGGTCACTCAGTATCTTATAGGCCTCAAATCCATTAACTGAATGCTTCGGCAAACTTATTATTTTCTGCCCAGAAATCAGATCCCTGTACCTCCCAGGACAAACTTTAGTAGATACCCTAACCCCAACCAAATCTAAGTCTGCAGTCTTCCTTGTCCCGTTAGACTCTTTCCCAAGCAAAATGAGCAACACACATCATGCCTCCAATGTGTCAAACTTTCCCATCACAAAATCTCTCATGCAATACATCACCTTTAGTGATCCTGGAATATTGTTTGTATGTCATCAGTCACATCCGTCCTACCGTCTGCTTTGGTATGAGAGGGATTGTTTTCAGACTTTTAAATTAAGAAAGGATAAGCAAATAAGCTCATCACTCAAAGCAGTGACGAACATATAAATACTAATATGATAAATGAACTCTTTTTGCAGGTAAGTATATAATTTCTTTTCAATGGTCCTGAAAAGTTAAAAATAGATGTTCATTTAAAGTGACAAAAACTTCTCCTTTTATACAAACAGAGGAGATGCTAAATGTCTGTTGAAATAAATTTCCGTGCTGCAATCTTAGTTATTAAAATAATAAATGTTCTAAACTGTCAACATCACATGGCACAGTAAATAATAACAGGAAACATTAAAACACAGTCTTTCAACTGGTTTCATCTAAAGAGTGTCTGTGAAAGGATGGTCCTGCAATGAATCTTCTACAACCATCAATGAAGTGGTACAAAAAATGCCTAAATACTAGTATATATCATTGCATGAATACTAAACAGTGCCCATTGCATGTGCTAGATCAAGTATAAAAAATGGAATTAGCAAGACCAGTGTTTGCTAATCATGAGAAAAATTAACATCAACAAGTAATAAATCTAAGTGTTGGATTTTAAAGTTTGATGAAATTAATAATTACAAATGTTTTAGTTCAATTCAATTGTGATCGAGCGATTGCTCCAGTGACAATTTTCCTACAAAACCATTTAACCCCTTTCCTTTTCCACCTACACTAGCCCTCAACTAATTTCAACTTTAAATACTTTTGGCATTTTTGGTAAATTATTCACCATTTCTCTCCGAAATTTTTTCCAATCCCTGATCTCCTTATCTACAAAATAAAATCTTCCCACACCATTATGCCTCAAACTGAGTGTCAACTTGTGGTAATGGTCATCTTTTCCCTTCCTAGCACCTCTCCTAATTCTTCCACAAATATCTTTTGATGCCTCATCACCAATATATGCCTTGAACACTCCATGACTCTCTTCATCCTCCTCCTGTCTTCCAGTGAATCCCTTATCAGACCTTTATGTTCTGCAATTTCTAGAGACAAATGTCTTCTTTACATCCCTTTAACTCCTATATTTGATACTTAAACTGTGGATCCCATACTACACTACCATTTTCAAGCAAACATCTAACCAACATTTTTTAAAGCAATTCCCTAATTTCTCTGGTACATCTTCTCATCATTCTCTCCAGCAATTGAAGGATTTTGAAACCTTTTCTTACTACCTGTGCCATTGGTCCCTTACAGGTGAATTTGCTATCAAATGTTATACCAAGCTTTTACATTTCTAGTCTTCAACAAGCAATTCTTTTCCCACCTTATAATCATAATCAATCTTTTTCAGTCTTTTTCATCTGTGTACCTCATGACCTGACTCTTATTGACATTTATCTTTATCCTGACTAGATAGCCTGTCTAAATCACCCTGCAGGTGTTTACTGTCTTCTACCATTTTGATTCTATCATTTATCACTGGCAGCAACCACCGACTAGTAAGAGCAAGGACTGAAATCAATGTAAGGGCAGAGAGAAATAAACTCATAAGAAACAAGACCAAAATTACCAATATTAAAAACTTGGAGGAAAGCAAAGGAGAATTGCAAAGGATACTCCAGGGAAAGCTTCAAGAAACCAACGATAAAGACTTAGCAGCAGTATTAGTCACGATTGCTAGAGAAGTTGGTGACTTCTGTCGTAACAATATTCAAGAGAGCAAGTTCAGCAACAAAACAAAATATCTACTGAACAAGAGGAGGGAAATGAAGATTCAGTATGATTATGACATGATAGAGTATTCTGAACTGTGTAAAACTTTGAGGAAAAACATGAAGCTGATATAAAGTTGTACAATGAAAACATTGTAAGGGATAGTCTAGAAAATAAAACAGGCTTAAAGAGAGCGAAGTGAAAGCTTATACTTGGTAAGAAGCATATACTAGCAATGGATGGAAACAATGGCAGAATTACTGACAAAGATGAAATTTTGGAATTCATCACAGGTTTCTATATCAACCTATATAGCAGCTTAGAGGAAACTCCGATATTCTCTGCCCCCTCCAATGTAGCCACAGTGCCGGTGCCAGATCCATCTGAAGTCAGTTATACTATAGATAACATGAAAAAAGGAATGGCCACTGGCGACGACGGTCTCTCCGTAGATATTTTGAAGCTAGTTGGCGAACAAACTATCAACCACTTGGCTAAAGTCTTCTCTTACTACCTACACAATGCAGCCATTCCTTCTTCAAGGAATAAAGCTAAAATCATTCTGCTACACAAAAAGGGAAGTATTCATAACATCATAAACTACAGACCTATATGTTTGTTCGCTGTTCTGTACAAAGTTTTTACAAAGATCTTGTTGAACTGAATCAGTTCCACCCTTTATTCTGCCCAATCAATTGAGCAAGCAGGATTCAGCAGTAGCTTTAGCACAATCAACCACATTCTTGCCCTGCAAGAACTAATTAGACGCTCAAACGAATATCAGATACCTCTTTGTGTAGACTTTGTATATTTCGAAAAGGCATTTGATTCAATAAGTCACAAGGCTGTCCTGCAAGCCTTAACTGAACATAGCATGGATACAGCTTATATTAGAGTGCTTCATAATATCTGTGTCACCTCCTCAGCCTTTGTCAATGTTAGAGAACCAACCACTGAGTTCCGCAACGAAAGAGGTATTAAGCAAAGTGATCACATCACTCCAATATTATTTTCAGCTGTCTTGGAGATGACAATGTCAAAGCTAGAAAGGACGGAAAAGGGAATTACAATCAATGGCAGGAGACTTAACAACTTGAGATATGCTGATGACATTGCACTTGTTGCTATTGACCTTGATGAACTCCAAACCTTGGTTACCGACCTCAACTCTGTGTGTAAAGCAATTGGCCTAAGAATGAATCTACCAAAAACAAAAATTATGTCCAACAAATGGGCCACGGAGGGTAGTGTACAACTAGATAATGAATCTTAGAAAATCTCAATGTGTACATTTATCTTGGCCAGCTTGTAAGTATGAGAGGTGACGTAAGACCCGAGATTTTCCGTCGCATCAAGCTGGGGTGGCAAGCATTTGGAAGGCATTCTATTATCTTGAAATCTAAAATGCCCACAAATCTAAATCAAATAGTCTATGACCAGTGCATTCTTCCTGTGCTGGCATACGGCTGTGAGACCTGGACTCTAAACCAATTTACAAAAAGTAAACTAAGGACTGTCCAAAGAGCTATGATGAGGTCAATGCTAGGCTTAGCTAGAAAAGACAAGAAAAGAGCAACAGACATTAGGTCAGTTACAAAGATCATGGATATCTTAAAGAAGACAGCATTCTTGAAGTGGCAATGGGCCGGCCATGTATTGCATGGACAAAAACAGTGTTAGACTGTAGCCCAAGAGATCACCCCAGACCGAGAGGAAGACCACCAGACCGATGAGACAAGGAAAAACGTAGGGTTATCAGAGTTAACTGGCAGAGGATTGCCTAAGATCATTTGGAGAAGACTGCTCAACTTATATCTGAAAAAATCATGACTAAGAGGCCACATCAGAAAATGATATAGAATTATGCAAACAACCTAGTAAACTATCAACACAACCATTCATTAGAATAGCAAATAGAAATGGTCCCAATATGCTACACTGTGACACTCTCATTTTAACCTGCACTTCTTTTGGTACTACATTTCCCATTGTAACATTTTGCTTTCTATCTTTGAGTAATTCTTCTACTCAGCAAATCACTTTTTCATCCACTCTGATAATTTTTACCTTACTTAGCAACATTTTATTGCTCACTCTGTCAAAAACCTTTGAAACATCTAGTGCTATATTATCACTTTGGACTCTCTTGTCCATTTCATCGGAAACATCTTCCATATGGCATGGTAATTGAGATTCATTTGAATATAAGACATATTGTCAATGAAAACCACTTACATTTTGACTCTTCTGATGTGGTTGTATATCAGTCTCTCTATTAATTTACCTACTACTGGTGTCAAACTGATTGGCCTGTAATTCTTGACCCTACATGTCACCCTTCCTTTATGGACCAATACTACTACCTCACTTTTCTAGTCCTCAGGTAAGCAGCATGTATCCAAACTCAATTTACATAGTATTTCAAGATAATATACAATGTCACATTCTGCTATCCTTAAGACATCCATAGTAGTATAATTTACACTAGTCCCTTTATACTTTCGTAGCTTTCTTAGAGTTCCTTTACGACATCCTAAGGATGAACTTCAAATCCCTGTATCATAGCCCCCAATAGTCTCACTAAATCAGTTATTTAAAATCTCTAACTTTTTCAAACCCTCAGCCATGTCTTCTCCATCCTTATCTATAATTGTCTCACACAAATTGTCTGCACCAATAATATTCTTCATAAAACCATCTTCGCCACCTTGTTTGCTATTATTAATTCCTTGTTTAGTTGTATCAAGAATTAAATATTTCCTTGCTGTTTCTTAACTCTGTTCTCTTTTTGCCAACATCTTTAATGGTGTCACCTCCCTATTGTAGCAGGTATGTCCTGAACTTCTCTTTATTTTCTGTTTTGGAATAAATATTTCTTCGCCATTACTATCTCCTTGAACTCTTCCCATTTTTGACACCATTGTACGTGTGCCATCCTTCCATTTGCCAAAACTTTCCCTGAAATCTCTCTTCAATTTTGAAATCTGTGCCCATTTTAATAATATGCATTTCCCTCTTCTATTTTACTGAATTCTCTAATATCTTTCAGAACTTCTGGTCACTTATTCCTTCAGTTACTTGATACTCCAGAAGATTATCATCAGGCTTAATAAGAAAGATATCCAGCATGTTTTTTCCCCTTGTATTCTGCTCTACCACTTGTGTAAAGCCTCCTTCCATTATTAGTGTATTTGCAAAATATCAGTTCCCTAGTGTAATTAATCCTATTTACTATCCAGTCGACACCTGTAAATTTAAATCACTGTCAATAATGACCATTCTACTCTCACTTCTGAACTCTTAGTATGGTTTTAGTTTCTCCTCATGAACCTCTTCTATACCATTCATTCTTTCACTAAGGTAAGCAGCTGACACTATGATTTTTTTCTTTTTTATTATCCTAGAAACCTATCCCAAATAACTCATGGTCATAATCTATAAACACCATTGAACTGTAGTGGTCTTTGCTAACCAGTGTGAATACCCTTCTACCAACTGCTCCTCTCTCTCTCTCTCTCTCTCTGTGCGGTTAACTTTGTAACTACTGGAAAAAAACATAATTGTCTAGTACTTCTTTCAACCAAGACTCTGTAACCCTTTAATTACTTGTGGTTCATTAAAGTCTTTTACTTTGTTCATTATGCTTCTACAATTCACCAGTAATGCTCTTATTATAGGCTTTGTGATATTTTCAACGTTGACATATACCTTCCCAGTTCTGCCCCTGTAAGTTATTTTTTCAACACCATCTTTTTTTGTATTATTCATGTTGCACATCTACGAACAGTATTTCTTTGATCATCTATCTCCATCCCATCACCATTAGTCTCACACTGATACCATCATAGCTGGAAGTGTGCTCCCTTACATCTTTAAAGAACAACTCAGAAAGTACACCCTTTCCCCTTTTATTTAGGTGTTGTCCATACCCAGTGAAACCCCTTCTACCAATTGTGTCCCAGGCACAAACCCCAAGAAAGAACTAATGCCTTTCTGAAGTAACATCTTCGTTTCCACATTTACCCACCTCACAGAGTAGCCTATCATGGTGACTTAGGACCTGCATGGGTGCCGTCCTGATATGCTGCACTTGCTTCACCACATTCCTCAGGTACTATAACTCACGTTTCTAACTATACTTTTCCCTGCACCTCCCATTATCACTACTCCAGCGTCCTTAGTTAAATACCTACAGAGTGAACCTATATTCTCTATTACCTGACCTAATGTGCATAGGTTTGAAAAAACTTGTGACCTGGCAGCCTGTGCATAAGTGAAGAAACAGGCCTACACCTCTCCCATGGCTACAAGAGTTATGAAAGAGGTAGGGAAAGATATATATTACACCATTCCTATTCAGTTTCTTTTCATTACTTAGCTGAATGCACAAGCTAAATTAACATAGCAAATAAGTATCTAATTGACAAATCTTTCATGTCTCATTATTATTACTGGTTGCAGAAACTAAAATATCATGCATAATAAAGCATATATTTACATATGTTGTATACTTTACTGATATTTAAATATGTTAATATTTGAGTTACTTTAGAGATTGTAGTAATAACAAGCATATTACATCATGCCATTATACTTTTATTTAAACTATTTTTTTAGTCCTCTTTATATAGATATACTGCAAACTCTGTACCTCTCCACTCATCAGTCCCAAAAGAGACTGCAAGTTTGTTATTTAAATATTCTATGTTATTTTGTAGCCCTGCCATCTCTTCCCTGCAAAATAAAAAAGATTTACATCATACACTAAAAATGTTTTGTTCAGAGTGTGTGTGTATGAAAGAGTAAGCAACTGATTACTGTGGATGTGGCAAATATTTTCAGACATTATGTCCTAAAACCCCTGATGCAAATACCAGAAAAGACAACACACACACACTCTGACAATTTTAAACTCTAACCTGTATTTCCTTTTCAGCTGGCAGTGCATCAAAACTCTTAAGCTCTAGGCTTTCTTTCTGAAGATCTTTAAAATTTTTCCACACCTGCTCAAGTTTTTGCAACAATTCCAAATTCTCACCTCTTAAAGTAGCTCTTTCTTCCCTGAAAATGTGGTTTTTCATGAGAAGAATTAATTTAGTTCTGGCATGTGTGTCAAAGTTAATCATTGATATAAAACCAAGATAGAAGATGGATTTTCTCTGTGTAAGATAATTGTTATAATTTAAACTGCTACATGAAAGAATTGTAGAAAATCACATGGTAATCAATTCACTCAATCAACACTATTACAAAACTGTAACAGGATTGTGTCTACAACAAAGTTTCCCCCCCCCCTTAAATTGACCATTTTTTTTTTTTTTTTTTTTTTTGAATTTTCAAGCATTTGTTCCAGCACCATTCTAAAGCTACTAAACACATTTTGATAGGGTTTCTGCAGTTTTAAAACTTAGTCAGTCTTTAAGTATGAAGTATTTTTCATCATTCTACAATTCACAGAGGCAGAGCAGGAAACTAGGATCTGTTTGGAGCATTAATAATTTTTAAACAAAAATTGGGTAGCACTTAAATCTACTGAATGGGTATTGATGGGGTTTTCCCTGTTTGAAAGCTTAGGATATATCTTAAAATGATAGGGATATTATCACACATCTCACCCAGGTATGGAGCAGAAAATAAAAATCTGATATAAACATTAACACATTAATTGATATTTGATTTTCATGAATTGCGTGAGTTTTCTGAAGATATCAAGAGTCTGAAGTGTATTTGTAAATAAAACTACAATATGTAGTTTATTGATAGCAAAAACAAACTGACTCAAAAAGAGGTGGAGTTCCATGTGGTTGATATCAAAGTATAGTTTCACTGAGTGTGAATTTTCTGATAATAACAAGATTATGAGGTAAACGTATAATTTAATCAACATTTCTAATAAAAAAAAAGATTACTTTTTGAAACTTCTCAACAATAATTGTTCACATTAAAAACTGATGAATTATTCCGACTTATGTGACACAATCTAAATGTTATTGTTCGATTCTTTTTAAAAGTGGTAACACAATTATTATTTTTTTGAAGTATGCACATCTCATAAAACAATATTTTTGTGTAGTCTCTGAAAAGACTCAGCTAGCTCTAATTGAAGCAATCATTGAGACTGTTGGAGTACAGTGAAGAATTAACAAGATGAGAAGTCATATTTAACCTTTTTGTATAATTGACCGGTCCCTTTGCTTAAAGACAAATTTCATTGTTCATTCCCTCAGCACTCATTCTACCTAAGTAATTGTCAATTATCATCAGAATAAAGATCTTCAATGACACATGACTTGCTAAAAATTACAGAAAATTGGCACTAATACATAAAAAACATTTTAAAAATGACAAAAGATTTACACCCAAAATTATCAGTGTTTTGTTCATACATCTTTAATGAGTTGATCCCACCCTGTTATCTCTTTTGGTAAATAATGGGTTATTCATTCAATTGTTCTTATTTTTATTTGCTCAGAAGAACCTTCATTTTCATCAAATTGACATTATTATTAATTAGACTTAAGTGATTTGTAATCAACAATGAATGAAGAAGGGATATGAGTGTTTTCATTCATCTGTGAATAGTATAAACTTTCTATATCTGTTTCCTGTCCCTCCTCCCCCCACCCTGTTGATGCAACGTGTATTTTTGAGGTACAATTTTGAACCATACCTGGTTACAGAAAATAGTCTAAAAAACTCAGAATTTCCAGTTTTCAAGCTGTAGGGTCAAAATCCAAATTTTTGTACCTCTAAAATTCTATAGTGTAGTGTATTCTTACAAACTACTACTGTTTATTTGTGTGTGTCTTGCATTATGTGTCATCACAGCTCTTGAAGTAATGGGTTTAATTCTCCTACACTTATTGTTAGATATACATTCATTCCAACACATCACAGTTACAAATCAAACACACTCATTATGGATTAAGAACACACATTAAGAATATTTCCCTTATAGTGCACTCATTAGATATTTACCTTTTAATATTGCCAACTTCAATTTCAACACTACATTTTGAGTGTTTAATGGATTTAATTAGGAAACAAAAGGTAGTGATTAACAAATATAAATAAGAAAAGAGAAAACAACCTCGCCCACTGCAGAAAATCACAGAATGCTGCATGTAAGTGAGAAATAAAACACACAAAAGCCTGAAACGTTGTAGCTAATCTCAAATGGGTGGGAGCAATTAAACCTTAAGAAATGCCTCTGCAATTCAACTTCCTCTGCCAGTGCACCCCACTCCTGCATCCATGCAAGCCACCTGATTCAGGCCAATGAACTCTTTTGAGCATATAGCTAATAAGAGAGGATGGAAGGTATGCCTCAAGCATCTTAAAACTGGGGCATTAATTAAGGGGAGGAAAAAAATACAAGAAAACCAAAGTCCTGCATGAACACAAATGCCAGGCAATGGCCTTTTTGGGGGTACAGAGTCGTTTAGAAGGTAAGTCTCAAGTACCTTAAATCTGGGATTCGGGATAAGGGAAGCAAAACATTACAAGAAAACTTCAAGCCTCCAGGTAGTGACTGTATAGCTTACAAACAAACAAGACACATCATGGACAAATTACTGCAAGATGACATGGAATGTAAGATGCTTACCGAACAAAGCAGTTGAAAGCAGTAATAAATGGAATACAAAGAAAGATGAAAATAGAAAAAAAAAAAGTAAAAGACTATACATTTATGTATAGTGTAAATTCCTAAAACTCCGAACGTGCAGATTCAAGTGTGTGCCTAGTAACAAATTGGAAAATGGATAGTAATATACAGTTACATGTGTGACAGAATAATGACAAGCAGATTCATTTTTTCCCATTAGCCCTTTATTCCTCCTACACAGTGAGGTCACTGAGATGTGATAAAGCATCAGGGCAACAAATAGGAAGGAATTGAAGTAATTATCCCATGGTTTGCTTTGATTAATTTTGAGAAATCATGAAAAACCTAAATTTGGGCAACCATACAAAGGATCAAATCCTCAACCTGCTGAATGCCAAATCTGAGCTTTAACTGTTCACTCAACTGGTTTTCAGTTGATTAGATTAAAAGTTAATTGATAGTTATTGCAGTGTATGCTCTGAGAACAGGTAGTAAAGCAGTTACTGAGAAATTCTATGATGGGCTAAAAAAAAAAAAAAAGAGCTAGCAAATTATAGTAAAACAGACGGTATTGTGATAAGTGGGGGACCAAATTCAAAGTAAGCAATATAACTATACAGGAATAATTGATTTTTTTAAATAAATAAATGATAGTTTTCAAGAATTAAGATAGATTGCTACTTATAATAAACCAAAAAGAAGGATAAAAAAAGCTGTAGAGACAAAGCTCAAGAGTGTAATTTGTCATTTATAATTATATTAAAAATCAGGCTTAGGATGTTAAAGTTCACACAGAAATGCAGGTTTTGTAAAAAAATATCACCTGGAAAGCATAAATTGTAAATATTGTATCATTTGGTAACTCACTCATAGAATAAGTAACAGAATTCAAATACTTAGGTTACAACATCAGCTACACCCTAGAAACCAATTTGTAGCAAAAAATCACAAGTTTCACAAAAGTTACAGGAATAATAAATAGCACTTTCAGACCATCTCTTGTTCAGCGTCACACAAGAATCAGGTTATATAACATCCTGGCTAAACCTTCTCTACTGTAAGACAGTGGGGCTTGGACACTCTGCAAAGGTGATGAGCAGAGGCTAATGGCAACTGAAATGCTATTCATGAGGAAAACAGTTGGCTACACATTATGAGACACACAGAGATCTGATGGAATCCTTAAAGAACTCAAAGTCAAACCAGTTCTCCAAACTATGCAAACTTACAGAACATCTTGGATAGACCATGTGCTAAGGATAAAGATGGACTGGATACCTCAAAAAATCTTCAAATACTATCCCAGAGACAGGGGAGATATAGGAAGACCACCAAGAAGATGCATTGAAACTGTAACAGGCCACCAGGCCTAACTCTGGATGGGAAGCAGAGAAGAAGTGTTTGATGATAAATTCAGTTTAATAGGACACATTGTGCAAGTTGTAGGGTAAATCCTGTATCTCAATGAAGTGTTCACAGATATTTTCAACCTGAGGAAGACAACAGTCATCAAAATATCATATTTTCACAACACAATCCGGCAGTACACCCATGATTTCATCACTATCATGCGCCAGGAAAGTCTCTAATTTTACAACCATATATCTATTGGAAAGGGTAATAATTAAATGCACCAAGGATTGAATTGAATTAATTTAATTTGATTGTGATGGAGTGCATGCTCTGGTGGCAACTTCCCTAATAATCTAATTATCCCTTTCTTATTTTTTATTATTATTACATTATTTTTTATTATTATTATATAATTTTTTACTATTATTTTATTAGTATTATTACCCTGCAATTCACTAAAAGTGTGTAGCGGAGGGTGCATTGCACCTATCTAAAAGGGTAACAGTTTGGAAGGTGTGACAGAACAGAAACATTTCATAAGAAAACAATATTTTTGTGCCATGAGATTAAACAAAAATCGATATATTTACTCCTATAGCAAAGAAATGTAAGTTACCATGGCGATCAGAAATCAAGAGATAGCTAGAGGTTAGTGGACATAAAGACTGATCGGTTGCTTTGAAACCATTTCATTGCTGAAGAACATTGCAGTCCGATGTAGTTCCTAGAGGAATATGAGTTGTGTATAATAAACGTAAAACGGTTGAAAGCAAAAGAACTGAGTTATTTATAATTATAATCAGTCACGTGATAAAGGAATATATGGGATATGGCAGAAGGTGCCCATGTGAGGAACCATCCTGGCATTCACCCGGATTTATCTGGGAAAACCATGGAAAACCCAGATCAGGATGACCGGAGCAGTTTATAGAGAACCATTCCTGTCAGAAGTTAAGTTTACTCGCCCGGGATACTTCAAGTGTTAAATTCCTCCACCCATCTACTTAAGCCATTTGCAAATTTGAACCTTAACTTCCTTCAGCATTTTTTTGGTAAATTATTCACCACCTCCCTTAGTAATTTATTCTAATCTCCATTACCTTTAGTCTCAAAATTTTCTCACTTCCTTATGCTCGAAATCGAATGTCATCTTTTGGGATGTGAGGGAACTGACTGTTGTGTGAGTATAAGGCATAAATTGGTCACAAGGATGGTTGTTGGTTGAACATTTAGGAATAATATGTGGGAAGGAAGAAACAATCATGACCATCAACTACCACCTGATTTGAGGAAAAAGTTAAGTAATAAAAATAACATTTATTAATGGGAATGTGGTTAGGCGGAGAAAGTTTAAACAACTAATATCACATCAAGAAATATTTAGAAAGTATAAAAAATATTTTCATAAAATATTACACTCATACACTGAAGAGCCAAAGAAACTGGTACACCTGCGTAATATCATGTAGGGACCCTGCGAGCACACAGAAGTGCCGCAACACAACGTGGCACGGACTCAACTACTGTCTGAAGTAGTGCTGGAGGGAACTGACACCATGCATCTTGCATGGCTGTCCATAAATCCGTAAGAGAACAAGGGGGTGGAGATCTCTTCTGAACGGAACATTGCAAGGCATCCCAGATATGCTCAATAATGTTCATGTCTGTGGAATTTGGTGGCCAGCGGAGGCGTTTAAACTCAGAAGAGTGTTCCTGGAGTCACTCTGTAGCAGTAATGGACGTGTATGGTGTCACATTGTCTTGCTGGAATTGCCCAAGTCCTTCGGAGAGCACAATGAACATGAATGCATGCAGGTGATCAGCCACGATGCATACTTTCGTATCACCTGTGAGAGTCATATCTAGACGCACCAGGGATCCCATGTCACACGCCCCACATCATTACAGGGCCTCCACCAGCTTGAACAATCCCCTGCTGACATGCAGGGTCTGTTTTATTGAATGGTTCGCACACTGACACTTGTTGATGGCCCAGCATTGAAATCCGCAGCAATTTGTGGAAGGGTTGCACTTCTGCCACGTTGAACAATTCTCTTCAGTCGTCATTTGTCTGATTCTTTCAGGATCTTTTTCCGGCTGCAGCGATGTTGGAGATTTGATGTTTTAATGGATTCCCAATATTCACGGTGCACTCGTGAAATGATCATACAGGAAAATCTCCACCTCATCACTGCTTTGTAGATTTTGTGTCCCATCTCTTGTGCGCTGACTATAACACCACGTTCAAACTCACTTAAATCGTGATAACCTGACATTGTAGCAGCAGTAACCGATCTAACACCTGCACAAGACATCTGTTGTCTTATATAGGTGTTGTCGACCACAGCGCAATACTCTGAGTGTTTAGGTATGCCTGTACCAGTTTCTTTTGCTCTCCGGTGTATATCACTAATATCAACTAATGATAATATTGTAGAATGGGTAATATTACAACAATGTGTGATGAGACCCTCCTCATAAGCAATAGGGAAGAAAAATATAGAGAGAAAGATTAAATTCGTAAGTTATTGAACAATGCAATGTAAGAAATAAGTGGCTTATATAAATTTATTATTAACAGAGAATCAAGAAACATTACACAAGAGAAACTATGCTAAAGTCTTATTGTGTAAATTTAGTAAGATTTAAATTTGTGCCAATTAATATACAAAATAAAACATAGTTCCCATGGTACGCTAGATAGCAAGTTTATGAGTCACCAAAAGGAACTAGAAAGTATGAATATTAAAGTAATAAGTTAATAACAACAGATACAATGGTACACCTTACTGCCTGAAACAGAAGAACTGCTAACTGTAACAAACTGTTCGATTCAATAATACTATAGACATTGCAAACTGCAATAAAAAGTAAGAAAAACATGTAAACTAGTTAATCTGATGACATCAATAAACTGCTCAAGTATAGCGAATTTTCCCTATATCCTAGAGTTTGAATATATTTGGTGAAATGTAGGAGAAGAAACAAACTATCCAACTTTCTAAAGAAAGCAAAACTAATTTAAGAAATAATATCAATGACAATGTGAATTATGGAGGAATAAGTGTTTTAAACATGAATCATATGCAAAATTAATAAGTAAACAAGTAAAAGTTAGGGAGCATCCATTAATGACACGAGGCGATTTTATGGAATTCCTGACTTCCCCCCCCCCCATTTCACCTCACATTATTAATGGGCATACCCTTATTAATAGAGAAATATCTAAAAGGGGGACATTGCAGCTGTAATTAATGTTATGTGAAGAGAGAATTTTTATTAAAATGACAAGAAGTCCTTATAAACTTACCAGTACTGAGTTCATTAAATTAAGGAAAAAGGAAACGGCGTTAGGCAGTATAAATTACAAAAAAGGGAAAATGACTCATCACTCACCAAAGTTGAAGGCAGCGAAGGGTGAAGAACATATATGATGAACACAAGAATAGAAAATATTTCGGTTCTACACATTATTCATGCTAAAGAAAATGAGTAATGTGGTTCGGGAGGTGTGCACACGCTGAAGTTTTGTATATGACTGAGTGCATTATCAATATTGTGGGGGACTGAGATGTTACATCACAGATGGTGATAGAATTAGTAATGTACCAATAGGGTATGGAATGTTGAAACAAAAACAAAAATTAGGCAAATACATACTGACAGATAATAATAATGCTAATAGTAATACTAATAATAATAAGTGATGTGTCAAAGAACGGAATTTTATCAGTGGTTGAAGCTGGGTGGGTGTCTGGTATCTAGGATATTTTGGTATGCAAGTTCCCATCTCCAAAGTTCTTAAGTGGCAGTGGTTTTGGGGAAAACTCTGATTGCTCTCACAGTGAAACAGTCATTGAGGTTGTTGGAACTGTGGTAAACACCACAAACCCACTGCACCCCGAATTGCCACAACTCCTTGTTTGGCTCACCTCCACAATCTTCCCCACCCAGACCCTCTACCACTGGTCCCAAAAGCACCTGTGCCTTCCTCAGTTAAACCCCAACAGTCAGTGATTAATCTTTCCTCCACTCACCTGTAAGAACCCCACAAATCTGTCTTACTCCCCCTCGTAACATTGATAATCGTCCATAGATATCCAAAGCAATTAATTAATGTGAATTTTGTGTTATTACACTTTGCATTTCACCTTCCTCCTGACATTGTCTACTTTGTTCTTTTGACATACCTCATAAGAAGATATAAAATCACAAACTCTTTTCGACATATTCGGGAAGTAAACAGTTTCTTGAAGAATTTTGTAACATTTCATTGCTCCAAAATGTCCATAGCTAATATGGTGTTGTCTAATAAAATGGTCAACAAAATGTTCTGGAATCCAGAGTTTCCAATCTTCACTCTTTTCATGGTTTCTTCTAAACAAGATACCTCCCCTTTCACAATAAAATTTCGCTGGTGATGATAAATAATCTTCGTTATTTACTAATCTTTTCAACACTTTTGTAATAGCTGTATCCTTCTCTTGCTCCTCTTTCATGAACTGCAAACATTGTTTTACCTCTTTTTCCCCTATCATGCCTTTGATGTGCATTAATTTTGGTGTGTTTGTAGTGGGTAAAACTGAATCGTCTGCAGATGCCCTCAGAGATAACCGTGACAAGGTGTCAGCAACAATATTCTCCTTTCCTGAGATGTATCGTATTTAAAAATTAAACTCTTGTAATAATAGGGTCCACCTCGCTAATCTCCCATGGACTAGTTTACACTTTGTCAAGAAGGAAAACATTTCATGGTCAGTAAAAACAATAGTTTTTCTTCCCAGCAGCAGGTAGCGGAATTTTTAGAAACCCAAACTACTGCAAGAGCTTCCTTTTGTGTAATACAATAGTTGCATTCTTCCTTGGTCATGACCCTGCTGGCAACGGCAATCGCTCTCTTGATCTGCATTCATCCTCCCAGGTCTGTTGAAACACTTCAACTCCCAAACCATAGTCTGAGCTGTCTGTGGATAAACAGAAATCTAAGTTCCAATCTGGTGCACTCAAGACTACCTGATTAAGAAGAGCTTCTTTTATGGATATGAAATCACATTCACAATCATCTGTCCAAATCCAGTGCGTGTTCTTTCTTTTCAATTTTTATAAATGCGGACTATTCAAGATTTGACCTTTTACAAACTTGTGGTAGTATCCGCATAGTCCTAACAAGCTTAGCAATTGTTGCTCATTGGTCAGTCGTGGAAAATCTTTTATGGCTTCTAACTTGTCATCATTTGGTTTGGTACCGTCTGATGAAATGGTGTGTCCAAAAAAGGTTGTTTGCAATTTCACGAATATACATTTTTTTTAATTGAATGGTCATCCTTCCTTCTTTCAAAGCCAATAAGACTCTTTGCAATGTGTCCCAATGCTCTTCAATTGTGTCACTTGCAATAAGTATGTCATCTATGTATACTGATACCTGAGACAACAAATTTCGCTATAGTGCAGTATCTAACGCGCGTATAAAATTCGCAACTGCATTATTCAGGCTGAAAGGTATTACAGCAAATTGATAGCTTCTACCTTTATATAGAAATTCCATATATTTGCGAGATTCCTAAGCTATTGGAATTTGCCAACAACAAGATGTTAAATCCAAAGAGGTTAAGAACTTCTTCCCCAGAAAGTTGTGGAGTAATTCATCTATTGGTGGAGGGTGATCATGTTCAATAATCAAAAATTTATTTACTCTATGGGCATCCAACACAAATCATACCGATTGATCTGCCTTCGTTACTACCACTAATGAAATATTATATGGGCTGTTTGACCTCTCTATAATATGCCAGGCAAGCATCCGATTTATTTCCATGTAAACTCGGTTACACTTTGCTAAAGGTATGACATATGGTTTTACGAAAAAAGGCATATGGCATGTGACTGAGAAGTGACATTCATAATTTGATACTCTTCCTGGTCGGTCAGAAAAGACATCATTATATTTCTATATTATACTTTTCAGTTGATCGTAGTATTGCCGTTCAATATTTTCTAGAAAAGACCAATCTTCTACTCTCATATTTTGTATATCATATTCAAAATTGGATTTGGGTGTCTGGAAAGTGCTACTTACATTTTTACTAGTGCATCGTATTTCATATTGGCATAAATGTTCCAACCTATCCACAAAGCAATAACCTTTGCAGTTTCCTGCTGATGGCTCCCATGACGAAACACGTATATTACATACTTGAGTACCCTCCCATAATCTCTGTTCTAACTCCTTTTCCTTCTATTTGAAATTCCAGAAATTCCTCTTCATAATTCAGGATTGCTTTAAAAGCACTCATCCAGTCTACTCCAAAAATACACTCTGCCGTAAGGTCCGGTACTACAAATACTGGTACCCCTATATAATGTACACACTTTGACAATAAATTTGGCCGCTGCTGAAAAATTCTATCACTCTTATTTTGGACAATCTGACATCAATGTTATCCTAAGAAACAGTAACGCAATACTGGCTTCTAGTAATCTCTGCAATTTTATTTGTTTGCTTTGTTTACCTGTAGCCGTAGTAGCAGTCATGCCTTCTCCTGTAGTGAACAAACTGTTACTACTTGACTAACAATATATAACATGCTTCAGACACACAAGAAATCTCTGCACTTGAATCAATCAAAATATTTATAGTCTTTCCAAAAGCAGATAAATGAATCATCGGTACCCTAACACATCTTTCCTGTAACTCAAATTCTTCATCCCATAAATCATTAATGGGGTTGTTGTTATAACACAGTCTCGCCACCTTCTTTGCTATACAAGGGTTTGGTCCGTTTTATAAATTTGCCTCCATCTGGACCACAACTTTAGCAGGTATTAGTTTTTTTGGTCTATGGTAAGCCGGCATTGTTATGAAATTCCCAGCTTCGCTCCTGTTTCTTCTTGTTTCTGAAAACCATTGTGAAATCCTTTCCCTCTCTGGAATCTCCTCACATTTGCTTTACCCTTTGGTATGTCCATCCCCAATCATTTTTACTAAAGTTTGAATTTCCTTTCAACCCATTACTTTGGTCATTTTGCTTGTCCTCCTGTTTCCTAAAATAGTGTTTATCACAATTTTCTTCCTGATGATTCCAGTTTCTGTGTCGATTATCTATCTTTGCTAGGAATTCCCCCGCTTTGTTTGATATTATGTGTTATCAGTAATAGTTGATATCACGTGGCATCCTATAACCAATGCCATTTACTACTTCCTCCTCTGGAGGTGGCGTATCCAAATAGTAGCTTTTTGATGCTTCTTTTAAAAAGAAATCATGTAATGATTCATAACTGCTGTAGCATCTACCACACCATAAATCCCTGTGCACTTCCCTTTGTTTTTCCTGTGACCAAAAATGAGCTAGGTTTTTTTTTACAAGTTTGGACTTTTCTTTCACCCCATATGCGTGCTGTTTATATATATATATATATATATTGTTCTGTATTTCTCAAAAATATTTATGAAACTGACCGGGTCAATTGATTTTTGTGGATAGTGTATCACAAATGGTTTAGCACTGCTGGAATACCTTCTCCAGCACAGATGGCTCTGGCCTGGTGCACTAATGTTGATAACTTTGAACTGTGCTGTGCAGGATGCCTTTTGCCATGACAAGAAGGTTCAGTTTTCATTCTGGTCCAGGCTGAATTTCAACCTAACCACAATCTCCGCTAATATTGGCGCTACAAATTCAAAGTCTCAATCACATGCGCATTGATACAATCATTTTATCTTAAGTTAACAATGTCGTGTGTTGCGATTCGCTACGTAAACTTGAATCAAATGCGATACAGTACATGTATTAATATGCATGAGATTGAAGTATTGTTTTTCTGGTGGCAAGTTTAGTGTAGTATGTGGTTAGGTTGAAATGCCACTAGGACTGAGATGGAAACGGAAACCTTTTGCTACAGCACAAGACGCAAGGATTTACATTTAATTTTATTTTATAACAATTCCATTTAGTTAAGCAATTCCTAAGAAATGAATTGTCAGTACACTGAAAGAAAAGTATTCATTTTGTATAAATTAGAAAAATTAATTATCAGTTGCTTTTTTACTGAAATTATTACTTAGTTTGAATGAAAGAAGTTCCAAATTGATCATGATCTATGCAGTCTTAGCCACAATTAAAACTAATATTACGTGGCATAGCGTAAGTTGTTAAGATTTATTTTTAGCATCCTTTGTTTTCACTGATGTCATTGCTTCAGTCAGATGTAAGCTGTGTCAGCCATTAAAACATCGATCTTCATCAAAGGTAATAAGAAAGAAAGGTTTAAGAATCCGTGAAGATTTTGGATAAAGTTTATATCGTGATGCATGATGATATTGACATGCGATACAGGGAATTCATTAATTCATGTGTGATTTAAGCTTTGCTTTTCTAGCAGCAATATTAGAGGAGTTGGGGTTAGGCTGTATTGCATCCTGGACAAACTTGACAACTGAAGCCTTTTGCTACAGCACAAGGGACTATAAATTGCAATGAGCTTTATTTTATAACAATTTTATTTAGTTAAGCAACTGCAGATAAATAAATTACCATAACACTAAGTTAAACCCATCATTTCTGACAGGCTTTGGGGCTAGTGTTTTAATTAATGTTCACTGTTTTACGAAATGTTTTAATTAATGTTCACTGTTTTATGAAATGTTCTAACCATGTATTCTTCCAAAATTATTACATCGATTGGGTACCAAATTTACAGCATCAATAGGGTGCTAATGACCTCGTTGTCGACGTGCCCTAAAGCCACAACAACAACAAATACAGCATCAAACTTCTTTCCCAAAATATACAATAGCAGGTATAAACCTTGAGACAAGCACCAAGCAACTCCAGATGACCCCTAACTGAATGAAGTTCAATTACATCAGAGAAAATCACTTCCACTATCTGATTAAGTCAGTCCAACATGGCCGAATTGCTAGCCTTGTGATGCCTAATTCTTCCTGGATCTTCTCCACTCATCGCGCAGCCACAACCAACCCATCCAAGTGCCTTCAAACAACTGTCCCCTCCATGGGTTTCAGGGCTCTATAAAACTTACTATTTCCTGTATCTCCACAGTATTGGTGCTAACGAGCTGAAATATGTCTTAAACATTTCAGGCGAGCCTTTTCTAGATGATAGTGACATTTTCTACTTTGGTTTAGATATAATTTCCAGTCTGTATCTAGCTGAACTAAGTTTTCCTCCCAAAATCATCATTTTCCTACAAAAACTTTAATTAACCTTTACCTACTGACTAAATTTTTACATTCTGTAGTCTAAAATCCAACACATGTTTTGATCTAGAAATCTTTTTTGTTGCTTGAAAACTCAGAGCTTGAAAATTATTTAACTGTATTTCCCAGTTGTTTTAAACATTTGTGAAATTCAACTATCTCAAATATTTATAAACGTTTCTCGGGAAACAAACCGAGTAATATTGTTATTAATGCACAATATTTTGGCGACTTTATTCTCCGTCGCCATCTTCAGGTGCAGTTGGAAGTCTTGAAGTCTGCCTTGAAGTCAGCCTTGAGCGTGTTGTTTGTAAACTGGCATGGCAACGACAGATGTTGTTATGTCGCCTAGCAGCATCTCAGATGCCATTAGATGCCCGCGGAACACAAAAAGCAGAGCGTTGGTGATGAGCAGCCTCAATTACAGGAATCCATGCATCACTTATCTGGAATCCACAATCCCTGTTTACCAAATCAGACGCGAGGCAAATTTCAAATGCTTCTTTAATGACGCTGTCCCAGAAGCCTCTCGCATGTGTCAACACCTTAGTCGCTTCGAAATCGAAACCATGTCCTTCTGTCAAACTATGTTCCGCCACTGCTGATTTGTCTTTTTGTCCAAGGCGAACATGTCAGGCGTGTTCCAAACAACGTTGTTGTACACACCGTATGGTCTGACTGATGTATTTCTTTCCACATTCACACGGGATGCAGTAAATTCCGGGTGTACGCAGGGCAAGGTCATCTTTTGGAGAGCGCAAAATGTTTCTCAATTTTGGTGGTGGTAGAAAAATGGTCTTAATGCCATTTCTTGCCAGGACTCTTCCGACTCTAGATGTTGTGGCGCCAGAGTACGGCAAGAAGGCTAATTTATCGTGTGGACCATCGTGTGTTTATTAGGCCTACGTTTCATTTCCCGGAATGCCAACTGTATCTGATGTTCATTGTATCCATTCTTTCTGAAGGTATCAAAGATATGTTTTAACTCACTAGGAAGGCTGTCTTTATCACATATTGCCCGCGCTCTGTGGACAGGAGTAGTTAGTACTGTATTGCGCTGTGCAGGGTGATGATGACTGTGCACATTTAGATAAAGGTCTGTATGCGTTGGCTTCCTATACACCGTGTGTCCCAAAGTACCATCAGATTTCTTTATAATCAGAATGTCCAAAAAGCGGCAAGCGGCCTTCCTTTTCAACCTCCATCGTGAATTGGATGTTTTTGTTGACACTGTTTAAGTGGAGGAGAAACTTATCTAGATTGTTTCTGCTTTTTGTGTTCCGCAGGTGTCTAATGACATCTGAGATGCTGCTAGGCAACATAACAACATCTGTCATTGCCATGCCAGTTTACAAACAACACCATAGGCTGACTTCAAGGCAGACTTCAACTGCACCTGAAGATGGCGACGGAGAATAAAGTCGCTGAAATATTGTGCATTAATAACAATATTACTAGGTTTGTTTCCCGAGAAACGTTTATAAATAAACAATGCCGAGAAAAATTACATTCATTTATATCTCAAATATCTCTTCAGTACAATTTTATACCTATAAAGTGTCTCACATTGTTTTCATCCTTATGAGCTACTGCATCCCTGAACATGAATGTTAGGTTTTCTATTCTAAACTAGGAAATTTTCTACATATCGCCAATGTTTATAAATCATTACGATCACATTTTACTGTTTACTCCTACTTATGACTTGAAAATTGTAAGAAAATTATTTTAAACATCCTTTACTGTTGGACTGTTACTACCTCTCTACTCTTTAAACCAATTTTGATCATTTATTAGCACAATTTTGGTTATATGACAAAGGAAGGAGTTTTTGTGGGTCCCCAGATTAGACACAGCTTATCCAAGATTCAATGTTTCTAGACCACCTGAATAGAAAATAAAAATCAGCTTGGCATGCGTTCCAAAATATGTGTGAGAAGCTTTTGAATAACAAAAAAAAAAGTATGCTTGACAGCAATTCTTTTAAACGACCAACATAATCAGTACAAGGACATCGGATGTAACATGTTTCTTAAAGTGCATTTCCTGTACTCACACCTGGACTTCTTTCCTGAAAATTTAGAAGCAGTTTCAGATTAACTTGACAAGTCTGCATTAGCTGAATGTGCAGTGGAAAACTGGGATAAAATAAATTTTGATGGAACTTAGGTTTTGACGTGGGCTATTGTAGTATTTTATAAATGCAATGTTGCATTTAATATGATTTTCAGTTGGCAGGAGTACAGAATCGTTTTAAAGTCTTATTGCGAAATTTTAATGTTTGAAATTATTAACTTCTCTTATTTCAATAGTAATAATCTTTCTAATGAGTCATTTGAGATTTATTCTCATTTTACTTCATTCATAAACATCCAAAGAATTACAGAGGTCCTTTGCTATCAGTAACTTGACATTATCACTTCAAAAATGCAAACTAACTTTTTCTATTGCTCACCCAATCCTCTTGCTCTCTTTTTACCATCTGTTCTCCATAGCTACTGATTTTTCCTCAGAGTAATTATCATTCTTTTGTCTCTTCTCTGAGTAATCTGTTATGCTACAGGCCTCCACAAGTTTACCATATATATTTGTTAAAAAATATTATGTTAAACTTTTTTCCAAGGACCTCTGTATTTCTTCACATTGTTAATAATTACAATACATATATTTTTTTTCAAAAATAATAACAATGACATGAAACCAACAGAACACCACTTTTCCATCCTGTCTTGGTTGCTATATTGTATTTTATAAATGCCATGTTGTATTTAATATGATTTTCAGTCGGCAGGAGTACAGAATCGTTTTTATAGTCTTGTGGCGAAACTTTAATGTTCGAACTTATTAACTTCTCGTATTTGAACAGGAGTAATCTTTCTTATGATTCAATTGACATTTATTCTCATTTTACTTCATTCATAAACATCTGAAGAATTACAGAGGTCCTTCGCTATCAGTAACTTGATACCATCACTTCAAAAATGCGAACTTACTTTTTCTATCTATCGCCCGATCCTCTTGTTCTCTTGTTACCATCTGATCTCCAAAGCTACCGATATTTCCTCAGAGTAATTATCATTCTTTTGTCTCTTTTATGAGTAATCTGGTTTGCTACACTACGTTGGTTTTTTTTTTTTGGGGGGGGGGGGAGGGGTGAATTGGTAATAATTGAGTCTTAGTAATAAGGCACAGCAAAAACAACATAAACAGAGATGGTATTATTTATAAACTTCAGCAACAGACATACTTGCTATGAAGGCTCTAGCAAGAGCAACATGGCTTAGAGTCCACTGCAGGCCTCTTAAAAGTCTTAGAGGACCGGTCAGTAGGTTTCAATTTTGGTAGCAAGGTTAGTATGTGCCCACAACTGACAATCTGTACATATACGAATGCACATTATGAGGCAGCCACAATTGGTGTCATAATTTACTGCAAAACTTTTGATACTCTACTTCACATGCTGATGACAGTAAAAGAAGCTGTTGAAACACTGTGCACAGCAGAATTTATTCAGCTGATATTCCATGAAATCTATGCAGAAGCAGTACACCGAGAAAGACTCATTTAAGTTTCATGATGGTAGACAATGGAAACAAACTCAATAAATTTCATTTGATTCTGGAACAATAAACACTACATTAAAGTATAGGAAGCGGGTCCTCAGTTAGTAGTATGACGGGTAAAGAAAAAATTAATTCTACACCAGGAAACATATGATAGTCGAAATTAAGACATATGGCAACAAATGAATATTCATTATTTAAATGTAACTAATTAAAGAGTTAAAAAGCTAATTCAAACAATCAATAAAACTGGATACAGGAAAATAGAAACCCAATGTTTATCAATAAATACGAGAGGGTATCCAAATGAAACCAGAACTATTTTCTGATAAGTGCCAAAGAGTCATAATTGAATGAACATCCAAATGGTCATTATGATTCTTGGTTGGGGGAGGTGGAATGTTGATGTGTTTGGTTATTTTCAATGGTGGATAATAAATAACAATGTCTGGTAAGTCAGCATGCAGACTGCCACAATGCTTCTTTGAAGAATAAATCTGGACATTCCTTAACACAATGAAGAGAAAGGATTGAACTCTGTGATTCAATTGTGTCTTATCACCACAGAACAACTGATGAACTGGAGGAACTTCTTTCAGTTCAAGGTATCAAGTTTTGACTGATGATTACAAAATAATGCATACTGCAACAAAATTCTTTCTGTTTTTGACTTCCACTGATCAGAGAGCCAAATCATTGAGTGTGTGCCTGGAAATAATACAACAGGCAGCAATTGTCCTAAATTTTAATTCAAATGTCACTACACATGATAAAAAAAGTGTTATAGATATAAAAAGTGTTATAGATATAAAAAGTGTAAGTAAAAACGATACAGCCAGTGAATGACTGCTTCCTAACCAAAACTGAAAAAAGCAAGGCAAGTGAGTCCTTACATTAATAATGTTACAAACATTATTTTTCAATTTTTTACCAGCTCTGTGTGATGATGAATGTACATATAGATTTTGCAAAAAAATTGTACAGACATGTTGCATTTTGCACAATTTTGTACCTTCCAGAGATGGAATTTCTTATGAAGATACTCTGACAGTAATGGGATTTGAACCTGTTACGGAAGAGTATTGTGATACAGGAAGAACGGCACTCACAATTCGAGGCAAACTAGCAGAATATTTTGTGGCTGAAAACCCATTACCGTGGCAAGATACGTGTGTTTAAATTAATAAAAGTTAATAATTTTACATTTGCCAAAATGTTTTTCCCCCCTTCATTTGCTATCTTTTTCTTTGAATAAATTAATTATTTCATTCCAACATTTAATTTTTGAATAATCTTTTGATGCACTATCCCATCAACACAGACAGTTTTGAATTTCCACAGTAAATCTTTCTGTATGAAAACTAACTTTTTACAACACAAATCACACTTTTTTTTACAAATAATATTGTGCTAAAATTGATTGAGCATCAAAGTTGGCAGCTGGTTGACCACTGAGTGAGTGAGGTGCTGCTTACACTTGTATATTTTAGTGGCAACATCACCAGCACGTCAGAGTATTCAGATACGGCACAGCAAGCCGCTCGTCATGGCTATGCATCCAAATTGGTGACATCACCAAACAGTCACCAGATGAATTAACTGCCATATAGTTCTATTAATTGTCTGGATATGTAGCTGGTAACGTCGTCATGGCATCCCAGTGAGATAGGTCCCTTAGACACACATGTGCAATTTAAGGCAGTTTTCGGACAAAAACCAAATGACAATGGGTCGTTACCCATCCTTCTCAACAGAACTGGTTCCCTGTGACAACTTTTTAATACCAAAATTGAAGCAAACTTTGTGAAGCATTTTTAAAATGTAGAAGTGAAGCAAATTCATTGGAGGCATAGTACACTGTATCACCCATGGGGAAAACATTGGGACAAACGAATTTCATCTGATCAACACTACTTCAAATTTTGAAAATGTTTTATCAAATACATGATTTTTTATCAAATATTTCTCATTTTGTATTGGTACTTCCTCATATCTAGAAAGAGATGGGACTTAAAGGAAAATTTGAAGACAATACAGGCAAGATAACCTAACCAAAGCAGTAATTAAAACTTACGATATTAACAAAAGAAAAGGATGAAGCTCTAGAATGTAGAAACAGCAAAAAAAGGGTCTAATGAGAAAGACAGGCACAAATTAGCAAACATCAGTAGAAAAAGAGAAAGTAACAATTGCCTACCTCAAGTTACTGCAGCTTATTAATTCATTTTCAGATGATTTGTGGTGCAGGGACTAAGTTAAACTGTCCAAACATTATTGCTTTTTATGTTGACTAGACGACCCGTGCGAAAATTTCGCGAATAAAATGCAATAAACAGTGAGGTTGAATATAATGTCACCAAGTTCAGTCATTACTCTTCATACTCCTACTTCATTTATCGATTTTGGTTAGAAATCCAGGGAGATAAATGGCTCGAAACACAAAAAACGTATTTTAGAAATATTGACATTTTTGCGCTTTATGGGTCGAATTACGAAAAATTTCTTTCTTAGAATATAATGTTACCACGGCGGAAACCTTAGTCTTTAATACGATATGTCATTTATCTATATCGATTAGATATCAAGGGAAATATAAGGCTCGTGACACAAAAATACGTTGTAGAACAATTTATACTTTTTCCCTTTAATAGTTGTATTCCAAACACTTCTTTCTTAAAATATGATGTCAGCAAAGCTGAGACATTATTCCTCACAATCGTACTTGATTTATCGATTTTGGATAGATATCAAGGAAGATAAGTGGCTCGAGTCACAAAAAATGCATTTTTGAAAAATTGACTTTTTTGCCTTTTATTGGTCGAATTACGAAAAATTCCTGTCTTAAAATACAATGTTACCACGGCGGAGACCATATTCTTTAATATGATACCTCATTTATCTATATCGGCTAGATATCAAGGGAGATAAATCGCTCGTGACACAAAAATCGGTTGTAGAAAAATTTATACTTTTTTCCTTTAACGGTTGAATTCCAAAAACATTCTTTCTTAAAATATGATTCCACAAAGCTGATACATTACTCCTTATATTCCTACTTCATTTATCGATTTTGGTTAGATTTCCAAGGAGAAAAATGGCTCGAGATACAAAAAACGCATTTTAGAAAAATTGGCATTTTTGCCTTTTAAGGGTCGAATTACGAAAAATTCCTTTGTTAAAATATAATGTTACCACGGCGGAGACCTTATTAATTAATATGATACCTCATTTATCTATATCGGTAAGATATCAAGGGAGATAAATCGCCCGTGACACAAAAATCGGTAATAGAAAAATTTATACTTTTTTCCTTTAAGGGTTGAATTCCAAAAACATTCTTTCTTAAAATATGATGTCACAAAGCTGAGACATTACTCCGCATAATCCTACTTCATTTATCGATTTTGGTAAGATATCCAGGGAGATAAATGGCTCGAGATACAAAAAACGCATTTTAGAAAAAGTGACATTTTTGCGCTATGAGGGTCGAATTACGAAAAATTCCTTTCTTAAAATATAATGTTACCATGGTGGAGACCTTATTCTTTAATATGATACCTCATTTATCTATATCGGTAAGATATCAAGGAAGATAAATCGCCCGTGACACAAAAATCGGTAATAGAAAAATTTATACCTTTTTCCTTTGAGGGTTGAATTCCAAAAACATTCTTTCTTAAAATATGATGTCACAAAGCTGAGACATTACTCCGCATAATCCTACTTCATTTATCGATTTTGGTAAGATATCCAGGGAGATAAATGGCTCGAGATACAAAAAACGCATTTTAGAAAAAGTGACATTTTTGCCCTATGAGGGTCGAATTACGAAAAATTCCTTTCTTAAAATATAATGTTACCATGGCGGAGACCTTATTCTTTAATATGATACCTCATTTATCTATATCGGTTAGATATTAAGGGAGATAAATCGCTCGTGACACAAAAATGCGTTATAGAAAAATTTATACTTTTTCCCTTTAAGGGTTGAATTCCAAACACATTCTTTCTTAAAATATGATGTCACAAAGCTGAGAAATTACTCCTCATAATCATACCTCATTTATCGATTTTGGATAGATATCCAGGGAGATAAATGCTCGAGATACAAAAAACGCATTTTAGAAAAAGTGACATTTTTGCCCTATAAGGATCAAATTACGAAAAATTCCTTTGTTAAAATATAATGTTACCATGGCGGAGACCTTATTCTTTAATATGATACCTCATTTATCTATATCGGTTAGATATTAAGGGAGATAAATCGCTCGTGACACAAAAACGTATTGCAAAAATATTGGTACTTTTGCCCTTTAAGGGTTGAATTCCGAAAACTTTCTGGCTTAAAATATGACGTCACTAAAGCGGAGATCTTAATATTAAAAACGATACTTCATAAAACGGTTTCAGATAGGTATCCAGGGAGAAAACTGACTCGTAACACAGAAAACAGCATTTTAGAAAAATTTACATTTTTGCCCTTTAAGGGTCGAATTCCGAAAACTTTCTTGCTTAAAATACGATTTAACCAAAGTGGAGACCATAAGCTTTAAAATGACACCTCATTCAATGATTTCGGTTAAGTATGAAGGAAGATATAGACTTGTGACAAAAAAAATACCTTATAGAAATAATATATATGATTTTATGAACTTATAACAGTACAGTACAGCAAAACTTGTTGCTAAACCAGCTGATATCAACAAAAAAATTAAAGGAACTGATCAGGCAAGTTAGATCACACATGAAATGACAAAGTCAAAGTATTAATTTTTGTCAGAACAAGAGTTGCATTTTTAATGTATTAGTACCAGTATGCCAGACCATCATGGGATAGTGTTGTGAATGCTGATGATGGTAGTGGGAATGGCAAGAAGGGGGCAAGCAATTACACCACATTCTGTCATATTTTTCTAGGATGTGCTTTAGATTCAAAGTTTGTTTCTGGAAGGTTAATAACCAGTAGCTATAGAGAAACTATCTTTTTCATACTGTGAACTTGTGTGAAGTTGAGGGAAAACAAACCTGACTCAGTGGTAACAATCTGCATTAGGTTGAAAACATCTAGCACAGCTGAAAACTTTATAAAACTTAATCATAACCATCACATACGTGAGCAACTGCTTTGTGTACATGTGGAGAGTGTTAGTAACTCAATTGTAGGTCTGCTTAAAATTATGTAATTACCACTTTAAGTTACACCAGAAAAAGTAAAAATTTAATCAACTTCAAACTATATCACAGCGCTATTAGATATAAATACAATCTTCTTAGAAAAAATATACCTGCAAAAATTCCAAATGAGATAGATGTTGAATTTCAACATTATTTCTTTTTTAGGAAATAATTATGTGTTTTGTTGGTAAAGTCTTATAAAGCTTGAAATCTTACTGAATAGGAGCATTTTTTATTTTTACAAAAGGGTTAAAACATGCATTTTTCAATAATCCAAAAGAATAAGCTCCTATACACTGAAAATAATAGGGAAAAGACACTTATAGTCAGATCTAATTGCATTATGTTTTCTACTAACCTTACGAGCTTTTGGCAACACTTTTACTGATATATCTACTTTAACTTGTTCTGGACTCTGGGAAGCAGAAATCAGGTGGCCTTCTCCAAGCTGTGCTTCTTGTCCTATCATGAAATGTGAAACTCAGTGATGGAACTAGTATGATACAATAGTAAAAATATCTTTAAGAAAAAATCTGAAATGAATATGAAGCACGGCTAAAATTACATATGGCAAGATGCATTATAAAATTTGGTTCCACATACTTTTTGCCCAATATGTTATTACAGCAAAAGAGTATATCTTGTGTGAGAACTAGAATCAATGATAGTGGAAAAACAAACACACACACACAATCTATATTATACATTTATTCTCTGTCCATGTTTAAAAATGTGATTGAATAATCCATAGATAACTATCAGTAATTAAAGGTTTTCTGATAATCTGGTAGTATTAGATATCATGTGTGAGTATTTACTGCAACTGCACAGTATCATAATCTTTGGTAACTGATGCTTTTGAGCACAATGAACTACAGAAGAAAAACATTGTTTCAAGTATCAATCATGTTGCCAGAACAACAGTCATAATGATTAAGGTTTTTATAATCATCTAAGAAGTTGCCTTTTCTGTCTCACCCATGCATGACAAAAGCTTGCAAGGTTCATAGATATTGTGACATTTCTTTCCATTAACTGATGTATTTCCAGATAGTTTTCTGCAGTCTTCTTTCTCTATACTCATTTCTATCGATAAAGTTTTCTGCCATTGGATTTATACTCTTTGTCTGCCCAGTCCGCTTCTTTTAGTCTATCAAATCTTTTGGTCTGTTGCACACTTCTTAAATTTTATTTCTGTATGTAACGAATTAAGTTTCTATCTTTATAACAAGTTTTAGCACTTTGTACATTAGAATACACATTGTTAATTATATTTTAAATGGTAAAATATTGTAATAATTAGTAGGAAAAAGTATTTCCCTTCAGGAACCTGGCAGAACAGGATGAAAGAAAAAACTACAAGACCAAAACATGATATTCTTATTGCATACAGATATTTCTTCCAGTGAGACAAGAAAACATGGCAAAGATGTAGTAAAAGGTTGAGGAAGTCCAATGAAAAAAGGGAGGTATGTGATGTGTATCAGGAATTAACCAAATGAGGGCATAAGCCATAAAAGAGACTGAAAGATGAATATCAGAAAAATACAATTATGAATTCAATTTTATATTATTTAGGAATACAATTGTAAAACTGAGGCAGGAAAACATTCAAAAGCAAGAGAGAAATGGGTATCAATATGGGGCTTTGATTATTTTTGGGTGATAGGATGGAATTATGGAATAAGCAGCATGTAATGATGTGAAAATTGGCTTTATACAAAATCTTGGAAGTAACAGCAGAAGGTGAGGACTTGTGACAGTTTATTGAAGCACTTGAAGAGGGATTCTTGATTTTAAAAAAAAACGTAGTCTCCCCAGATGGCTATGCTGTTAGGAAGGAAATGTTATGTGTGCAAAAAAATGGCTGCTGTCAAATTAGAGGTACTGCTATAAATTTGTGGACTTCATGTAGAAAGAAATGTATTAGTAACTCTCCTATAGGGAATATCACCATCCAGGAATATGAGGTGTTCAGAGGATTTAGGAATTCAAGAAGAGGTTTTGCACTGTGGTATCACAAATTTACTGTCGATATATTGGAAACACAGCAGTGTGAATGGGATTTGGTCTTGATATTTTTTAACAACCTATAAAGTGTTTGCACTAGAAAATACCAAGTGAGCAGCATTTCAGTCCAGCATATCTCGTGGTACAGTTGAAAATTGAAGCAAATTAAGATAGAATGAAGAGGGCACAATATGTAATAAAGATTGTTTTTGGGATGCTGTGTAAAATTGCATTTTGAAGTGTTCTAGTGAATTAAGCTATGACACTCTGAAACCTTGAGAAGGCAAGAGATATTGACACTGGGTGGTGCGAGGAGATAAATGATTAAGGATTATCAACAGATACTCTAGGAAACATGGGATGTCTTTGATGTATGGGAGGAGATTCCATACAAATAGTTGCAAATATAGCTTCCCTAGTCTAAAATCAGTGGATGATCCTATAGGGTGTCCTGGATTTTCAGCTTAGTAGATCCTAGGAAGAAGGTAAAATGTAGCAATGAGGAAGAAAATAGAACATGTTAACAGGTCTTGTAGAGGACCCTGGAAATGAGGGAATAATGTATTTCCTGGCAAATAATAAATGTGAGATCCTTACTCTATGGTGATACTCATATCTATGAGATTCCTAAGGGCTACATTCTTGTAATCACTGCAATCAAACTCCACTATGGGTGGCCCCTTCTCAGATGACAGAATAATGATTTTTTTGTTTTTGAATAGTTCTAACATGACTCAGGTAACTAGAACTTCAGGATGACATTTAAGTAAAGAACTGGAAAAAAGGAATGATTTTGTGGAAGGGGGTCTGACCCAGTAGCAGTAGAGTGCACTCTGTCTAACAATTTTTGTTATGACTCTTCACCACAGTGGCAAAATTGTGCTAGTAATCCTAGATAAAAACAACATGGTTTAAATCTGAGGGTACGATAGAAAGAAAGATCAAAATGAACAGCAATCCCTTCTACATTACAAAATAACGAGACTGATACTTTTACTGAAGACATATGCATGTGCCAAAGGCTAACAACTGACAGCTGTGTAGCATGAAGCCTTCACTTTTGATTGTAGCACCTCCCATGTCTAAACAAATCACAGTGGCTGTGACCTTCATTTGCATAAGAGCTGTTGTTTCGTCTTTCCAGAAAAGTAATAAGTTGTAAGCTATCGGTTAAATTTTGTAACTGCATAACAAAATTTTATTCTTAGAACCACGAGTTAGATTGGATAGAATATTATAGCATTTCATTTTTATAGCTAATTTCTATGATAATTCAAGAAAGGAATCAGGATTTAACAGTTTTTAAGATCGGGTTGTGGACTAAGTTAAGTTGTTTAAGATAGGATTATCAATTTCATCAGTTTTCGGCATTCGCCTGGAAAAGGATTTCGAAAGTTCATATCTAAATTATTTATTTTTGGATAAAGTATTAATGTTACAAAATTTTGTATGATAACTAAAGTTAACATTTACTTAAAGATCTAGCTATTTGTAAAATTTCAGAAAGATTGAATTATTTTTATAGTCAAGGTCAAATTTTATGTCGAAACTTTTTCTGACGTGCGATTTGATATCTGATGAGCCCGCCGGTAGCTACCCATGTGAATAAGAAAAAGAATCTGTTCCCACGTTTCGTGAGAGAGCAGAGTTGTCAGGAATCTTTGAGAAGCGCGATGATATAGACTCGTGCATGCAGTTAGTCAGCCTCAGTCGTATGGAAACAGTCGGCGCAACACGACGTTAGCCTCAGTCTGCCAGGAACCGCGAACTCGATAACACATAGATGAGTAGGCCTGCAAGTTTCATATCAAGCACAACTGTGCAAGTTTTATTTTGGAATAATGCCGCTTCTTTCATTCAAGTTAATCATAATGTTGCTGTAAAACAGTATTTCACATAGTGGAGCCTCGGAATTGTTTGAATTTACTAAATTGTGGAACAATGGGAGCGTGTGATTCACTTTCATTTAATTTCTACAAATAAAGGTTTGAATTGCGAACTATTGGGGTGTGGTCTGGCTCGAATGGTTAATCGAACTTGCAAACATTTCTTTGGTAAAATTGTCTGATTGCCTGTACCGTTTTTGGCTTTGTGAAATTGGAAGAATATAGTTGATCTAATGGAAATGAACTAGTTAACATCATTGAAATTTTACCTTTCCATAGTTTTTTGGGTTAAGCTATGTGGCGACCAGGTCATTGTATCTAAGTCAGAATTGTAACATCCTAGGCTATGCACTGTCAGAGCTAAGATTCAAACTTTGTGCATAACCCCACCATTAGCTTCTTCTCTTACAAAGTGTAATGATAAAGCAACAAACTGTTGTAAATTTCATATGAAAATTGCTACTAAAACTTATCCTTAATTATAAAAAGTGTATGGCAGTGAATTTTTATCATGTGCATGAATTTTTGAGTGGTCAAGAAGGTGCTGAAGATGACTCACATATTGGTCATCCTACAAAGTCAAAAACAGATGAAAACATTGAAAAAGTTGACAACCTAATTCAACTTGACCATCAATTAAGTATTTTTGCAATTGATGAAACTGTAGGAATTGAAAAGAATGTGTAAGGCAAATTTTGTATAACAATTTTACATGCAAAAGGAGTGTGCGAAAGTGATGCCTAAATTTTTCACAAAACAAAAAGAAGCTTGCAAAAAATGTTTGCACAGATACTTTGATGCCATAGAAATTGACTCAACCTTCTTCAAACTAGTGGTAACATGTAATCAATCATGGTCTTTCACTTATGATCCTGAAACCAAGTGTACATCCATCCAATGGAAGGGCTCAGATTTGCTGAGAGCTAATAAAGCTCAAATGAGAAAATCAAGGTTCAATTTGATAATGACTTTTTTTTATATTCATGGGATTTTGTAACTTCAATGGGTTCCAAAAGGCCAAACTACTAAACAGCATTGCTAGCTTGTGGTTCTTATTCAACTCCATGAACTAATAAGAAAAAAGTGACCTGAATTGTGGAAGAACAAGTCATGGGTTTTCTGCAATGTCTGTCGAGACATTTCTAGCAGAGTAAAACATCCCAGTATACTGTTTTGAACAGTGTAAAATTCGTGTGGAACATTGTGTTGCATAGCTGACGATTTATTCATCTTATAAATAGAAAGAATTAAGTCCTGTATATTTCCAAAAAAAAAAAAAAAAAAAAATTAAAAGTTTATTACTGTGTTTCCTTTTTCTCCTCAAGGAACTACATTTAAATGATCTCATACCTGAAGATGTAAGGTTCCTCTTTTTGCAATTACTAGTATTCTTAGCAACCAATCTATACCTTACAAAATCTCCGTTAGCTTCTTTCTCGATCTTTCACCATAGTAACCTGCACTTTCTTTTTCTTTTCTCTAAGAGAAAAACATTATCAAATTTCATTCATGCTCAAGGAACAAAATATAATTCTCTTACAAAAATATTTCCATTGTGTCCAACACTCCTCATATTTACCACGGATTTGTATGGAAAGACAATAGTAAACTTATAAAATAAACCTTGCATTTTTTGATACCTATTTCTCTCGTTCCTGGTTAGAGTTTTACATACAGAGCGACTGGTAGATGATCGTGCAACTGTTGCTAATTTGTAGCCGACTAAGCTCGATGTTGATGTAACTAACATGAAACTGCACAGGATTGGTCACCCAGCAGCCGGTAAAACTCGCCTGCTGCTAATAGATGCTCAGTCAGTCGCAGATGCAAGAGAAATACTTAAAACAAAACTTGTCGGCAACAAAGATAAACTACATTTCAAACCAGACCTGACTCGTGCACAACAAGTCTATCTGAAAAATTTACGCACCGAGTTGGAGACTCGTCAAGCTAACGGTGAAATCAAGACAATAAAGTACATAAATGGCATTCCTAGGATTGTGAACATGGCTATTTTTCGCCCCCCAAAGAGAACTAAAAATTTGAATCATGATCTGCTAGTGTACTACCAGAACACCAGAGGACTAAGAACCAAACTAAATAATTTTCTAACTACATCAGCCAGTTGTTAGTATGATGTACTAAGTATCATGGCTTCATTCATCCATTATGGATGGTGAAGTAGTTGATAATAGTTATTATATTTATAGGAAAGACAGAACACTTGTCAGCATGGTGGCGGAGTTTTTATTGCTTTAAAGTGTTGTATTACTGTTGAACCAGTTGCAATAAATTATGATCATTTAGAGCAAATTTTTTCAGAATCAAAGGGCATGGTGGTGACATTATTGTTGGATGTCTATACATTCCACCACAGTCTCAAATTGATATATACTCTACTCATCTGGAAACCATATCCTACATCAGAAAAAAGTATCCAAATTGTCAACTCATGATATTTGCTGATTATAATATTCATAGTAGCTTACCCCAAGTAGAATGTGAAACATTAGTGAACGAGAAATTTCCTCTTTCTGGGTGCCTTCAACTTAACAGCATTCACAATTTTCATGGTCAGATACTGGGCTTGTGCTTAAGTGACCTGGATGTCTTGGTCGACAAGACATCTGCTATTATTGATCAGGACCGATATCACCCTGTGGTAGCTGCGCTGCTCAAATTTCAAGTAAGTCTGAAACCAAATGATGCACCTACTTATGACCCCAGAAGTGCTGACTTTGCTGCACAGAATAAATACTTTATGGGTATCAGTTGGATAGATCTATACAAACTGGACAATATCGATGACAAAGTAAAATGGTTCAACGAGATAGTTTACAGGGGTAATAATAAGTTTGTCCCATTGCACTTTAAGAAAAATGCTAATTATCAATGTTGGTTTTCTAAGTAACTGATATATAAAACCAAACAGAAGAAAATCTCTCCTAGAAATTACAAGAAGAGGAAAACCAGCAGTAATATACTGCCTTAAGTAACTTAAGATCTGAATGTAAAAATATAAGTGCATCCTGTTACAATTATTATCTTGACAAAATTGAGGAAGATTTGAAATCTGAAACTAACAAATTCTGGAGTTTCATTAAAAACAAATGACACAGTGATGTAGACATTCCTTTGACCATGACATGGAACGGCGTGACTATGAGTAATGGTATTGAGGTCAGCAATCTGTTAGCATCCTACATCAAGAGTATATACAAAAATCCATCAGATAATCCACCTGCTCCTTCTATGTATAACAATAGCAGTAAATATCCAGAGACAGACATCTCTAAATTTGAAGTCCAATTTGATGATGTTTTTTGTGAACTTGTATGACTGAACATTAATAAATCTGCCGAGAAATTGTGCTATTGAACAATGTGAGCCTATCAATCACATCTTCGATAAGTCTCTTGAAACAGGAAATGTTCCCTCAGCATGGAAACTATCATACATTAGACCCATACATAAATCAGGTGATAAATCTGATGTCAGCAAATATAGGCCAATATGCATTCAATCATCACTTGCTAAGCTTTTTGAGAAAATTGTCCTGCCACAACTTACTTTTGCATTCAAAAATATCATTACATCAAAACAACATGGATTCTTTGGCGGAAAATCTACATCAACTAATCTCTATCTCTACGTTAACTTAACGCACTGAATAAAGGTCAAGATGTTCACTCCCTATATACAGATTTCAGCAAGGCCTTTGACATGGTTAACCATTAAATTCCAGTAAGTAAATTAAGCATTATGGGATATGATCCAAAGCCTTGGTCTGGCTTTGCTCATATTTATCAGACAGGTGTTTACAAGTACGAGTGAATGGTCATTTGATGAATGAGTACACTCTTACCTCTGGTGTACCACAAGGTTCCCATCTAGGGCCTATCCTATTTAGCATATTCATAAATGACATTGGTGAAAATTTTAAGTCTTAGTATCTGCTATATGCTGACGATATGAAGATCTTCAGAGCAAAATACAGAGATCATGGCATTGTTATTCTACAATGAGACATTTCCGAGTTAGAGGTATGGTGTCACGTAAATAAGTTGCACCTTAACATAAAAAAATAAGCTATGATGGTGTCTTCACGACTTCACAACCTGCTGTGGTCAAAATGTGGAAATAGTTAACTCAAAGACTTGGGAGTGATGATTGATGATAGGCTTACTTTCTCTGATCATATTAACTACATAACTCTGCGAGCATTTCATGTCCTTGGATTCATATGTAGGTCTTGGAAAGAATTCAAAAACGTTAATACACAGTTTCGACCTTCCTCTGCCTTTGTCAAACCATTACTGGAATACGGTAGTATTGTATGGTCACCATTTACAGATCAACAAATTAGCTGTGTCGAAAAAGTTCAGCGTAAGATCTGTAAGTTTCTGTTACGCTATCCCCATGGTGAAAACTTTACAGAAGTGTGTGTTGTGTATCACTATTATAACATTAACAGCCTATGAAGTCAGAGGCAATTGACAGACCTATGCTCTTTCTACAAAGTTGTCAATGGTCTTACTGATTCACCAGAAATACTTGAGCAATTCCAATTTAACTGCTTAAGGGTAGATCTTCAAACAAGAATACTGCTGGATACTGTAAAACCAAACAAAAACTATGTTGCTTTTGGACCATTCCACAGAATAGAAAGTCTGTTTAACTTACATGCTACCAACATCAACTTCTTTGGAGGATCTCATGCTGGAATAATCTCCAACATTAAAAGACTTTTAAGAATTATCTTATATGTTGATGATATGAATTATTTCTGTATGTACAAAGATGATTGGTGTATAAATAAGTAAATAAATAAAATAAATAATTTTTACAAAAGGATCATCTTAATACTAATAAAAGCGAAAACAAAGAAAATGCACCCAAATTCAAGTCATTTCACAGTCGCCATGTTGCGTAGCTGACAATTTATTCATCTTATAATTACAAAGAATTCAGATCCTTATATTTCAAATAATTTTAAAAGTTTATTACTGTGCTTCCTTTTTCTGCTCAAGGAACAACACTGAAATTATCTTGTACCCAAAGATGCAAGGTTCTACTTCTTGTAATGACTAGTATTCTTAGCTTCTCTCTTGATCTATTATCATGGATATGGCAGGAGGTGCCCATGGGCAATTGTGAGGAACCATCCCGGCATTCATTTGGAGTGATCCGGGAAAACTATAGAAAACCAAGATCAGGATGGCCGGAGTGATTTATCGAGAGCTACTCCTGTCGGATTTTGGTTTAGTCGCCTGGTAAATACTTTCTATTCCATTCCCTAATCGCTTGTGGAAAAAATGAGTACAGAAATGAATTGGTTGTGGCCCTGATTTCTCTTATCTTATTTTTGCGGTTATTCCTAGATATGAATGTTGTTGGTAGCAATATTTGTTTGCATTTATTCCAAAATACGTCGGTCATGAGTTTTTCAATTAGCTTCAGTTAAGAGCAACATCTTCAGTGTTCCAGGTCTTCCCAACCTAACTCCTCCAACATCACACTTACGCTTTCCATCCAACTATATATACCTGTCACGAATTGGGCGGCTCTTCTTTGGATCTTCTCTAATGCCTCCATTAACCCCTTTTGATGGGGACCCCGTACAGAATAACAATATTCTAAGTGAGGATGCACTAGTGACTTATATGCAATCGATTTAACTTCCAGGGTGCAATGTTTTAAATTACGACCTAGAAATGGGAGCATACGATTTGCTTTCCAAATTACATTCTCGGTATGCTCATTCGATTATTACGAATTGTTACCCCTAGGTATTTAGTGAAATTTACCGTTCTAAGGGCAGTACCATTAATTGTATATTCAAAGCTAAATTGTGTCACCTTTTTACTTACACGCATGAATTGGCACTTTATAGAATTTAAATCCAACGGCCAGTCTTTACACCACGCAATTACTTTTTGTAATATCGTCTTGTAACAAAGCGCAGTCGTCCTGGGTTTTGATTTCACGATAAATAATAGCATCATTGGCAAATAATCTTTTCATCCCCTTTATTATGTTACACAAATCATTAATGTGTATGAGAAACAACAGAGGCCCTATCATGCTTCCCTGGGAAACCCCAGACCTCACTTCGGTAAGTGATGAACACTCACCATCAAAATCTACACACTGTGTTCTGTCCTTCAGAAAGTCTGCAACCCAGACGCATCTTTGTCTAGATATGCCATAACCACAAAGTTTCCTATCACCATAGTAATATAAACTTTCTTTTCTCAAAGAGAAAACATTATCGAATTACTTTCATGCTCAAGGAACAAAATATAATTCTCCAATAAAAAATATTTCCGTTGTGTCACAGTTGTAAGGATAGAGAAAGGATGTATATTGAAGGTGATATTTGCTAGGTATTTATAAATTCAAAACAAGTTTTTTTTTACAGTAATAGTCTCATTAGGTGGCATCCATTAATTACGTGAAAATTAGATGAAATGGTGGGTCTGGCGAAATCTCACCAAGGGAGATGGGTGTGTGTGTGTGTGGGGGGGGGGGGGGGAGTTTGACATAAATCTCACATGAGGTTTTGAAATTCTTGTAGGACTGTAGAGATTTAAAAAAAAAATTAGAGGTCTACAAACAATGTGGATTTCGACTTTAGGGGATGTATAAGGTCTATAATCGCTCTCGGAAGGAGGAGAGCTCAAAAAATCTACATAATCTCACATCATCTTAGAGGGAGGTGGTTCCAATCAGATCTCACCAAAAAGGAACGGATGGGGGGGGGGGGGATGCTAAAATACCTCATATAATTAATGGATGCCCCCTTACATTATAGTAACACTTCATAAATGTTCTCTTCCCTACACCCTAGTCATCTGGTGGAAAGCAGGATTTGAAACTCGAGCTACGCTAACCCTAAACGATAAATTGTGTTGGTCCGGGTATGACCAAGCTGAGAAGCTAGAAAACGAAGGATAGTAAGTGTAAATTGATAATAGTTTGAAGAGATTGATAAGGAATGAAATGACTAATGCAGGAAAATAATAATTTTTGCAATACAAATTATGGGCAAAAACTCAGCATAATCTATGAGAAAATACGTAATGAAAAGATAGGCTGAAGTGCGTGAGGAGAAGCGTGGCCATGTTGGCTATTCAAGTATTTTCTAGAATTTCATTTGGATAGGAAGTGTTTTTAGTACAATTTACAAGTAGCTGGGATAATTACAATGCAGTCAAAGGATTTAGCCTTGCATTAGTAAAAAACTCAGAGGATAAAGAAGAAGCAGGGTCAAAAAGTCCTCCTTGTTGTTTAACTAGGCACAAGCATGTGTGCTGTGTGAACGAAATGATCAAGTGTTGTAGTGTTTTGAGTTTTTATCAGCTGTCTTACTGTGGATTCGAAGTTCATCATTTGCAAATGAAAGTGTAATACAGTTTGGTACTGAATCAAATGAAACAAGTTTCCATTATTATCAAGCAACAAACCCATTTTATTGGCACATTTTTAGTAGAACTATAAATCTTGCACTGAGAAAGGGATGGCGACTGTTTTATCTAAATGACTTTCAAACCTGCTATCAATTTAGTTAACACTACAATCTAGTGCTATGGAAGCTAAGCTTCACACCATCAAAAGTTTATATCTGCTTATTGTGCAGAATAATGATCCACTAGTGGGATCGCAGCTTATTACGAAAAAGCATAAGGGCATCAAGAGGATTCGCCATAACACTGGGGCATATATACTTGTTCTGATAAAGAATATCTCTTCAATTTCTTCTACAACCAGTCATAAACCAATATTTCCTACTTTTCTCTAAGAGCAAAAAACAATCTCTAGTGCTATTATTTCACACAACTTTCATTCTACACCACTAAAATCCAGCTGAAGCCATATTCATCATGCAGTTTTTTCTTGTTCTTGGGTCCATTAACCAAATCATTTGTCAGTGATATGTCAGTGATTTGTCAGTGTTCCTTCCCTGAGATACACATCATTCTCTCAAAATACATCTTAATATCCCCTTGCACATGTTTCAGCAGATCAGACAACCTTAAATACATCTTGATCAACAGATACCTATGTCCTGGCTATAAACAGTCACAAGGATCCTGCCCCAAATGGCGCTATGAAGTCAGCCAGGTGCATCGACTCAACCTTTGCACATGGTTTGGTACCAATCAAAAACTCAACTATCATGAAAGAAGTCAGATCATAAGCTACCAAATCTGATTGAATAAAGATCAATGTAACAATAATTTAATTGCAATGGTGCACATGCTCATGCTCTGGCAATTCCCTTAGTCATCTAACTACCCCTTTTTATTTTTTTAATTATCTTATATAATTTGAGTGTTAAGTATTTCCCCATCTATTTTTGTGATTTAAACATTTTAAACTCCTTCAGCGTTTTTGGTAAATTATTGATCACTTCACTTTGTAATTTGTTCCAATCTCTGAAACCCTTACCTTATGAATGAAATCTAGTTCTATCTTGTGGTCATGGTCATCTTTCCCCTTCCATGTGTAGCGGTACCACTTTGTGTTTGAAAGTAGCGCCGGTTTCTGACGTCATCGGAACCATGTCCGTGGCCACGGAAGGGTGAGCCCCGGGGGCCGCATGGTGGGTGCTGTGGTAGGCACAAGGTGGGCAGTTGGTCGCAGAACATGGAGAAATGTGGTTGGTGTTAAGCTGAAAGTTGTAAACGTGAATGTGAATGTGAGTAAAAGGTGTACAAATAGCCGTTCTACTTTAACTGGATCTGCAACTTTGGAGTGATAGAAGTCCGATAAGTTTATAACATTGGTGGTGTTGGAAAAATTGAAGGCAATGAATTAAAATTAGTTTTGTGAAATAACTGTTTATTCATTCAGTAGTCTTTAAATGTTCTCAGTTGGAAACTGAGTGGCGGCCGGTCAAGAGAATCTGTATCTTTAGAAGGAACTTGCGGTAAGAGTTTAAACTATGCATATTATATTTCAGTGAGCGAGGTTGAAAGTAAAACATTGTGGTAGCTGATGTGAGAGGACGACCCACGAAACCGCAACATGGCGTTCGTTTAGTGACCAGAACAGTTTCTGCGAGTTTTTATTTAGAAATTCCGGAAATTGTGCGTGTTGAAGTAGGAATTGGCTATTTTGTACAAACACGTGTGAAATGGCGGGAACTTAATGACGTCACGAGACAACGGATTTTAAGCGGACGGAGCATCTTTGGCTCGAAGGGAAGAGTCGATTTCGGCGGCAGGCGGTACTACTTTGGCGATGGTGAACAACGCCGACGTTTGCAACATGCGGGGCATCTTTGGCACTGGTCGTGAAGACAACAACTTGCCTGCATGCTGAACAACTTTGGCGATATCAGCTGGCTGGCTGATCGATGCAGAGCGGGAAATTTGGAACGTCTACGAAGAACAACGGCAGTTAAAAGATAAGGGAAACTAATTATTAACTTATTAGCAACACGAAAACTTTTGCTGTTAACATCAAAGTGAAACATAAACTATTTCGTTTGGTGCAAGTGAAACTTTAGTTTGGTTGAAGCATCTAAATTAGACCAACAGAGAATTTTGTTAAAGAGAACATAAAGATTTTTTTGTGTAAACTTTGCTTTTGTTTTTCATAAATTGAGTATTGCTTTTAGAAGGATATCCTACAGTTTCTTTTATTATAGTTTCAGTTATTTTCATAACATTTCTTAATGACTGCGAAATTTTTTCTCTTAGTCAACATTTTTTAATTTGTTATATTTTTACTGATATTTGATATATACTTTCAAATATTTAAACCATGTGTTGAGTGTATTTCCTCAGGAATAGTGTGATTTACGCATTTTTTGTATAAAGTTTCTTGGCTTTGCTGGTATATTGTTTTAAGAGAAATTATTTAAAATGGAAGGGGAAGAACTATTTGAAAATGGGGACCCTCATGTCAATGTAGAGATATCAAATTCTGATAACAGGTCACCAGTTCTGAATGTTACACCAACCAGACTAGATATTCAGATACAAGACAGTCAAAATTTTGTACAAAATGCAGAAATGGCCACCCCAACTTCTCCTATCTCAGATGTTACCTTACCACTTCTAGTGAATCCTTCAGAACTTGCCAATGCTTCTTCTACCCCAAGTGAAAGTTTTCGTGGTTTCACTAATGGTTCACCATCTGAAATTAATCTCTCCATGGAACCCCGTTATGGTGGGCAAGGCACAGTGAACTTAGGGAATGACATGTTGATGCAGTTGATGAATATGATGAAAGAACAATCTGATAGTATTAACCGTCTTGAAAACAGAACCACTTGTCAGTTAACTGGTTTGGAGAAATTAGAGAAACAAATTTCCAATCTGAAAGAGCATGTTAGTGATCAGGTGTCCAGACTTAGCAACAAAGTTGAGAACTATAAAGCAAATTGCGAACAAAATACACAAAATGTACATGATGCCATAAGCAAAAAAATTGGATAATCAATCAGCTGTTATCAGTCAAAGACTACTAAAACTTGAAAAAGATTCAGATACAATGGGTAGTAATTTAGAAGACTTACAGGATTCATGGGATTTCAAGATGAAGGAGAAGAGTCAAGACATGTTAGATAAATGGGAGAGTGTTTCTAATAAATTAGAAAAATTGTGAACATAACTGTGAAGAAGGTAGGCGAACGTTAACTACAGATATCGAAGCAATAGGGACTATTTCACAAAACACTGAATTGGAAATTAATGATTTAAAGGGGAGGTTGATAAGTTGTGGGGAAAAGGTACAGACAGTACAAAATAGCAATAAGAAACTAGATGAAAAGGTAGAAGTTTTAGCATAAGAGATAACAGGTTTACAGAATAGGCATACAACACTCCACAATCATACAGAAGACAACAAACGCTTTACAAAACAGTTAACTCAACAGGTTGAAGTACTAGATATTAAGATCAAAGATATAGGGTTTGAAGTACATTCCATTAACCACAAGATAGAGTCCCAAGATCATAAATTTGTACAAATAGAGGACCAAATCAAAAATGCTCAAGAGAAAAATTCATTTGGTGGTTTGGCAAAGGTTAAAGTAAATACCCTAGAAAAATTTGAAATTGTTAAATTTAGTGACAATGGGAACATACACCCGGTGAGCTTTCTGGAAAGTTTCGAAGCATACAGAATTTTTGGGCTTTATTGTGGTAAAGGTTTGATTGATTTTGAAGGAGAGGGTTCAAGAGATATACTACCTTTGAAAAATTTGTGGAGGGAGAAAAGTATAGGTTCCATTAAAGCATCATTTGCTACAAATGGCACAGGTGATGTTAAAGAGAAACTAGTGGAATTTTGTGTGTCAGCAATGCAGTACGGAAAAGCGGAAAGAGAAGAAATAAAATCTTAAAGGGGGTAGACCACAAACAAAAGAGGAAATTAATGGATATTATTGAAGAGTTTAATGAAGTGTTCTCAAATAGACCAGGCTTGATAAAAGGCTATATATGTCATTTCACTGTGAATAGTGACAAGCACTTTTTCATTAAGCCATACCCAGTACCTATAGTGAAAAGGAAGTTAGTAGATGAAGAAATTAATAGAATGATTCAATGGGGTGTGATCGAAAGATCGAATAGTCCGTACAATAACCCTCTTGTAATTGTCACAAAAGCGGATCAATCTGTTTGTTTGGGTCAAGATGCTCGGAATTTAAACAAAGTACTAAGAACGGAAAGGGACCACCCTCAATCAATCAACGTGATATTACAAAGTTTACAAGGAAAAAAGTTCTTAACGTCTTTGGACCTCACCTCATCCTATTGGCAGATGCCAATTGACAAAGAATCGAGGAAGTACACTGCTTTTTTATACCAGGGGAGGTGCTGCCATTTCAAAGTACTTCCATTCGAAATTTCTTGCAGATAAAATGAAAATTCGTACACTTTAATTGATCCAGATAGTGGCCAATTTAAGGGAAATTACAATGTAAGAATATTGAAACCATATAGATGTTTGAAAGTTGACTAGATTTATCCGTAAAATGGTTTTGTTTTTTTAGTGTTTATGTATATATGACTTTAATGTTAGTGAATATTGTTGTGAATAACCTAGAAGGGAAAAGTGTTACAGAATTTTGGTGATGTTTGATGGTCAGAACTGTGGTGAGGTCTGGAAAGGGACTTGCTATCCAAAAGGTGCCATTGGGAAGCATCTCTTACAGTTGGTGTGAGTGAATTAAAATTTAAGTGTAGGGTAAGGAGTGTGAAATAAAAAATGTATGTATTGATGACAGAACTATTTGTTTATATTTGTATTTTGATCTATGGGACAGCCGTGTGGATAGTGGATGCTAAATTAACCATTGTTTTGGAATAATACTGTATTTAACATGGAAAAACTTGAGACTTTGGAGTTGTTGTTTACAATAATGCTGTCTACCGTGGCAGGACTAGAGAGTTTGGTGGTTTTATGGGGGGGAAATGTAATCCTTCAACGGCTTATTGTGTATTTGATGTTAGTGGTAAGGAATGATCCGTTGGGAAGCAAAGTGTATTTGGATGTTCATGATTTATAGTTGTTTGTTACTGTGGTGTATTTTGATGTTCATGATGTTTTATATTTGTTTGTTGCTTTTAATGTTGTATTTCATGATTGCAGTAAGGAAATATTCATTTTCAACTAATTTATATCTTAATGTCCATGACATTTTATATTGGTTGTCTTTTAATTACATTTTAGTAGAAAGAAAACTATTTTGGAACCAATGTGTATTTGGACACTTATTGTTTTGATATGTTTGTATATTGCTCCAACACCAACCAATTCAAAAAAATATAGCAGTTTATGGTTAATGTGATATTTGTAAGTATTGCTACATCAATTTGTGGAGTTTTGTACATATTTTGTGTGAATGAGGTGTGGAAATTGTAAAATAGGAGGAAGGGGACTTAATTTGAATTTACCCTTGCCATTGCTAATTGGAAATTCACAATAACAAGGATAAACTAAGGGGGGTTGTAGCGGTACCACTTTGTGTTTGAAAGTAGCGCCGGTTTGTGACGTCATCGGCACCATGTCCGTGGCCACGGAAGGGTGAGCCCCGGGGGCCGCATGGTGGGTGCTGTGGTAGCCACAAGGTGGGCAGTTGGTCGCAGGACATGGAGAAGTGTGGTTGGTGTTAAGTTGAAAGTTGTAAACGTGTGAATGTGAGTAAAAGGTGTACAAATAGCCGTTCTACTTTAACTGGATCTGCAACTTTGGAGTGATAGAAGTCCGATAAGTTTATAACATTGGTGGTGTTGGAAAAATTGAAGGCAATGAATTAAAATTAGTTTTGTGAAATAACTGTTTATTCATTCAGTAGTCTTTAAATGTTCTCAGTTGGAAACTGAGTGGCGGCCGGTCAAGAGAATCTGTATCTTTAGAAGGAACTTGTGGTAAGAGTTTAAACTATGCATATTATATTTCAGTGAGCGAGATTGAAAGTAAAACATTGTGGTAGCTGATGTGGGTGGACGACCCACGAAACCGCAACACATGCATTATTCCTAATTCTTTGACTAATATCTTTCTAAGCCCCATCACAAACATATGCCTTGTACATTCCCAGCACTCTCTTCATCCTCCTCCTGTCCTCCAATGACTCCCAATCAAGATCCTTTATAATATAATTTCCACAAACAAATCTAGTTGCTCTTCTCTGCATGCTCTCCAACTACTGTATTTGATACCCAAAATGTGGGACCCAAACTACACCACCATATTCAACCAATGTTCTTAGTAAAGTTTTGTAACCCAATTCCCTAACTTCTCTGGTACATTCTCTCATCACCGCCTCCTGCAAATGTAGATTTTTGTAATCTTTTTCTAAGACCTGCCCAATTTTCTCTGTCCAATTGAGTTTAGTATCAAACATTATGCCATGATATTTACACTTCAAACCTTCAAAAAGCAATTCTGACCCCACCCAATAATCATAAATAATCCTTAGTTTTTTATCTGTGTACCTAATAAGCTGACTTTTTTGGCATTTATTTTCATTCTATGCTGATTTACTCATTTAGATATTCTATCCAGATCATCCTGCAGTTGTTCACAGTATTCTTGTGTTTTAATCCTATTATACACCATTATGTCATCTGCAAACAACCTAAACCATCAACACCGTCATTTATTAGAATAATAAACAGCAACAGTCCCAATACACTTCCCTGTGGCACTCCCATATGTTTCCTACTCTAACACTTCGCTTTCTGGCCTTTAAGAATTCCTCCACCCAGCAGGTAATTTTTTCTTCCAATCCAATAGTTTTTAGTTTATTTAATTAATTATATAAATGAAACATAACAAAAATATTCATGAGTGAACCAATCACCATAAATGTTTTATGAAACACAAAGGCATCATATATAATAATGATAAAACATATATTAATCAGACAGGAACATCAACAACAACCCTTGCTTATGGTTTGCTTTCTCTACAACATGTCCAGTGTGTTCGTCCCACAACAAATTATTACAAATTGTTAGTCCTAGTGGGATCTACTGTACAATGCATCATTAATTGTGTATTCAGAGCTAAATGGTGTCAGCTTTTTAGTTACATGCAAATGCAGGACTTGTGGCACTTTTTATCTTTTACTTCCAACTGCCAGTCTTCAACCACACTATTATTTTCACTTCGCACACTATTATTTTCACTTCGGATTGTAACAAAGCACATTCACTCAGTTTTTTTTTTTATTATTACTATTTCATGACAAATAATAGCATCATTAGCAGATAATGTCACTTTTCTCTCTATTACATCACCAAATCACTGATGTATATGACAAACAGCATGGACTCTAATACAATTCCGAACAGTCCACTAATTCACACAATTTAAAATGGGTATTTATTTGCCTCACTCTATAGCATCAAAAAATAGATTTTGTGGACTGATAATTTAGAACTGGGAAATGTGACATTAAAGTATCAATTTAAGCTTAACGAGATTAGGAGGCACAGCCAGTTTACAGATTAAAGAATAATTAAAATTTGTATGGTTTTTGTTTTAATTAATCTTTTTACCAGGACTTATGTTGCATCACGAAATTTATCAGCTGGTCATGAGGAAGAGGTATTTTAACAGTGAAATGCAAAGAATTAATGATTGTGATACATATGTCTGCAACATTGTACGAAAAAGAAAATAAAGTTAAATCAATCAGATACTAAAGACAAAGACAAAAAGACCGCAGCAACAAAAAATATGATGCAAAAAGAAACAGTGCCCATACTCATGTCTAATGCCTTCTTTTGTACTAAATGATCCACAAAAAATCATGTATGTGTCTGGGTTTGTTACGAGATGACATGTATCAATTTCTATCTAAATAAATAAGGTCATATCCAGAAATATTGTGCTTTTTTTTTTTTTTTTTTTTTTTTTTTTTTTTTTTTTTTTGCTGCAGTGCTTCCTTCTCCAGATATGTCTGCAACAGGCACTCACTGTGTATACTGTCTTAAAAAATATCCTGATTCTGTCATCAATCACAATATAAATTACAATTGCACAGTACTGTTAAAAAAAATTATATGATTTACAGACAAATAAATATCATACAGACTTTGTTGAAGTCATGGTAGCACAGAGAGTGAATTAAAGTTATGAGTATTCAGTTATACATTCCATTGTCAGTATAGTCTGGTATAGGTTTGCAGACAATACCTCAATAACATGATTTACTGAAATAGATGTCTTGAATTGCATGAACAAAATTTAAAATGGACAAATGTAGTAAGGGATAGCAGTAGTAACTAGTATTTGTGATATCTAGCAGGTGCTTTAAAATATCATGATGTAATCAAAAATGGGAAGGTCAACACTGACCTTATGCAATTTCAGCATCTTTTTAACAGTACACTAGAATATGCAGTAGAATTCAATGTATCAATCAACCAGCAACGTAATACAAGCTGTCATCACACGCCATTCATCATTACAACGTTAATTATTCCAATCAAATTGTTGGGAGGAGAAAGATGTATAGGAACATGCTAAAATTTAAACAGGCTCTGTTGATATACCTTCATCCTCTGATGACAGTACATAAATAAGAACAATGAAAAAATTAATTAGTTAAGTTATTGAAGCATTTCTTAAAAGAAAATACTACTAAAGTACCGTAATGGAAGAAATGCTTAAAAAGTATTATTAGTACTTTGCATAGTTAATGATATCATATGAACAAAAGAAGTGAACCCTTGACTGAGTTGGCCAATAAAATCCACAGTATTGTTTTGGAAGTCTTCTCAATGGAGACATGTAGGATAAGTCAGATGGTAAACATCTCAGTTGAACATATATTCCAATTCACTAAAATCAGAAGTACCAACAGATAAAGAACATGCTCATTGCTTCTTTTTTTCTTTTTTTATGTGAAAGAAACGATCCATTCATATGTAAATGGCGTATTGATTCAATAAAAGTTTCTCGGGAGTCCAGCCGGATGGTGTCATAAAACGACAACGTTTCGACAACCTGCTCGGTTGTCTTCATCAGGTCTATTTTGGATATTTCTTCTCAAAATCACAAAAAAAGGATTGGCTTCGCTGCAGCAGAAAGGAAATGTGAAAGAAAGTCACATACGAGGAAGGAGAAGGAAACACCATGGTGGAATGAGCATATTGCAGAAGCTGTTAAAAGAAAGAACAAGACATGGAGAGAGTGGTTTTAAAACAGAACTGAAGAGAAAAGATTGTATTTGTAACTGCTTTACGTCTCTTTTTAACATTGAGGTCTTTAGAGACGGGAAAGGATGGGGGGCAAGGATGGAGGCAAGGAATGGGAAGGAATTCGGGCATGGCCTTTTTGAAGGAAGCATCCCGGCATTTGCCTGGAGTGATTTGGGGAAGAGAAAAGAGTGAGCTGGAAAAGGATAGAAAAATTCTCAGAAAAATGATAAAAACAGCAATGGTAAAATCTTGGGAGGAATTCAGAGAAAAATTGAAGACAAGCTACAAAGGGAATAAGGAAATACTGAATGGGGTAGTAAGAAAGAAAACAAAACCTAGAGTTATGCTGACCAAAGTTCTGCACAAATCAGGTGAAGTGCAATGGAAAGAGGAAGAGGTACTGTGTACATGGAATGAGTACTTCAAAAACCTGTTGGACGGAACAGAAGGAAACCAGGAAGGAACCAAAGAAAAGGATGGTGGAAAAATCACTTTTGAAATGGAAACAGAAGAATTTAGTATGCTGGAATTAGAATCGGCAGTGAAAGAAATGCCAGATGGGAAATCGCTAAGACTAAATGAACTGACAGCAGAAATGGTAAAAGCAGGAGCAATGGAAATGCAATGGTTGTACAGAGAGTCTGGAAAGAAAGGAAAATACCAGAGGATTGGAGGAAGTGCCTATTCATAAAAAAGGGAGTAAAATGAAATGCAAGAACTATACTGCTAAGACATGGCCTGAAAATATATGAAAAAATTATTCTAAATAAAATCAAGCAAAGACTAGAGAATACAGCTAGAGAGGAGCCATTTGGTTTCAGGCAAGGAAAATCTACAGTGGATGTAATTTTTATTCTCAGGCAAATCATAGAGAAAAGGCGGGAATATGGTAGAGAATCAATAACAGCTTTCATCAACATAAAAAAGGCATACGACAAAGTACTGAGGGAAAGCATATGGCTAAGTTTAGAAAAGAGAGAGATAGATGAAGGGATTGTGGAACTAATAAATAATATCTATGAGAAGTGTGAGAATTGCATGCACATTGACAATAAACATTCAGAATACAATAAAAGTTTCTCGGGAGTCCAGCCGGATGGTGTCATAAAACGACGACGTTTCGACAACCTGCTCGGTTGTCTTCATCAGGTCTATTTTGGATATTTCTTCTCAAAATCACAAAAACAGACTGGCTTCGTTGCCTCCGAAATTCGAATGTCGTGTATAGAGGGTTGCCAGGACGCCCAATCAGCGCGCTGGAACTGAGGGTATCAGTGTTGCGGACTGCGTATGGAGCCAAAATGGTCACCCATCCTAGTGCTGACCACGCTCACCGTTGCTTAACCGGTTTTTCCGCAAGCCGAGGGTATCAGTTGTTGCGGACTGCGTATTGAGCCATACGCGGTCACCCATCCAAGCACTCGCCACGTTCAACGTTGCTTAACCTGTAGACATAAGTGCTGGCAAACTATGTCCATGGCGTCAGTTTGCTTCTATTTGGCCTTGTTGGGAAGATTTTTGTTTTTTAAGACATAGATCCTTAATAATTGGTCTCCAGGCTTCACTTAAATACAGTCCACTGTCCCTATTGATGTTATTATCGTTAAGTTTAATTTCTAATGCTTCCCGAATTACCGAGTCCCAGAACGAAGAGACTCTGGCCAGCACCACCGTTTCATCAAACACTATTTTATGTTGTTCATCGAACGCATGTTCGGCTATTGCGGACTTTTCTACTTGCACCAGTCTCAAGTGTCGTTTGTGCTCGGTGATACGCTCGGCGATGGTTCTGATCGTCTGTCCAATATAAACTTTGCCACATTCGCAAGGTATTGAATAAATTCCAGGAATTCTTAGGCCCAAATCATCCTTAACCGAGCGAAGCACATCACGTATCTTGGCGGGTGGCCGAAAAATGCTCTTTATACCAGAACGCGCCAAGAGCCTTCCAATCTTTCCGGACGTGTTGCCGGCATATGGCAGAAAGGCAAGAGATTTTGGTGGTTCAATCTGTTCATTCGGTGGTCTTGGTGGCTTCTGGATAAAAGCACGCTCTATCTGTCGCCGAGAGTACCCGTTCTGATCAAAGACAGTCCTTAGATGTTTCAACTCCAGCGGTAAGCTCTCACGATCGGAAATGGCTCTCGCTCTGCGCACCAATGTGGTCAATACGGAGTGGCGTTGTGCTGGGTGGTGGTAACTGGTTGCACCCAAGTAACGTTCAGTGTGGGTGGGTTTACGGTACACACTATGTGCCAAAGATCCATCAAGTTTACATAACATTCAGAATAGTTTCACATGGAAAGAGGAGTAAGACAAGGAAGTGTATTGTCACCTGTCCTGTTTAATGTAGTATTAGGTGTAATAATAGCTGAAGTACAGCGACACAAAGATCTAACAGAGCTGAAGGTGTTAGCATTTGCTGATGACATCATAATATGGGAGGAGACAGGACAGGATCTGGAAAGACAATTACGGAAATGGGGGAATGCAATGGGTAAACATGGCCTCGAGATTAGTGTGGCCCTTAGAAGGATGTGTTACTCGAAGGCAAGAAATTGGAATGGGTAGAATCATTTGCATATCTTGGTAAACAAGGTAGAACAGTCATTGGGTGACCTTCTGTGTGTACACACGTATGGAGCCTAATGGCCCGTTCATCTACTACTGAAGAAGGAAGTTGCAGAAATATTTTATTTGTTTATCCGCCTAGGTGTTTTATCTCACAGTCATCAAGTTTGGTACATGGTGGATTATTTTACCTTTCCTTCATTATTTATATCGCCTTGAAGCTTCCATTTTCCTTAGTTTCATCATTAATCTCATATATTATATTTCATTCAAACATAAGCCCAACCGAAAAAAAAAAGTTACTGATATTAGTATGAAATCCAGATCTAAAGTAAAAACTAAAAGAAAGGAAAGTTTTTAAATGATATTTACAAATTTTTGCTTCTCTACATCAATATTTGATACTAGGATAAAAAAGGGTCAAGTATTTCTATACATGCCACAAATTGATTTTCAAGATGGTGTGATGAGAAATTTATCAGTTTTAGTGTTTCAATGTAATGATCATGTAAAATAACAATAACTTTTTACTTGCTGTATGGTCCTGTAACCAAGTGCCAATAATAATAATAAAAAAAAGGTTCATTTGCACTAAGCAGTGGGAAAATGCTATGAGGTAAAATTTTTAAGACTATCATCAAAAAATTACTATTTAGACTCTTACAGATATTTAGGTCTAAGAATATCAAAACATTATAATTCATTTGTAAAAGGTACCCATTATTGTGAAATTTGTCAGTAAGTTTTTCACATTTTCCTCAGTTATAAAAATTTTACAACGGTTTGGCTTAGTTTCAATCTTGAAACGTTCAGTTAAAATTTTACAAACTCTCTCAGAATGATTGTGTTCACAGTTCACATACAAAAAGCAGGTTACCATTCAAAAAACCAAAAAAATTATTAGCCTGGCATGAGGCTATTCAAAAGTGCAAAAGGAAACTGAGCCATTTCAGACAGGTCAGCATCTATACATGCTTCAGTACTCACTACATGCTGTTAATTGTCAACAAACTCATTCCCAATTTGATCCACTCTCTTACTTCACTACAGCTCAATTCATAAAAATAGATCTGCCAAGAACACAATGTCTCCCTATAGTGTTGCAACTCAGCAAAAATTTCATCTTTCAGTAATAAGTGCAGAAAAATTCGAAAAAGTAATATTTATCCACTGGAATAAGGTGATATCCTTTTAATTCAAAACATATACATAACTATTTTTAAAAAAAAATAAAACTAGATTCCCTGAAAGTTATAAATACAATTACTTTCTTCATGTCAACCAATAGAAAAAGTTAAACAAATGGTACAAAATACCTGATGTTTTGTGACTTCTTGAATTTTAACAGGTTAATACAGAATATATTCTAGCTATTAAATAAGGAAGCATGTTATTAAAATAATAAAAGGCTACAAAAATTGCTTGGTTGTTCTGTTTGTCTTATATATTACTGCTCCATTCTATTTATTCACGTGAAAACTTCCAGTGACAAAGATTTAAGAGAATATTAAAATTAATTCTGGCACCTCAAATAGCATCTTCAAACAACCACACTTGTTTGTTTTACAATTCATTTGTTTGAATGATTGCAAACAATGCCTGTTCTCAATCAATGAAAGCTCTGTTTATAGTGCATCTAAGAATTACTACTGTCACTGTACACGGTGAACCATATATGACATACTCCACGAATAAACATGATAACCGATGATAAGATAGGAAATAATGTAACAAGCATTAGGGATTGATGATACTTTAAAAAAAGTTCTCAGAAACACCTTCACATCATTTCTCATGATTGAGTGAAGTTAATGATCCCCATCAACTATTTGAGTAATATTCATAAAATAATTTTGAAAATATCTGCTATAATGACTTTAATTTGTTTTCCAATGTTCGGCCACCTGCAGGTTTACTTTTATCTGATAATGCCCCGCATAAACAATTATGCTCCTGAACATCACCCACTGTTAACATAATACTAATAGGCCTTAAGCTAGTGAAATAAATGGGCCAAATACAAAGATACGTATGGACTAGGAACAAAAACACGTGTCACAATCTCTAAGCTCAACCTACGACCAACGGGATGGAACAGAAAGGGAGGACTGCCAAGACTACATGACCTTGACCAGATTTTCATGACATGAGCTATAGTAATAAGTATGCAAGGTGTGCCAACAACCTCCCCCTCCTCTCCCACCTTTGAAGTCAGTTGGTTGCATCACCATGGTGGTGTCTGACCACTTACATGATGTTAATGGGATTTGATGGTAAAAAAGAAAAATCATCATCAGCACCTAGCCTGCAAGGTACGAGAGGTAGAGAGGTGCCAGTCTTAATTACCAGATTGTGCGTCAAAGTCCTGGGTTAAATATCAACCCTTTCCCCCATATATAGAGAGTATATGAAACCAATCATGGTGGGCCACCAGTCAGATGGGGATGTTAAGCCTGGCAGACCCTTTTGTTTCCTATGGAAGAGCAGGCCTGAGTGGGTTTACACCATTTTCCACTCAGTGCCTTTTTCTATCTTCAACTCATTTAAAACACAAACAACACACTGTACAGTCATCCACACAAAACAATAAACACATGAATACACTTCCATCAATGATGAAGGCAAGGGGAGACCATCACAGATAAATTTCCCAAGAAAATGTATTAACAGTTGAGGAAACGAAGATGTGTGGATAGCAAGTAACAGGAATGTTTTTGTTACGTCGGTAATACTGGTTCTTTATGTTGGTAGTGGTAAGGTGTTGGGCTTGAATATCCACTATACATATTCCACCATTTAGACAGCGGTGCCGTTTCCAGTTTGGTTGCAGCGGTAGTTTAAATTGAAACATGTGACAGAAAAATGTTGTCAATATTGAGCAATGAGTAACATTAAGTTTCATGGTTCACTTGGGAAATTGACTTTAATATAGAAATATAAAGTTTGCTGCCAGAAGAGTATGTTGGAAGTTGCAGATCATCAATTAAAATTTCTGAGTGGATAAAACAAATCAAAGATCACAGAGAAGACAATCCCATGTTGGGTATCCATGAACAGTAAAAATAAACAACAACATTGAAATTTTCAATAACATCATTAGAGAAATAATCATTAGACATCATTAGAAGACTGAACAACTGCAGGGTGATCTGGACAGCATATCTAGCTAGGTTGGTAGACATGGGATGAAGATAAATGCAAAGAAGAATCAGCTTGTTAGGTACACAGATAAATAACTAAATACTGATTATGATTATAAGGTGAGGAAAGAATTGCATGTTGAAGACTTGAAATGTAAATATCTTGGCATAACATTTGAAAACAAGCTCAACTGGGCAGAGCATATTGGACAGGTAGTAGGAAAAAGTTTCAAAATCCTGCATTTGTTAGAGAGAGTGATGAGGGGATGAACCAGAGAAGTAAAGGAATGGGGTTACAAAACTTTGGTCAGACCATTGTTTGAGTATGGTGGTATAGTATGGAAGCAACATTTTAGGTATCAAGTACAGAAGTTGGAAAGTGTGCAAAAAAGTGCTGTTAGATTTGTCTCTGGAAATTACCCAACAAAACAATCAGCAACCTATATGAGAAAAGAGTTGGAATGGGATTCATCAGATGATAGAAGGAGAGTGAAGAGAGTGACTGGAGTGTTCAAATCATATATTGGTGATGAGACATGAAAGAATTTGGTGTATGAATTCTAAGTAATGCATGGATGGAAAAAGATAACCATGACCATAAGCTGCCACTCAATTTCAGGCACATGGGAGTGGGAAGATTTTTTTTTTTTTCGTAGGTAGCAGAGTCAGGGATTGGAAAAAGTTACCAAGAGAAATTATGAACGATTTATCAAAAATTTTCAAGGAGTTTAAAGTTGAAATTGTAGAGGGCAAAAGTAAGTGGGTACAGGAATGAGGGAGGGGAAATGGGTGCATAGAGAAATTGCCAGCGGAGTGTGAGCTCCACTGAAATTAAATTAAATTAGGCGTCTGAGTGAGTTAGCTAATATTGACCAAGAAAGTGTTCAACATATTTTACACGGTAGTTTTAAAATGTTAAAAGTTGGTACTGAAAGTCCTTTCTGCCAATCAGAAGCAAGCTGGAATTACCAAGTGATGAATAATTTATCAAAAATGCTGAAGGAATTGAAAATTAAAATTTTTAAATCACAAAAGTAGATGGGGGAGTAATTTAACACTTAAATTATATAAGATATTTAAAAAATAAAAAACGGGTGATTGGATGACAGGGAATTGCTACTGGAGTATGTGCTCCATTGCAATTAAATTAATAATAATAATTTGTTCTGATGCTATAAACAACTTTAAATCTAATAAAAAAAACCAATGATGATTGTTTTATGACACTGATTCTGTGCCTGAAGGTCAAAATGTAATTTATTATTACTACTATAAATAGGTTTTGGATAGTGTTCATGGACTTGTGAAATGGAAAACATTACTTAAAAAAATTGATTCTCCACGAAAACAATGGACCAGTGCACAAAGCTTTTTTCAATCAAGGAGGCATCCCGTGTTAGGCAACCATCCCTATAAAATTATTTTGCTCCATATGACTCTTTCCCTCTTTGCCTCCGAAATGAGAGTGCAATAAATGAAACTCATTTTGAATTTTGTGGCTGCATTAAGGCCAAGATGAATCAGTTAGAAGACAATCTGCTGTTCTGCTTCGAACAATGGAACATTTGTCTAGAGTGGTGTAGGTATCGAGAGAGGTTGTATATAAATCAAAAGTTTTGCAAAGTTAGTCTGGTTATTTTCTAGCAACACGACTTACTTATTTCAGATATAAAATAGTAAACACAAATTGTACTGCTTGAAACACTGCCATGCACCCATATTAAATGAAATCTTCCTATAAAATTTTAGTGTATACTCAATTTTTTCTCCTCTAGAACTATGATTCAACTGAGAAGTTCCACATTGTTGTCTCTGCCCAACATGGATGTATGCTAAATTGTCATCACCTTTCATAAGTGATAATTTAGGTTTGTGTTGTCAATTAATATTAGTATACAGCAACTGTTCTTTCTGTCTTTTCATAGAGTGTGTGTGTGTGTGTGTGAGTGTGTGTGTGTGTGTCTTTGTATGGAAATGAACCTTGAAGTTCTATTTCTGTTAAAATTCAATAAATCAGAAGAATTTTGCAGAAGTATTACCACTGTATGACCTCAAACACACTGCAACTAAGGAACAGACCTAATCTAACACAGAAAGAGAGAGAAAAAGAAATGAATAAAAATCAAACTGTTTTAAATATTAGATGGCTATCTGATAATGGGAAGGAAGATGTTATATCTTTACATGTCAGAAATCTAAAAATAACACTTCCTGTAGAGAACCATTAAAATTAGTGATCAAAATCAAGCTCCTGTATCAACAATCAGACTAAAAAAATGGAATAACTCCTTTTCTTGTGAATTTAGGAAAATGTTTAATTTATCACATGGCCCTACAAGTTCTCTATCTTCAAGTAGTTGATTCATATTATTTGTTTCAAAAACTTGGAAGCAGCAGTACTAGGAAGTTAAAATTTGCCACTAAGCCAAATCCAAAATGCAAAATCTGCAAAGAAATCCCAGATGAGAATATTCCAACCACTCAGCAGCATAATAGAATCATTATTTGACTCTTGGGATGCATTCACAAGGTCCTAAGCACCAGACCTGCTCAACACTTTGGTAGGCCACTTGTTCCAGACACACTAGGGCTGAGCTAGTCTTCCACCAGAGCCTCAGTCTGCAGGTCTTCAAGCCTCAATCAATGTAGCAAACTCCTCTCCGTGCCGCTGAGTGGTTTGATTCATACTAGTTTTAGCTTCCTTGATTTATTTTTCTGTTGTAGAATTGGCAGAGTGATAAGTTTTACTTTCTCTGTGCTGCTAGTTCCAAGTATCTGAAGCAAATAATATGAATCAAGTACTCAAAGATTGAGAAATATTTGGACTACATTATAATTGTTTTTTCCTGAATTCACAAGGAAAGTAATTAGTTCAAGAGTAAGACATATAATCACAATTTTGATAAGTAATTTCAATTATTCACCATAGGAAGTGTTATTTATAGATCTGACTGGTTTGGTGGCAAAGGAGTTTTTCTCGAAGTTAAGCCCCCAGTGGCACATGTGACATTCTTGAAAAATGACTGAGCTGTGGCTGTCATTGAAGATCATACATTCATCTCCAGAACTACCACCCAGTGACCAACTGAGAAAGACATTCAATCAAATTTCACACCAAAAAACGAAAAAAAACTAGGAAGCATGCAGGAAAAAGGAATAGGATGCATCGTGCTGATCTTAAGAGGGAAGTAAAGTGCTTATCTTACTTGTGCCGTGCAGAGGAATCTTCCAGCTTCTTTGTTAGAGAATGACACTCATCTCTCAGTTTTTCCATGACCTGGTTCTGGGACTGAATCATTGCTTCTAGCTCAGCAACAGTTTTTACTGAAATGAGATTTACAAAAATCTCATTTTTGATATTCAAAAAATTAACAAAGCCTAATGAACAGCCTTTCCAGTTACTGCTACCTTGCAGATAATGTTTCATACTTTTAAAAGAAGAACACTATTCATAAGAATTGGTGCTATACTAAAATCTGATATACAATTATTATGATACAAATGATTGAGAAAAAAAAAAAGTTTAGGAGTTTGATTATACTGAAAGTTATAATTTACCAAATTAGGCTATACCTTTCTAAAAACACAGTAAATATTGACTCGGCTTTCATTGTGAAAAGTGAGGTCAAGAAAAAAATGATTGCTTCAAATCACTTTCAACTACATTGGATATAAGTTGAATTAAAAATATTAAATTTGAAAATGCAAAAAGTAACTACATAGTAACTTAAGTTCATGAACTACATGATCTAAGTGAAGAAAGTGTTACAAATTATGGAAATAGTTTAGTGTGTGTGTGTTGATTATTTTTTTCATTCTTTTTAAGTTATCTAGGCATATATTGGCTTGGAGGATACTTGTAGAATAATCATGGGTATTACTATAAACTGAGGAATGACAATGTTTGCAAGTTGGCACTTGATTTCAGCAATAAGTGGGTCAAAATTTCTTTTGAATGGGAGTGAGTCAAGGATTGGAATAAATTACAAAGGGAAATGTAGAATAACTCTCCAAAAACATTGAAGAATCTAAAAACACTATTTTTTTCCAACTGGGGAAAAGTTGGTGGGACTAAATACAAAACTTAAAAAATTTAAGGTTAAAAAAATGAAAGACGATGGGTAAAAAAATTGACATTGAGCTATGTGCCCCATTGCAATTACAATTAAAGTAAGATAATACTGTTCAATATTAAAAACTAACTCAGTATTGAAAATGAATTTGACAGTTCATTTTGTAAACGAATTTTTCAAGCAATTTTCCCAGTACATGTAGCATTCTTAAGCATGTGGTTAGAAGTGATAATCTTACCAAATCTTTGATTGCATTGTCATTCAGTTTAGCAACAAGGTACAAGACCATAAAGAAAATAAATCAAATCTTGTGTGACACATATACAAAGAAACAAAATTCTTTAATCTCTTAACAGGTTTTGTCATCAGTCTCTCAACTGGTTTGATGCAATTCCCTGTTCCTTCCTACCTTGCACTAACCTTTTCATTTTGGCATACCCCTTACAACCCATGTCCTCAATTATCTGCTTCATTAATTCTAATCTCTGTCTTCTTCTTTAGTTCTTACCTTTTTTGGTTCCCTCCAGTAACAGATTAATCAACCCAACATGTCTCAAAATATGACCTACTTCTGTCTGTAAGACTCTTCCACAAACTTCTTTCCTCACCCATCATTTCTAAAACTAGTTCATTTCGTACTTTACATGTCCACTTAATTTTCAGCATCCTTCTGTAGCACCACATTTCAAATGCTTCAATTTTCTTTCATTCTAGTATTCCTAAAGTCCATGCCTTGCTGCCATAAAGTGCTGTGCTCCACACATAGAGTTTAAAAAAGTTCTTTCTGAGTCCTAGATTAATATTTGAAATTAAAAGATTTATATTTTGCATGACGGCTCTTTTCCCTATTGTTATTCTGCTTTTAACATCATTCCTGTTTGGACAATCAGTTGTAATTTTACTCCTTAAGTAGCAAAATTCACTAACTTCTGCTATCACAGCCAAACCTATTTTTTATATTTAATCTATGAGTATTGGTACCCATTTCTGCTACATTTCATTACATTTGTCTTGCTTTGGTTTATATTTAGTCCAAAATGTTCCTACAGTATTATGTTCATGATATTCAATAACTTCTCAATATCCTCAACCTGTTCTGATAACAATACAATGTCATCAGCAAATCGTAGCATACTGGTTTTTACAACTTGAACATTTATGCCACATTCAAATCTTTCTTTCACTTCCTTTATTTCTTCTTCTCCATACAGTTTGAATATTAATGGGGATAGACTACAACCTTTTCTCGCCCCCTTTTTAACTGATGCATGTCTCTCAAGATTCTCTACTTGTATTATAGCCACTTGATTCTTATAAATATCATAAAGTATTCTTTATCTTAGTATTTTAGACCCAACTTCTTTAAAATTTGAACATCTTGTCTCAACTAACATTATCAAAAGCTTTTTCTGAATCAACTAGTGCCATAAAAGTATCTTGATTTGCCTTTCAAGTATTAATCTTAACAGAATTGCTTCTCTTGTACCGCAGTTTTTTCTCAAGACAAACCGATCTTCACCTACTATCCCTTCTACACCTTACCTACCTTCTTCTGTATATTATCCTGGTCACTAATTTTGAAGCATGTGGTGTTAGACTTGTAGTGCAATAATTCTTACTTCTATCAGCTTGTGCTTTGTTTTGAAGTGTGAAGATGACACTTTTATTAAAATCAGTGGGAATCTCTCCTATTTCATAACTTTTTGGAAAAGTTTGAATAATCTTCTCATAGGGATTCCAGAATTTCTGCAGGAATTTCATCAATTCCAAATGCTTTATTTGATTTCAAATTATTCAAAGCTCTATCAAATTCTGACCTCAAAACAGGATCACCTAAGTCATCAAGGTCGACATCAAATTCTTTTTCTAATACACTGTTGTTCAAATCATCTCCATCATACAGTTTCTCTCTGTATTCCATCCATCCGTTAGCTCTATCTTCTGTGTTTAAAAGAGGTTTCCTCATTGGTATCTCTTTTCTTCGTTTCTCCAAAATTTTGTTTGATCTTCCTATATGCCAAATCTACTTTACCTACAACCATTTCCTTTTCTACTTCTTCACACTTTTCTTGCAGGCATCTTTGAAATGAACAACTGCCAATGTAATGAAATCAGAAAATATGTTAGGGATTATCTGTAGAATTTCAAAGGTATCCATTCCTAAAGAGCAGGTATGAATGTCTATACAGCTATCACTACATCCGCTGAGAGATTTTTTTTTTTTTTTTTTTCCAGACTCTTACATAATATTGCCTATAGATACCAGTGCTTTCAGCAATATTTCCAAATAATTGCAGTTAAAAAAATTTCCAGAAAAGGAAAACATAAAAAGAAATTTCTTATAATTACATTAGTAAGCACAGTTTTATTTGAAAATTTTGACACTTAAGATAATTAATAAACAATAATAATAAACAGATCTTGCTACTGTAAGGCAGCAAGGCCTAGACACTCCGGAGCGGAGGCTAATGGCCGCTGAGATGCGGTCATGAGGAGAACAGCTGGCTACACATTATGAGACAGAAAGAGTTCCAATGAAATCCTTAAACAACTCAAAGTCAATCCAGTTCTCCAAGCAGTGCAAACCTACAGAACATTTTGGACAGACCACGTTCTAAGGATGAAGACGGAATTGATCCAACGAAAAATCCTCAAATAACATCCCAGAGGCAGAAGAGATGTAGGAAGACCATCAAGAAGATGGATTCAGACCATAACAGGGCTAACACTGAATAGGAAGAAGAAATTCAATAAAAATATTTTTTTGACAAAAGCTTAAACTTTTTGCAAATATGGATTTGTTTAATAACTTTAAACTGCAAATAATTCTGAATTCATATAATTTTTAAATGAATAACCTTAATAAGGCTTAACAACTGGAGTGTTTGGTTCAATGGCTGTAATATTACCAATTTTATGTATAAAGGGTTTGTTTGTTAATGTTTCTATCCCCCCCCCCCTGGTAAATATGGTTTATTTGTGATTCCTTTTACAATAACATTTAAGATTCAGTTAATGGACTGTACCACTTAGGATTGTTGATTTTTTTCTGTATTATCGGCGAATGTTAGTAACATGAAAGAAATCTTCTTGTCATATTTTCAGCAAAACATTATCACTAACTAGTTCTGAGTGTGGTTGTTCAAATTTCAACCCTCTCCAGAATCAACTTGTAGAGTATACTTTCAAATTGTAATTAATAGATGTATCAAACGGCAATATTCTAATGAGTCAGAAAATTGAGTGTGATATTAAAGTAATCATATATATTATTTATAAAACATGTTTTTTGTTACAAGCTATTTATTTCCATGCAGTCCTAACCAAAATTGATAAAGGAGGTAAGATATCTACATTGGTAAGATCATATTTTTGTAACGAATTTTTTGGAATTCAGCTCTCAAAGAGCAATAGTAATAAATATCAAGGTCACATTAATGAGACAGTTCAGCGACAAGCCACTAGGCTTCTCAAGCATCAATAACGATTCTTCACAACCCACTAGATAACAGCACCATATGTCACAGAGATATGGATATACTGTGTTTTGTTCAGCTTAGTTGCATTCTGGTGAAGGGATAGCTTCAGATGTTTATGTCAAAGTAGAGGGCAGCAGGATAGCATACATCAGGTGAAATCTGAAAGATATTGCTACAAATGAGTCAGTTGTTCTCAAACTTCACTACTCATCATGTCTTATTCATGAAATTTTTACATGGGCCATTGTTTTGTTATGTAAACATGAAATTTTTGATAACGATTAATTAAGTTTCCTTGCAGGGATTTCATGTAGATAAATATCCTCCAACACACCTTCAGGAGGAAGGAGGACATACATTCAACAAAGTAAGAGCTTATTAAAATATTTATAATAAATGGTGACACAGAAAGCCACCATGTTCTTTATATACACCTTTAAAATATTATTATTATTACTATTCCTTCAGAATTCACACCTTGTCAGCGTCGAGGTAATTAGAGACAGTGTAGGTCTTGAGACAATTAATAGGAAGGAAAGGGGCACTTGACACTAAAAAGGAAACTATGAAAATTTAATTTACAATAAGTTGCAAGGATAACAAAAGTCAACTTTATTTGTTGGATAAGAGTTAACAACATATTATTTTTAATAAAATAAAAATGCAAAAAGATAGCTGTTAGTCGTGTGATACGAAACACCGATTAGAGCGTGTGACATCACATATCAGCTCGTGCCAGTTTAGCTCCTGTGTATTACCGTCTGTTGACAATGTGTGCATCATGTATTTAAGGTTTCATTGCTGGTTATAAGTCAATCAAACTACTTATATTTGAAATGGAAGTTGGATTTACCAAGGCAAATAGCATGAATTTACCTAAAATTGATGTGACAATGCTGGGAATGTTTTTTGCATCGAACAGCGATTTTCGTTCAGCAGAATTCCGAAATGTTAAAATGTGCAAGTAAGTATATCTATTCTGATGATCATAACACATTATGACAAAACATTAGAATATAAGGTATTTTAAGTGTGTGTGTGTGGTTAGTAAAGCATTTTACTTAGTACAATTCTGTAATTTTGGATTTTAATCAGTGAGTAATAATTTTTTTTTTAAGTTTTTAATATGGTTGTTGCTGTGCAGAAACTTGTGTGGTTGTTAAGTGTTAAACTAATTACCACTTAAAAAATTCTTAAGTGATTTCTGCAAGTTTTTATTGGCACGGTGGGAAAAGTTTAAAAGTCTGTAAGAACGGAGAGTTTCCCGGCATACTGCTTGCAGTGAAGTCTTCACAGGTGTACCGGAGGATTGTGTTTTGATAACACGATATTTCGATAACTAGCTCCATCATCTGTACAGGTCGGCTGACCATAGGATACTCAGTATCTGATGGTAAGCTGACCTGTACAGATGTCTCCACGCCTAATGAAGACGACGGAGCTATTTGTTGAAGTAATGTGTTTTTTAAACACAATCCGGTGGTACACCCATGAAGACTTCACTACCGTTAAAAGTCTGTTTACATTCATTCAATGTTATATTTTCGACAGTAACGTTTTGAATGCGAAAGTATATTCGTTGAAGTTTGTGTACGAAAACGTAAAATTAAAATCTTATAGACATCGTCTGCTGTGTTATAAAGTGGTGTAAACAGTTTAGGGAGGAATCGCAGGTTTACAACACTGATAAAGGGATTTCAAAAACACTACAGAAAGTTATGTGCAAAAAGTTAGTAAACACAAATAATTTATTATAAAATTCACATGGAAAAGAAAGGGAAAATACACCCAACACTCACCAAAGCTGAAGGGAGGAGGGCAGCAGCAACACAGCACAACACACAAACAAATAAAAAACAATATTTCGGGTGAAGAATCCCCTTTTTCAAGTAAACAGATAGGTGGCTGGTCTTGCGCAAGACTTGCGTCGGACGCAGCCACTCATAGAACGCAACAGACCGTCGGAGGTGGTGGGGGCAGCAACGATAATATAACCGCGAGTATACGAAAGATTGAAATGATCAAAAAAAATATATACATATATATTAGTTATTAAAAATATATATAAAGAAAAAATATAATAGAAAATTAAAAAAAAATTATGAAACTATTGAACTATTGTACTGGCCAGTGGTGGGTGTATAGGGTGAGGATGGAAGATGTTAACGGAAATTAAGGCCTGGGGGATGTCTGGTTTGAAGGATGTGTTGATATGCCAATTCCCACCTGCGGAGTTCAGATTGGGAGGTAGTGTCTGGAAGTACTCTAATGGCTCTTACTGTGAAGCAGTTATTAAGGTCACGGGTGTTGTGAGTACTGGCATGGTGAGCAACGGGGAGGTCCAGGTTTTGGGAGTAAACTGTCTGTCTGTGACCATTCATTCTGATGGATAATGAGTTTGAGGTCAGGCCAATGTAGGAACTTGGACAGTGGAGGCAGGTGAGCTGGTAAATGAGATGGGTGGTTGTACAGGTGGCATGACCTATTATGGGGTAGGTTTCACCAGTTGTAGGATTGCTATAGGTAGTGGTAGGTGGATGCATACCGCAAGTTTTGCAACGGGGTCTCTTACAAGGGAAGGATCCAAACGGTGGTTTAGGAGCATCAGAGGCTTGATATTTATGTACAAGAATGTTTTTTAGATTAGGCGGTCTGCTGAAGGTGACTCGGGGTGTGGTGGGAAGGATAGATGGAAGAATGCGGCGCATTTCAGGAAAGGATCTAAGAAAAATTCATAACATGGATTTGTTGGAATACAGACTGGTTTCATGCATACTTGTAACACTGACTCTATTATATGATACTACACTTAATTTTCCTTATTGTTTGGCAACTGTACCAATAAATAATTTCCACAAATTTACAACGAACAGCATTTTAATCTATAAAGTCATAATTGATTTATTTATAAAAATTAAAGTTTTCCAAAAAACAAAATATTGAGATACAAAGTTTATTAAACATAATAAAATATTAAGTCAAACCTTAAGTCAAAGTGGTTTCCACAAAAATACATTGAAGACTTTGTAGATAAATATGCTGGGTCACATTGTGCAAGATTCTTCAGTTACTTTGTCGCATATCTTCTTTGTGTGGAACATAAACAAACAATTTCTTCACATACTGAAGCACTACACACCATTTGTAAACTGTAGAACTCATGTTATGCACAAAATAAGCATCTATTTGTTTACACCAGCACGAGCAGAGATTTCACGTCACAAGAGACAACATAACAGCTGCGAGCATTTTGGCACCAATATTCAAGTCAGCTTACAAAAATGCAAAATTATGCATCAAGAAATATATATATTAGTAGATGCCCAGATAAAATATTGACTACTTTCCCAAAATTAGTCAAATACCCCATTTTGCCATTCTATTTTTTAAGGAACGGTACATACTCACATTAACAGTGTCAATAATATTACCAACAACTGATAACTGGTTAGTTATTAAATACCCATTAGTATAATAAATTTCTATCTGCAAATACATACTATCCCATGTTAGTTACTAAATATGATGCCAATTTCCAGGTAATGTAATTGCTGTATTTGTTAATGGTTTCAACACAAAGTAAAACCATACATGGACATCAAAAATCAAGATGAACAGAAAAGGATTTGAAACTGCATCCTTCCAAATGATGGTCCTGAGCTCACCCACACAGCTCAGGTTTTTTTTTTTTTTTTTTTTTTTTTTTTTTTTTTTTTTTTTTTTTTTTTTTTTTTACATTCTTGAGGTATAATCTAGTGTCATGCCAATCATCCCAGCATTCCTACATCCTCTGCCCCTAACCATTCTCATTCCACAGTAGCCCTGTTCGTTGTCATCTTGATGGTGGTATTGAAAGTTAATAGAACCAGAAGATAAAAAATAGATGCCTCAAAACACAAATGTGATTTAGTACTAAATCAATCAATCTATAGAAACTCAAAGTGTTTCATGCAACAAAACAGCCAAATAAAAAATAAAGTCGTTCCATTCTCGGTAAATGCAACACAGAATTAATCACCAAGAATAATTGTGGAAGAGTGAAATTAGACAAACAGGTATTCTCAAAATACAGATAACAGTAAACTATACATGAAATTTTCAAAATCAGATTGCTGTATGAAAAAGAATTTAAAGTAAGGCTTAATGGGATGTTTTGAAGGAACCTTTATTCTCAACCAACAGAAGTAAAATGCCATGTTGGCATTATTCCTATTATTTACCCATGAATAGAGGTCAGTCTCCCACTAAAACTCAAATGCTCATGCTTGAAAAACATCCACTATTTATTTACTTCTGGAATAAAAAGGTGAGGATATATGTGCACAACACAAGCTCATACAATATTAAATCTCCAGATTTAATGTTTTTATCCACTTAATTGCACCGATCAATACATCGTGTATGTCCACTATTGCTCATTTCTCATTTGTATGCTTGAAGAGGACATCATAAACAATGTGGTGGATTTACTGAAAAGAGGCGCCACAGTTGTCTATGACACTGTTTGGCAAGAAGGGTGTCTTCTGAAATTCGTGATTATTATCCCATGTTAAAAAATTTAGGAACTTACTTAACAACATGTTGAGCAATAGATACTTTCAGATATGCTTTAATATTGACAGAAGCAGAATATTCAAATTAATGGCAGCGTACCTCAAGGATCTGTTTTGGTTCCCCTCTTATTAATTTTGTACAAACATGATTTACTGTAAACATCTTCAAGAAAATTTATTTACACTAATGACATCTGTTTGGTGAATCAGAACACCAACGTTTCTGATGTAGGAACAACTTTAACTCAACAGACCAAGAATAAAATACTCAATACCAATATTGGTAACAATGAAAGAAATGAAATCCCAGGAGGCAATATTTATATGGAAAGGACAGGTAAAATACACCCAACAGTCACCAAAGTTGAAGGGAGGAGGGCGCAACATAAAACAACACACAAATAAAGAAAATACAATATTTCGGGTAAAAACCCCTTTTTCAAGTTAACAGAGGTAGGTGGCTGGGCATGCTCAAGACTTGTGTTCGGGGCTGCATCTGTTAAACTCTGTTAACCTCTGTTAACTTGAAAAAGGGGATTTCACCCGAAATATTGTATTTTCTTTGTTTGTGTGTTGTATCGTGTTGCTGCTGCCCTCCTCCTTTCAACTTTGGTGAGTGTTGGATGTATTTTACCTGTCCTTTCGATATCAATACCAATATTCTTATTATTATCACTAACCTCAAAGAGTGTCAAAAATTATGGGTTTATCGGTGTGTTTTGGCAGTTAATTTCTTTGCAATTGCTAAACTAAATAGAATTGTTATAAAATAAAGCTCAATGTAAATTATCATCCCTTGTGCTGTACCAAAAAGTTTCAGTGTTCAACTTGATCCTGGTTGTGTGCAACCTAACCACAATCTCCGCTAATATTGCTGCCAGAAAGTCAAAGCCTCATGGGAATCAATATATTCCCTGAATCACACAGCAATGTCATTATGCATCACGATATAAACTTGATCCAAAATCTTTATGTGTTCTTACATCTTTATTTCTTATTATCTGTGATCAATATCAGTGTTTTAATGGTTGAAACAGCTTACATGCGGCTGAAATAATGACCCAGTGAATAAGAAGGAAGCTAAAAATAAAACTTAACAACTTACGTTAAGCCATGTAATATTATTAGCTTCAATTGTGATGTAGGCTGCATAGATAGCAATCAATTAAGAACTAATTTCATTCAAATCAAGTAATGATTTCAGTCATAAATAGCAAATAATAATCAATATGCCAATTTAAACGAAATAAATACTTTTCTTTCAGTGTTCTGGCAATTCATTTATTTGCAGTTGCTTAACTAAATAGAAGTATTACAAAATAATGCTGAATGTAATTCCTCACGCCTTGCACTGTATCAAAAACATACAGTTGTCATCCTAGTCCAGGTTGCATTTTAACCTAACCACAAACTACACTAAAATTACAGCCAGAAGAAAACAATACTTCATTCACACGCATATTAATACATCATGATATAAACTTGATCAAAAATCTTTACAGGTACTTACATCTTCCTTTTTTAATATTCGTGATTCAGATCGATACAACAACCTTTGAATAGCTGACTAAGTTACATGCAGCTGAAATATGGCATCACTAAAAGCAAAGGAAATTAAAAATATATCTTAACAAGTTGTGTCATTCCACGTAATGTTAGTTTTAATTGTAGTTTATGTTGTATAGATCGCGATCGTGTGGAAGTACTTTCATGAAAATGAAGTAATGATTTAAATAACAGAACACTCATGAAAACAATATCAATTATTTTTTAAAAAAATAAATTATTCATGCCCTCTGTTGTAACAATCTATCAAAATTGCCATTAACATAGCTAATCAAAAATTAAAGCTTTTATCTAACATTTCTATGGCTAAAGATTTTAACAAATACTTTTACATCAAATGAATACTAAGCAACTAATATTTATTATGTCAATTTAAACAAAATAAGTACTTTTTTCAGTGTTCTGGCAGTTAATTTATTCATGGATTCTTAGCTAACAACATCCCTAGTCATAAGTTGAGCAATGAAGGCAAAAAGCATAACATAATAACGCAACATTATAATGTGATATCACCATGTGACAGGGTTACAATATGACCAAGGCTAGCAATTTATAGGTATTGATTAATTTAACAGTAATGGAGCACATGCTCCAGTGGTAATTCCCCTAATCAACTGATTACCCCCTTCTCATATTTTTAAAATTGTCTTATATGGTTTGAATGTCAAATTCCACCCCAATCTACAAACATGATTTATAATTTTAAATTCCTTCAGAGTTTTTGTTAAATTATCCATCACTTGGAAATTTATTCCTGATACCCTTACCCAAAAAAGAAAAGTTTCCCACTCACTTCCGAATGAAAACGAGTGTAAGCTTGGGGTCATGGCCATCTCTTGCCTTCCATGCACCTTTCCTAATTCTTTGGCTAACATCTTTCCAAAACCCATCATATACCTGGAACACTCCCTTCACCTTCCTCCTGTCTTGCAATAACTCCCAATCAAGCTCCTTTATCACATTAGATACCGATTGGGTCCAGCGATAATTTTCAATGACAAATCTATCTGCTCTTCTTTGTATGCCCTCCAACTCTGGTGTTTGATATCCAAAACATAAAAATATAGCTGTCATACAATACCATCATATTCAAGCATTGGTACCAATGTTTTGTAACCCAGTTCCTCAACTTCTCTGGTACATCCTCCTATCACCATCTCCAGTAAATGAAGGCTCTTAAAACCTTTTCCTACCACCTAACCAATGTGCTCTGCCAAATTGAGTTTATCAAAAAACATTATGCCAAGATATTTACACTTCCAGCCTTCAACAATAAATTCTGACACCAGTCTATTATCAGAAACAACCTTTAGTTTTTTATCTGTTTACCTAAAAAGCTGACTCTTCTTGGCATTTATCTTCATCTCCATGTTGAGATACCCATTTAGATATTTTATCCAGGTCACCCTGCAACTGTTCAGTCTTCACATCTTTTGATCCTATTATATACCATTTGTAAAAAACCTAAATTCAGACTGTAACCCATCAACAGTCATTTATTAGAATAATGAACAGCAACAGTCCTAATAAACTACCCTGTAACTCTCTGGTATTTACTTCCACCTATTTTGATAATGTGTTTCCTACTCTTTAACACTTTGCTTTCTGGCTTCTAATAATTCCTCTATCCAGCAATTCCAATCCAATATTTCAGTTTATTTAAAACCATTTTAAGGTTCACCCAGAAAAAAGGCCTTAGAAAAATCTAGTGCCACATTATCATCTTGGCCTTCCTTGTCCGATTCATTTGAAATATCTTCCAAATAGCCCACCATCTGAGATTCTCATGAATATCCTCACCTTAAGCCATGCTGATGATCTAAAAACCTGTTTCTTTACTCACAGACATTCTGATGTAGTTTCATATCAATCTCTGCATCATTTTGCCTATCTCTGACGTCAAACTAATTGGCCTGTAATTTTCAACCCCATTTGTCACTCCTCCTTTATGGGTCAGTAATTAAACTAAGGAAAAAGGAAATTGCTATAGGCAATATAAATTACAAGTAAAGGGAAAATGACTCGTCACTCACCCAAGTTGAAGGCAGCGACGGGTGAAGAACATATATGACAAACACAAGAATACACAATTTTTCGGTTTTACATCTTAATCATGCTGAAGGAAATGAAATACATACTTCCTTTCATTCTTAGCTCACCTGATTCTCTCCAAAAACTTCTTGCCTTTCTGCCATATGCCGGCAACACGTCCAGAAAGATTGGAAGGCTCTTGGTGCGGTCTGGTATAAAAAGCATTTTTTCGGCCGCCCGCCAAGATTCGTGATGTGCTTCGTTCGGTGAAGGATGATTTAGGCCTACGAATTCCTGATATTTATTCCATAACTTGTGAATGCAGCAAAGTTTATATCGGGCAGACGTTTACAACCATCGCTGAACGTATTACCAAGTACAAACGACACTTGAAAACTGGTGCAAGTGGAAAAGTCCGCAATAGCCGAGCATGCTTTCGATGAAGAGCATAAGATAGTGTTTGATGAAATGGTGGTGCTGGCCAGGGCCTCTACATTCTGGGACTCAGTAATTCGGGAAGCATTGGAAATACAGCTTAACGATAACAACATCAATAGGGATAGCAGACTGTATTTGAGTGAAGCCTGGAGGCCGATTATTAGGGATCTACGTCTTGGTAAACAGAAATCTTCTCAACAAAGCCTAATGGATGCAAACTGACGCCGTGGATTAAGTTCACCAGCACTTATGGCTACAAGTTAAGCAACATTCAGCGTGGTGAGTACCTGGATGGGTGACCTGTTATGAGTCCATATGCAGTCCACAAAATCGATACCCTCAGTTGACGGTTAAGCAACGTTGAGCATGGTGAGTGCCTGGATGGGTGACCGCTTGGCTCCATACGCAGTCCGTAACATCGATACCCTCAAATCCTGTGTGCTGATTAGGCGTCCTGGCAACCCTCAATACACAACCTTAGAATTTTCAGCGGCGGCTAAGACAGTCTGTTGGTGATTTCGAGAAGGAATTATCTTAATAGACCTGATGAAGACAACCGAGGAGGTGGTTGAAACGTTGTCATTCTTTGACTTCATCCGGCTGGAGCTTTCATTGAATCAATACGCCGGGAAAGTCTCCATTTACATATTTCATTATTGTCATTTAACTAGCTACAACTATTTTTCAAAATTTAGCTATTAATATTTATTTGAGTAATTTTTGTTTTTGTTTCAACATTCCATACCCTTTTGGTACATTACTAATTCTATCACCATCTGCAATATACATATTTATATACAACATCTCAGTCCCCCCCTCCCCCCCATATTGACAGTACACTCAGGCATGTAAGAAACTTCGGCCGTGTGCACTCCTCCCGAACTACATGACTCATTTCCTTCAGCATGAATAAGGTGTAAAACCTAAATATTGTGTATTCTTGTGTTCATCATATATATTCTTCACCCATCACTGCCTTCAACTTTGGTGAGTGATGAGTCATTTTCCCTTTCCTTGTAATTTATACTCCTTTATGAGTCAGTAATACTACTGCCAGCTCTTTTCAGTCCTCTGGTAAGCTGCAACACTAGACTCATTTTAAATAAAATTTTAAGATAAGGTACAATATCATCTCCCACAATCTTTAACACATCTGTAGGAATTTTATCTACACCAGCTCATCTTAGTGAAATTACAGTTCTCCTTCTGTTCTGTTTTTCTGGTTCCTAAAACGTTTCTATTAACACATGTATATAGATTTTTTTTTTCATGTACCACTGATCTTTCATTTTCACCAACTAAATTATAAACACATGGCATCTATTCTATTATGATGCAAAATGGCTGAATTATTGTTTGTGTTGGTGATAAATTATAGTGTTTCATGGCGGTCTTTGTTTCATCTGTAATTTCTCTCTTATTTGTATTCAAAGTCTGGGAATATAAAATATTGACAACTTCCAAAGAGCTGAAAGTGTATAAAATGAAAGAAAAAATGCTGTCAAGATTACAAGTTGTTAAATAATGGAATTCCTAAGAAATCACACAAGCATATTTTATTTTTTAAAGTATGAGTCTAGATTGGAGCCATTTTCCACCTCGTATAGTATCAAGAAGAAAATTACTTCACCAGCTAAAGGGTTTTCTATATAACTGAAGATATATAATACTGAAAAACTTTTATGGTATAATTAAATGTGTAAATACTTTAATTGCCCTCTAGAGCTCAGTCCTTTTGCCATGATTTTTGAATTTTTAGCTATTTTTCAAATAAACTGTCGGCATCACAAAAGGAAGTGTTTCATGAACCATTTTGATTTTAACATATATTATTTTTTGTATATTTGATATTGTATTAATTTTACTCAATTTGAAATGTTCAATTATGTGTGGAAACAAAGTATATGTCATATACACGTGTGCAGTGTCATGCATTATGGTAGCAAGTCATGGCCTATTCGGTGGCCTATGGTCTGGCAAGTGGTTGTTTGTAGTTGTGCAGTGTTTATAAATTGTTTCATTGTATAAATATGAACCATGTCATAAGTGTAAAAATGGGAAAAAAACACTTTTGCATCTGTTTAAACAAAAACATCTTGTCTATTCTTTAGAGTTCTAAGAGATGTGATTTAAAGTGTGGGGCAAATGTTTGTTATGCATAAAGGATCTTTCGTGTTACCTATAATACAAACAAAGCAAGAGAATTTTTGTCAAATACGATGTATATTTTACTTGTGCTAAAAGAGACATAGCTCCTTCGACACCAGGAAACTCATAACTTCATGTAATGAATAAACAAGAGTCAGACAAAGTCCACCTATACATATCTCATTGTCATAAATCAAATCAGAGATATATTATATGTAATGTTACTATACAATGCTCACACTCAACTGGCAGCTCAACTGGCAGCTCAAGGTTTTTCCCCTTGCCCCCACCCCACATTCTCTCCCTTTGCCTACCCCTCCGAAAAGATTGCTGTGTCCTTACAGGTGAGTGGCAAATTTTTCAGCAGGCACTCTTTCGCCTTCGTATGGTGGGTTAAGGGCAGAGTGATGTTGCCCCACAATTTGAGCAGAGTGATCTTGAACTCTCTCTATTAACTGTACATGGCAAAAGATTTGTAGTAGTTTTGAAAACATCCAGATGTAAAGTAGTTATTGAAACTGGGTAATATTGTAGATTTTTTTTATACTCAGAAAGGAGTATATCTACATCTACATTCATACTCTGCAAATCACAAACATTGTGGGTGGCAGAGGATACTAAGCACCGATCCTAAACACATCCTAAAATACATAAAAGCATCAGTACGGCATCTTATTTCTCTAATCTTATCCCTCCAGTCATTGCGGCCTAAATAGGTTGATGGAAGAAGTGTTTCATTGCACTCAAATTTTTTTATTTTTTTTTTGCATATTCTCCAATAAATTCGAACGCAAACTACGTCGTCTGTCTTCCAGCCCAATCTATGTATCAATTCTGTGACGCTTCATAAGGGCTCTAACAACAAGTCACGAATCTAGCGGCTCTCCTCTGCACTCTCTCAACTGAGTCAATCAGAACCTTGCGATATGGATCTCAAACCCCACAATAGTAATCCAGATGTGGATGTACTAGTGTTTTATACGCTATTTCCTTTGTATGAGCATTACAATTCCTCAAAATACGACCTATGAATCGTAATTTAGAATTAGCCTTGCCTACGACGGAAGTAATGTGCATGTCCCATTTCATGTTGCTTTGTACTATCACCCCCAGATACTTCATAGAAATCCACCGAGTCAACAGCTGAATTGTTTATTTTGTACTCGTGAACAAATTGATTCTTCTTGTTACTTACCCGCATTGCCTTGCACTTTTTGCAATTAAGTGTAAGCTGCCATTTACGGCACCAATCGAAAATAGCATCCAAATCGTGATGAATTTCTAAGCAATTGTCGGAGCACCTTATTTCTCTATAGATAACCGCATCGTCGGCAAACAATCGCAACCAGCATTTGACGTTGTCACCCGGATCATTTATAAATATTAAGAAAAGAAGTGGGCCTATTACACTTCCTTGAGGAACAGCCGAAGTAACATTTATCATAGAAGAGGCTTCCCCGTCCACAACGACATACTGTGATTGATCAGTTAGAAAATCACGTATCCACTCGCAAATCTGAGCCGAAATACCGTAAGCTCGAATCTTCGCTAAAAGTCGGTTGTGTGGCACAGAATCAAAAGCTTTCTGAAAATCCAAAAAAAACTGCAACAACTTGCGAACCTGCATCGATAACTTTCATTATGTCATGGGAAAATAGGGTCAACTGTGTATCACATGATCTCTTCTTCTGAAATCCGTGTTGAAATGGTGTAAGTAACTCGTTTTCATCTATTAACTTCATAATGTTCGAGCATATGACATGTTCCAGAATTCTGCTGCAGACCGATGTTAGAGATATGGGTCGATAATTCCTAGGATCACTCCGATCTCCTTTCTTAAAAACAGGAATTACCTGGGCTATTTTCCAGCTAGAAGGTACTCTTCTAGTGATTTATGGAATATATCTGACAGAAATGGTTCAATATCCTCCGGGTATTCAGAAAATACTCTTACCTGTATACCATCGGGACCTGGCGCTTTACCCCACTTCAGGAGTTTTAATTGCTTTACAATTCCTACGCTATCAATTTCTATCGGATCCATCTCTAATTCCACACGATGTGGTAAAGTGGGGATGTTTTCCATGTTTTCTCGCGTGAATGAATTTTTGAATTTGGTGTTAAATATGATAGCTTTGTCTTCAACTTCCCATCTGTCTTTTATTAGAACTGGCTTATTGTTCCCACTACAACTAACTTTTTTTACATACGGCCAAAATTTCTTAGGGTTTTCAGTGAGGCTCTTAGAGAGAGAATTGCCACGAAAGTTATTAAAGGCCTCATGCATCGCATTCTTTACACATCCCCTTATCTCCTCTAACTTATCTAAATCAGTCTGATGTATCGTCCTTTTTGATTGTTCATGTATCTTCCTTTGCTTTTTGAGTAACCTTTTAACCTCCCGTGTGTACCATGGGGGATCGTTCTCTTCCCTGATTGTCCATTTCGGTATATGCAAGTTCATACCTTCCCCGACTATATGTAGGAATCGATGCCACCTCTCTTCAATGGTGCCTCCTGCTACTAAGAAGGTGTGGTAATTATGCCTCAAATACGCTCTAAAACACTCTTTTGAAGCCTTTTCGAATCTGTAAACGATCCTCTCTTTTCTCTTTCTGCGCGTGGTTGTTAGTTTATGTAGCAATTACAGCTTTGTGATCACTTATTCCTGTGGTGGTAGAAATATCCGTGAATAATTCTGGCCTACTTGCAACAACTATATCTAAAATATTTTCATTACCGTTGAGGTACGAGCTGTTCAATATTTTTTTTTTTTTTTTTTTTTTAACTGCTTAACGTCTCCTATAACAACTAGGTCTTTAGAGACGGGAAAGGATGGGGGGCAAGGAATGGGAAGGAATTCAGCCATGGCCTTCTGAAGGAAGCATCCTGGCATTCACCTGGAGTGATTTGGGGAAACCATGGAAAACCCAAATCTGGATGCCCGGACGGGGATTCGAACCGCCATCCTCCCGAATGCGAGGCCAGAACGCTAGCCGTTACACCACCATGCTCAGTCGCGAGCTGTTCACGATTGTGATCTGAGAAGAGGTCTAGAATTATTTCACCAGCTGCTTTATCCCTGCCCCCAGTAACGTGAACGTGATTATTCCAGTCGATATCTGGCAAGTTAAAGAAACCTGTTGTGAAATTTCAGAAACATCACTTATAATGCAAAATTCTTGCTCTGTGGATGGAGAGATGCAACATGAAAGCAGAATAATGCATATAAAAATTGTGCCACCAGTCAAAATTGGATAATAAGCACTCTGGATTTAAAGCTGGTAGTCACTAATTGTATTTTGATTGTAAAGGATGAGTGTTTGTCCCTCATCATTTTTGTTCATGATGCACGAGTGTGGGTCACTAAATGTATTTTATTTTTGGAGGACTATTGTTGGTTCCTCCTCATGTTTTGGAAGATGGCTGTTGGTCGCCAATCATATTTTGTTTGCAGACAATCAGTATTACATAGCTCATAACCAAATGTTAATTTGTTTGTTTCATCAGTGATTTTGTCATGTTTTGTTCATGAGCTCAGTGTCATTGAGACTTAATGTTAGTTTTTTGTTATTATTGTTACAGGGACTTTAGGGCATGTCGACAGCTAGCTCATTAGCACCCTAACAACAGTTAGTTTTCTGTTTGTCAAATTGTGATAGTGAACCAGTTTTATGTCTCATTAATGAGTCGTGTACAGTAACTTGTAATTTTTCATGGTGATTTTGTTGTTTCAGTTTCTTCAGTTTGGCTTATAAAATGTTTAAGTATTCATTTTATTTCCTAGAAATAAATTGAGCATATAACTTGTCAGTTATGGAATTAAAGAGAACTGTTGACAGCGTAGCCAACCAAGGTTTTACAAGGCAGTTACTGTAAACAGTTGAGACACGGGGAACGTACAACTCGCGGAGAAATGAACTGGATAGTGAGTCAAATCAGTCAGCAGTTTCAAGCAAGCAACAACATAATCAGGATAAATGACCACATCAGGGTGGTGTGAGATTGGACAGACACTATCCCCTCAGCTAAATAAAGTAGTGGGGACGATGAACAAAACTGAGGTCCAGCAACGGAGCAGAGGTTGAACATTGTTGAACTTTGTCAAACTTGGTTAAACTGGGCAGCTGTAGCCTCAAAGTTTGTATACTGGGTCGCCGCAGTGAGCAGAGGTGCTGGTGACAAGACAGGGTGAAAGCAGCAGCAGAAATGATGGGTATGGCAATCAACAGACCATACATCACGGCCCTACAATAAAAACAGGAGGAACTGATCCTTCATAGATGCCGATAGCCATTTGGGCGTGGTTTTGCCTAGTGGGGAGTTAAGGACATCCGCTAGTCCTCTGGCATTAGTGGCAAGTCAAGGCTGACCTGGCTGGAATAGGGATACAGTCTTAATAACAGGTCAACAAATGTTATTGTGTACATTACTGAATAAATCCTAACACTCACATGACAGTAGGTTTCCCACCAAATTACATGAGTCTCCTATTGCTGGTGGCAGAGAGAAAAAATACTAGCCAGTCCACCACCGTAGGATTTTGACTGGTTGTCAGATGTGGCATCAGCCAGCACAAGAAAGTGTTGGGTGTGAGGGTAGGTGTTAATACTACAGCAAGCTTGTGAGTAATGAAAATAGGGATTTAGAGTGAGAGAAACAGGACAGGAAATGCCACCCAAAAGACAGTGTTACAGAAACATTCAGCAAGCAGAATCAGCAATTCGGCTGACACAGAAGTAAGCAGAATTTGCAAGCAGAATCAGCACAACACAGCACATAAAGGCAGCTGAAAGAAGGTTGACAGCTACAAGGAGACTCTGTCAGCATTATGCAAGGTGAGAGCAGGTCATCAGAAAAGTGAGTAGCAAGTATTTGGTGCCATACCACAACTTTGGGAAAAAGTGAGACCTCTGAAGGAGGAAATAAAGTAAAAGTAGATAAATCAAATGTGAGTTTATTAAAGCTAATTCCAAATTCTTTTTGCAGAGAGAAAGGAGCCTTAAATGAATTTTGGATAATTGTGACATGGCGTTCAGTTTTGTGGATGCTGAGGATCATGAGATCCTGTTGAAATTTGTAGAGACTCAGATAGGCGGACAAGCTAGGCAACAGATTCTAGTGACTGATAACATTAAAGATTGGAAAGAGGTCCGAGCAGTGTTAATAGAGAACTGTAGGCCAAAGCAGACGGTAGATCACTACACGATAAGCTTTTAGGCAAGTCAGCAGAGAGGAGGTAAATCAGTTGCAGACTGGGCCAGTAGGTTTGACAGAATCATGCATGAATTCTGGAAAGCAACCAAAAGAGAACTAAAAGAAAGTGAATACACAGGATCTTTGAAATTAATTCACACTTTGGTACATGCTGTGTTCGTGCAAGGATTAGTAGACGAGAAAATTACTGTGGTACTCAGAGCAAGACGGAGAAAAGGGACAGATCTTTCAGTGTCAGAAATAGTAGAGACTACCTTGGAGGAGGAAGCTGTAGTTGCACTGGCACATGTGCCAGAAAGGTGACAGAAAGCAGTGTGTGAAACTGAGCAGAGGAGGAAGAAGTAAATTTTGGAATAGAGTTGGCAAAAGGAATGGAAAAGATGCAAGAGTGTCGAGTTGTCAGTTCTACAGAAAGGCTCCACATAATGCAAGGTAGTGCAGAAAAGTATCAGCTATTAAAGGAATTGTCACAGCACCAGGATCAAGATATCAGCTCTGTTGGAAAATGGGGCATGACGTGTGGCAGTGCAGAGGTGATGTAAGCGTGGAAGTAAAAACAAACAGAAGACCGAAGGCAAGTAGAGGAACTGAAAGAAGCTTTAGCAGAGTTGCGACAGTGGAGGAGACGACCAGGTATGTTAGGTTCTATCGATGAGAAGTTATATGGAGGTCATTGCAGCATGCCCATGGATGGAACAAGTACAGGGACCACAAAACAGAGCAGAAGATTCAGAAACCTAGGGAGGAGTGAATCCAGTCACTCTGGAAACACAAAAAGGAATGTAACAATAGTGACTTGAGTAGTAATAACAGAAATTATTATATTGAGTTATAGTGTGAAGAAAGCAAGCACAATCCAATCAAACTTCTTCTAGATTCAAGAGCACAGGTGCCACTTCTCAGGTCAGTGTGTGTAACGGAAACACAGCGGCATGAAATGACAAAAGGCGTCACTATTAAAGGAACAATTCTGTTGGAAGGAGTGATAATGGTTACACTGTAGGAAGGAAAGGTGTTACAACTGCAGCAGAAGATGCAAGTGATTTCAGCAGGTGTGACGAGCCTGTACATTGGTATAACCGGGAGAAACTCGTTGAAGAACTGGAATGCCAGAAAGGCCATAATAGATTATGGGAAATCAGTGGTGTGTATCCAAGGTTATATGAAAAGTGAACAGGAGGCTGAAGCAAGCAAGAGACAAGAAGGAAGTCAGGAAAGAGCCCAAAAGGAGTATATGCACTGAATACATGTAGCAGCATGGCAAGAAAAGTTTGTGGAAATGGAAGTTGAAGGAATACCAGGATCGAAGCAGGCTGTTATGACGAAACAGGACTTGGCAGCAGGAGTGCTGATCCCAAAGACATTGATAGCAATAAGGAAAGGGAAATGTTTTTAGACTGTTTTTAATGTTACTGAAGAAGAAGTAACATTGATTAATCCAAATTTAGTGGTGGAGGAAGATGTTTAATGGAAAAGAGAGAGAGAGAGAGAAGGGTGCAATTGCAGAAAAGAGTGACATAGGGATGCGGGAAAGAATAAAACGGCTTTTGGGAGGACTGAATATTGAGTATCTGGCAGAACCCAAGAAGCGAGAATTATGTGCAGCATATCAAGATGTATTCAGTTTTGAAGGAGATGTTTAGCGATACATGGAGATGGAATACTAATTAAACCTGAAGATGTGAGGAAAATAGGAAATGGGATAAAATACCCAAGAGGCAATTGGAGGATTTGCCGAAAGGAAATGAAGAGTCATTGCAAGAAGAAATAATAAATGAAAGCAGAAGCAAGCAGAGTTCGCCATTATTAATAAAAGAAGTGAAAAAAGTGAAAGGGCATCACTAAAGGAAATAATAGAAGGCACTGGAAGTGAGTATAAATTGCCATTGGTAATGATCACGAAGGAGGATCTGACGAAAGAAAGTGAGATGTTATTGCAAGAAGAAAAATAAGAAAAATCAGTAGCTACAGAAAGCAGAATGAAATAAAAAATAAGTACAGTTGCCAGGAAAAGCGAATGTACTAAATCAATACAGTGTAATTAATTACACTGAGAGAGCGTGGAGATGGACAATTGAATTTGTTTATGTTGGAAGTTGTGAGCAAGCAGCCAACATAGTGCAGTGCAGATATCACACGGGTGTACAACATAGCAGGATATGTCATATGTCAGGAAGAGTGATGCAAGCTTAATCCACATGTTAAGGAATCCAGCGAGACAACACAATCGCCGATAATGATGGAGATGCAAGTTCAAGAGAGAAGCTAATAGTAGGGAATATTGAACCAGATCTTGTAAGACGAAAAGCTTATGCTTGGGGTGGAGCATAAACACTTGGTCTCAGCTGTAACCGTGTGTAACCAGGATGTTACAGTTCTGACTTATCTATTAACTCAGTTGCCACCGTAGTTTTAACCCAGAAACTATGGAAAGGTGAAAGTTCAATGATGATTAGTCCATTCTGGTATGATAACTATATTCTTTAAAATTTTAAAAAGTCAGAAAACTGCACAGGCAATCAGACAACTTCTCCAAAAATTATTTCACAGACTCGATCGACCATTCGAGCATGATCAAACCCCATGCTCCCACAATTTCTTAACTACATGAGTTCTTCAAAATAAACTTCCACCCATGATGACAAAATTCAACCGATACTACATAACTTTGTAGTTTGCCGTGCCACGAGCCCTAAGCTAGCCACCTTCCTACATAATGCTTCTATACCGACTGACTGCTGCTACTTGAATGGGACGAGGGTAGGTTCTGGAAGGGGTATTTATAGGATCGTCGCTTCTTGGATCGTGGGAACTTCCTTGTTTCGACTTTCCCATGAATCGTATCTGATATCTGATCAGTTTCAGACAAATGTTACAAAATCCAATTTGATCATGACAATAAAAGTAATCTTAGCTCTCTGAAATTCTGGTAGCTGCTAGATAATATTACAAATGTCAAATTAAGTTATTATAAAAAAAATTTGTAACTGTAGTAGTTTCGCCAGAAAAAGAGTCATAAAGATGTGATTGCCATAACTTTTGAAATATTGCTCCTAACAAGCTGAAACAAATTTAAATCTACTCTCCTATTGTTCATCTATTATCTGATATCAAATAAAGTATGTTACCTAATTTTGAAAGTGGTATTAAACTCAAAAATAAACTTTAATGACTTGAAATATTCAGGATATCGCCTTAAAAATAACTCCAAACAAATTTCCCTATTGAAAAACGGTTACTGCAAAAATTTGGAATCTCTAAGTACATTCCCTGATTTATTACGAATTTTATAAATATCACTCCTCCCGAATGCCGAAGGATATCGCATCATCTCGTCGAAGAGTTCTCTCGCACCAAAACCCATTTCGATTTATTACAATCAAATGCTTTAATATTTTGAAATAAAACTTTTCCAGAAATCTTTATATTTAAATAAACTTTACTCTGAATATAATTTCTTTTCATGAATTCCCAAATAAGACTGCAATATCTAACTTTTACATGAATCACATGTCTTGTTATACCAAATTATATTTAAAAACTGATCTTTAAAATGCATGAAACTTTCTAAAATTTTAATATATTATTTAAACCGAAATTACGCTACTTTCTATCTATCATTTGATTTCTTAACTGTTTTCTAATAATCGAATACTTCGATTTTAGAGTGGAAAATTACGTGATAAAATTCTTTACTGGCAAATCACTTTTAAACATATTCAAACTCTAAGTAAGATCGTTTAACAACAAAATTAATCATCTTCTGGCTATCTATTTACCTAAACATCTTTTGAACTAAAGAAATATATTGATTTAGCGAATTTATATGAAAGTCAAATACTACCTATTCAAATCTGAGGTTAAGTTTCTTAACAGCTGTTTAAACAAATTTAACTCTTGAATTTACTGTTCATAAATGAATAAGTGCTTATATTGGACGTGTTACTGGGAAATATTATCAAAATTGACTATAAAAATGACTTTAAAATGATGGTCCCCTATACTCCAACTGAACTCGCTATCTTGGAAACTAATTTCGCAATGCGAAATTCTGAGATGTGTTACAATCTAATACATGCAAAAGATATTGTAAAATATTTAGAATCAAGGAGGTATTACATGGAAGATTGGCGAATTGGGGGAAACAAAGAAATAAGTTTGCAAGTGCCAGGGATAATAAAAGTTGGTGTATTTATGTGGAAATCAGTGTTATGTTGTGGCAGTTTGAAGTCTAAAGTGTGCACTCTTCATGGAAGGAACCAGACGTTGTACATCCTGGAATGGGAAGGTTATGATCAGTGAAGATGTTGGTGAATGAGATTAATTTCAATTTTTCAGAGATTGGTCTAAGCATGCCACAGGAGACAGAGGTAGGGCATCTCAGTGAACTGAAGGGAGAAGCAATAGGGATACAGGAACTGTAATGAAAGATATTGCGGCATAGGAAGAGAAGGATAGAAGAGAGATTATTTGGAAAGACAGTGGGAGTGTAAGTTTTGTGATATGCTTATTTTATGGAAGATGTGACTGTAACAGAAGATGGACAAGTAAGTGTTTCAGGTGGAGAACAGTAACGGCAGATGGAAAAGTGTACAGTGCTGTGGAGGACCAGAAGCCAGTACTCAAACTGAGGCAACAGTGTATGAAATGCTCTCAGGTGACTAGCCGAATCAAGAATGTGTTGTCACACAATATTTCAGCGACTAAATTTATTGTCATCATCTTCTTCACCAGAAGATGGCGACAATAAATTTAGTCACCGAAATATCGTGTGTGAATGAATTCTTGACTCGGCTAGTCATCCGAGAGCATTTCATACATTCTCAATGCCGAGAAAGACTTTGTACTTATATATGAGGCAACAGTGTTAACGAGACGGTAAGGAGAAATTGGAGGGATCTGTGTAAATACTATGTACAGAGTGTTTTAAGTGTGTCCACATGAGACATGAGACATGAGACATAATACATTAGCAGGTGCAACTGGGCAACCTTGTCCCTTCAGCAGACGGCATGGACAAAACGATGTCAGCCAGCCAAGCCAAGCTACTGTGCAGAGTTAGCAGTGATGCAACAGTGCAGCAAAACACTGACACAGTCACTGAGGTCATCAAGAATGGGCAAAGAAGATGCGCATTTTCGCAACACAACAAATACACTAAAAAGGTTTAACAAGGAATTATGGGAATTACAGAGAAACAGAACCGTTACAACAGTTACTGTAAAGAGTTGAGCCAGAGGGAATGTGCAAACTCGAGGAGTGATGAACTGGATAGTGGACCAAGTAAGTCAGCAGTTTCAAGCGAACAATGATGTAATCAGAACAAATGACCACATCTAGGTGGTGTGAGACTGGACAGACATCATCCCCAACACTAAAATAGGTAGTGGGGATGATGAACAAAGCTGCGGTGCAACGATGGAGCAGAGGTTGAACGTGGCCGAACTTGCTTGAACTGGGCGACTGCAGCCACATAGTGGATGGAAGTCTCACAGGTCTTCTCCAAGGTCGCCACAGCGAGCAGAGGTGCCGACAGCATGACTCGGGGCAAGACCAGCAGCAGAAATGATGGATGCAGCTGTCGACGGACCACACATCATGGCGTTACAACAAAGACAGGAGGAAACGATCCTGTAGAGACACTGATAGCTACTCATATTTTGGGATGGTTTAGCCTAATGGGAAGTTAAGCATATCTGCTGGTCTTCTGACATTAGTGGCAAGTCAAGACTGACCTGGCTGGAATGGTGGTACAGTCTTAATAGCAGGTCAATAAATGGTCATTGTGTACATTACTTAACAAATGTAAATACTTCTACATAACAAGCTACTGGATTACTGATGCATCCTACCGCTCGCATGACAGTAGGTTTCCTACCCACATTTAAGTTTCCGGTTTGCCACAATAGAGATAAAATGTTAAAATAGGTTAAACTGTTTAAAAAAAATAGTTTTAAGAACAAGTGAAATTTTAGCCTGGTAATCTCTGAAATATACATATTTATATAATGACCAGTGATTCCAATGAAATTAAACTTCAAAAAAAGATTGTCAAAAAATATACATAATTAAGTTGTTTTTATTATGGCTTTGCACATTTTAGGCATTCTAGTTTCAGATGGACTTGTTGACCTGGAAGAAGGGACAAAGTGGTTACCAACAAATAATGCAATATTAATTACTATTCATTTCACCAAGTAGGCAATATTAAAGTATATCTAAATGCAAGTGCTGTTGATGCTGTCAATACCACATTTATTAAAAGAAATCTTCATCAATTTTGTATTGGAGCCCTTGCGAGTTACAAAAAAAACAATATGTATTTAAATGTGAAAGAAGTAAAGTATCTTTTAGATGAAATTAGAAATGTTGTAAATAAAAGATCTTGGTTTGGCTAGCTATCCGATGATAATTATTACGTTTTAAGAGATTTGCATGACTATCCATGCTACAGCTTACCTGACCTCAGGCATTTTTGGTGCGTACCAATTTCAGAAGAGTCAGTTCTATATAAAACAGCATATTTAATGAATATGGGTTATAGTCACATTATATACACAAATGTATGCAAGTGTTATCGTGGTTCAGTTGTGCTCAAGCCACACAAGTGCAAAATATGAAAGGACTGAGAAAACTAAAAAATCATAAAAGGCCAATGTAAATCATATTGCCATGGTATACTAAAGATTGTGTAACATACTAAGCCCTTGAAACGGTATAAGCGAGACATTGTTACAAGAGCTCCACACATTTTGATTGAAATGTAATTTTACGAGGAATAGTCATAACATTAAGTGTGTAAATAATAGTGAACAGTGATTGTAATAGTGATTTTGTTATTTGAGTGTAATAAAGAGTCTGTTACAACACAGTAAAAGTGAATTAGAAATGAAAAATGAAATAGCAGATATAGGAATACCGTCAAGAAATAAATGTGTACATAATTATCAGACAGAGAGTATCAGAAAAGATTATTTGCTCTGATACATATATTCAGAAAGATTGTATATATGGACAAGAAACAATGCTGTATAGATTGAGTACGTAACACTATGAACTGCTAAAAAATAAATGGACAGTTTTGTAGGGGAATAAAGATAGAGTTTGAATTTAAGTCAAAAGAAAAGGGGAAATAATGATGTGAACTTGATTTAATTAAACTGTAAAATTCGTGTGTTTGGCATATATGCTACTGAAATTAAAAAAAAAATAATAGCTAACTGATCTTACATGAAAGTGAACCTCACTATATTTATTACTGGAATACATTCAAATTTCTAGCACGGCAAAATTATTGTTGGTATTGGAGAAACCATTGAGAAAATATAGGTTAGATAAAAAGAATTGAGTTTCAAAATCAACAAAGTTGATTCTTATAACAAGTCTGTAAGTATTACAATAGCATCATTTTTATAGGGAAGTGAACAAATTAGCACAAGTTTAAATATAAAAAGGAACAAAATATACTCCGATAACAAGAATTTATTTTTCAGTCATCTTATTAACCACAACCACAAACAGCATTGCAACAATAGTGGGATATGACATAGAACACTATCTTGAAATGTTATTTAGACTGAGTCTGGAGACTTGCTGCTTACTAAAGTACAAGTGAGGTAGTAGTATCAGTCCAAATAGGAAAGATAACAAATAGGATTGAAATTCATGTGCCAATTAGTTTGACATCAGTTGTACATAAATTAATTGCAAGATTAATATGTAAGCATATCAGAAATGTCTGTTAGGAAATAAAATGGTTTTCAAATCGACAATGTGGCCCTAGGAAAGCATATTCATGTCAATCTCAATTAGTTGGCTATTATGAAGGTATTTCAGATGAAGTGCACGAGGGCTGACAAGTCGAAAGTGCAGCACTCCTCTGAGGCATTTGATAGAGTGAGCCATAAATGTTATTACATATGGTGAAAACCATTGGAGTGGATGAAAAAGAGACCTGCTGGGTAGATAAATAGCAAGAAGAATTAGCTTATTTTGTATACAGATAAGAAACTGAAAGTATTTATTATTATAGGGTGGGCCAGGAATTGCTTGTTGAAGACCTATAGTGTAAATATCGTTAGCATAACTTCTGATAGTAAACTGAACTTTACAGGGCTTACTTGGCAAAGAAGTGAGGAAATTGGATTACAAAATTGGTCTTATCATTGCTTGAATATGATGGTGTCATGTGGGACCTACATTTTGGGTACCAAATACACTGGTGTCCAAAATTAAAGCAACAAACAATATTTCTCCATCCTGTGTCTAATTCATTATATAATCATACAAACTGTCAACAGATGTCCATGCAATCATGTTCTGCACAAAGATAGCAAACTGGTCATCATAAAACCATGCCAACAACGATGTCAGGGCACCTATCAAACGAGTTAGTGTTTGTTGGCTAGTCCAAAATCCATAATCGCTGTGTACACATTCACAGACAGTGCAGTATGGCACAGAGAAGATTCCTAAAAGACTGTCTGCGGTGGAAGGCCATAGGATGAATGGAAGCAGACAGTCTCAAACTGATGTGGCCCATTGGCTTAATGTGAATTGTTTCTCTGGTGTGGCAACAGTTTATAGCGACCGAAACTGTATCCTAAAGATCAGGGCAGGGCTGACCATATGTGACGTCAGAAAGAGAATACCATTATTTGGCTGTAAGGGCATGACAGTACTGCCTTAGTACTGCATGGCAACTGGCATCTAATCTCACAGCATCCACTGGAACAGTTGCATCGAGGCAAACAGTCCACAGAAAGGTTAGGCAGAGTGGCCTTTATTGTCAGAGACATGCTGTATGTGTACCCCTGAAACATCTTCACATAAGGGACCATCGAGAGTGGAGTCCTCAACATGCCAACTGTACAGGTGAACAGTGGGCCAAGGTTCTTTTCACAGATGAGTCCTGATTTGATCTGGAGAGTGATTATCGATGGATAAGCATCTGGAAGGAACATGAAACACGATTTCAGGACCCAAACATTGTGGAAAGAGACCAATATCGAGGCGGATCCCTAACGGTGTGGGCAGGGATTGTGTTGACCATTCGAACACTTATTAATGAAATTGTAATGGTGAATTGGTAAGGTTTAACTGCTGTCAGGAATCGTGACAAGATCTTGGGACCTCATGAGTGGCTGTTGCGAGGTGCTGTGGGCCCAGACTTCGTACTGATGGACAGTAATGTTCAACCTCATAGAGTACATGGTTGATGTTTTCTTGAAAACAGAAGATATTGCACACATGGCACACTCCATACATAGCACATTAACCAGTTTGAAATGTGTGTGCAAATCCGTTAAGATGGAAAAAACAAAGAACATTTTCGTATACCATTATGCATTTTGCAGTTGTTTACGTTCTGTATTCTTTACATTGTTTCTACCTTGCTATTATCTGTTTATACCGTTTTGTGGCAAAATAAACACAACCTGCCAAAATTTTCATTTGTTGCTTTCATTTTGGACACCAGTGTAGTTGAAGGTTGTGCAAAGGAGGCTCGCCAGATTTATCTGTGGAAATTACCACAGAACACAGTCAGTAAGTGATAAGAAAAAGGAGCTAAACTGGAATTCATTGGAAGATAGGAGGAGAGTGAAGATAGTGCTGGGAGTGCACAAGGTGTATGTTGGTGATGAGGGTTGGAAAGATATTTGTGGAAGATTTAAGAATATTATGTGGAAGAGAAAAGATGATCATGATCACAAGCTGGCACTTTATTTCAGGCATAAGGAAGAAAATTTTCTTATCTTGGTAAGGAGGTCAGGCACAAGAATAAATTACCAAGTGATGAATAATTTACTAATAACACAAAATGAATTTAAAAGTAAATTTTGTAAAGGGTAAAAGTACAAGCAAGTTGAAAAATAGATTGGCAGGTAAATTGTGCTACATCGGAACTAAATTTAATATATTGTTTGTCATACTATAAATCAGTTCCAATGCATTATTTGCAAGAAAAGCAAGACAAACTAATTTTATTGTAATATTTATGAGGGTAGATCAAATAAAAACAAGTTACAAGGGGGATGGTGACACTTTTTTAGAAAAAAGTTATGTGTGATAAGTCTTAGGTTCATCATTAAACCTCCAATTTGAAGAGGACCAGTATGGAGTGGCAGAAGACTGGTGAAGGTGTACCAGTGAAAGATGCGGCTGTCTGCAGGAAAAGTTTTGCTCGTTCTGTTCTGGGTCTGTAAATACATTCTGTTTGTCAGTTTCCTTCAAGAACATCGATCCATTAATATTACCTGTTATGGTGATTGTCTTGTCAAATTTTGAGCTGCCAATCAGTCAAAAAGGTGTGGTTTTTCAATCATAAGTATGTTGCCAGACCCCTCATTACAGCAAAAAATATAAAAAAGATGGTCGGCACACTCTGACCTGTCATAGAACTTCCACCATAAAACCCAGACCAGTTATCATGTGACTTCCATATGTTTGAGCCACTCAAGGAAGCTCTAGGTGGACAGTGCTTCAAAGAGAATAATGAGGTGAAGTTGTTCTTGTATAATTATATTGACAGATGTCCCCCAACTTTTTACTATACTGGAATTTAAAAAATTAACAGTACATTGGAGGAAGTGCATAGTTAAAAATGGGAGCAAAGTAGGAAAAAAATTATTGCAAAAGGCTAATGTATATTTGGTTCACCCTCATTATTTTATGTGGTTTGTGAATCATGACTTTTTATTTAATAAATAAAGTAGAATCACAAGAAAACAATAGAACACAGAAGTTCAAAAACCTTGGTGAAATTTTGACTCCCAACGTTAATGAAAAGGCTGCAGTTGAAGATATGACAAGAAAGATAGAAACAGCTTTCAGGATTTGTCAAAAGACATACAAATCAAAATTACTCTGCCATCAGGCGAAATGCAAGCACTATAGTATGGCAGTAAAGCCAGAATGTTTATACAAAGCAGAAACACTAACCAGAAAGGGATTGGTGGAAATAGAAAAGAAAGAAAGTTTCTAAGGAAAATCTTGGGACCATAAAAAGTGACAGGAAGTGAATTTAATTTCTGTTTGAGATCAAAGCAAGAATTATATGACAAGTTTGAAAATGTATCACACACAATTAAAGAAAAGTAGCTTTCTATGGACACATCAAGAGAATGGAACCAGAAAGAAAATAATCAGCTTTCAAGAGAACAGGAAGACTGAAGTTCCAAGGAGGTCCATCAGGATCTGAAAAGATGTAGGATCAGCATGGAAGACATACAAGACAGAGAATTATTCAGAGGAAAAATTGCGGAGGAAAGGATCTGACTGAAGAAAACCAACCAAGAAAAAGCGGGCATTTTCAGAGGAAGAAAAAGGAAGAGTCAGAGATTGAAAGAGTACTGGTGACAGAGGAAGAAAACTCAGAAGAGGAAATGAAGTTGCGTAGTCATAGTCCATAGATGGCTGAAACGAAAAGAGTAAAAAACTGTGTTGTTTTCTTATATAACGCGGTCTGTACAACCCATTAAAAATATAATTGAATCCATATATTGATGGTAAATATCAGTCCTCATTAAGATTCACCCTTTCTTTCTGCAGGCAAGGTTTTGGTCTGCAATAAGCTCAGACTTGATACTGTGTGACTTTTTTTTATGAGTCTGGATAAAACATGAAACCTTGCACTGGAAAAATTGTAAGTATTGATTTGGACATTATCACCAATGTCCCACGCAACTTCCTCCAGACGACTGTGGATTCCATTCCCAGTCAGTTGAAGAAACTGATGGATGCCACAGGTACCTATGTTCAATATTTAAGTATGGGTCAATTTTCCTGTTTAACAATGTACTCTTACAGTGAATTTCAATAAAACTTATACAGCTTTTTCAATACCTAGTTATTTCCGACTCAGCTAGTAATGTGCCATTGTAGCAATTTCATTAATATATCAAATACAAATACTAGTACAATAAAAATTGGAAGACAAATTAGCATAAGTCAATGTGAAATTCAATTACAAACATGCAACTGGGTGGCCTGTAAGGCACAACCCATAATTTGCTGTGTTGCATGGGCACTTTTCCTGAAAAACCTATGTATCTATATCACAGAGCCCAGTTGTATAAGATAGTAAATAAGACTACAATAAGAGAAAATAATAAACAGAAATTCACAGTTATATCTTTTTTCATATTTTGCACTGCCATTAATAAAAATTCAATTTATCATACTCCTCAAGTAATATACTTCAAAAATAGTGGAAACTTAATTCATACTTCTCAAAACCTTAAGACCCATTATTGACATTGCAAACTACAAAGGAAAAATATATATTACTCATAAGGATATTCTGTCAAAAGTACATAAAGTTAGTATCTGTAAGTAAACAAAAACAAAAATAACGAAGCAGGAAACTATGTGAAAAAGGAATATGAATTCAATTGAGAATATATAAAGTTAGCCTAGCACTCAGGATAGCTGAAGGCTAGAAGACTGTTGGGCAACAGATCCATAATTGTCACAAACACAAAATATTTTTGGTGACCCCTTAATCATTACAGAAGATGACTGAAATTATCATCCACGGTCATAACAGATTTAATTATAGATACTGATGTTGAGCTTGCCACATGCTTTGTCATCCAAAATACTTGTTCATACAACAGTGGAGCATAAAGCAGTGTCATTAGGCGATATTAATGGTTAAAATAAAGTAAGTATGTCCCTCACTTACCTACGTTTAAAGCAAGGGGGCAGCAATGAAGAGGGACATAAAACAAAAAACACAGCACTCACCCCTCCTCAGTCATGTAATAGGAAGATGAACCAAACATAAATGTCAACCAGTGTGATCATCGAAAACTTATGAGAGCCATTAGTCTTATTTAAAATAAGGAAGGCTAGATAAAACATTTTACGTATCAAATACAGGAGTTGGAGAGGGTGCAAAAAAGGGCTGCTAGATTTGTTTCTGGAAATTATCGCAGAATGCAATCAGTGACGGATATGATAAAGGAGCTGGAATGGGATTCATTGCAAGACAGGAGGAGGATGAGGAGGGTCATGGGAGTGTACAGGGCATATACTGGCGATGAGGCATGGAAAGATATTACAATAGGTATGAAAAGTAGTGCATGGAAGGGAAAAGATGACCATGACCACAAGCTGGCACTCGATTTCAGGCACAAGGGTGTGGGAAGATTCTCTTTTTTAGGTAAGGGTGTCAGGGATTGGAATGAGTTACCAAGAGAAATGATGAATAATTTACCGAAAACTTTGAAAGAATTAAAAGATAAAATTTGTAGAGGGCAAATGTAGGTAGGTGCAGGATAGGGGGAAGATGGGTGTGTAGGGAAATTGCCACCGGAGCCTGTGCTCCATTGCAATTAAATTAAATTAAATTAAAATAAACATCATTTACCACAGATGAAGGCAGGAGGGCCAGAGAAACACTTAACAACATTTCAGTGATTAACTTTACCAATGTTGGAGGCAAAACATACGGCAACTAGCAAGGGGAAAGATGTATACACATCAAGACATGCCACAAGGATCTGATTCATGAGGCATCGCTGGATGTGTACACATATTTCTCTTTGTCATACATCTCACCTCAAACATGGGTAGAGTAATTCAACTAAATACTGTAAAATGTGTTTGTGTTTTTTGTATTCATTTGCACCTCCTGCCTTCATCTGAGGTAAGTTGTGAGTTGTTTCTCCTACCCTTCATTATTCTCATATCCTAATGGCAGTTTCACCATTGTCCAGTTAACCTTATTTAGTAACCCAGCCTCCTGCCTTCAGTTTCAGTGATGAGATTACTTTTCTTTCCCAATGTTTCAACAAATACTAATAAAAATATAACTACTGAAATTAAGTTTAAAAAAATATCAATATTTTTTTAAGTATTGAACACAAATATAGGATGAGAGCTGCAATACTGCAACTTTACAAGTGATCTAAAATATAAACGAGCAACTGAACAAGTTGCTCATTTCTATTTACGTCGTTTTGATGTGACATTAGAAAGAAGTAAACACACACATTACGAATATTCAACAAAATGAAGGGCTTGTCCTTCTCTAAACATACAAAAGTCCTTTTCAATAGAATTTAATATGATAGTGTCAGCTCTTTTGTATTTCCTAGGAAATGGAGGCAGTTTTAGTTTCACTTCAATTGTTGTACAGCAATGTAGTAATGATTAATTTCTTTACAGTTTTTTTGTAAGATGCAGTAAAACCATAGACATATACAATCAGTTTATCCACATCATTGTATTCAGACACTAACACAACATTTTAATCTATGTTTACTCACCATGCTTTGCTTCCATGTCCATAATCATTGATGTAAGTTCCTTCTCTCTTTCAACAGAATGTTTGGATGGAGATTTAATACTTGGATCAATGGTAGATCTTTCAACACTTTCCTTGGCCAGTTTTTCCAAATTGAGCTATAAGAAAATTTATCATTGTCTTAATTGTTCATGAAAGTAATTAACAGAGACATTTATATCCAGCACTGTAAACTGGTATGAAACACGAATTACAAAAATTCTTGATTTCTCCCTAGCTTCCTCCATGTTGTAATAAGCACCCACACCCAATAACAATTCTGCACATTTCATTTTATGCCTTTCATTGAACAATTCTATAATGGCATTTGTTGAGTGTAAAATCCAAAATGGATTGCTGAAGGAATGAAAACAAAAGTTAGCTGTTCATGTAACGGATGACAAAACAATGACAAAATCATTGTTAGTGGTGACATGTATCACGAAGCTACCACCTGTTGTACATGGCCAGTGTGTATTTCCTGACGATTTTGGTGAAATTTGTTTCTGGTCCAGGCTACATTTCAATCCAACCACTTCAGTTTTGAGGAAAATGGCTCGAAATGTGGGTAATTGCATAAAAGCTATTAAGAAACAAATACATGATATTACTCATGGCTTAGGAATTAATTTATATGGAATCAAGAAATCTCTCAAGTGATCTTAGTACACTCATTGCTACAAATGATATCGTTGGCGGCATAGATAGTTTAGAATTAACCACCATTAATATCACAGACAGTAACATTTGTTTTGCGTTATATCTAAGGTACAATTCTTTTTGCTATAACATGCACTTATTATCAAAAGGTATGTCCTCAGGAAATTTCTGACCTGAAGGATAATTGATTCTTGGTACACCCTTACTGGACTGTTAGCGATAATGCTTCATGTAACTGTAGAAAGCATGTATGGGGGGGGGGCTGCATATTACTGGTACTAACCATTTGAAATTTGGATTAACTGCTTCATTATAATGTCATCTTCATATTTTTCACTCTCCTTTTTCGGAAAAGTCACCACAAATTAAATTAAAAATGCCAAACTATGAGAGAGACGCCCAGCTATTAGATGTCGCCGGCGCTGCAAAATTAATGAAAATCTATTAAAATGTTGGTTAAATCCTTTATTGTAATGTTTTCATGTCATTTCTGTTTCTCTCCATTGTAAAACATAGCACAAAATTAACAAATAAAAAAATTGTCTGAGATGTAGTACAACAATGGTAGAATCGATCGGAGACAATCCATTGCTTCCATTGTAAACAAATACCCAATTTTTGTGATGGATGCCACAGAATGATTTTGCAAACTTTTTTTTCGTGATCTAGGGCGAATTTCAACCTAACCACACTCTATGGCAAAACGAGACTGTTTTAGTTGATATGATCCCTATGCTGATAATTTTTGTGTCATTTTTACAGTTCTGGCAACATTACGTTGTTGCACAGTCTCGGCATTTTTAACGTAACATGTAGCAATTTTTCCGAAAAAGGAGAATGTAAAACGTGAAGAGGACATTTTGTGGAGGCAGTTAATCCAAATTTAAAAAGGTTTGTACCAGTTTTTGATGGGTGGAGAAAGAGGCAGCCCACCCGCATTTCTACACCTGTCAAGATTTGTGCATGCAAAGCAGAGGGTAAATGCTAGTCTTTAAATAAATCTATTTTTATTGTGTACCCTTCTTTGAAATATCTTGTTGTATTGTAGAATTCCTTTGCATTATTTTTCTGCCTGTTCTATTTCATATTCAATGTAGTTTCTTTTTATAAATGAATGTAATTTTTCTCAGCGTTGTTTATTTATAAACATTTCTCGGGAAACAAACCGAGTAATATTGTTATTAATGCACAATATTTCGGCGACTTTACACTCCGTCGCCATCTTCAGGTGCAGTTGCAAGTCTTGAAGTCAGCCTTGAGCGTGTTGTTTGTAAACTGGCATGGCAAAGACAGATGTTGTTATATTGCCTAGCAGCATCTCAGATGTAATTAGACGCCCGTGGAACACAAAAAGCAAAGCGTTGGTGATGAGCAGCCTCAATAACAGGAATCCATGCATCACTTATCTGGAATCCACAATCCCTGTTAACCAAATCAGACGTGAGGCGAATTTCAAATGCTTCTTTAATGACACTGTCCCAGAAGCCTCTCGCATGTGTCAGCACCTTAGTCGCTTCGAAATCGAAACCATGTCCTTCTGTCAAACTATGTTCCGCCACTGCTGATTTGTCTTTTTGCCCCAGGCGAACATGTCGGGCATGTTCCAAACAACGTTGTTGTACGCACCGTATGGTCTGGCCGATGTATTTCTTTCCACATTCACACGGGTTGCAGTATACTCCGGGTGTATGAAGGGCAAGGTCATCTTTTGGAGAGCACAAAATGTTTCTCAATTTTGGTGGTGGTCGTTGCCATTCCAGTTTACAAGCAACACGCTCAAGGCTGACTTCAAGGCAGACTTCAAGACTTGCAACTGCACCTGAAGATGGCGACGGAGAGTAAAGTTGCCGAAATATTGTGCATTAATAACAATATTACTCGGTTTGTTTCCCGAGAAACGTTTATAAATAGTATTTTATCCATGATGGATTGGTGGAACTTCCATGACTGCGATGTCAAATATGGGTTGTAAAAAATACAGCAACCAGTCACAATATGATGTTGTTGTTTATTAAACCATTACCGGTTTTGAGCTATACCTGCTCATCTTCAGATGGTTTGTAAATGTTTACATCAACAAATACAATATACAGGTATGTATGGTTGTCATTTTGCATCTGAATATATCCGAAAACAAAACCAAAGTCATCTCATTGGTGGGAAGACTTGATAAAGCACTATAAACGTACATATTTACAAACATGCGCTGTATCAGCACTGATGGAGATGGATAGGAGCACACTGTGTTTGCTACTACTTAATTTTGACAACAAGTGCATTATTATCATTTAGTTTTCTGTTAATATTTGAGAGGGTTTTATAGTCATTATCTGTCTTGTGTGATGAATCATTAACTACTAACTCTTTGTTGATGATGTTGTTTGCTTTGGAGGCTAATAGGTTTCTTTCTCTGGGAGTAAGTTTGGCTGTATCACTGGCTATTTTTATGTTGGTAACTAAGTTTTTCAGATTTCTACTTTAGTCGCAAACACAGTGTGCTCCTATCCATCTCCATCAGTGCTGATACAGCGCATGTTTGTAAATATGTATGTTTATAGTGCTTTATCAAGTCTTCCCACCAATGAGATGACTTTGGTTTTGTTTTAGGATATATTCAGATGCAAAATAACAACCATACATACCTGTATATTGCATTTGTTGATGTAAACATTTACAAACCATCTGAAGATGAGCAGGTATAGCTCAAAACCGGTAATGGTTTAATAAACAACAACATCATATTGTGACTGGTTGCTGTATTTTTTACAACCCATAGTTTATAAATAGTTTCTTTTTGTTTTGCAATTATTATTTTCAATTCTCTACGAACATATTCATGTCCCTTTACAACCTCTTCATTGTTTTAGTCTGCTAACCATTTCTTCCTGGAAGCTTTTCTCTAATTTGTTCTCTCTTTATATTCCTCACTGAGTCAGTGTTTGTTTTCAATCTTTTTTTTTTTTTTTTTTTTTTTTTTTTTTTTTTTTTTTTTTTTTTTTTTTTTTTTTATGAGGCACTAGGAATTTTTTTTATTACCTCTCTTAGACCATATTTAATTGCTTCCATACATCCTAACCTTCTGTTTCCTGTGTTTCTGCTAGTTCTACAAACTTATTCTCTGATGCCACCATAATCTCTTCTGCCTTGTACTTCTGTTCAAGTTTTTATATGCCTACATCCAGTTTTACCCACTTTTTTTCTTACGACTTTAATGCCTCGTCGATGTTGAGGTCATTAAAAGTAGGAAAGGAATGCAAAGGAATGGGAATGAATTTGACCCCGCCATTTCTGAAGTAACGATTCTGTCATTCATCAGTAATGATTTGTGCAAAACTGGGAAAACCCCAGACAAGAATTTGAACTTGTGTCCTCCCAAATGTGAGCCGGGAATGTTACTGCTTTCCCAACACACTCATTTTTCTTGCCTATTATTTTTGGGGCAGAGTAACAGCCCTCAAACCTAAACTTTAACTGGAATTGTATTTTATGAAGCATTTGTAGCAAGCTAGAGTGTGACTGAAAATGGTTTTGTATATTTGTTTTGAATTTTATTGTAAATCAGTGTAAATGGATTTTGTTTTGTGAAAAGAAATTATGTAAATACCATTTAATATGTTTAAATACAGAACTATGGAAGAGAATTACTTAAATGTTTGTATTTGTAAGTATTAAGGTGAGTTTAAAGGATGATTTACTACAGTTTAAAATTATTTATGTGGATAATTTTGTGTTTCAGTATCTTTAATTTTAATTTCTAAACATTTTGTAATGATTGTAAATGATTATGTATTAATTCTGATTGTTTTTAATATCTTTTCAACTGCTTAAGTATTGTAATCGTAGGCTTCCGCGGCCAGAGTCAGTTGATTCTTGGCTGTCCGGGTGGCGCCGCGTCATGTTTCTTGAAACCGACGTTTCGACCCTCATTCTGGGGTCTTCTTCCAGGGCAGAACTGCATCTTCGGTCAGCAAGTGGTCTTGTTTTATAGCCAAGGCCCGCGTCCATCTAGATGGTTCAATTTGTGCGGCCAATCAGAGGTCCGAGCCGTCACGTGGTTTGTTGGCCTGGCGGGGCGCGGCACGGTTAGGTGGGAGGTAACACGTGACATGCTCTCTCCGCAACAGCGAGAGCCAGGCGTCGTGCAATTTCAGCCCGTTGTCTTCGTTGATATTGTTTGGGCATTTTGCAATTTCTAACGCCTCCTTTACCCTCCTTGGCCACCATTTATCCTCACGCACTGTAAGTGTGGTGTTTTCAAAGTCTATAGCGTGACTGGTTTCAGCTGCATGCCGTGCAATGGCGGATTTATCAGTGTTATTCGATTTATAGTTGCGGATGTGCTCATGCAGCCTCTCCCTTATAGTGCGCCCCATCTCTCGTATGTACATCCGACCACAGGTGCAAGGAATCTCATACACCCCGGCAGCCTGTAGTGGAGGCAGTCTGTCCTTGACCTTGACAAGCTGGTTACTGACTTGTCTGTGCAGTTTGTAGACAGCTTTTATGACGACTTTTTTGAACAGCTTTCCAATTCTGTCAGTAACGCCACTTATGTAGGGTAAAACCACAACTTGGTGTTCCTGAGAGGTGGCTTGGTTAGATGTTGAACTGGCGTTTTTATCTGTTGTGGCTACATGTAATGCACTGCAACACACATTCAAGTCCAATGGCTACCATAATAATTGTATTAGACGGGCATTACATGCAGCCACGACAGATAAAAATGACAATTTTACAGACTCAGATTACATCGACCAAGGACAGTGTTGAACGAACAGTTTTGGTAGTACTGTCTTTTGAAGAAGTGTCAAATGTAATCATAGGAGTGTTGTGTATTATATGTGAACTGTTAAACAAGTTAAAATTTGAAACTGGATTGTGGAATGGTTATTTATTATATATTAATTAAACCACAAGGCAACTAATCTTTTTATAAATTTTGACCATAGCAATGAAGTGGTCAAATCCTACCTCTGCTTTCTTTAGGATTCTAACATCTATAATGCTCCTGCATCAACTAATTCATGATCTATCTGGATTATTATATGATTGCCTAGAGAATGCCATGTTATCCTTATGGACTTATTCATGCAAGGGAAAAAAGAGGGGGGGAGGTGGCAAGATCTAACTATATATGCATGTTTCTTTTGGTTATAAAGCTTCATAGTCTCACTGGTAGTATCATGTAAACTATGTGTTCCTAAAGTAGTCCTCCAAAATAGCTTGCCTATTTTTTCATTTTCCACCACTAGAAACAGTTTTGTATCATAGGTTTCTATTGTATCACACAGCATAACGTTTCTTATCTTTTTACAGCCTGAAGAGCAATAAAATGTAAAAAATAATGCTATGGACTACTAACTTATATGAGACTAAAGTTTTACCTACATGTATATTCGGAAAACGCGGAAGAAATAGAACCATTTCTGTCAGATATATTTCGTAAATCTTTAGAGGAAAGAAAAGTACCAGGTGATTCCCGTTTTCAAGAAAGGAGATTGGAGAGATCCTAGGAATTATCGACCGATATCGCTAACATCTGTTTGCAGTAGAATTCTGGAGCTTGTCATATGCTCTAACGTTATGAAGTTTCGAGATGAAAACGAGTTACTTTCAGCATATCAACACGGATTTCGGAAGAACCGATCATGTGAAACGCAACTGACTCTATTTTCGCATGATGTAATGAAAGTTATTGATGCGGGATCAGAAGTTGATGCTATTTTCTTGGATTTTCAGAAAGTTTTTGACTCTGTACCACACAACCAACTCTTAGCGAAGATCCGAGCGTACGGTATATCTGATCAGATTTGCGAATGGATACGCGATTTTCTAACTGGTCGGTCACAGAATGTCGTTGTAGACGAGGAAGCCTCTTCTAAACTAGATGTTACTCGGGCGTTCCTCAAGGAAGTGTAATAGGACCACTTCTTTTCTTAATTTTTATAAACGATCTCGGTGACAACGTTAATTGCAGGATGCGATTTTTTGCTGATGATGCACTTATTTATAGGGAAGTGAGGTGCTTCGACGATTGCTTAGAAATTCAGCGCGATCTGGATGTTATTTCGGAATGGTGCCATAAATGGCAGCTTACACTTAACTATAAAAAGTGCAAGGCAATGCATATAAGTAATAAAAAGACCCCGCTTGCTCAGGAGTACAAAGTTAACAATTCAGTTGTTGACACTGTGTATTCCCTGAAGTATCTAGGCGTAACAGTACAAAGCAACATGAAATGGGACTTGCACATAACTTCTGTTGTAGGCAAAGCTAATTCCAAACTACGATTCATAGGACGTATTTTGAGAATTTGTAATGCTCATACAAAGGAAATAGCATACAAAACACTAGTGCGTCTGCATTTGGAATACTGTTGTGGAATTTGGGATCCGTATCGCAATGGATTGATTGACACATTAGAGAAAGTACAGAGAAGAGCCGCTCGATTCGTGACTGCTAGTTACAGTCCTTACGTAAGTGTCACAGAGCTGATTCGTGGGTTGGGCTGTGATTGTTTGGCGGACAGACGACGTCGTTTTCGTTTGAATTTACTGGAGAATATGCGAAAATCTTTAAGTTACGAGTGTAACGAAATACTTCTTCCGCCAACCTATTTAGGTCGCAATGACAGGAGGGATAAGATTAGAGAAATAAGATGCCGGACTGATTCATTTATGTATTCCTTCTTTCCTCGATCTGTTCGGGATTGGAATGCGCAGAATTGGGATTGGTGCTTAGCATCCTCTGCCACCCACAGTATTTGTGATTTGCAGAGTATAGATGTAGATGTAGATGTATATTATTAACATTTTGGACATAATGTATTGTACCATTATAATTCTAAAAGCATGTTCAAAATTCTTTCAGAAACACAATTTTGTAATAAGAAGTAAAACATTAAGTTTTAACTATATACTGAATACACTTAATAATTAATCAACAAATGAACAATAATGTTACTTCAGGCTGGAGGCTACTCTATATTACTGACATACATGCAAAAAATAAAATAAGAAAAACAATACCTGACACTGTTTTATTGTTGTTTACTTCACTGTTTTTATGTTACCAACCATAACTATTTCACCATAAACATTGCAGTACATTACACGTGCAACAAGACCCCCAGAAAATGATAATTACAGTTAACTCCTAAGCCAACGTCACTCTAGTTGATGTCGACTGAAAAATTACTAGTTTAGTAGGAATGACGTCATATCCTCAGGTCCTGGAAATGCCATTTTTTTTGTGTGATCACCAAAATATTATGGCTTTTTAGAAAGTATGGTTGATATCGTTACTCACTTACTCCCTTATACAGTATGAGTATGTTATCTGTTTTATGTGAAGAATCTTTACAAATTTTTATTGTTATGATATATTTAATTTCAATAAGGATTGAATTTCAAGTATTCTGCCTGTAGACCACCTATCCTGTCTTTGCAGATAACAGGTTGAGAATCACTAATATAGCATCATGGGGTGTAAGGTAACCTAAAATTTTGTAACTTCATAACAAAATTTGTTCACAAGGCAGTGAATTCATTCAAATAACATTGCAGATTAGGTTTAAAGTTATTTGCTTAGATACGTCAAGTCATAAATCAGAATAAAGAGTTATAGAAAATCAGAACAGGGCATTAACATATTTAGTATATTAGGCCATATCAGAAAAGAATATGTAACCTTTATTTTCAGAGCTATTTCAGACTATAACTAGTAGAATGAAGTTAGAAATCTTGTAGCTAGAAAATTTCACCAAAGAGTTATAAGGCATTAAAATATGGAAGCTGGCATAATAGTTTAAGGTGCAATTACACATTTAAGGCATAATTTGGAAGATAGAAAGTTAGTTTATAACCTGAAAGAAGCGTGATCTTGTCTTACACAGCATATAAAAGTCTGAAAAGATTCAATGAAGTTTAAAGATAGATTTTAGAGTGATTGGTAAAAACTTTCACCACACATTGAAATCTCAAAACAGCCAGCTTAGAAAACATAAGTAAATTCAGTTGAGAAAATTATATCCAAAAGAAATTACATTAAAAAAACAAACTTTCCAGTAAGTCTCATTAAAGTCCATGTTGTATTTTGGTCAGCATGGGACAAAGTAGAGATTTTTACAGTCTCCAGAAAATGTCAAAGTAAGCTGGTACTTCCTGTTTCATCATCCTGAGACAGCATCTACTTTAGAAATTCATAATAAATCGATGAAATCAGATATCAACATCAAAACTTCATGCTTTATAGATAAAACCACGTAGAATCATTTAAAGTATGTTTCAGAGAATTAACTTAATTACTCAAAAAGATATACATTTTCTAAATTAAAATCTGTGTAATAATTTTGGTTTAACCTGTTAGAGAATAGTAAACAAGTAGATCTTGGCACCAAATGCAAGAACAGAAAATTAGAAGCAAGTCAAAATATATTCCAGCTTCATAACTTTGAAACTGTGGAAGTTATGAACAAACTTTGGACGTTCAGAAAATAATTTTTGTGGCCAAACCATTACAGTTACAAACATTTTCATTTGGATTGATTTTAACATTTATAATCCTGCCTAACTACAATCAAAGTTTCAGACAGATAGGAATTATTTAGGGATTTCAAGACACCAGATGTTGAAATCAATGAGCGCCGAAGGCTACACTTGCCCATGCTGAGTAGGGACTCTCTTCATGTGAATGAGGTAAAATCACATTCCCACACGCTTTCTATAAAAACAGGCCACAAGGTTGTCTCCAGGCAGTCTTTGAAAATCAGTTGGAGTGTAACCACGATTCTTGATGGCACGATCCGAGCACGAGGATAGGAGAATGACTATGAACAACTACTTCCAGGCAGACATATTGAACTTTTAGGTTAATGTGTGACAAATTTATCATTCCTCATGTGACTGTAATTCAGTTAGGAGTCATGAGGTTGGTCTGGATTCAATAGATTAATCGTTCCTGCAACTAACCTGCTTTGGTGACTATTTCTGATGCCATAAGTTTGGGACTTTGTAAATTTTGAAAAATTTAGTGATTACCAGTTTCAACAGCAACAGTGACTTTAAATAATGCCCTGAGTTGGGGTTAATTCAAGTTGGGTGGTGACCGAGTTCTTGCAAAGCACAAACTATTTATCCAAGGCCACATCACACGGTTAGAGCTGAGGCTTAAGTGTTTAGTGAAACCCACATTGAATGTTTAATCTTACAAGGGCCAAAGGCTGACTCGGCTTCAGTGTCCCAGCTTATATTGGATGGGCTGAGAAAATAAATTGTTGAGAAACTCCACTGTGATTTTGGCAACTCTGTGAGAAAAACCTGCTTCCACATCTGAAAAGGCTAGAGCTGAATTGCCCCCACGCAATGCACTTCTTAGTTTGTGCTAACAGGAGATGATGAAGAACATGCAGAAAATGGTAACTAACTTAACCCTTAAACAAAGGGAAGGTAAACTCATAGCGGAGTTGTGACAGTGGAGATTGAGGAAGGGGGGGGGGGATGGGGAAGGACAGTTAGATACTATTGACAAGAAAACCATGAGGACTTACTGGAGAGAAGACACTATCCTGAAAGATCTTGTAACATGTGTAAAATACAATTTGTCAAGTCATACCAGAGCGTTCACACATTTGAAGTGATGTATTGTAGCTAGTGCTAGGTATATGGGATCATCCAAAAGATTCAAGGCATACCCCAGGGGTTGAACAAGAAAAGGGATCACAGAGAAATGCAGAGGACTTGGAAAACTAAGAAGGAGCAAATCCAGGCAGTCCAGAAACACTCGGAAACAAGGATTAAGGAAGAGTAACTGCATTAGCTATAATAGAAATGATTGTATTGAACTTTAAGGCTATGGCCACACTTATGTATTTTCACGCCGAATTTGTGCGTGAAATCCCGTCGAAAATATGAACCACATTGAAGTATATGGGACCGGCCAGACAGGCATGTTTTTCACACAGCGGGTAGTGAAAAAGGCGTGTGTTCAAGGTCGCCCACAGCAGAATGCGCCCCCGCCCATTAGTCAGCGAGATTTCACATTGTAGTGAGTGGCCACATTGCTGGGAAAACACGCCAACTGACTAGCTCTTGTTTCTTGCGTTTTCATTGTTTACTGATATTATGGAGTGCTTAGATAGTGAACCTATAATACTAGAAGTACAAAAACACACCTGTTTGTATGACCCAAAATACTTGGATTATAAAAACAGAGAAATCTAGAGGAATTCATAGATAGCACAGTAACTTCTGCCGTTTTGGAAGGCAAGAGGTTTAATGGGTTTGTGTGGTTCAGATACATAGACGACATCTTTATGATCTGGACCCACGATGAGCATCATCTAATAGACTTCCTCAACTCACTAAACAACCACTCCATCAACTTTACTTGGACGTACTCCCATACTCATTTTACCTTTCTTGATGTTGACGTCTCCTTGCATAACGGGCGCCTTACATACTTCCGTTCATATCAAACCGACTAATCTGCAGCAATATCTTCATTTCAACAGTTGTCATCCCTTGCACATCAAACGTTCCCTGCCGTACAGTCTGACCCTCTGTGGCAGGCGAAATCTGCTCTGATGAACAATCTCTTTCTCAATACACAGAAAACCTGTCTGGAGTTCTCATCTCCCGTAGCTACCCTCCTGACTTAGTACACAAACAAATCTCCCGTGCCATAGCCCTTCCTTTACACAGCCTTCTCCAAGTCAGTACCCTACACTTGAATACTAACCACAGCCCCGCCTTCATCACTCAGTACTTCCCTGGTCTCGAGTCCATTAACCTAATCCTTCGCCGTGGACATGATTTCCTATGTTCCTTCCCCAGGGATGCGCACCATTCTCCATAAATTCTACCCACTGCCCTTGCACATGTTTTAGCAGACCACCGAATTTAAGTAATATCTTGGTCCACAAGTACTCACCAAGTAATTCACCCAGACTGCCATAGGGTTCATTCCCGTGCAATAGACCCCATTGTAAAACATGCAGCATGCACCCAGCCACTACCACTTACTCCAATCCTACAACAGGTGAAACATTCCCTATCATTGGTCATGCTACTTGCATGACAACACACCTCATATACCAACTGACATGCCTTCCATTGCTCCAGCTCATATATAGGCCTCACAACCAATCCCCTAGCTATCAGAATGAATGGCCACAGGCAGACAGTCTATACTAACAATGAGGCCCATCCAGTTGCAAAACATGCCAGTTCCCACAAAATCAATAACTTGAACATCTGTTTTTCAGCTAGGGCAATCAGAATTTTCCCTAACAACACGACCCCCTCTGAACTTCGTAGATGGGAACTAGCCTACCAGAATATCCTTCACACCAGACATCCTCCTGGCCTCAATCTCCAATAAACTCTGCCCACCAGACCCAGCACTTATTATCTATACCATTTACATTTTTTTGTATTTCTGTATTTACTATTATCCATGCTATTTACATTTATTTTACGTTTCACTTATAGTTATATATATATATCCCCACCCAGTTATTATTCACCTCTTTCAATAATAACATATCGTCATCAGTATCGATTATCGACCCAATATTTGAGCTTACTCCCCCCCCTTTCCACCTAAACTACCATCCGCGCCTGAGACGCCATTCACCAGTCGGACGTCTATGTGTACACATGTGTCGGCGCCTGGTGCTTCACCTTCTGCACATTTAAGGCTGCTGTAGGCCGAAATATTGCGCTTCTCTTGTGTTTGTTTTTTGTTCGTCGTCCCAGCCGCCTTCATCTGTGGTAAGTGTTGGGTCATATTTCCCTATCCTTCCTTAATTTTATAAAGATATATATGAATCTGAAAAATTCTTTCTATCCTACAGTCTGAACAGCTATCTTCAACATATATTAAATGAGTAATTTGACTGTCCCATTTATACTACTAGACCTAATCAGATGTCCAGATGTCCTTATGACCAGAACGGTATGTATGTTTTAAAAGAGCTCCGACTGCAGCCTATGCCGTAACTCTGTCTCCTGGTATCAACTGCGGTGGTGCGGTGGAGACCCCAGTGCCTCAGGAAGTTATCCTCCTGGAATACATGATGGACTCCAGCAATCACTCAGAAGGGAGACTCCTCTGAGAACTCAGAGGTGATTTTGGCAGGTCATGGTGGATGCCTTCGTCGGTTCCCACCCTCATCTTTCTTCCGCTCCAAGTATTTTTGTTTCTCGATTTGAGAGGCTATTTCTGCACTTTCATTCCGCAAGTTCCATAGTCTCTCAGATTGCATTATATCAAATATCCTAAGCCCTTGAAGCTGCTGTTGCTGTGTGAACCTCATCTCAGCTGTTATTAGACATTCCCACACCATTCGCATCTGCTGGTTGGTGAAAGTCTATGTTTCTTTACGAAGCTTCTGTGTGGTCTGTGGCCGGTTTCTGGCCCTGGAGAAGGTTGACAGAATCCCATGCTGATTCTTTCAGCTATGGATGGAAACATGTCATACGTTCTACAACCAGTGTCCCACTCATTTTGCCATTCCTCAATCAATGCATTCCATAATTCCTCCTTAGCTGACTTCTTTCCCAACTATTTCCACAACCTTGTCCATCCTAGTTCTAATGCTAAATCCCAGAAAAAATGGCCACAGACAGATCCCTAAGGGCAGCCTTTATTTATGTCTCTTCTAATTACGTTGTTAGGACACCTCATAGTAACAGTCCTATGCTTGCATTAGTCTCTCAGACTGTAGTACAGCCACTTGGGACAGTGCATTTGCCGGAGACTTGCAAACAGTGCTTGCCACCACATGTTGTCAAAATCCCCTGATATGTCAACCATTACTCCTATAACGTATTTTTCCTCCGACTATTCAATTATTCGATGGGTCAGTTTATTGCATCCTCAGTCAACATTCTTGCTCCAAAACCATACTGATCTGGATTCATTCCTTTAGTTTTTCTAAAGTGTTGAAGCTTTTACACAGGACTTTTACCTGCACCTTCCCCATGTCATTTAATAGGCAGATCGGGTAGTATGATTTCAGTATGAGTGGATCTTTGTCATCTCCTTTCTTGAGTATTACAACTTCCCCACGCTTCCTTGGTATTCTTCCCTGCCTAATACATTCGTTAAATAGTTTGCGCAGAATTGGGGCTACATCCAAGATCAACTTCTGGAGCACCTCAGCCGGGATTCCATCTGGTACTGGTGCTTTACCCAAGTTCAGAGAATTGATTGTTGTTATCACCTCATCCAGAGGGATGTCGCTGTCCTTTTATCCACTGACATAGGGTTGCCACATTTCATGGTAGAGGTAATCTTGTTGTCCAGTGTTTTCCTCTTGCCTGTCGTGCAGCAGTAAGCTGTTCAACAATTCATCCACTGATTCCTTCCATTTAGTTGTAATTGATTCATCTTCTCTTCTAATTGAGGAAAGCGTGGTGGGTGCGAGAAAGGGGGGTTCGTATTTTACCAGCGGCTAATTTGTATGGAGTTCCCCATGGATTAACCTTCAGATTTTCTTTTACTAACGACTCCCATCTACTTTGCTTGGTTGCTAGAATTTTTTGCTTGTATTCTACTCACAATTTTCAGTATCTAACAAGAAGAAAATCTCTTTTCTGCAGCTACTCGGCTCCTTTGGTAGGCTTTTCTAGCTATCCTTACTTTTGCTCTCAGTGATAACAATTCTGCAGTCCAGGATCTATCTATTATACCATCAATCTTCTTCATAGGAACAGCGGCTCTCATTGCATCCTGAATCACCCATGTGATTCCCCTCGCCACATTGTCCACATCGAAGTCTTCTTCTAATACAACCGGAGCAACAAAAGCAACAACCTATTTTTCAAAAACTTAATTACCAGACAAATGCTTAAACTTTTCACCGAAACCACTATATGTTCGTAATCGTCTTAATTAGAGCTATCTACTGATATAAATTTCAAATTAATATTCCTTTTAATTCTCTTACTTAGAACTGCTAATTAAACTTTGCCAAATTATTTAATTTTACTACCAAAATATTGGGAACAATGCTGAATATTGCTGGCGATAAAAGATCAGTTGTAGCTTTATGCGATTTAAAGATATTTCAAACTTTAGATTTTTACTTTTATGATCGCGTGTTTCAAAGCTTGAACAAAGCAGAATATCTCCTAAAATAAACATTTCGCGATATGATAAATACACTTTAAAATGATTTTTATGGCGAATTGTCCCTGTGGGAAAGATTACAGGAAAATTCCTTAAAGTTGACAACTACTCTTCTTGAAATTTCTAAGTCCAGCATAAGCAACTTTACAATCGATCTATATGTTTACTGTGAATTTACTTCCTCCCTTATTCTTGAAGCTAAGGAACTAGAATTTGCCATAATTCTAAGGTGCTTACACTTGGTTATGATATTGCATACCGAGTAAATTGACAACACAGTGCACAAGTAACAGATGTTGCGTATGATACAAACAGGACACGCAGAAATAGGAAAGTAATTTCATAAATTGGTTCCTATGATACTCTATGGAAGTGAGTCTTGCTTAATGAAGAGAAGAAAAAAAGCCAAATAAAAATGGTGGAGATGAAGTTCCTAAATTCTGTAAAGGGATCCACAAGTCAAGATATAATTAAAAACGTGACAATAAGCAAGGTAAAATAGGAACCATCTGTACAGATTAAGTGATGCACAAAATCAGAAGCTGAAAAGTGGTGTAGCTAGACCAAAGAAGAGATTGGAATAGTAACTGAAGCCAGAATAGGTCAACACTCCTAATTAATATACGGAAAGAAGAAGAACTTAATCCTCATATAGCAGGTGTGTAAATATGAAACCAGAATTTGCCGATAGATGGCTCTAACTATCAATGCAATTACTATCAGATTGCATCATTGTCACCTTTTTTTTTTTACATTTGACAGCCATTTTCAACCCAAAACAACAGTGTAGTTTTCAATAATGTTGAACATGTTGAATTTTGAGTGTCCAAACTATGATTTGCGGACATCATTGATTTTTCTGTTACCATTTAAAGAAAACTGCTGCAGAATGGCATCAAATGCTTGTCAAAGCTTACCGTGAGTATGCTCTCGGTAAATCTCACTATTTTGAATGGTTTAAAAAATTTAAAAGTGATGATTTTGACGTGAGACAGTGGAAGACCTCCAAAGAAGTTTGAAGACAGCGAATTTCAAGCATTGTTGAATGAGGAAATGCCCAAATGCAAGAACAACTCACAGACCAATTAAACTTAACACGGGAAGCTGTCTGCACACGTTTAAAATTGATGGGAAAGATCCAGAAGATTTGAAAATGGGTTCCACATGAACAAACCGACACACAGCAAGAAAAACGAAAAACCACTTGTGAAATGCTGCTCGCCAGGTATAAAAGAAAGTCATTTCTCCATCGAATTGTTACAGGTGATGAAAATTGGATACATTTCAAGAACCCTAAGTGTAAAAGAACATGGGTAACTCGAGCTGAACCGTCAACATCAACCTCAAGGCCAAATCGCTGTGGAAGGAAGACAATGCTCTGTGTTTGGTGAGATCAAAATGGTGTGATCTATTATGAGCTACTTAAAACCTGGTGAAACAGAACTTTATCGATAGAAAATGATTAATCTGAATCAATCGTTGCATGAAAAACGACCAGAAAAGGCAACACAAAGTGATTTTGCTCCATGACAACGCACCATCACATACAGCAAAACCGGTCAAGGAAATGATTGAAGTGCTTGGTTGGGGGATACTGATGCATAAGGCTTACTCACCTGACTAAGCTCTATCCAATAACTCTCTCTTTACATTGATGGGACACGCACTCGCTGAGCAGTGCTTCACTTCTTATGAAAATGGCTCAATGACTGGTTTGCGTCAAAAGGCAAAAAAAAAATGTTTGGCGTGGCAATCATAAATTTCCAGAGAGATGGGAAAAATGCATATCTAGAAATGGACAATATTACAAACAAGGTACTTTGTACCATTTTTATACAATAAAGAAGTATTTTTTATGAAAAAATTCCGGTTTCATATTTACGCATCTTAGCTGTACTTTCCTCTCCTTTTCATGATACACACTCTTACAATATCTGCTTTAAAATCAATTACGTTCCCTCTTATCCTATTTGATACTGCAAAGGCTATACCTGATTCATATTTGCTATTTGTGTTAACACTGAAGGGATAGATGTAAAAAATTTCTGCTTATGAACCTTTCCGCACCCACCTTAATACTTGGAGAGCTATAACATCTAAATTATCATATATATTATTTCTCTAAGGTATTTTTTTGTCACAAGCCTGTATCTTCCTTCATACTTAACCAAAATCAAAGAATGAGGTGTCATTTTAAAGCTTATGGTCTTCACTTTGCTCACATCATATTTTAAGAAATGAACTTTTCGGAATTCGACCCTTAAAGGGCAAAAAAGTCAATATTTCTAAAATGCTGTTTTCTGTGTTACGAGTCATTTATCTCCCTGCATACCTATCTGAAATCGTTTAAAGAAGTGTCATTTTAAAGATTAAGATCTCCGCTTTAGTGAAGTCATATATTAAGACAGAAATGTTACGGAATTTGACCCTTAAAGGGCAAAAGTACTAATATTTTTGCAATTCTTTTTGTGTCACAAGCGATTTATCTCCCTTAATATCTAACCAATATAGATAAATGTTGTAGAATATTACAGATTAAGGTCTCTGCCATGGTAACATCAAATTTTAAGAGAGGAATTTTTCGTAATTCGACCCTTAAAGGGCAAAAATGTTAATTTTTCTAAAATGCGTTTTTTCTATTTCGAGCCATTTATCTCCCTGGATATCTAACTAAAATCGATAAATCAAGTAGGATTATGAGGAGTAATGTCTCAGCTTTGTGACATCATATTTTAAGAAAGTATGTTTTTGGAATTCAACCCTTAAAGCGAAAAAGTATAAATTTTTCTATAACGCATTTTTGTGTCACGAGTGATTTATTTCCCTTAACATCTAAGCGATATAAATAAATGAGGTATCATATTAAAGAATAAAATCTCCGCCGTGGTAACATTATATTTTAAGAAAGGAATTTTTTCGTAATTAGACCCTTAATGGGCAAAAATGTCAATTTTTCTAAAATGCGTTTTTTGTGTCTCGAGCCACTTATCTCCTTGGATATCTATCCAAAATCGATAAATCAAGTAAAATTATGAGAAATAATGTCTCAGCTTTGGTGACATCATATTTTAAGAAAGAAGTTTTTGGAATTCAACCCTTAAAAGGAAAAAGTAGGACTGGTTCTACAACGCAATTTTGTGTCACCAGGCATTTATCTCCATTAATATCTAACTGAAATAGATAAAAGTGGTATCAATCTAGAAATTAAGGTTTCGCTGTGGTTACATCACATTTTAAGAAATGAATTTTTCAGAATTGAACACTTAAAGGTCATAAATATCAGTATTTGTAAAATGCGTTTTTTGTGTCTCGAGTCATTTGTCTCCCTTGACAATTAAACAAAATTGATAAACATTTAAAATATTGAGGTCTTCGAAATGTCTTCAGTTCCGTTAAACCATACTTTAAGAAAGAAATTTTTAAAAATTCTACCCATAGAGGGCAAAAAGTATGAATATTTTTACAGCGCATTTTTCTGTCACGAGTTATTTATTTCCCTTGATACCTAAGCGAAATCAGTAAATGAGGTATCGATTTAAATGTTAAATTATCTGCTATGGTTACATAATATTTGAAGAAAAAACTTTCTCCAAATTCAACCCTTAAGGGGCAAAAATATCATCATTTCTTAAAACCTTATATATATACCTCGCTTGATAACTAACCGAAATCGATAAATAAGGTATGATTTTAAAGACCAAATTGGCTGCTTTGGTCACACCATATTTTATAAAAGGAATTTTTTGGAATTCGACCCTTAAATGGTAAAAGTATCAATATTATTTATACAACGTGTTTTTTTTATTACAAGCCATTTACTTCTTCGATACCTAGCCAAAATCGATAAATGACATATCGTTTTAAAAATTAAGGTCACCAGCTAGGTAAAATCATAAATTAAGAAAGAATTTTTCGGAATTTGGTGCTTAAAGTGGTAGTGTGTATGAGACTGTTCAGAGCCAAGTTCCTAGATTGCAGTAGCGGATATCACAGAGATGTAAATAAACTTTTTTTTTCATTAAGTAGCTTGTCGGATATTTTTATCTGTTGCATTGTTACACTGTGGTTTTGTTATATAATTCTAATTTAAACATTTTATTCGCACAGCAACAAATATTTCAGAGACGTTGATATGTTGTGTGCATTTTGTTCAGGTTGATTTTATTCTGTTAAGGTCAGTGACAGTTTGTCGCTTTAAACTTTCCTGTTTGGTAATATGTTGTATTTTGATGCGTTCCTATTACACTAAAAAAAAATATTTGTTACGGAAGTACGGTTCTACTTTTCATTATATTAAAAGCATTCAACCTCAAAATTCATCGCATTATATTCGCGAAATTTTCACACGGGTTGTCCAGTCTACCTTCAATTCCTTATCTAGAAATATTTTTTTCCTTGTGTTGATGTCGACAACAAAGAACTTGGGTCAAGAAACGTGAAGGTTCTTGGGCATAGCATTTTGAATGAACAATCCGAGCAATTGCCTGGAGTGAGTTCAGGAAACCATGGAAAAACAAAATCAGTATCACCGGACGAGAATTTGAACTGAAGTTCCCCCTGAATGCAGGGTTAGAGCATTATTGCTCACCCACCACACTCAATGCCAGAATTTTATTTGCCCTCAGAATGAAGAGTTTTAATAGATATCAAGTACCAAAGCAAATTTTTTATTTGGTTTTCTTCTTTTATTACCAAGTCTTTTATCTGGCTTGTTGGTATTTTTTAACGGCTGTTTTTTGATAGAACAGGGCTGCCCTATGATCAATTCTCACTCTGAGGGAAAAGGGCAACTTGTTCATCTGGCTCATCACTACATGAACTATCCAGCTTGGGTGAAAGTGTCATGAGCTTAAACTCCCACCCACATAACATTTTAGATCCCTTGAGCAGTCAGTTATGAATTTCAAATTGGATCAGTTTCAAGCATTCATCATATTTTTACAATCTTTGTTTTAGGACCTTTCTTCTAATTCCTTACAGTACTAATTTGGTGGACATTTAATGACAGCTAAAACCTCTAATCAACAATAATGCCTCAACTGAAAATGAGGTTGAATTTTTTTGTCAAATTATTAAAAATATCAAACAGAAGAGATATATAAGTAAATTATGATGATTTTTTCTTGAAAAATTTCCAGTTAAATGAACAAAAGGCAGATATTACTATTAGGAAGTGAATGTGGCCCTAAAAATTTTCAAACTTTAATAGTGATGGTATCCAACTTTTGAACTGCAGATAAAAGTTTCAAATGACAAAGTCAGTTGACACTAAACTGTCTGGCACATAATTTTTTTTGGTTACAGACATATAACTGTGATAATGGTATGCTCCACTAAGGGCACAAAACAAGAGTACTAGATATTAATAAATCAATATGATTTCATCCATAGATCTACAGACATCTAGCAAAATCAAAATATGTAATGTTACAACACTAGGAGGAGCGGAAAGGAAAAAATTGAAATTTGTGTGACATAATTTATGGATGGCCCATATGGTAAAGAAATGTCTAGATGTGTACCACAGTTTTCAAATATAAAATTAAGCTGTTATGTCTTTTTGTTTCATTCTTTTTTTTTTTAAAATGCCAAAATGATTTTTTTTAAAATAGGATTTTACTAGGTTCTTAGAATGACTCCATGAATCTTCTCATGTTGTACATGATTATCTACAGTTACCAAATTCACTAAACTTATAAAAATTATTAGCAGGAAATTTTGCCATACCTCTCGCTCAAGGGAAGCCACCTGCTCTGCTAAACGCAAGTTCTCACGACGGCTGTGCAAGAGGTCTGCATCTGCACGATCAAGACGCTGTCGCAAGGCAGAAACCTCAGCTTGCAATCGGGATGTCTCCTGGCGGGCCTCTCGCTCAGCCCGTTCCACCATCAGTCGGCTGGCTGTAAGCTCTTGTTCCAGGGATCCACGTTCTGCAGCTGACTGTGATGCTTCATTCTGCAGACCTGCTGTGCATCCACATACCATAATCTTGCACATGCTATCAAAAGCAGAACTTCAACCACATATAATTGAAAGCACTAGTTGATGGCGACTATCAGTCATTAATTGAAAAAATTCAAAGAAATAGGAACTGCAACTGTTATCATGCTTTTAAATAGATTTACAGATTATTATTATTATTATTATTATTATTTTTTTTTTTTTTTTTTGCAAAACTTTCCTTGGCAAATGTGAACTTTAATGCAATATTTTCTAGAAATTGAATTCTTTCTTTATACCAAATCAATTGCAACATAAAAGCACATTACATCAAACTAAAAAAATAAATTATAAAATCATAATTTATATAATTCAAAACTGATATTTTTACTTCACTTCAGTTTTTCAAACTAATACAACGTGGAATATACCTAAGAACTGTTTCATCATGAAGTAATCAGTTCTTGTTGTTGGTGTACTTTGGAGTTATTGGTTGGCATATCTATTCAAGTCATGGAACTGGCTTTATTTGTTGTGGTATAAACAGTAGGTTAGAAATATGTTTCATTCGCAGTCTACATTAAGATGAAGATTAGTTACACTCATTTGGCAAATTTTAGCTACAAAATGTGTGCAAGGCAAATAATATCTTTATGTTGTTATTATTATTAGATGAGATTATCTAAATCTTCCATGTCAACTAGTGAGTGACACTGATAGGACTTATTTTTATGCAAGTGCTGAAACAGAAAGTAACAAACTGAAATGATTCCAAAATTATTATTATTATTATTATTTGTAAATTTTTAATGTCTGTAAATTTAAGTAAAAATCATTATGTAACCCACAGAAGGCCTTAATTTTACTGTTCAAAATTGTTGTTCTTGGAATGAAGGAGACCTGCTTAACAGTTTAAAAATACTGACTTCAACAACAGTATTTTGACATGTAATGATATTAGAATTTCTGAGGATGATAAACCAAACCATAGCACAACATTTTCCAATGCAATTCTACATTTGGCCACAAGTCTGCAAAGTAGACATGGTAAAAAAATGAGAACGGTGGACGACTGAATGATGGAGAAGGTACCCATTATGATTAACTACTTGTCAGGGAGGAAACCAACACCGGGGTTGTAGTATTGGCTCAATCACCTTAACTAAACTTGATTTCAGTATGATAAAATTATTTACTGTTCAAACTGTTAAACCTTGTATAAGCCTGGATGATTCAACTGTAATTAATTATGGCCACTACTTTCCTAATTACCTTCAGGAAAGAAAAGGTTCAAAAGTACTAATAAGAAAAAGAGATGCACTGTTCATGGTTGAAATTTCACTATATTCTTCAAGGTCACATTATAAATCACTTTTACAGTTGAAATTCGCTATCGGACAAATCATTTCCTAAAATTGCAAGTAATGAAGAGGATTAAAACCGACCGACCCCTGTTAAAACAAATTTTAAGTCTCATTTTAAAATTAACAAGTCATACGTTCAAAATTTTCGTTCAAACAGTATGGTGGTTTGAACTACTTCCTGGACTACCCAGAATGCCTCGGGCAGCAAAACGCGGCTCCACGCAGCATGTAGACTGCTCCAATTTCTTTCGACAATATGTGTCGGCCTCACGACCACAAGCCCTTATATACCCTCGGGCCTAAGACACCTGTAGCTACCTGCTTCTAAACATATGAGGGGGGATCAACTATAAACGGGATTTTATTTTTTATTTAAATTCATTTATTGAAAAACGCAAGGTAATTACAATTTATTTTTCCACATAGTTTCCTGCTTTGGAAATACATTTTTCCCTTGTATGGGCAGCTTTTTGATGCCCTCATCATAAAAAGAACATGGTCATGTCAGCAGCCAGTTGCACACGAAGTCTTCAACACTCTTGTCATCTTCGAATCGTTGCCCTCCTACAGCTTCTTTAAGAGGTCCAAACAAATGGAAATCGCAGGGCCATAAGTCCAGACTGTAAGGAGGGTGATCGAGTGTAGTCCAGTGGATTTCATCTAGTTTAGAGATAGAGACGCAGTATGGGATCGCGCATTGTCATGGAGGAGAATGACCTGTCGAATCGGTCGGTCTCTTCTTTTGCGGCGATATGCAACTCTCGCCTTGTTCAACAACACGCAGTAGTAAGCATCATTGATTGTGCATCGCTCATGCAAAAAATCAATCAGGAAAATGCCACGCTGATCAAAAAAAAAGGTTGAAAGAACCTTGCCAGCTGACAGTCGAGTCTTGGCTTTCACTGGTGCTGCCTCCCCTTTCCTCCGCCACTCCTTACTGGCTTCTTTGGATTCTGGAGTGTAGTGGTGAACCCATGTTTCATCTTAGGTTACGATCCGACTCAAAAATGCATCACCTTCTTCCGCAAACCTTGCTGTAAGCCTCTGACAGACTTCCAAACGTCTCAACTTCAGATTTTTGGTCAAAAGGTGAGGGACCCTTCTGGAACACACTTTACGGAACAGTAGGTGTTTTGTGATGATTGCTTGACAGCTCCCATAACTGATTCCAACTTGTTCTGCAATTTCTGATACTCTCGCCCGTCGATCTATGTCAATAATGTCTTTAACCGCACAAATGTTTTCATCTGTAACGCTGATTTTCCAAGCGTTCTCGTCCTTCCTTGAACTTTTTATGCCAGAAATACACACGTGTCCTTGACAATGTTTGATCACCAAATTGTGCAGTCAATCTCTGGCAAATTTCCGCCGCTGTAACTCCTTCAAGAGCAAGAAATTTTATAATAATGCGTTGTGCAGTGGAGGGGTGCACCTGTTGCTCCAACATCGTTAGCATTACTGACTAAACGACGGGAAATATCTAACAGCATGCTCTCCCCACTCCTAATGGTCCCGCATAGCAGAAGCGCGGGGTCAGTACTGCCAATTGTTGATTTTCAGGAACAACAATCCCGTTTATATTTGATCCCCCCTCATAGTTTGGAAAAAATCTGTAACCTCAAGTGCTCAAAATGTTACAGTGTATGGTGAGGTGTTCAGCCTGTTCATTCATTTAGTTTATCATAACTATCGCTTTAAAGTTACTCGGTTTGTTGTAAATGAATCAAATTTGTTCCGTGCAGCAATGCCGTTTTTTTGTGTAAGCAGCGGGACTTTCCCGAATTTGACATCGTGTTCCAAGTTTTTATGATCTCTTTAGTTTCAAACTTTAAAACTTATGCCCTGGGTTCTATGATTTCTATACTTTCCAGAATGGTTTTTTTTAGTGGTATATTTTAAAAGTTATCGACCTTGCAAAAATCGGGGTGGTATATCGCGAAGTCGCTATTAGTCTAAACTTACTATTTTGTCAAAATTACTGTAGATGAAGGAGTGTTTATTTTGAGAAATGATCTGTGGCACTTCCTCCAGCTTTATTCATTCCACATTTTGAAAGTGATCTTATTTACTGATGTGTTAAAAAGTCCGCAATTGGGATCTGTAGTTGTTCTTTGTTATAACATAGAAATTATTTGTTGACTGAAAACATGACGTTATCTGGTGTTGAAACTGCAAGTGTGTTTGTTGAAGTTTTAAAATCATGTTTTCTTTACTTTTCCTGTCTGAAACTGTTGATTTAATGCAAATCTTACTTTCTCCAGGTTAATTATTATTGTAAACAATTACGATCCTACAATTATTATTGTGTCTAAAATGTTGAAAAATGACGATATGGTCCCGTATAACAGAAATCAAGTGTTTACAGGCTGAACTATTAAGGAATGCAATGATTTAGGTGAATTTAAAGGTTACTTTTTATCATGAACTGTCTCATTAAAGCTGTTATTACATGTTGAGTTTTTAGATTTTAAATTGGCCTGTGTGGGGCTATAAGCTGCAGTATAGCCTTCTGCATGATTCCCGTCCCTCATATCCTGTAGTGATGAGGTGAAGAATTTTAGAAATTCTGAGATGCTTACAACCATCTGGCATACTACTTTCTACTAACAAGACCCGAAGCTAATCGACAATACTTATCTTAGTGATTTAGGCCTGATATGTAATCTAGGAACCCACTAGTAAGAATTCACAAACCTCAAAGAATATTAACACACTTTTTCATTTTTCTAAGGCCAAAAAAAGATATCAGCTGTTAATCTTCACTTATTTTTATAATTTTGTAATATTAAAAAATAACTGAGGAACTGATAAGGTTCTGTCATTAATATGCACAATCAAAGGTCAATTTTAAGTTTTTAAATAATCTAATGACCACTGTAATGGTGCGGATGAATATTATGATATCTGCTGCTGACATTTACCTATCTTAATGTTCAATTCTTTCTTGAGTTCATCAATTATGGCATTCTTCTGTTGCAGTTCCCTGCGCAGATCAGCTTCAATGCGCCGCTCACGTTCCAAATCAAGCTGCAACTTGCCAACAGCATCCCACTGCGCAGCCAGGTCCGCTCCTAGCTGCTCAACTTGCTGTGCGTAACGGCGCTCAGCAGCTGCACGCTCCTCCTGGACCTTGCGACTTTGTTCGTGCAGTAATTCTCGCATCTTTTCATGCTGTCTGTCAAGTTCCTCCTTCATCCTGCGCACCTCCATCTCAGCCTGACAATCAACAAAACATATCATATAACTTACACTATTAGATGCATTTTGAGAAATGCATAAAACATTTTATTTCACTTGTTTTCATTCCTTTTTACATTCATGTGCAGGTATGACAAGAAACAGAAGCACAGTATGTTATGTATTCACATTAATCTTGTGAACCACAATAACATATATATATAAGAACGTATTACAGATGAAAGGGTAGTATTGGACCATATCAATAATTCTATCAGACCCTTTACAGTAAGTAAGATGAAAATCCTTTAATGACATCAAGTCAAGACTCACCATTTCCTGAAGTCCTCCCATCTGAAGTTAGAAGAGCAGTGCATGCAATGAAAAAAGGATCAACTAGTGGTTATGATGGCCTATCCACTGACATACTCCAACTAACTGGAGAAGAAACCTACAAGCACCTAGCTAATGCCTCGAAGAGAAAAATATCCCATCCAGCTGGAACAAAGCTACACAAAAACGCAGTTGTTACAATATTAAGAACTACCACCCCATCAGCCTCCTTCCAATCATTTACAAAGTGTTTACGAAGGTCATCAATAACCGTATCAGTTCTACCTTGGACACAGAACAACCAATTTAACTGGCTGGCTTTAGGTCAAGATTCAGCATGGTAGATCACATCCAAGTCGTCCACGAAGTAATAAGTTGAGCAAATGAATACCAGATGCCACTCTGTTTCACCTTTATCGATTTTGAAAAAAGTTTTGATTCAGCCCATCACTCAGAAATCTTGCAAGCACTTATAGAACAAGGAGTGAATCCAGGCTATATCAACATTCTGTACAACATCTACAGCACTTCCACTGCCTTTTTCAACATCACTGAAGCAACAAAGAGTTCCCAGTAGAAAAAGGAGTAAAACAAGGAGACACTATATCCCCCAAGCTATTCACATCAGTCCTGGAGTTGGCAATGTCAAAAATCCAATGGCAAAACAGAGGTTTGAGAATAAATGGAAGAAGTCTCAACAACTTAAGATTCATTGATGATATAGATTTACTCTGAAACAGTCTGGAAGAGCTAAAAGAACTGATAAATGAATTACAGGCAGCTTGAGGCAAAGTGGACCTTAAAATAAACCTGTCAAAAAGCAAAATCATGAAAAACAAATGGGTAGAAAAAGACAAAGGCAAGGCAGACACAAAAGAAGCTGGTATTGTGTCTGTAAAACAGTGCATCTACCTTGGCCAACTGATCAACATGAATGGTGTAAGGAAACATAGTCCCTTGCATTTTTGTTTGTATTATTTCAGTTTTACTGTTTTATGTATATATATTTAAAGATAAGAATTTTTGTGTTTAATGTATTTTCTTTAGTAATAGAAAAAGATAGTAGTTAGTATGCAAGAACAAAGAATAGTGTGTTAAAAGAACTTCTTTGGGAGACAGATGAAGAGCAAGTCCATAGGAAAAAACAGGACAATATAGCGGACGAATTTTGCTTCGAGATATTCTGTTAATATGCTGAAAGATTATGTTAGTTGAGTGTAAAAATGAGGAACATTGAAGGATATTAATTTATATGTGGAGACTACATGACGAGAATGCAGAACTAAGTAATTAGTTCAGTAATTAAAGAGCCAGCAATCTTAAGAGGAAATGAAAAGTAGGATAAAGAGAATAAGTTTTAATAGCACACGAGTTAAGAGACTAAAATCCCGACATAATTAAAGTGTTGTAGTGGATGTGAAATATGTACAATTTCCATTAAGATGGGCGATATAAAATTATGCTTTGCTGGAAGAAGCAAGTGTTATATTGCTGAACAAAGAGTCCTAGTGAGGATGAGATTTTACTCCCGATCAGAGAAGAATGATGACTGAAGCATCACATGGCAATGAAGTACGGATTATCGTGGTGGAGGAAGATAGAGTGGTTCGAGATATCGACCGGCGTGCTTTGTGTTTCAGTGTAAACAGAAAGGATTTACGTAAGAAGTCAGCAAATCTTTCAGAAATATAAACAAGGTATGATCAAGAACAATTCAATTTAAAGTACACAAGCAAGAGACATAGTTGACTGTGGATTTAAATTAAACTGGTGCATTCAAAGTGCAAGTAATAATGCTGTTTGGTTGCGTAAATTGATTCCACGATTCATATAAATCCAAGAGTGCTTAAAAAAAAGAAGGTAACTAATTATACACTTGTGCATTGCGTGTTTGTCCAAGAGGAATAATTTTTTGGTTTATAAAATATATTCTCTTGTGAAATATCTTGTACAGATAATATGTGTGTTGATCGTGATCTCTGGTTTTTGATACTTAACTGCGTCGTACTGTGTGGTAAATCTCACTTTGTGGAATTTACATTATAAATCTGTATTCCATTTCATATTATTTGTGCTGAAACTTGTTGGGGATGTTAATTATCAGAGTGTGACAAATTTTTTTGTAAACTAAAACAATAATGGATGGGAAGGCTTTGGCATTAACAGCGGAGTGAGTAATTGACCAAACAGAAAGTGAAACGAGTGAAAGTACAAGAATTTCTGGAAAAATAAATAGCAGTGCGGATTCGAGATATGAACGTCAGGAATGATCTATGTGTGACATTAGTAGTGAGGTTCATGATCCCCAACAGTTAGCGGAAATTTTGCAGAGAAGAGAGTAATTCCATTGAAAAGATGCTGGTGATGATTTTACAAGAACAACAACAAACCAGTTGAGACATGCAAGAATTGATTTTACAAAGCCAACAAGAAACAAAAAAAAAAAAAAAAACAAAAAACAAAAAAAAAAAAAAAAAAAACCAGGCGCGACAAGCAAGAATTGATTTCACAAAGCCAACAAGAAACAAAACAAAAATTAACAGAATTGGAATAGAGTCAACAGTAGGCATTACAAGAATGGAGGAGAGCATGTATGGAAAAGCTAGTAGTTGAAACAGAAGAAGATGGACGAGAGGAGAACAATGAAGATCAGCAGGAAAGTGGTGATGAACAGAAAATAACAGAAGACTACAGTGGGTTAATCAACAAATCAGAGGAAACAATGGAAATGATTTCTACAGTTAGAAAAGTAGAAGAAGAAGAGCATGAAAGGAAATTTCAGATGATATAGGAACACACAGAAAAAAGGAAGACAATGAAGAAAAAAACAAAGCATCAACTCGGAGACAAAAACGAAAGTATGATGAATGAAGAGATATGTGAATAAGGAAATGGTAACAAGAGAAGAAACAAAGAGGACCAAGCAACAAAAGCAAAATATGAAAGAGAGGAATGGAAGGAAGAAGTGATAGAATGTGATAAAAAGAAAGGACTTCGGCTAAGATGTAAGAAAAAAAATAAACTGGAAAGTAAGGAAGAATCGAGGACCAGATCTGGAGTATGAAGGCTGAAATGTGAAAAGGCGAAAGTTTAAGGAAGTGCAGTACACCATCAGGGATGCTACAAATATCGAATGAGTTTACAATCCAAATGGTGGGAGTTAACATGTATTGTTTTGATTTGTTGTTCAGTTGTTTTCATTGATATGTTGTAAGATTGTTGGGACTAAGAAACATAAAGGATTTGAAATTGAACAGTGAGTGAGTGGAGGGGTAACAATTGTAGGGAATGAATGGAAACATTATAAGGAATATAGTGAAATTATGATGTAATAAATAATCACCAAAAATTTGGTTGACACAAATTTTTGTGACAAATTGGCTGAGCGGATATGTAAGGAAATATAGTCCCTTACATTTTTGTTTGTATTATTTCAGTTTTAATGTTTTCTGTATATATATTTAAAGGTAAGATTTTTTGTGTTTAATTTATTTTCTTTAGTAAAAGAAGAAGATAGTAGTTGGTATGCAAGAGCAAAGAATAGTGTGTTAAAAGAACTTCTTTGGGAGACAGATGAAGAGCAAGTCAGTAGGAAAAAACAGGACAATATAATGGACGAATTGTGCTTTGAGATATTATGTTAATATGCTGAAAGAATATGTTAGTTGAGTGTAAAAATGGAATCCTGTTTTGCCAATTTTTTGTGAAAGGAGTGAGTGTCTGGAAGTGCATAATGATCTGTGGCCCACAATTTCCGATATATAAAGGTTTTTAATTGCTTGCTCCTTCCCATGGTAGACATAAGTAATCAGCTATTTCCGCAGATTTTCACTCACACCATTATTTCTAAAAAATTGAAAACCCCATCCAAATTTCTGTGATAGTTTTTGGACAGCTCCCGTTCAAATAAAGAGACACATGCAGTTGTTTATAGATTTGTAATAGTATATATAGATATCCTTCACAAGCAAGCAAAAGATGGTTGCAGTGTTTTATAGAGAAGAGCTTACTGAAGATTTAACTAGAAACAACTCACTTGAAACTTACGATTTGTATACATAAGTTTCATGGAACTGTCGAAATCTCACCTGAAATTATGCAAACAATAGTGATAAGCAAAATTGCCATTTCAAATTAATCACTGAAATACCTGATGAAAATTAATGTCAATGAAATCTATACTCTTTTTAATAATATTTGTGGAAAGTATAAATATCAACCAACTCTTGAAAATTCATTTATACACATCAAATTTTCAGTACAACTGTCAAAATATATACAGCATTTATTAGTGCTTGTACAAGTGTGGGACATAAATGACATGCACGCAACAATCTCTGTGTAAGAGCACCAGATATAAATAGCATCCACATGGCTATCTTTTTATATTATGTAGTCATGTGGGTGCCAAATAAACAATATCTATAAAATGAAAACCAAATATATTGGTCTTATAAAAACTTGGAATCTACAAAGCAGATTTTGATAGGATTTTCACCATTTTAAAGCTTAGAATGTTAATTCAGTTGTTCAGCATGTCTTAAGTTTCAACGTTAAATAACACAATTTATGAAAATTTCGTTCCGTGGCATCCACTCAGAAATGGCATATTTGTTTACAACAGAAGCAATTGACTATCTCCGATGAGCATTGCAGCGCTTCACCTCAAATATATATTTCTAAATTTTGTGTGACAACAAAGGATTTAATCAACACTTCAATAGATTGTCATTGATCTTGCAGCACTGGCTGCATCTAATAGCTGTGCATCCCTCTTATATTTCAGCATTTTTAATTTAATTTGTTGCAATTTTTCATAAAATAAGAGCAAAAAATATGAAGAGGACAACATAATGTAGAAATTAATCCAAATTTCAACAGGTTAGTGGCAGTTTCGCGTAGGTTCAGAAAATGGTGCAATCTTCCATATTTCTAATGGGCGTTCTGTTTTTATGATTTTATTATTCCATTCACCAAATTTTACAGACAAACCTCATAGTTAAAAAAGCTTTAATTTAATCGTGATGGAGAGCTTGCTCTGATGGTAATTTCCCTACATACCATTTTTCGTTTTCTTTTCCCATCTACTAATTTCAACTTTAAATTCGTATTGTGTTTTTGGTGAATTATTCATCATTTTTCTTGGCAATTTAATCAAATCCCTGACCCCTTACCTACAAAAGAAAATCTTCTCATGCTCTTATGCCTGAAACCGAGTGTCAGTTTGTGGTCATGGTCATCATTTCACTTTCATGCGCCTCTCCAAATTCTTCCACTAATATCTCTTGATGCCTCGTCACCAATATATGCCTTGTACACTCCCACAATTCTCTACACCCTCCTCCTGTCTTCGATTGGATCTCATTTCAACTCTTTTATCATATCACTCACTGATTGAAACCTGTAGTAATTTCCACAGACAAATCCAGTAGCCCTTCTTTGCACACCTTCCAACTCCTGTACTTGATACGTGTGCTACACAATCATAATCAAGCAATGGTCTGACCAAAGTTATGTAACCCAATTCTTTTGCCACTCTGGAGCATCCCCTCATCACTCTCTCCATTTCCTACTACCTGTCCAATGTGATCTGTCCAGTTGAGTTTTTTTTTTATCAAATGTTATGCCAACGTATTTATATTTGAAGTATTCAATTAGCAAATTATTTCCCAAACTTATAATCATAATCTGTCTTTAATTTTTCTATCTGTGTGCCTAATAAGTTGACTCTTCTTAGCATTTATCTTCATGCCATGTTGACCTACCCAGCTACAAATCCTGTCCAAATTGTTCTGCAGCTGCTCGCAGTTTTCTATTGTTTCAATACTATTACATAGCATTGTGCCATTTGCAAACACCCTAACTTCTTATAGCAGACCATAAACACAATCATTCACTCTCCCCTTTCTTTTCTACCATAACTTCTAGGTTTCTACCTTTTAAGAATTCTAAACCAATTTATTCACTACAGTAGTTTTTACATTATTTAGTGCCATTTTATTGCTCCCTCTGTCAAAAGCCTTTGAAAGATCTGGTTACACAATCAATTTGGCCTGCCTTGTCAATTTCATCTGAAATATCATTGACACAGCCTACTGACTGAGAATCGTATGAATATCCTTGTATAAAGTCACATTACTGACTTGAAAACTACTTCCATTCTGATGTGATTGCACATTAATCAATCTCTCCATTAATTTACCTGTCACTGATGTCAAACTGACTGGCCTGAAATTTTTGACCCTATTTGTAATCCCTCCTTTATGGACTGATACTACTATTACACTTTTCCAGTTCTCTGGTGAGCAGCAAGTATCCCCAATCAATTTAGATATTTCAAGATGAGGTACAATGTCAGATCCTGCTATCTTTAAGACACCCATAGTAATGTTACCTGCTATGGCCCTCTTAATGTTTTTTTGTTTTTCTTTTAGCTTTCCTAGTTCCTCCATGATATCCTAATGCTGCTCATTTCTAATTGTGTGCATAAGCTTGTTTCCAATTTACACGCTTCCATTTATGAATAATAGTCTCTAATCGTCTAACTAAATTATTTAAAATTTCTGTCTTTTTCAAATCCTCTTTAAATTCTTCTGCATCCTCATCTATAATCGACTCAACACCATAACTTTCCCTCAGTTTTCTGACATGGCCACACAAATTTCTAGATGTATCCATCAGTGGCCCCCATGTACCAATAATATTCTTCATTAACCCACCTTTAGCAAACCTCCAGGACACAAGGACAATAGGCCCCCAGTCAAACATCTGCCAACTTAACATCGAAGACATTAATAGAACCAAGAGCCAGTACTTATCTCAGTATTACAGAAATATTAATTAATGCTGTAATATGCAAGAAACTCACACCGAGAATGAGAAGCAGCTGTTGGCTAGAGGGAAATTACCTGTATATAAAATGGTAACAGCAAAACATCATGCAAAACACTGGCATTGCAACCTACATTAAGAATGACTTACGCCACTACAAGTTCATTCCAGCACAACAGCATCCAACTTACTTTTCTTCCACAATAGTGGTGCAGAATGTTAAGGTTACCAATATCTAAAAGCCACCCACTGCACCTTGGCCAGACACTATTGACTTAGTTCCCACTAGTGATATGTAAGCTACCTTACTCCTTATTTGCAATATTTGGTTAAAATCCGATGAAGTTTGGGTTAACATTGGATACATGATACCACAGTTTAAAATCAAGACAACAACACTTCGGAAAGTAAATAAACAGAACTTAATAATAATAAATAAACAGTTTCTAAGAAAATATAAATTGTAAAACTTACCTAAATGAGCGTTATCCATAGGTTTCCATAATTGCAAGTAAACAGATTTGGTTAAGCAACCATATCACTAATATTCCACACATCTCGACACAGTAAAGCACGTTCATAATAATAATTTCACCATTTTACATTAAATTCACTAGTAACTCACAGTTTCTGACAGGTTTAGAACAGTAAATATGATTTTTAAAACATCGAACCATGTGCTAATTTCAATAAAATGTTTCAGTCCAGCCAAGTAATTTCAGAGCTTCAAAAGTAAATTTAACAACACTTAATAACATATCCTTCAATATTCTTTAAGTTTCCAATAATCATCAACCAATAAATAAAAGATACAAATAAGTTAAAAATCGCAATCTTACTAGGCAGTAACAGCCCACTAGTAAACAGAATTTCGGTCTGACAAACATATTTCACAAACTAAAAACTTTCCTAAAACACTTGAAATAAATAAAGGAACATTTTAAAAATAGTCTCAGGCAGAAATAAGCTGTAAATAAAAAGTGAATAAAATTGAGTAATGCTGGAAAAACTACCAAATTTTAGAAATTCCATAACTTTCGATATACTCAACCGATTTGGAAAATTTTTACCTCCTGGGAGTCAGCAGGAACAGGAGAATAGTTTGGAAATAGTCTAAACTTGATATTTTAAACTTTAGAAAATTCATATTCCGGACATGACGTTTCGCAGTTTTAAAGTCGGCTAGCTTTCCTATTCATCAAACTTCATAAATCATTTACACCGGTCTGGAAGCTCTGAGAATAAAAACACCCATAGCACAACACTTGGTACAAAACGCTTTACATCTAGTGATTTTCTGGAAGCCCTCAACACGAAAAAATAATTAATACACAGGTTGATCATCGCAGTCTACGCATTTCCTATAAAGGTATGTCCTGGAGTTGGTCTAACACACAACTAGGAAGTCTCGGGTCGAGTGAACACGTCCAGTGTTAAAACGAATTTGTGCGCTCTTGGCGCGGACATTCATGGGTAACCGGAAACAGTGATGGCTGACTAAACAGGGAGGCCAACTGTCGGACTTTGAAATTCTTCGCCATGTGACTCTACAATAGAACGTTTCATTTTGTTTCAGGGTGAAGTGGTCTGTTCTGTTTCAAGACTTGTGATCTTCAGAGTGATGATTTACTCCGATTGCCATAGCTAACTGTGACATTTTATGTAACTTCTGTGAATTTACGAGAATATATCCTTTAGTGGTTCTGACTTCAACTTTCATTTCTAATTTAGTACCTTTCTTACAGGGGGTTAATTCTGTAAGTGGCGGCCGTCTTTATCATACAGTTAGCATTCTCCAAGGTTTTTCACGGTTATAGAACTTTTCTCTGACTTTTCATAGCATTTTGGAAGAACTCAAGTTTAGGTGTACAAGCCGATACTAGACCCCAGGTATGGGTTTTGTCCCTAACAGATAGCAATATCCTTGGAGATTTAAGCACTCATAATATGCTGTGGAGATGAGAATGGCATTAAATTAAAACAATGGGTTGATGTCAACAACATCACATTGATACAAGACCATAAAAACAAAGATAGATTTCATTCTACCTGCTGGAAACAGGGCTACTCACCAGACCTCTGTTTCATCTCTTCCGGTTTAATATCACCTTTCTGCCACATCCAGAAACAAGTTCTAGTTGAATTTCCACACAGTCAACATAGATCCATAATCTATAAAATAGGCATCCAGATACCTATTATTTGATCCACTTCTAAACCTTGATGAACTTCCAGAAATCAGACTGGAAAGCCTATGTGATGCTAATATATTTGATGGATTAAAGCAGTTCCAGAGAGTTATTATTATTATTATTATTATTATTGTTACTCCGCGATTCACTAAAAGTGTGTGGCGGAGGGTGCATTGCACCTATCGAAAAGGATTATGGTTTGGAAGGGTTATAAGGGATATGGCAGGAGGCGCCCATGGGCTATTGTGAGGAACCATCCCCGCATTCGCGTGGAGCGATCTGGGAAAACCATGGAAAACCCAGATCAGGATGGCTGGAGTGCTTTATCGAAAGCTACTCCTGTCGGATTTTAAGTTTACTCGCCCGGTAAATCCTTTCTATTCCATTCCCTAATCGCTTGTGGGAAAAATGAGTACAGAAATGAATCGGTTCTGGCCCTGATTTCTCTTATCTTGTTTTCATGGTCATTTCGAGATATGAATGTTGCTGGTAGCAATATTTGCTGACTGTCATTCCGAAATACATCTGTCTTGAACTTTTCAATTAGCTTCCGTCGAGAGCAACGCCTTCGGTGTTCCAGGTCTTCCCAACCTAACTCCTTCAACATCGCACTTACGCTTTCCCTCCAACTATATATACCTGTCACGAATCGGGCGGCTCTTCTTTGGACCTTCTCTAAAGCCTCCATTAACCTCTTTTGATGGGGACCCCATACAGAACAACAATACTCTAAGTGAGGACGTACTAGTGACTTGTATACAATCGATTTAACTTCCTGAGTGCATTGATTTAAATTACGACCTAGAAATCGGAGCATACGATTTGCTTTTCCCATTACATTCACGATATGCTCATTCCACGACAAATTATTACGAATTGTTACCCCTAGGTATTTAGCGGAATCTACCGTTCTAAGGACAGTGCCATTAATCGTATATTCATAGTTAAATGGTGTCACCTTTTTACTTACATGCATGACTTGGCACTTTTTAGCGTTTAACTCCAACTGCCAATCTTTACACCACGCAATTATTTTCATAATATCGTCTTGTAACAAAGCGCAGTCGTCCTGGGTTTTGATTTCGCGATAAATTATAGCATCATCGGCAAATAATCTTTTCATTCCCCCTATTATGTCGCATAGATCATTGATGTATATGAGAAACAACAGAGGCCCTAACACGCTTCCCTGGGGAACTCCAGACCCCACTTCAGTAAGTGATGAACGCTCACCGTCGAGAACTACACACTGTGTTCTGCCCTTCAGGAAGTCTGCAACCCAGTCGCATATTTGTCTAGATATGCCGTAACCGCGAAGTTTCATAAGTAACCTAGTGTGAGGCACAGTATCGAAAGCTTTTTTAAAGTCTAATAGAACCAAATCAACCTGGGATTGCTCATCTATAATTCGGCACAAGTCATGAATTAGAAGTGCAAGTTGTGTTTCGCAGCATCGGCCTTTTCTGAATCCATGTTGATTTGGATTTAAAAGCTCACCTTCATCCAAGAACCGCATGACATTTGAATAGATGATATGTTCTAAAATCCTGCAAAATATTGAAGTTAACGAGATCGGCCTATAATTCTGAGGATCATTAACATTCCCATTTTTAAACACTGGAGTTACGATAGCGGTCTTCCATTCGGCTGGTATTTTTCCTTGATCCAGAGAGACGGTATACAATTTCATTAAATACGGTGCAATTTTCTTTGCGTATCTTGAGTAGAATCTTGTAGGAATACCGTCTGGTCCGGGAGCCTTATTGGTTTTTACATTCATAAGCAGTTTAGTTATTCCATCGACATCAAGAGCGAGATCATTCATAATTTTGTCGGTACGATTGTTAAATATCGGTATCTCCTCTGAGTTTTCTATCGTAAAAGCCTTTTTAAATATACCATTCAAAATTTCTGCTTTCTCTACGCTTGTTTCTGATAATTCACCATTTTCTTTAATCAGCGACGGCATAACCTTACGAGAGCCTCTTATTATTTTGATATACGACCAGAACTTTTTTGGATTAGTAATGAGATCTTCGGATAAATTCCTGGCTTGGAATTCTTTAAACGCATCGCGCATTGCCTTACGCACTTCCGCACGCAACTGGACTAATTTAGCACGATTAGATGAGTCCCCCGATTTTTTCACCGCGGCATGTAAACGCCTTTGCCTCCTGAGCAAACGTTTCACTTCCCTATTGAACCAAGGGAAGTTATTACTGACCTTAATACACTTCTTAGGAACAAACTGGTTTAAACCGGTCCATATTAGTTCTTTTAAATTAAACCAAAGTTCCTCAACTTTTGTATTTAGCATGAACGTTTCAAAATTCTTCGCAAAGTGATCAACCATACCCGCATCGTTTGCCTTATCGAAGCAAAACACGAGTTTCTCTTTGTTATGGAAGGTTCATAGGACTAATAAAAGCAGCAGTGAAGAGAGTTATCCAGCAAGGATTCCAGAAAACTATATTCCAGGAAGGAATGAGTAGTAGGGAAAACTTAGAGAAGAATTCAAGGAAAACAGCTCTCACAGGAAGGCAATAGAACTGCTGTAATCTCTTGACCATGTTAGTAGACAGAAAAGGATAATATTCTTAAAAATCTGAATTTTACCTGTTCTAGTAGAAATACCTGGTTTCTAATTCTTAAATTAGATACTACATTACAACCCTCAAGGACACATCCATTAATGTGGAATCAATAGCAAATTACATTGTTTCTTCTTCTAGAACAATCAATTCACTAGATGGGTCAAATCTGAGCTTAAACACTAACTCTTTATAGTCCCTTCCACTTATATTACAAGAAATTCAGGAAGGTTTAAAAATGCTTCAAAACAGAAAACCTGCAGGAATAGATGTGATTTGTCAAGAAACTACTGAAAAACTGTGAACCAGCTACATCTCACTGGCTTGCCTCATTCTTCAGCTCCATACTGCAATTCAGAAGGCTTCCTCATATATTCAAACAAATAAAATTCATTGCCTTGCTCAAACAAGGAAAACATCCAAATCTCCCATGAAGCAACCATTCAACAGCCTTACTCAGTGTCACTTACAAATTATTGGAAAGGCTTATTTTGAACGGAATACCCCTGGCAATCGAAGCTATGATGCCTGTTGAACCAGCTGGATTCCGTCCCAGTCGGAAGTGTAATGATCAGGTCCTGCCTCTCACCAGCTTCTTGGAAGTATAATATCAGAAGAAAACTAGATCTTTTGGAAGAATAAGACACAGTTTGAAGATATGGTGATCAAGGCAGTTGCTTCCAAAAAGATAATACCTTTACTGGAAAACATGTTGAGTAATCGCCTGTTCCAGGTGCACACTGAGCTCAGTAGTAGAAGATTTCATAAGCTAAATAATAGTCTACCCTAAAGCTCGGTTCTTTCCCCAATACTCTTTAATTTATTTACTCATGACCTGCCAGACACAGTCTCTCGCAAATATGTATACGGTGATGATATAAACCTCACAGTGCACAGAACTAACTTCGCAGAGGCTAAAGAAATCTGGGTCACAACCTTCAGGAAATGAATACTTACTTTTGAAGATGACGTGTTAAACCTAATTCACAGAAAACAGAAATAGCTACATTCCACCTAAGCAACAAACAAACAAAATATCAGCCAACTATAGCATTCAGAGACCAAATGTTGTTGTTTGTTTTGGAACCTTAGGGTACATTGACGTCTAGTTCATTAGTTTCCTGGCTAAAACACAGAATTACAATGTGGGTTAAATCTAACACAACTACCGTCTGCATGGCCAACTGTAAAGGAGATGGCCATACAGACAGCATAAAATACTGACAAAAATATCACCCACATGGTTGACTGTAAAGAGGTCAACTATGCAGACAACAGAAATGAGTAAAACACTAAAACAATGGCTGTAAAATGACCATTAACAAACAAACTAATAATACTGGCTGGTTGGCTGCAGAAGGGCCAACCAGTTTAAAAAAACATTCAACCGACAAACTGGTTGGCTGTAAAGAGGCCAGCCAGTTATAAAAAGTCAATCTTAACATAATAAAGGTTCAAACAATAAAGCCAGTATATGGATTGGTGGCTGCAGATAGACCAACAAACGAATCTAAAAACTAGACCGATGTACCCAAAATTTTAGGGGCGAAATCGGCCAACTTGCAAAATTTTAAAACCTTCGTCACATTGTTTAAAATAAGGGAAAAATCGTTGGCTAGGCCAACATCTTTCCTTGAGTCTAGAAACAACACACAATCAATTAAAATGTTGCGCACCATCAAATGTACACCACAAGCATCAAATTCCGGTGGGTCCTTTCGGTGGAGAAGAAACGTGTCAGAGGACAGTGCCCTATATGGAGGCGAGAAAGGGTAACTTCATTCCCCCTCGCCCACTGGAAGGAACTGCTACATGGCTGAATGGTCAGTTTGACCAGCCGGAGCTTATTATGCTCTACCTCCAGCCGCTGCCTCTACCAAACAACAAAAACAATTCTTTTTGCCGCCGAGGCAAGGTCGACTTTGGGACTGGCACAAAGTCAATTCTGACCTTGTTGCAGGCTAACTTGGCAGCTTCATCCACTGCCTCATTCCCCTGATTCCCACATGGCCCAGTACTCAGCAGAATAATACCTCCTTTCCATAGGATTGAAGGGAAAGGAGGACATCCTGGATGTCGTGGACCAGACGGTCTGCTGGGTACATGTTTAATAATGCCTGAATACAACTGAGTGAATCACAGCATATGATTTACTTCATATTGTGACATACTTTCATATGCTGGAGTGAATTTAGCAGGGCGAGCACTCGGCAATGTAAATGCTGCACCTACTATCCAACTTGTATTTGTAAGTCATTCAGGAAAATACTATGGACCAGCCAACTCCGTTAGCCTGCTTAAACTCATCCGTGTATACCACTGTAAAAACATGATGCTAATTTAAACTGTCTCTAAAAACATTAATAAAAACTTTGTCGGCGGTAAATGTTTTGTTATACCAGGACAATTCTAAAATTGTTCTGGGCCTCTTTAAAAGCCAGGGAGGAGATTTACTCCAACCTTAGTGATAAAAAGAGGGAAATTCAAACCCATACTCTTCTAAAATAGCCCTTGTATGGTAACTAAATGGTTTGGTTGCTCTTGAGCGATTAGTATATAGCCGTTCGAAGCTTGGGTGAGTAACCACATTGTACACGGTACTGCCAGGTGTTGTGGCAATGTGCAGGTAGTGTTGCACCATGAGGCGGATGGAAAGCGACAGCTCAACAGGCTCAGCACAGATGCTGGGAATCAGGCTGGTGCAGTAGGCACAAGTGGCGAGCCGAATTCCTGCATGGTGGACACTATCTAAAATGCGTAGATAACTGTCCTGTGTCAAACCCTATACTATACAACCATATTCCAGCCGCGACCGTACAAAGGCTATATAAAATTGTAGCAGGCAGGAATGATCAGTGCCCCATGACCTGCCACACAGACATAAAACATTCCATGCTTTTGAGGCTCTGGATTTCACATCATTAAGATGTGGCAGCCAGGTTAGCCTACTGTCTAAAATGAGGCCCAGAAACCGAACAGATTCTATAAAAGTTAAAACAGTGTTCCTCAAGGTAAGGTGGGGCTCTGGTAAAAGACTTCTACTATGAGTAAAAAGTACACATCGGGTTTTCTTGGCAGAGAAACGAAAACCGATGTGCACTGACCATTCATCCAAACCCGTTCAGTGCGAGTTGCAGCTGCTGATCAGTGCTTCTCAGGCTGGACGATGTACAAACAATTAAAAAGTCATCCGCATATAAGGGGTACCGTATGGGACTCCTTATAACGCTTCAGATACTGTTAACCGCAGTAGCGAAAAGGGTCACAGTTAAAACTGATCCTTGAGGAACACCATTTTCCTGAATAAAAAGATCAGACAATTCACTACCGACTTGGCACCAGAAGCAACGACCAGATAAAAATGATTTTAAAAAATGTGGTAGGTTTCCCCTAAAACCCCATTCGTGTAACTTTTAAAATAACATGCCGCCAGATAGTATCATAGGCCTATGCAATATTGAAAAATATCCCCACTAGATGTTGGCTGCGGATAAATGCATCCTGAATTGCCACTTCCAGCAGGATCGGGTTGTCAATGGTGGAATGGAACTTCCTGAATCCATACTGAAAGCGGTTCAGAAGGTTTTGGGATTCTCGACACCAGATAAGGTGGTGATTTACCATCCTCTCCAGTGTCTTCCCCATGCAGTTTGACAGAACAGTACTACGATAGCTATCTGGCAACAATTTGTCTTTCCCAGGTTTTGAAATAGGAATTAGTGTTGCTTCTTTCCACAAATTGGGGAAGTGTCCTTCAGTCCAAATATTGTTAAAAATATCTAAAAGGTACTCTTAAGCATCTTTACTAAGATGTCTCAGCATCTGGTACTGGACCTTATCAGGCCCTGGAGCGGTGTCATTGACACTGTTTATTGCAGACTCCAGCTACCATGATGAAAATGTTTTATTATACGCCTCTGATCCCGACGAATCGAAGTACAGCATGTGCCTTTCTGTAGCAATTCTTCATTGCTGGGCTCGAAGGTCCAAATTGGCAGACAAAGTGATGGCAGTGAAATTCTCCGCCATCAACTGGGCTATGTTGCAGATATACTGCAGATAGACTCCCATATTTTTGATGATGTAGTGGAACTAAGTATTTGTGCTAACAAAGTTCTGCCATGACCTTTTCTTGCTCTCCTTAATCACCCGACACACCTTAGCTCTTGCAATACGCAATGCTGCCAGGTTGTCGGATGTTGGAGACAACCTAAAACGATGCCCATCCACAACCCTGATAGCGGAGCGACATTCATCGTTCCACTAGCGTCCTTTGCAGCATTACGGAGCTTTTTGGCATGGAAATATCAGCTGCATGGTGAATCGCTTCTGTGAATGATCCACCTTCTGCTGTATACTATCTTGGGGCTACAGTACGACAGAATGTCGGAAGAGCTGCCAATCTGCATTGCTGACATTCCATTTGCATCGGGTGATTCCCCTTCTTCGCTCAACCCCTACATGCATTCATATAGGGAAGTGGTTGCTTCCATGAAGGTTGCGATCCATCTCCCACTGCATGGAGTCTGCAATTGAAGGAGAGCACAACGAACAGTCAATGGCTTAGGACGAACAGGAAGAGGTGGTGAAGTTGGTGATTTGTCCTGTATTCAGGATACAAACTTCCTCTTGCTCCATCAATCTACCAACTACTCATTCTCGGGGGCAATCAGTGTTCGAGCCCCACATCGCACTGTGTATGTTGAAGTCTCCTAGGAGGAGGAATGGTCAAGGAAGCTGCCGTAATATGTCAGAAAGGTCGTCATAATCGACGGGCGCATTCAGTGGTAGATAAATGGAGCTTATGGTACATTTAATAGGACCTTGTATCCTCGCTTTCACTGCTTGTAGACCAGGGGTGAGAGTGATGGGTTCTGAGTGGACAGTGTTTCGAGCAGCAAACACAGCCACTGTCCCCTTCGCTCGATCACCCTTGGTGTTGTTCTTTCGGTATATGTCATATCGTCTTAGCACTGGCTGGTGTGATGGTCTAAAATGTGTCTCTTGGAGACAGAGACCCAATGGATTGCTAAGAGTTGGACTTCCTCTTTGTGAGCCTGAGAACCATCAATATTCCACTGAAGTATGGGAGCCATCTTACCTATTTAACTTCACCCGCCCCAGTTCGGGTGGGTCCTCCGATGGTGACTGCTGAGGAACGGGACCAGGTTCGTCCATCAGCATTTGAACGTCTTCAGGGTCCGAAGACGAATATGAATTTGATAAGGCCTCAGAAACTGGACGATCTTTCCTCCACCGAGGCCTTCAACCCTTCCTTTCCCTGCCAGTTGGTGCCCTGGGAGGAGAAGAGTTGGGTCTGTATGTTTGAATTTTGGACCCCAAACTCTCTGCACTGTTTGCCATCTGCTATTGGCTGATGTCGTTGCCGGTACTGCTTCTGCTACAGGTGCTGGAGGAAACGTACTTGTACAGGCAAAAGTGGAGAGTGCTCTTACATCGCACCAGGGAAACTGGAGACGGAAAAAGATGATGATGACCTTTTAAGTAAAGCTAATAATTTTTCCTATCTCTCCTGTGAGATGGGTTTCGAAGGTTTAATAATTTTTGATGAAGGGGACAAGGAGTTAACCATATTACACAATTTGGAGCGATCTGCAACATCAGTGTCAGAAATCCCAGCAGAGTCCAAATATTTTTGTACCTCATTGAGCCACATGCTTCCTGACTTAGAGCTTTTGATAAGTGAGAAGACCTGTTTGTCAAGCCTGTTGCTGTCCATCTCAGAAGATGTCCGTAAAACTTCAGCCACCTATATTACATGCTGGTGTTAGCTGTTTCCAACAGTTGGTACAATTCCCAGTTCGCTTTCAGTCAGCAGGTTCTATCTGAGAGCACTCTTGGCCCATGAATTTTCCACAAGATAAGTCTTTCTGCTTTTTCTAGATCATCCATAGTGCCTTTCCTATTCATCAGCAAGGTCTCCAAGGCATATAAGAACTGATGCTGACAACAGTTATTTAATGACAGATTTTAGCATTCTTCGAAATACACATCTTGATGCAATGATTTTGCGACAGCCGATATGCTGCGTTGAGTTTAGCATATCGAAGATGGAGGTTCCATCTCTACCATTGGAGTGGACCCATTCACCAAGCAACTGCAATTGATCAACTTTTCCAATCTTGGTCATCAAAGTCGCTTAGCCAGTGTATCAATGTTGTTGTTGTGGCTTTAGGGCATGTCGACAGTGAGGTCATTAGTGCCCTAACAATAACCAGCTAATACAGTGGCTTGTAAATATACTAAAATAATGTTATCTTGGTTGTCCGGGTTGAACCGCGTCAATTTATCAAAATCATTTTGCGGCCTTCTTCAGAGGACTGTCAAGGCCGAGATCACTGTCGCCTATATATAGCTCCCAGAAAGCGCGCTAACCATTTGGAGTGATGTCACTCCAAACAATCCACCTCCCAGCACAAGTAGTCCACTATTGAAGGAAAGCAAAGAGAAAGATCAATGGCAGAGGACGTACTAGTAGCAGTAGTGAAGTGTGTCATTTGGCTGGTATTAAGGACACATACATCCTCTTCCTCCAGGAATCTACAAATTTCCCGACCTCTGGGGAAATCGGTGGTCGACCCCCACAACGCACCGTCCGCATTGAAGTTTCCTAGCAGGAGAAAAGGCCAAAAGATTTGCCACAATAAATCAGCCAGTTGACCGAAATCAACTGGTGACCCCGGCGGTAGATAAACGGAGCATACTGTCATTTGTACCGGTCCATGAATTTTGGCAGCTACTGCCTGTAGGTTAGAGGTGAAAGCAACAAGTTCTGAGTGAACAGTGTTCCATACAAACACAGCCACTCCTCTCTTCGCTCTATCATCCTCGGTACCATCATTTCGGTAAATGTCATAGCCTCTTAGCATAGGTTGGTGTGTTGGTCTTAAATGTGTCTCTTGGAGACAGAGACACAAAGGATCCTCTTTGTGATCCATAAAACTGTTAATGTTCCACTGGAGTATGGGAGCCATCCTACCTGTTTAGTTTCACCCGCCCCAGTTCTGGTGGGTCTTTGGTCTCTGCCTGCTGAGGAATGGGACCAGTATCATCCACCAGCATTTCAGATTCTTCTGGGTCCGAAGAGACAGACATCTCCAACTCAGTAAACTCACCAAACACCTCTTTGACTTTTTTCCTCCTCACCCTCTTTCCATTTTTTCCCCTACTACCAGGTTGCCTGGGACAGGACGAAGAGCGGGATTTCACAAACTGAGTTGGGTCTGTCTAAACTTCAGGTCCTGGATCTTCTGGTTGCCTCCATTAACAGATGTAGCGGATGGTGGTGCTACTGCTGTCAGAGTGCAGGGTGGAATTGGAAGTGCTGCTACTTTGACTGCTACTGCTGGTGGATCCTTTGTGTCTGCTGCTGGAACGGTCGAGGTCGCAGATGTGCTACTACCGACATCCACGGTCTTAGTTGTAACGACCTTAGCAGATTTCACACCGCATTTGTACTGACATGAGCACGTTGTGCTTGTGCCTATGTCTGCAACAGACATCTGGGTAGCAACACTCTGTTTCCTGACAGGAGTTGAAGCCATCTTAGCAAAACTGATTGCAAAAATGGGAGCAGAAAGTAATTTAACTTTCTTTTTCACTTTACCGTATAGTAATAGCTCTTTGGTCTTCAACTCCTGCATCTTGTGCTCTTCAAGATACACCTGATGCTTACTACTCCAGGTGGGGTGCGAACCGGAGCAGTTGACGCAAACCTGTGGGAGCGTATAACTAACACCAGGCTCATGAGCGCCCCTGCCGCACTTGCCACAGATTGGGTTGCCTTTACACGTAGCCGTCGTATGTCCGAACCACTGAAACTGAAAACAGCGCAGAATATATGGGCGGACATTCAGGTTAATATACCATGCTTTAATGTTCTTTGGTAGTACTGGAGTGTCAAACGTCAAGACGAAGGTGGCAATCTTTTCAATACTACCATTTACCCTTCACGTTATCTGGTGTACCTCGACCACTTTCTGATCTTTCCACTCCTTAACGAGTTCCTCAGTCCCTATGTCTATGATGTCTCGGCAGGTGATAACGCCTTTGCTGCAGTTAAGGGATTTGTGACGTTCGCTTTTAACAGAAAACTCCTTGAGCTTCTCACAGTTAAGGATCTGGGATGCCTGCCTACTGGTAGATGTTTCCAGCAGCAGTGTAACGTTCCTCAGTTTCTTTACTGACTTTTGAGTGCCTAAAAGACTCTCTAAACCTTTACTGATATAGAAGGGGGATACCTTTTCAAAGGTCCCCTCTACTCTCTGCATTACAATTAAAGCATTCTGTAGCACGAACACTTCCCTGTTACTATCCTCTTCAGAAACTGGGGGGCTATTCTCCCTAACACACTTCTTAGTAATATGGGTGGAACCCTGAGGCCTGCCCCATCCACAAGAAGTGGAATTATCTAAATTTTTTGTTGATTTTTAGTTGTTTTCTTGGAATTAGAAGAATTAATTTTTGGACACGAGTAAGGGAGGAAGTGTCCGGGGGGCACACCTCCATAGCTTATTTCCCCAGGCTAATACAACAGGGGTGTGCAGGTGCCCCTGAGGTTGCACGCTAGCAAGTGATCTCCCTCACCACCCATTCACCTCCTCAGCACATGTCTGACCTTGAGGTTGAGGGGTCTTTTATAGAGGTTTGTTCTGTCCTCACGATCCGGGCGATAAAGCCAAGATCCCCTTTCTCCTAGGCACGCAACGTTCCACCGTCACAAACTACAGCGATCATTGAAGCATGGTAGAAGTTTACAGTGTGGGAAACTTGTGGCACTCACAAGTTTCCAGCTCGGGGCCCTGCAGGTTCACCAAACCCGTACCTGGCACTTGCGTACCAGGCCCCTGTGGGGTCAACTCTCATAGTACTTGGTCTGTTCGTATGATATCTGTAGTCATGTCTGCTCTGCTATCTCGTGTAGGGTTTGAATAACAATGGCAGACCGAGCGTGGTGGTGTAACGGATAGCGTTCTGGCCTTGCATTCGGGAGGACGGCGGTTCGAATCCCCATCCGGGCATCCAGATTTGGGTTTTCCATGGTTTCCCAAATCACTCCAGGCAAATGCCGGGATGCTTCCTTAAAAATGCCATGGCCAAATTCCTTCCCATTCCATGCCCCCATCCTTTCCCATCTCTAAAGACCTCGCTGTTGAGAGATGTAAAGCAGTTGAAAAAAACAATGGCAGACTCATTAGAATAATTGGATAGGATTGCAATGTCATTTGCAAAGTCAGGCTCCTGATTTTGATCTTTCGTGTTCTGGCTCCAATTGTGATTGATTTGATTCCAATTTTGTTTAGTGCAGGTTCCTAGGTTCTGATGACGTTGTTGAGCACCAGATTGAACAGAATGGGTGAGAGGCCATCTCCCTGTCTCACTCCAGTTGTGATTATCAAACCCCAAGACAGTTATCCTCTAAATTTCACTATGGAAGAGATGTCTGTGAGAGTTTCTTTAATGAGTACGTGTGTTTTATAATCTACACCAGCTAGCAGATATAAAAACAATTCTCCAATTAAAACACATGAGAAGTGTGAAAGTCACTACAATTTTTGTTGACTGTTGACTGTCAAATACTCTTCACAGTGCTGCGAGAGCTTATTCGAGGATCTTCTCCCTGATATTCACCAATCATTTGGCCACACTGATTCCACACATTGTCATGTAGAATCCTAGACAGAACTTTGTAGGCTACTGGTAACAGCAATATTTCCCGATAATCGTTGACATCACCTCTGTCTCCTTTTTTGTGCAGTGGGTGTATTAGTGCCGTCCTCCAGTCGTCAGCTATCCTTCCAGTGTCACAGGAGTAAGTCAGGATTCGGTGTATGGCCTCTGCGATAGAACTTCCGCATGCTTTAAGGGCTCTGCAATGATGCCATGTTCTCCAGGTACCTTCTTATTCTTGAGGCATTTGATGGCAGCAGTGACTTGCGGCAAACTAGGTGGTTCAGAGGGGGATTGACATGCATTGTATCTCCCAAAGGTAATCTTTCCTTGGGCTCTTGGCAATTGAGTAATTGAGTAATTCATCGAAACAGTTTGCCAGAAGATCCACATGTGACTAACTGGATTCTTGAAGCGAAAAATTGGTGGATTATACCCTGAGAGCTCCTCTTTGAACGCCCGGTAGAAATTGCTGGTGTTGTACAGCCTGAATTCTTCATGCAATTTCTCCAAGCTCGAATGATCGTAAGATCTCTTCACATGCCTAATGTTCTTTGCAGGCTGTCTTCATACCTTTGCAAAATCTTTTTGCTTACTCAAGGCTATGGCTCTCATTGACTGCACGGTCACAATCAGTATTCCACCATCTGTGACATCGCTTCCCTTGCGGTTGGTCGAGAGTATTCATGGTTTCACATACTGCAGAATAAACTCATAATTTTAATATAGGATTTAATTTCATTTCCCCATCGTATTTGTATTCCAGTATTAGTACACTGTAAAATTATTTCTGCCTCTAAGTTAAATGTTTAATTCACACACATTTATTTGCATTTTTTCTCCACTGACCTAAAACTTTAAGCATCAGAGACATTTAACTTCTGATGTGAACAAACTGTAGTCCAGATTTCATGTTAAATTGCTGGTCCCTAAGGAAAGGAACTGACTGTCCTCCATGGTTCACTGGCTTCATACTCCTTCATTGGAATGATACAACAAACTTTCAAATTGTGGACTAAGTTAAGTTTTAAGTGATACTAATATTGTCATTGGCTTCTTTCCTTTTCTATTTCTTTTTAGTTGGATAAATGTTAATTTAACCTTTTTATGAAGGCATAAATTGTGATATATGTGACATTGAATTGATCTATTGGAAGTAGACCTTCTTATAAAAATTGAAATATATAAATTTAGTTTTTCAGTTTTTTACTGCAAGCCAAGAAAAAAATCCCTCTTTTATAATTATAAAGACTGTAACACATCTTGGAATTTCGAATAACGAAATTAGTTGCTGAGATAGCAAGTTCAGTTGAAGTATATGGGACCATCATTTTAAAGTCATTTTTATAGTCAATTTTGATATTTCCCAGTAATATGTCCTATATAAGCATTTATTCAAGTATGAACAGTAAATTCAATAGTTAAATTAATTTAAACAGCTATTAAGAAACTTAACCTTAGATTTGAATTTAATTTCACTAAATCAATATATTTCTTTAGTTCAAAAGATGTTTAGGTAAATAGATAGCCAGAAGATGATTAATTTTGTTGTTAAAAGATCCTACTTAGAGTCTGAATATGTTTAAAAGTGATTTGCCGGTTTAGAATTTTATCACGTAATTTTACACTCCAAACTCGAAGTATTTAGCTATCAGAAAACAGTTAGGAAATCAAGTGATAGATAGAAAGCATCGTAATTTCGGTTTAAATAACATATTAAAATTTTAAAGAGATTCATACATTCTAAAGACCGTTTTTGAAAATAATTTGATATACCTAGACATGTGATTCAGGTAAAAGTTGGAAATTTCAGTCTTTTTCAGGAATTCATGAAAAGAAATTATACTCAGAGTAAAGTTTATTTAAATATAAAGGTTTCTGAAAAAGTTCTATTTCAAAGTATTAAAGCATTTAATTGTAATAAAATAAAATGGGTTTTGGCGCGAGAAAGCGCTTGGACGAAATGATGCAATTGCTCAGCATTCGTCTGGAGTGAAATTTAGAAAATTCGTAATAAATCATGGAATAGACTTAGAGATTCCAAATTTTTACAGTAATAGTTTTTTCATTAGGGAAATTTGTTTAGAGTTATTTTCAAGTCGATATTTGGAATATTTCAAGACATTAAAGTTGTTTTCGAACTTTAGACCACTTTCAAAATTAGGTAAAATTCTTTATTTAATATCAGAGAATAGATGAGCAATAGGAGAGTAGAATTAAATTTGTTTCAGCTCAATAGGAGCAATATTTCGAAAGTTATGCAATCACATCTTTATTACTCTTTTCTGGCTAAACTATTAAAGTTACAAAAATTTTTATAATAACTTAATTTGACGTTTGTAACAATATCTTGCTACTACCAAAATTTCAGAGAGCTAGGATGATTTTTATTTTCGTGATCAAATTAGATTTCGTAACATTTGTCTGAAACTGATCAGCTATCCTATAAAGTACATGGGAAAATCAAGATAAGGAAGTTCTCACGGTCCAATCCTATATATACCCCCTCCAGAACCTACTCTCGCCCCATTCAAGAAGCAGCAGTTAGTCGGTATAGACGCATTATGTAGTAAGGTGGCCAGCTCTGGGCTCGTGGCGCGGCAAACTGCTAGTTTGTTTAGTATCGGTTGAATTTTGTCATCATGGGTGGAGTTTTATCTTGAAGAACTCATGAAGTAAAGAAATAATGGTAGCGTGGGGTTTGGTCTTGCTCGAATGGTCAGTCGAATCTGTGAAATAAATTTGGAAAGGTTGTCTGATTGTCTGTGCAGTTTTCTGACTTTGTAGCATTTTCAAAGAATATATTCATCTTACTAGAACTGAACAATCTTCATTGAACTTTCACCTTTCCTTAGTTTCTGGTTAAAACTATGGTGGCGACTGTGTTTAAAGCTAAGTCAGAACTGTATCACCTTAGGTTTGCACGATCACCGTTAAGATTCAAGTTTGTGCACACACCCCACTGCAAGCTTAGGTCTTACAAGACAAAAGCATCTAAACTACAAATGATTATTGTAAAGATGCTTGAGGCTAGGTGTCAGAGCCATTCATTAAATATTACACCATATGCAACACAGATTGGATCACATCAGTGATCATTACGGTCCATAAAAAGGAAGAACACAATGCTTAAAGAACTACAGGACTTTTTCATAAATATTATATGCCAGCAAAATCCTTTTAAACATTATCCGAGAAAGACTAAGATACTGTCCAGCAATGGAAACACCACAATAGGATGCAAGCTTTGTGAAAAACACACCTGAGCAGATCATAATATATACTTTTGATTGAAACAATTCGGACACGTATCTGAAACCGTACACTTTATCAGTGTCACTTTCCCTTTTACAGGACATTAATATGAAGTGGCTGTATAACAGATTTAACTCTGCTGAGAGACTTTCAATAATGTGTCTGGATGTTTGTGGAAGAATGGTAGCCCATTCTTCCTCAAGAGCACGTACGAGAGATGGTAGCGATATTGGACACTGGGGTCTGGAGTGACGTCAATATTCCAACTCATCCCAAAGGTGTTCCATAGATTCTGGTTGGCACTTTGGCCTGGCCAGCTCAATTCAGGAACGTTATTGTACACAAACCAGTGCCTCCAACATACAGCTTTATGACAGGGTGCACTGTCATATTAATACAAACTGGTGATCTAAGATACACAGTACTCAATTGTTTAAAATGTGTTTATATCCTATTGCATTAATGTTTCCATAAGTGCAATAAGGGACCAGATCCTAATCACAAAAAGACCCCCAACCCATAACATCACCTCCTCTGTACTTCACTGTTGGCACTATACATCCAGGCTACCCAACCCCAGGCCAGCACATTTGGATTTGCCCGCCATCGGAAGCAGTCTAATATATATGCTAGCTCAAAAATGTCTGAAAGATCTCATTGATGCTTTTTACCATAATTTGAAAAAAAACCTCTGCAAAGTTCTCATTAGTGGTTGTTTTACTTTTTATTGTAATAAAACTGTGTTACATGTATCTTCGTTATATTTAAATATCTATTGTAACGGGGTGTAGTAAAGACTAGCCTCCTCATGGTACACCCTGGAAACGTGCTTGTACAGCTAAATAGTCTACACAGTACTATTGTAATTATAGGCTAGTATTATATGGCTTGCAGTATGACTTAGAATCAAAATTGTGACCCGCAGGCTAACTTAGAATCGAAATTGTGGCCCCGTCTCCAAAATTGGTTGGGCAGCCCCACTATACATAATGGCAGGTAACATTTTGAAGACTTATCACCAAACCCAAACCCCTCCATGGGTTTGTAACAGAATCTATCATGATTCATCACTCCAAATCACTCTTTCCAGACATCCACTGTCCATTGGTTTTGCTCTTCAAAATGCCAATCTTCACTTGGCACTGACTACAGAAATTTTTCACTGTTAAGCAGCAACTCAAACCCATTCTTTATAACTCCTGATGCACATTTATTGTGTGTGTTGGAATGTTGATAGCACTTTGGAACTCATGAGTGATTGTTTCCACCGATTTCTTGTTATTTTTTTTTTTTCAGTCATACTCTGCAAAGTTTGACAATCCTCATCCATTATTAAATGAAGTACCTGGTCTTGGTTTAGTTGTTGGTGTTCCTTTGCATTTTACTCTACATTCACTTCATCAACAGTCATCTTGAAACATCTCCAATCAATTTGTTACTCAGGTGACATCCAATGACTAGTTCGTAGTCAAAGTCAGTGAGCTGACGTTTTTGAGATGTGGCTATAAAGAAGAATACTGCAAATTTTGTGGATGGTAAAAAGAACCAACATATGCATTCTAAAAGAACTGAGCCAGTACCAATTTCACCGATACCAAGTGCAAACTATACCATCTTTATTTAAATCTTCCTATACAAACTAGAAAAACTTGGATGCAATGTAGAAAGAATATACATGCTGAGTACAATCTGAGATGAGTACACAACTTTAGGAAGCTAAAGATTCAAAAACATCCTGAGTCAACAAGAATAGAGACAAAAAATACAGTTAAAAAACCTAACAGGTGAGCATTTGGATCCTACGACCAATTCAGTGCAGCCTAAAGGTCTCAACTTTGCCCCTATGCTATCCCCTTATACTTATTGTCAGTCATGCCATTGAATTTGGAAACACTATTTTGAAAGATTTTTACTTACCAACAAACATTAACACAGACACGAAAATCCTCACAATCAACAATCGCAGACATAATAACCTCACTCCACTAGAAAACTATCAACTTCAAAAAGCAATAAAAATGTCAAGCAGGTACTGAATGACCACATAAACCTAACAAACCAAAAACTTCTCAGACTGGTATAAACAAACATTAACAATATAGAAAGGAAACTAAATAAGAACAAAAAATAAATAAACTTAATAGATAAATGCACTACAGAAAGAAAAGTACAAAATGAACAGTAAATAAATAAACCCATCAGATACATGCATTAACACACTAATATAAAATTAGAAACAAAATAGCAAAACATCACGCTCCCAAGCAATTTCAAAACTAGCGCTGTCAGTGTACCACCATCGTGCAATTTAAAAAAAAAAAAAAAAAATGGCCACAGTAAACAAGTGAGTAGTGGCAGACACAATGTTTACATTCAGTATGAAGCAGAAATGACAAATGGCTTTAGCGGCAACATGCTTTGGAGTGAAAGCAGAGATGTGTGGTTACGAACCCGGAAACCAATAATGTAAGTAGTAAGTTGTAAGTTGTAAATAATCAGAAAATGTTTTCAATTTAGAATTATGTAATACATCATATAATAAGTTTGTAAACTCAATGTAAAATTTAAAATAGATTAATTGCTGATGATGCCTTGATGAGAGGTGAAATGCGTATGGCATTAAAGTTTAGAAAAACAGTTGCATTGGTGTTATTTTATCATTTAATTTACCAAGAAACTGCAGAAAAATGGCCAACAACAACAACACTGATTTATTTTGAAAGAACATCAGTGATGGCCAAAACAGATAAAGAGGCACTAGAAACTGCTTAAATCCCTAACAACATCAACAAAGAAATCGACATAAAACTGCATGATGTGTTTCCTGCATTCCTGCAAAGAGTAAAAAAAATGCGTGTTGAGCCTCACTGAGTGGCCCAAAACCACATTACAGCTGTGCTCTTCTGATTAGCCGAACCATTCAAACCTTCCACAAGATCATTGGTTGTGCTTACAAGAGAATGTTACTGTTATAATATGACTAGCTGACCCGGCAATGCTTCGCTATTGCTAAACTTGAGGTAGATTAAATGAATACATTTGAACGTTTGTATTTAGTAAAGATTAGATATTTATGTATAAATTGTAGTTACTGTTTTATTCAATTTCTAATTTATTGCACTGGTTGTGGATATGCAATGTTTTTGGTGATTCCAGTTACACTGGCAAAAATTAAGGTGATGTAAAGGGAAAGAGGGGTTGTATTTTTTGGAAACCATATCCAGGCAGTATGCAAATTTCCATCAAAATAGCATAAAAGATGTGGATTTCACTAAATTAGGGAGACGTGAAAGGGATTATGCAGTACTTTTCAATTCGTTTTAAAGTATTTGTACAAATTTTGGTCTAAATATGATTAAATCTGGGTACGTTTAAATTAAGGGTTGTTAAGTATTGGGGGAGGTCGTTTTACTGAATTTTTATTTCTTATTAACCTTAGGTTTCACAGTAATAGGATAAAACATGTGGGTTTGAATAAAAACCATTGGAAATTCAGAGGGGAGGTTGTAAAAGGGGAAAGGGATGGAATTTGGCAGAGATATGATTTTTCTGTTTGTTTTAAAGTACACGTTAGCAAAGTTCCTTCAAAATCGTGTTACAATTCTAGCATTATATAAGAGACATTCACAAAAATTTCAGGGATATAAAAGCGAATAGGGGTTGAATTTTTTAACCCATTTGTAGACAGTATTTTTATACTTGTTTTAAAGTGTATCTGTGCCAATTTCCATCAAAATCGGATAAAATCTGTGTATTTTTTAAATTATGGGGTGCTAGGGGGAAGAGTGGGTTGTTTTGGGGTAGAACAGGTGAGAGGAGTTGGGATTTTGTAAAACTAATGTCTACAGTATTTTTCAATTTTTTAAAATGGTATATGTATACAAAGCTCCTTTGAAATCTGATATAAGTGTGGGTTTGTGTAAAGGTTAAGGGGTGGGAAGAGTGAAAGGGGATGCATTTTTGGAAACCAAATGTAGGCAGTATTTTTCTGTTTGTTTTAAAGTATATGCGTTCAAATTTCCAACAAAATTGGATATAATCTGTAGGTTTTTAAATTATGGGCTGCTAGAGGAAGAGGGGGTGGTTTTGGGGTAGAATTGGTGAGAGGGGTTGGGTTTATGTAAAACTAATGTGTACAGTATTTTTCTATTTTTTTTAATGGTACGTATATGCGTGTAAAGTTCCTTCCAGTGGGGGTTTGTGTAAAAGATAAAGGGTTGGAAGGGTGAAAGGGGATGCGTTTTTGGAAACCAAATGTAGGCAGTATTTTTCTGTTTGTTTTAAAGTATATGCGTTCAAATTTCCATCAAAATCGTATAAAATCTGTAGGTTTTTAAATTATGGGGTGTTATGGGGAAGGGGGGTGGTTTATGGAAATTTTGTTTCTTAGAACCCATCCCGGACGCACACTTGACAACTCACCAAAGTTGATGACTGGCTGTGAAATCGGATCAAAGGTTTAGTAGCGCATAGAGAAGATACAAAGAAAAGTACATTCATTAAGGGGGTGGGAAGGGGGAGAGGGGTTGTGTTTTTTGAAACCATATGTAGACAGTATTTTTCTGTTTGTTTTAAAGTTAATGTGTGCGAATTTCCATCAAAATCGGATAAAATCTGTGAGTGTTTTAAATTATGGGGTGCAAGGGGGAAGAGGGGGTGGTTTTGGGGGTAGAAATGGTGAGAGGTAAAACTAATGTCAACAGTAATTTTCTATTTTATTAACATTATGTGTGTGCAAAATTCCTTTGAAATCTGATAAGAGTTTGTGTAAAAATCAAGGGGTGAGAAGGGGGAAAGGGGGTGTGTTTTTGGAAACCAAATGTAGGCAGTATTTTTCTGTTTATTTTAAAGTATGTGTGTTCAAATTTCCATACAAATTGGATAAAATCCATTGGTTTTTTTCAGTTATGGGGTGTTATGGGAAAGAGGGGTGGTTTTTATGGAAATTTTATTTCTTAGGAACCACCCCGGACGCGCACTCGACAACTCACCAAAGTTACACCGTAATCGGATGAGTTGTTTAGGAGCGCATAGAGGACAGACAGACAGACAGACAGATATTGATTTTTATACAATAAGATATCGAAATAAATTGTTTTAGTGTTAGTCTCAATGCTGTCCATGGATATTGAATATTCTCTGTGGTGAATAAAACAAAAGATGCTTGTTGCATTCTTGCTGAACTGTGAAATGGATGATTTTTATTAGGTTATGGGCCCAGACTGTCACCCAGAGTAATTTTCTTTGTCATTCTAGTAAACAGAACACGGAAAAGTCACAAGGTTCTGTCCTAGGACCTCTCCTCTTCTTGTTGTACATCAATGACCTTCCTGGAAACTTATCCCACAAAGTTAAGAGTGTTTTATTTGCACATGACACTAACCTGACTGTGAGAAAAACACCAAACAGCAATCTAGAATTTAATGCAAGTGAAGTACTTAGTGAAGTAACAAATTGGTTTAAGGCAAATTCATTAAAATTAAATTTTTAAAAAAACACATTACATTAGGTTTAAAACAAAAAAATATGCATAGCCAGATTTACAAGTAAGCTATAAAAATAACACAATATTAGAAACAAAGAGTATAAAATTCCTTGGTATTAAAATAGATGAGAAACTCTGTTGATATGAACATATCACTTCACTACTGTAGAAGTTAAGTAGTGCTACCTTTGCAATACGAACACTTTGTATAACAGCAGATCTAGAATTAACAAAACAGGTGTACTCCTCATATTTTCATTCAGTGATGTCATATGGCATAATCTTTTGGAGAAACTCTTCACACAGTAAAAAAGTTTTCATAGCACAGAAAAGAGCTAGGATGTTGTGTAGGGTACAACCAAGAACTTCTTGCAGACAACTTTTTAAAAAACTCAATATTCTTACAATAATTTCTCAGTATATACTTTCTCTCATGTGCTTTGTCATAGATCATTTTAATCTGTTTACTTCTAATTCACAGGTTCACAATTTCAATACAAGAAACAGAAATAACTTGCACAAAACACAAAAATCTCTGTCATTAGTACAAAGAGGAGTTAATTATTCTGGTATACATCTGTTTAATAAACTTCCCAAGAGTATAAAACAGTCTGCAGATAATGAAGATATATTTAAAGAAAAACTGAGAGTTATCTTATTGGCAACTCCTTCTACAACATTCAAGAATTTGAACAAATTAATTAATTGTATTCAATATGACTTTTGCAAAATTCAGTTGTAAAAATTAATGTTTATTGTTATTCTCTTTCTTTGTCTATGGAACATGTTCTTGTTTTACTATGATTATGACATATATTGTATGTATGTGTATTAACCATGACATGTTTCACATCCCAGAGGTCCTTCCTCAGCAGGGATCCATGAAACAAGATTGATAAATAAAAAAATAAAAATAAATTATATTATAAATAATTAGTTACAGTCTTGAAGATAGCTTTTAATTTTGTAGTTAACATGCCTAAGTTTAAAGGCAGAGACAACTACGATGTGTGGGCTTTTACAGTGGAGAATATGTTGGTGTTAGAAGGCATGTCCAGCATAATAAAGGAAAAAGGAAGTACTAGCACCACAGACGCAGATGATGCAAAGGCGAAAGCGAAGCTGATTCTTACAATTGATCCAGATTGTACTGTATGTGCATATAAAGCAAGCTAAAACAACGAAGGAGCTATGGAGGCAGCTTAAAAACTGTGTTTGACAATTCCGGGTTTACACTAAGAAAACCTTACTTCATCATCTTATATCAATCAGGCTTGATAATTGTGATTCAATGACATCATATGAGACAGATATTATTGATACATCGCAAAAATTAAGTGGAACTGGATCTGATAGAAATGACAAATGGATTGGCTCATTGTTACCGACAGGTTTACCAGAATGATTTTCACCTATGATCAAGGCAATTGAACATTCCAGCATTCTTATTACAGCGAAAGCCATCAAGACAAAATTGATCGATACAGAAATGTCAGACTCGAATGAATCAGAGACAAAAAGCAAAGATTGGCTGAACCATAAAAGCAAAACTGCCAACAGACAAAACAAAGCTGAAATTATGTCATGGAAAAGTCAAATGTTAAAATGACAGGAGTTAAATCCATCATTTGTTACAGGTGTTAAGGAGTGAGCATTACAGGAATCAATGTCTATTGCTGGTTAAATCAGATGAACCTAAGCAATCAAATGTGTTTAGTGTTGTTTTTCTATCCAGCAAGTTTGGTAAATAAGATTGGTATAGTGACTCCGGCACAAGTTCCTCTTATGACGAGGAATGAACAATGGATAAGAAATGCACTGTATTTGTCAAATTCACCAGAAATTACTGTCACTGACAAAACCAAAGTACCTGTGTTGTGTACCGGAAATGTAGAAATAACTACAGATTTTGGTTTATGATATTACTGTAATCAATTCATTGTCGTGCCAAGTCTGACAACTAACCTCTTGTCAGCGAGGTGAATTCATAAAGAATGGTAATAAAGTTCATTTCAATTCACAGAATTGTTTCATACATAATATATATGGTGAATTGTGGCTGTAGGAGAACTTATTTGTGGTGTTTACAATTTAAAGGTAAGACACAACATGAAAAGTGACCACAGTTTATTGGCTGCTCCTGTGTTAACTAGTGTTTCTATGTGCATCAAATACTCAGCCATATAAAGAACACAGAAGAAAATGTGAAAAATAAAAAACTGAATTGAATAAAGAAAATAAATATGAAGACATAAGTGTTTCAGTGGGGAATCTGGTCACAAAGGACAGTTGACAGTAAAAGAAAACCAAAAAATTACTGAATTCATCTCAATCAAACTATGCTGAAGTAGAAGGTCAAGATAATTTGGAAGAAAGTAGTGCAGTTGAGAGTGTGGAGATTAGGAAATTGTCCAGAAGGGAATTATAGCAGTCCTTAATTTCTGATGTCATTTTCCATCCTCACACTGCACACCCATCACTGGCCAGCACAATAGTTTCATATATATTTGTAGACCTTATTTTTTTAAAAAATTATTATTATTATTTAATATATTATTTCAATGATTATTATTATTATTTCACAATATTTTTTGGATTTATACTTGTGGTTATATTATCATTGGTCCCCCCACCACCTCTGATGGTCAGTTTCATTCTATGAGTGGCTGCGTCACCACAAGGCTCGCTCGAGCTCAGCCACTTTCTTCCTTTAACTTGAAAAAGGTTTTAACCCAAAATATTGTATTTTCTGTATGTGTGTGTTGTTTTGTGTTGCTTCTGCCCTCCTCTCTTCAACTTTGGTGAGTGTTGGGTTTAAAAAAATTTATACTAATTTGTGAGCAATTTTATCATAAATTTCTCAGTTTCCTGACAGATTCTAAATATCTCCTGCAGCAGAAGCTGCAAATTACTCAATATGCCATAAAAATGTGAGCATTAATTTTTATGTGAACTATGATCAATGAAAAGATCATTTTTAATTTCTCAGCTTATCAATGACACATCAAAATGAAACATACTATTTTACCCATGAACCACCAGCTGCCAATTAGTTGAAACACAATAAAACAACCAGTAGTTTTAGCTTGAATCTTATTTATCTGAATAGATGGACACAAATTTGTAAACTTTTTATGTCATACGGTTGTGCCTGTAAACACCATAGGTGGGGGTTTCACTAGGCATGGCCTACACCTAAATAGAAGGGAAGGGAGTACTTTCTGAGTTGTTAGCTAAAGCAGTGAGGGAGCCCATTTCCAGTGATGATGGGGTCAGGACTGTGCCTTTTTTAGGTTAGGGGCTGCTGGTGAAGGGATGGAAATAGATATCAAAGTGATACTGATTGTAGATCCACGATGAGAAGATCATAGATGTTAAAGAAATAAATGAAGTTGCTGAAACAATAACTGGCTGGGGTAAATCTGGGAAAGAGGAGATAAATGCTGAAAATATAAAGCCGGTAATAAGGGTGTTAATGGTAAACTGTAGAAGTATAATGAACAAAGTAATCGAATTTGCAAACTTAATAGAGATACACGAACCACAAATAATAATTGGGGTAGAGAGTTGGTTAAAAGAAGAAGTACTAGACAGTGAGGTTTTTCCTGATGGTTACAGAGTGTACCGCAGAGATAGAGGAGCAATTGGTGGAGGAGTCTTCATACTAGTTAGCAAAAACTACCACAGTTCACTGGCATTCATAGATCAAGACCATGAGTTACTTGGGGTAGATTTCTGGGGTAATAAAAAAGAAAAAATCAGGGTGTTGGCTGCTTACCGCAGTGGAAGAATGACAGATGAAGATGAGGCTCTTGGGGAGAAATTAAATTCATACTCAGATTTCAGAGGTGAGAATAGAATGGTCATTATTGGTGGGGATTTAAATTTACCAGGTGTAAACTGGGAAGGAAATAAGATTAATAACACACGGGAACAAAGATTTGCAAATACCTTAATAAGGGAAGGAGGATTTACACAAGTGGTAGAGCAAAACACTAGGGGCAAAATATTTTGGATATATTCCTAATAAAGCCCGATGATAACCTCGTGGGGTGTCAAGTAACGGAAGGAATAAGTGATCATGACGCAGTTCTGATGGATATTAGAGGATTCAGTGAACCAGCAGCCAAAACTGAAGGGGGAAATAGGTACAATTATAAAAAGGCACAGATTTCAAATTTGAAGAGATATTTCAGAGAACGTTTCAGCAAATGGAAGGAAGGCACAAGTACAGTAGAGTCAAGGTGGGAAGAGTTCAAGGAGATAATAAGAAAGGGGGAAGAAAAATTCATTCCAAAGCAGAAATAAAGAGAAGTAGAGAACCTGTGTACTATAATAGGGAAGTGAGGAGGTTAAAGAGGTTGGTACGAAGAGAACATAACAGAGTTAAGAGACAGCAGGGTAGTAGGGAATATTTGAAAACAACTAAACAAGGACTTAATAACAGCAAAGAAAGTGGCTAAAGATGGGTTTATGAAGAGTATTGTCA
>JARYHS010008075.1:141958413-141982527 GCA_031002005.1 Vandiemenella viatica
AAACATCTCAACTTCAGATTTTTGGTCAAAAGGTGAGGGACCCTTCTGGAACACACTTTGCGGAACAGTAGGTGTTTTGTGATGATTGCTTGACAGCTCCCATAACTGATTCCAACTTGTTCTGCAATTTCTGATACTCTCGCCCGTCGATCGATGTCAATAATGTCTTTAACTGCACGAATTTTTTCATCTGTAACGCTGATTTTCCACGCGTTCTCGTCCTTCCTTGAACTTTTTATGCCAGAAATACACACGGGTCCTAGACAATGTTTGATCACCAAACTGTGCAGTCAATCTCTGGCAAATTTCCACCGCTGTAACTCCTTCAAGAGCAAGAAATTTTATAATAATGCGTTGCGCAGTGGAGGGGTGCACCTGTTGCTCCAACATCGTTAGCGTTACTGACTAAACGACGGGAAATATCTAACAGCACGCTCTCCCCACTCCTAATGGTTCCGCCTAAGCATAGCAGAAGCGCGGGGTCAGTACTGCCAATTGTTGATTTTCAGGAACAACAATCCCGTTTATATTTGATCCCCCCTCGTAGTTTGGAAAAATTCTGTAACCTCAAGTGCTCAAAATTTTACAGTGTATGGTGAGGTGTTCAGCCTGTTGATTCATTTAGTTTATCATAACTATCGCTTTAAAGTTACTCGGTTTGCTGTAAATGAATCAAATTTGTTCCGTGCAGAATGCCGTTTTTTTGTGTAATTTGACATCGTGTTCCAAGTTTTTATGATCTCTTTAGTTACAAACTTTAAAACTTATGCCCTGGGTTCTATGATTTCTATACTTTCCAGAATGGTTTTTTTAAGTGGTATATTTTAAAAGTTATCGACCTTGCAAAAATCGAGGTGGTGTATCGCTAAGTCGCTATCAGTCTAAACTTACTACTTTGTCAAAATTACTGTTGAAGGAGTGTTTATTTTGAGAAATGATCTGTGGCACTGCCTCCAGCTTTATTCATTCCACATTTTGAAAGTGATCTTATTTAGTGACATGTGTTAAAAAGTCCGCAATTGGGATCTGTAGTTGTTCTTTGTTATAACATAGAAATTATTTGTTGACTGAAAACATGACGTTATCTGGTGTTGAAACTGCAAGTGTGTTTGTTGAAGTTTTAAAATCATGTTTTCTTTACTTTTCCTGTCTGAAACTGTTGATTTAATGCAAATTTTACTTTCTCCAGGTTAATTATTATTGTAAACCATTATTATTGTGTCTAAAAATGTTGAAAAATGACGATATGGTCCCGTAACAAAAATCAAGTGTTTACAAGCTGAACTATTGAGGAATGCAATGATTTAGGTGAATTTAAAGGTTACTTTTTATCATGAACTGTCTCATTAAAGCTGTTGTTACATGTTGAGTTAGTTTTTAGATTTTAAATTGGCCTGTGTGGGGCTATAAGCTGCAGTATCGCCTTCTGCATGATTCCCATCCCTCATATCCTGTAGTGATGAGGTGAAGAATTTTAGAAATTCTGAGATGCTTACAACCATCTGGCATACTACTTTCTACTAACAAGACCCGAAGCTAATCGACAATACTTATCTTAGTGATTTAGGCCTGATATGTAATCTAGGAACCCACTAGTAAGAATTCGCAAACCTCAAAGAATATTAAAACACTTTTTCATTTTTCTAAGGCCAAAAAAAGATGTCAGCTGTTAATCTTCACTTATTTTTATAATTTTGTAATATTAAAAAATAACTGAGGAACTGATAAGGCTCTGTCATTAATACGCACAGTCAAAGGTCAATTTTAAGTTTTTAAATAATCTAATGACCACTGTAATGGTGCGGATGAATATTATGATATCTGCTCCTGACATTTACCTATCTTAATGTTCAATTCTTTCTTGAGTTCATCAATTATGGCATTCTTCTGTTGCAGTTCCCTGCGCAGATCAGCTTCAATGCGCCGCTCACGTTCCAAATCAAGCTGCAACTTGCCAACAGCATCCCACTGCGCAGCCAGGTCCGCTCCTAGCTGCTCAACTTGCTGTGCGTAACGGCGCTCAGCAGCTGCACGCTCCTCCTGGACCTTGCGACTTTGTTCGTGCAGTAATTCTCGCATCTTTTCATGCTGTCTGTCAAGTTCCTCCTTCATCCTGCGCACCTCCATCTCAGCCTGACAATCAACAAAACATATCATATAACTTACACTATTAGAAGCATTTTGAGAAATGCATAAAATATTTTATTTCACTTGTTTTCATTCCTTTTTACATTCATGTGCAGGTATGACAAGAAACAGAAGCACAGTATGTTATGTATTCACATTAATCTTGTGAACCACAATAACATATATATATAAGAATGTATTACAGATGAAAGGGTAGTATTGGACCATATCAATAATTCTATCAGACCTTTTACAGTAAGTAAGATGAAAATCCTTTAATGACATCAAGTCAAGACTCACCATTTCCTGAAGTTCTCCCATCTGAAGTTAGAAGAGCAGTGCATGCAATGAAAAAAGGATCAGCTAGTGGTTATGATGGCCTATCCACTGACATACTCCAACTAACTGGAGAAGAAACCTACAAGCACCTAGCTAATGCCTCGAAGAGAAAAATATCCCATCCAGCTGGAACAAAGCTACACAAAAATGCAGTCGTTACAATATTAAGAACTACCACCCCATCAGCCTCCTTCCAATCATTTACAAAGTGTTTACGAAGGTCATCAATAACCGTATCAGTTCTACCTTGGACACAGAACAACCAATTTAACTGGCTGGCTTTAGGTCAAGATTCAGAATGTTAGATCACATCCAAGTCATCCACGAAGTAATAAGTTGAGCAAATGAATACCAGATGCCACTCTGTTTCACCTATATCGATTGTGAAAAAAGTTTTGATTCAGCCCATCACTCAGCAATCTTGCAAGCACTTATAGAACAAGGAGTGAATCCAGGCTATATCAACATTCTGTACAACATCTACAGCACTTCCACTGCCTTTTTCAACATCACTGAAGCAACAAAGAGTTCCCAGTAGAAAGAGGAGTAAAACAAGGAGACACTATATCCCCCAAGCTATTCACATCAGTCCTGGAGTTGGCAATGTCAAACATCCAATGGCAAACAGAGGTTTGAGAATAAATGTAAGAAGTCTCAACAACTTAAGATTCATTGATGATATAGTTTTACTCTCAAACAGTCTGGAAGAGCTAAAAGAACTGATAAAAGAATTACAGGCAGCTTGAGGCAAAGTGGACCTTAAAATAAACCTGTCAAAAAACAAAATCATGCAAAACAAATGGGTAGAAAAAGACAAAAGCAAGGCAGACACAAAAGAAGCTGGTATTGTGTCTGTAGAACAGTGCATCTACCTTTGCCAACTGATCAACATGAATGGTGTAAGGAAACATAGTCCCTTGCATTTTTGTTTGTATTATTTCAGTTTTACTGTTTTATGTATATAGATTTAAAGATAAGAATTTTTGTGTTTAATGTATTTTCTTTAGTAATAGAAAAAGATAGTAGTTAGTATGCAAGAACAAAGTGTGTTAAAAGAACTTCTTTGGGAGACAGATGAAGAGCAAGTCCATAGGAAAAACAGGACAATATAGCGGACGAATTTTGCTTCGAGATATTCTGTTAATATGCTGAAAGATTATGTTAGTTGAGTGTAAAACTGAGGAACATTGAAGGATATTAATTTATATGTGGAGATTACATGACGAGAATGCAGAACTAAGTAATTAGTTCAGTAATTAAAGAGCCAGCAATCTTAAGAGGAAATGAAAAGTAGGATAAAGAGAATAAGTTTTAATAGCACACGAGTTAAGAGACTAAAATCCCGACATAATTAAAGTGTTGTAGTGGATGTGAAATATGTACAATTTTTCCATTAAGATGGGCGATATAAAATTATGCTTTGCTGGAAGAAGTAAGTGTTATATTGCTGAACAAAGAGTCCTAGTGAGGATGAGATTTTACTCCCGATCAGAGAAGAATGATGACTGAAGCATCACATGGCAATGAAGCACGGATTATCGTGGTGGAGGAAGATACCGAGTGGTTCGAGGTATCGACCGGTGTGCTTTGTGTTTCAGTGTAAACAGAAGAGGATTTACGTAAGAAGACAGCAAATTTTCAGAAACGATACAACAAGGTATGATCAAGAACAATTCAATTTAAAGTACACAAGCAAGAGACATAGTTGACTGTGGATTTAAATTAAACTGGTGCATTCAAAGTGCAAGTAATAATGCTGTTTGGTTGCGTAAATTGATTCCAAGATTCATATAAATCCAAGAGTGCTTAAAAAAAAGAAGGAAACTAATTATAAACTTGTGCATTGCGTGTTTGTCCAAGAGGAATAATTATTTTTAAAAAAAATATTCTCTTGTGAAATATCTTGTACAGATAATATGTGTGTTGATCGTGATCTCTGGTTTTTGATATGGCGTTGAGACTTAACTGCGTCGTATGGTAAATCTCGCTTTGTGGAATTTACATTATAAATCTGTATTCCATTTCATATTATTTGTGCTGAAACTTGTCGGGGATGTTAATTATCAGAGTGTGACAAATTTTTTTTGTAAACTAAAACAATAATGGATGGGAAGGCTTTGGCATTAACAGCGGAGCGAGTAATTGACCAAACAGAAAGTGAAATGAGTGAAAGTACAAGAATTTCTGGAAAAATAAATAGCAGTGCGGATTCGAGATATGAACGTCAGGAATGATCTATGTGTGACATTAGTACTGAGGTTCATGATCCCCAACAGTTAGCGGAAATTTTGCAGAGAAGATAGTAATTACATTGAAAAGATGCTGGTGATGATTTTACAAGAACAACAACAAACCAGCTGAGACATGCAAGAATTGATTTTACAAAGCCAACAAGAACAAAAAAACAAAAAACAGGCGAGACAAGCAAGAATTGATTTCACAAAGCCAACAAGAAACAAAACAAAAATTAACAGAATTGGAAGAGAGTCAACAGTAGGCATTACAAGAATGGAGGAGAGCATGTATGGAAAAGCTAGTAGTTGAAACAGAAGAAGATGGACGAGAGGAGAACAATGAAGATCAGCAGGAAAGTGGTGATGAACAGAAAATAACAGAAGACTACAGTGGGTTAATCAACAAAATCAGAGGAAACAATGGAAATGATTTCTACAGTTAGAAAAGTAGAAGAAGAAGAGCATGAAAGGAAATTTCAGATGATATTGATGAATAATGATATAGGAACACACAGAAAAAAGGAAGACAATGAAGAAAGAAACAAAGCATCAACTCGGAGACAAAAACGAAAGTATGATGAAGAATGAAGAGATATGTGAATAAGGAAATGGTAACAAGAGAAGAAACAAAGAGGACCAAGCAACAGAAGCAAAATATGAAAGAGAGGAATGGAAGGAAGAAGTGATAGAATGTGATAAAAAGAAAGGACTTCGGCTAAGATGTAAGAAAAAAAATGAACTGGAAAGTAAGGAAGAATTGAGGACCAGATCTGGAGTATGAAGGCTGAAATGTGAAAAGGCGTAAGTTTGAGGAAGTGCAGTACACTATCAGGGATGCTACAAATATCGAATGAGTTTACAATCCAAATGGTGGGAGAGAGGAAAGTTAACATGTATTGTTTTGATTTGTTGTTCAGTTGTTTTCATTGATATGTTGTAAGATTGTTGGGACTAAGAAACATAAAGGATTTGAAATTGAACAGTAAGTGAGTGGAGGGGTGACAATTGTAGGGAATGAATGGAAACATTATAAGGAATATAGTGAAATTATGATGTAATAAGTAATCACCAAAAATTTGGTTGACACAAATTTTTGTGACAAATTGGCTGAGTGGATATGTAAGGAAATATAGTCCCTTACATTTTTGTTTGTATTATTTCAGTTTTAATGTTTTCTGTATATATATTTAAAGGTAAGAATTTTTGTGTTTAATTTATTTTCTTTAGTAACAGAAGAAGATAGTAGTTGGTATGCAAGAGCAAAGAATAGTGTGTTAAAAGAACTTCTTTGGGAGACAGATGAAGAGCAAGTCCATAGGAAAAAACAGGACAATATAATGGAGGAATTGTGATTTGAGATATTATGTTAATATGCTGAAAGAATATGTTAGTTGAGTGTAAAAATGGAATCCTGTTTTGTCAATTTTTTGTGAAAGGAGTGAGTGTCTGGAAGTGCATAATGATCTGTGGCCCACAATTTCCGATATATAAAGGTTTTTAATTGCTTGCTCCTTCCCATGGTAGACATAAGTAATCAGCTATTTCCGCAGATTTTCACTCACACCATTATTTCTAAAAAAATGAAAACCCCATTCAAATTTCTGTGATAGTTTTTAGACAGCTCCCGTTCAAATAAAGAGACACATGCAGTTGTTTATAGATTTGTAATAGTATACATAGATATCCTTCACAAGCAAGCAAAAGATGGTTGCAGTGTTTTATAGAGAAGAGCTTACTGAAGATTTAACTAGAAACAAGAATGAATTTTTTCATCACTCACTTGAAACTTAAGATTTGTATACATAAGTTTCATGGAACTGTTGAAATCTCACCTGAAATGATGCAAATAATAGTGATAAGCAAAATTGCCATTTCAAATTAATCACTGAAATACCTGATGAAAATTAATGTCAATGAAATCTATACTCTTTTTAATAATATTTGTGGAAAGGATAAATATCAACCAACTCTTGAAAATTCATTTATATACATCAAATTTTCAGTACAACTGTCAAAATATATACAGCATTTATCAGTGCATGTACAAGTGTGGGACATAAATGACATGCACGCAACAATCTCTGTGTAAGAGCACCAGATATAAATAGCATCCACATGGCTATCTTTTTATATTATGTAGTCATGTGGGTGCCAAATAAACAATATCTATAAAATGGAAACCAAATATATTGGTCTTATAAAAACTTGGAATCTATAAAGCAGATTTTGATGGGATTTTCACCGTTTTAAAGCTTAGAATGTTAATTCAGTTGTTCAGCATGTCTTAAGTTTCAACGTTAAATAACACAGGAGCATTAAATGAAATTCTGAATGTATGATGACAAATCCCAAAGATGGAAGGATTAGACATTCCATACTTCGCACTAGACACACAACTAAATGTCTCTGGCCATAGCCATTAATGAAAGCAATTAGATAACTTTACAATAATAACTAAAGAAAACTTGAAGTATTCTTTCCTTTAATTTGGGATATTCAATTATTAAATAAGCACGATATCTGGACAATGTCTTTGGGCATCTGCATTAGTCTTCTGTTTATGATAATATTATTCCGGACTCACTTTGAAATCTGCAGAGTTAAAGTATCTGGCGTTTCGAGCAAAAAGTATATCTATTCACTTCACAACTGAATCAAATGTGAGTTTCTAACATAATCTAGTGTTGTTTAGTAATGTAGTAATGCAATTTCTTAACCAAATTAACGAAGCTTGATATACATGAATCTTTTCGGATGAATGAAAATAGTAATGTAGTCTTCACGGGTGTGCAGCCGGATGGTGTTTTGGAAACACGTTTCGACAACCAGCTCGGCTGTCTTCATCAGGTGTCCGGTGTCTACAGGCTGATGAAAGCTGGCAGTGTTTTAGCAAATAAACTTCAACCCACACATTTTTTGATAGGGGGTGGGTGAATCTAGATTTGCTTTAATTCCGAAGAAAAGTTGGTGTGAATTTTATGAAACTTTGTACAAATGCTTTTCATTGCGGGAATCAAAATAGGGTACGGGTAAATCAATGCCAACTATACTGGACAATGCCAGGAACTCTGCTAATTTGTCTATAAAATTTGTTGAATAGTCTAATATTTCTGTATTCAATGCCTGAAACAAGGTCACTCACAGACGCAGGCATCAGGGACACGTCTTCAACCTTCCCTCTGTTCAGGATTGTGCAAGGCTGCTTAAACAGTATTATTTCAACGGAGTGTTCTAAGCAGTGGATGTTGGAAAGCCATGGAGAAATGACACAACATTTAGTTTGGCTTCAAACTGGGTAAAACAGCAATAGAAATAAATGTTGGAGCAAGTGTATGAGCAGGATGCTGTTGAGTAGAAAATGCATGTGGCAAGGAATCGATAGAGGATAAACTGTGTTTGGGTCAGCCATCCATAAACAGGACACCAAAAAACAAGGAATATGTGCAAGTGTGGCCAGTAAAAGATCGGCCATTGAATCTGTGATTGCAGAAGAAGTGGGTATTCGCAAAACACAGTGTAAGCAATCATCGTGTAGAATTGAGTAAACGCAAGATTTGTTCACAATTTTTGCCTCACATCCTAACAGATGAGCAAAAAGTATGACGTTTTGAAACCAATGGTGATTTTATCAAAATGTATGACCAGGATCAATCCTTTCTGGGTTCCACTGTCACAGAGGACGATTCTTGGTATTACCGGGAAGACCAAGAAACAAAAAATAATCAGTGGAATGGCAGTCCCCTTTCCCTGAGACTAACAAAGAACCATGTGCAAAAAATCAAGGTTTAAGAGCATGCTGATCATATTATTTGACAAAGAGGGAATTATTTAAAAGGAATTTGTCCCTGATGGCCAAACAGTGAATGTTCCATTCTACCTGGAGGTTCTCTAACATTTATTGCAGCACTTCCGGCTTGTTAGGCCACAGATGATGCAGACTGGAAATTGGGTGTTACTGCACAACAATGTAACATTGCATTCAAGCATCCTTATACACCAATTTTTTGATCAGTATGGCACAACTGTTTTGCGTCACCCACTATCTCTATATTTTGTTCCTGTTAACATTCCCATTCCCCATTCCTTGAAGGAATCACAGCTTGCAGAGCATGTCGTGGCTATTCTGAAATAGATCCCGAAAAAGACTATTTTGACAGTTTCCAACATTGTCAAAAGTGTGTTGTGTCTGATGATGACTACTTTGAAAGCCAATAAAGATATTTCATGGACTGCTCCTCTTTTGGAACCTACCCAAAACTGCTACTAATTTGGATTAACTGCTTCATTATGTCATCCTCTTTATGTTTTGTACTTTTATTTTACAGAAAAATTGCAACAAATTAAATTAAAAATGCTGAAATATGAGAGAGATGCGCAGCTATTAAACGCTGCCAGCACTGCAAAAATGACATAAAAATTATTGGTACATGGATCATATAAGCTTAAACTCTTTTCTTTTGTCTTAGAGGTCATGGTTAGTTTGAAAAGTGGCCTGGACCTAGAGGGAAAAATTTATGAAAATTTCGTTCCGTGGCATCCACTCAGAAATGGCATATTTGTTTACAATAGAAGCAATTTACTATCTCCGATGAGCATTGCAGCGCTTCACCTCAAATATATATTTCTAAATTTTGTGTGACATCAAAGGACTTAATCAACACTTCAATAGATTGTCATTGATCTTGCAGCACTGGCTGCATCTAATAACTGTGCATCCCTCTCATATTTCGGCATTTTTAATTTAATTTGTTGCAATTTTTTCATAAAATAAGAGCACAAAATATGAAGAGGACAACATAATGTAGAAATTAATCCAAATTTCAACAGGTTAGTGGCAGTTTCGCGTAGGTTCAGAAAATGGTGCAATCTTCCATATTTCTAATGGGCATTCTGTTTTTATGATTTTATTATTCCATTCACCAAATTTTACAGACAAACCTCATAGTTAAAAAAGCTTTAATTTAATTGTGATGGAGAGCTTGCTCTGATGGTAATTTCCCTACATACCATTTTTCGTTTTCTTTTCCCATCTACTAATTTCAACTTTAAATTCGTATTGTGTTTTTGATGAATTATTCATCATTTTTCTTGGCAATTTAATCAAATCCCTGACCCCCTTACCTACAAAAGAAAATCTTCTCATGCTCTTATGCCTGAAACTGAGTGTCAGTTTGTGGTCATGGTCATCATTTCACTTTCATGCGCCTCTCCAAATTCTTCCACTAATATCTCTTGATGCCTCATCACCAATATATGCCTTGTACACTCCCACAATTCTCTACACCCTCCTCCTGTCTTCGATTGGATCTCATTTCAACTCTTTTATCATATCACTCACTGATTGAAACCTATAGTAATTTCCACAGACAAATCCAGTAGCCCTTCCTTGCACACCTTCCAACTCCTGTACTTGATACGCGTGCTACACAAATCAAGCAATGGTCTGGCCAAAGTTATGTAACCCAATTCTCTTGCCACTCTGGAGCATCCCCTCATCACTCTCTCCATTTCCTACTACCTGTCCAATGTGATCTGTCCAGTTGAGTTTTTTTTATCAAATGTTATGCCAACGTATTTATATTTGAAGTCTTCAATTAGCAAATTATTTCCCAAACTTATAATCATAATCGGTCTTTAATTTTTCTATCTGTGTGCCTAATAAGTTGACTGTTCTTAGCATTTATCTTCATGCCATGTTGACCTACCCAGCTACAAATCCTGTCCAAATTGTTCTGCAGCTGCTCACAGTTTTCTATTGTTTCAGTACTATTACATAGCATTGTGTCATTTGCAAACACCCTAACTTCTTATAGCAGACCATAAACACAATCATTCACTCTCCCCTTTCTTTTCTACCATAACTTCTTGGTTTCTACCTTTTAAGAATTCTAAACCAATTTATTCACTACAGTAGTTTTTACATTATTTAGCGCCATTTTATTGCTCCCTCTGTCAAAAGCCTTTGAAAGATCTGGTTACACAATCAATTTGGCCTCCCTTGTCAATTTCATCTGAAATATCATTGACACAGCCTACTGACTGAGAATGGTATGAATATCCTTGTATAAAGTCACATTACTGACTTGAAAACTACTTCCATTCTGATGTGATTGCACATTAATCAATCTCTCCATTAATTTACCTGTCACTGATGTCAAACTGACTGGCCTGAAATTTTTGACCCTATTTGTAATCCCTCCTTTATGGACCGATACTACTATTACACTTTTCCAGTTCTCTGGTGAGCAGCAAGTATCCACAACCAATTTAGATATTTCAAGATGAGGTACAATGTCAGATCCTGCTATCTTTAAGACACCCATAGTAATGTTACCTGCTATGACCCTTTTAATGTTTTTTTATGTTTTTTGTTTTTCTTTTAGCTTTCCTAGTTCCTCCATGATATCCTAATGCTGCTCATTTCTAATTGTGTACATAAGCTTGTTTCCAATTTACACACTTCCATTTATGAATAATAGTCTCTAATCGTCTAACTAAATTATTTAAAATTTCTGTCTTTTTCAAATCCTCTGTAAATTCTTCTGCATCCTCATCTATAATCGACTCAACACCATAACTTTCCCTCAGTTTTCTGACATGGCCACACAAATTTCTAGATGTATCCATCAGTGGCCCCCATGTACCAATAATATTCTTCATTAGCCCATCTTTAGCAAACCTCCAGGACACAAGGACAATAGGCCCCCAGTCGAACATCTGCCAACTTAACATCGAAGACATTAATAGAACCAAGAGCCAGTACTTATCTCAGTATTACAGAAATATTAATTAATGCTGTAATATGCAAGAAACTCGCACCGAGAATGAGAAGCAGCTGTTGGTTAGAGGGAAATTACCTGTATATAAAATGGTAACAGCAAAACATCATGCAAAACACTGGCATTGCAACCTACATTAAGAATGACTTACGCCACTACAAGTTCATTCCAGCACAACAGCATCCAACTTACTTTTCTTCCACAATAGTGGTGCAGAATGTTAAGGTTACCAATATCTAAAAGCCACCCACTGCACCTTGGCCAGACACTATTGACTTAGTCCCCACTAGCGATATGTAAGCTACCTTACTCCTTATTTGCAATATTTGGTTAAAATCCGATGAAGTTTGGGTTAACATTGGATACATGATACCACAGTTTAAAATCGAGACAACAACACTTCGGAGTTTGGAAAGTAAATAAACAGAACTTAATAATAATAAATAAACAGTTTCTAAGAAAATATAAATTGTAAAACTTACCTAAATGAGCATTATCCATAGGTTTCCATAATTGCAAGTAAACAGATTTGGTTAAGCAACCATATCACTAATATTCCACACATCTCGACACAGTAAAGCACGTTCATAATAATAATTTCACCGTTTTACATTAAATTCACTAGTAACTCACAGTTTCTGACAGGTTTAGAACAGTAATATGATTTTTAAAACATCGAACCATGTGCTAATTTCAATAAAATGTTTCAGTCCAGCCAAGTAATTTCAGAGCTTCAAAAGTAAATTTAACAACACTTAATAACATATCCTTCAATATTCTTTAAGTTTCCAATAATCATCAACCAATAAATAAAAGATACAAATAAGTTAAAAATCGCAATCTTACTATGCAGTAACAGCCCACTAGTAAACAGAATTTCGGTCTGACAAACATATTTCACGAACTAAAAACTTTCCTAAAACACTTGAAATAAATAAAGGAACATTTTAAAAATAGTCTCAGGCAGAAATAAGCTGTAAATAAAAAGTGAATAAAATTAAGTAATGCTGGAAAAACTACCAAATTTTAGAAATTCCATAACTTTCGATATACTCAACCGATTTGGAAAATTTTTACCTCCTGGGAATCAGCAGGAACAGGAGAATAGTTTGGAAATAGTCTAAACTTGATATTTTAAACTTTAGAAAATTCATATTCCGGACATGACATTTCGCAGTTTTAAAGTCGGCTAGCTTTCCTATTCATCAAACTTCATAAATCATTTATACCGGTCTGGAAGCTCTGAGAATAAAAACACCCATAGCACAACACTTGGTACAAAACGCTTTACATCTAGTGATTTTCTGGAAGCCCTCAGTACAAAAAAAATAATTAAGTACACAGGTTGATCATCGCAGTCTAGGCATTTCCTATAAAGGTAGGTCCTGGAGTTGGTCTAACACACAACTAGGAAGTCTTGGGTCGAGTGAACACGTCCAGTGTTAAACGAATTTGTGCGCTCTTGGCGCGGGCGTTCATGGGTAACAGTGCTTCGTACATCTGCCCTGGCACTTAGTTTCTCTGCAGCAGAATACTCAGCACCAGTTTGGCAAAACTCTGCACATGCTAAGCAGGTTGATAAAGCATTGAATGATACTGGTCGCATTGCAACAGGTTGCCTAAAACCAACTCCTATTAGTAAAATATACCAAATCATGGGTATAACACCACCTGACATTCGTAGGAAAACAGCTGCAGAGAGGGAGAAGAGGAAACAAGAAACAGATCCCAGACACCCTTTGTTTGGACACGAACCTCAACCCACAAGGCTGAAGTCAAGGAAGAGCTTCGTACAATCAACTACAGCCATAACATCTTCTACTGGAGCACACCATCTAGAACTATGGCGAAATTCGTTGCCTGAAGAACAGTGGAGGAACATCAAAGAGGCACCGGCTGCGGGATGTAATCAGCCATATGCTATAAGGAAGGCTCTAAACAGATTAAGAACTGAAGTGTCCCGATGTAAATATAATATTAAAAAATGGGGGTACACTAATGACAACGATCTATGTGAATGTGGTGAGCTTCAGAACCCACAACATCTTCTGATATACAGGAATCTCCCTGAAACCTGCAATATCGACGACCTTTTCAGGGCAAACGAGAAGGCCATCAAGATTGCGGAATTCTGGTCACATCTATATATTAATACGCTAAGCGAAAACTTTGGAAACATTTTTCAGAATATTGCGCGCACGGAGAAATGTGAAATTTGGCATAGTTAAAGTTTATATGGGGAAGAAGTGTATAAAGCCAAAATGTACATATAATATGTGTTAAAAATAAATTAAATTAAATAAAATAAATCATTCGTTGTATACATTCAATTGTTTTTAAGAGACAACGACACTTAGCGATGTCTGTGATCTTTGGTAAACAGTAAAAAAAAAAAAAAAAAATTATAAGCATAGTTAAAACATGTTACAGATACATTATTAAATGAAAAATAAATTCGGGAACGTGTGTGTGAGTGAAATCGGATCGGAGCCAACTATGTGACGTGTATTTCCAGCATTGAGATACTCTGTGGTCTTTGGTGAAACCAAAGAGTCGAGCTTAATCTCTGAATTTATATAGAAGCAACATTTCGAAACGGAGTATATTCGGAATTCATTAAATCGTGATTTAGATATACGATGTTACAATGATGCAGTTCAAATTGATGTAGCTGTAATATGATGGTGAGCCACCATTTGAACAAAATCTGGTAGTTAAAAAAAAAGTGATTACATGAATGGCAGCAAAGTCTTTATATACTGAGTTTAGAATTACGTCGGAACCTACAAATATTGTCCTGTCGGTCTGAAATTTGGTACACACATTCCTTAGGCGATAATATTTGATTTAAAGTGTATATCGTAAGCTTCTAATATGTTGAAATAAGGAAAAATGTGGGTAGATGCATACATGTTATTACGCAAGAAATACACGTTCATAGCTGTTGACATTTATTCCACATGTTTTTAAGTCTACAGTATTGAATAAAAACTGCTTTCCACATGCAAATAGAAAATCATGTAACAGTTACGATTTCTCTGTGCGGGATGACATATTGTTTTTCAGTGCTAAGATATATGGCGTCTACGGTAACTAATAGCAGTTGTGGTTAGTTTGAAATGCAGCCTGGACCAAAAATTAAGAGTAAGAAACACACAGAAATAATATCGACATGTAATAACGTGTATTTCTTGCTTAATAACATGTGTGCATCTACTCACATTTGAAGTGATTTTTCCTCATTTTCACGCATTCGAAGCTTACGTTGGAATGTATGTACTAAACTTGATACCGATAGGACAATTTTTCAAACGCAAAAGAACAAATTCAAGAAACTATTTGCAATAATTATTACTCTGTTACAAAAAAACATACTAATTAACTTAATGAATTATGGTCGAATTTCGACCACTGGGCGATCTCTAGTTCTATATAATTGTGTTTATAGTTTAATATTAATTAATTAATGTTATTTGTTTTTTCAACTTGTTATGTCCTGGACACGAGAAATAAATAAATAAATCAGTGTCACTTTTCCTTTTACTGGACAATAATATGAAGTGGCTGTATAACAGATTTAACTCTGCTGAGAGACTTTCAATAATGTGTCTGGATGTTTGTGGAAGAATGGTAGCCCATTCTTCCTCAAGAGCATGTACCAGAGATGGTAGTGATATTGGACACTGGGGTCTGGAGTGACGTCAATATTCCAACTCATCCCAAAGGTGTTCCATAGATTCTGGTTGGCACTTTGGCCTAGCCAGCTCAATTCAGGAACGTTATTGTACACAAACCAGTGCCTCCAACATACAGCTTTATGACAGGGTGCACTGTCATATTAATACAAACTGGTGATCTAAGATACACAGTACTCAATTGTTTAAAATGTGTTTATATCCTATTGTATTAATGTTTCCATAAGTGCAATAAGGGACCAGATCCTAATCACAAAAAGACCCCCATCCCATAACATCACCTCCTCTGTACTTCACTGTTGGCACTATACATCAAGGCTACCCAACGCCAGGCCAGCACATTTGGATTTGCCCACCATCGGAAGCAGTCTAATATATGCTAGCTCAAAATGTCTGCAAAGATCTCATTGATGCTTTTTACCATAATTTGAAAAAAAAACTCTGCAAAGTTCTCATTGGTGGTTGTTTTACTTTTTATTGTAATAAAACTGTGTTACATGTATCTTCATTATATTTAAATATCTATTGTAACGGGGTGTAGTAAAGACTAGCCTCCTCATGGTACACCCTGGTAAAAGTGCTTGTACAGCTAAATAGTCCATTGGTTTTGCTTTTCAAAACGCCAAGCTTCACTTGGCACTGACTACAGAAATTTTTCACTGTTAAGCAGCAACTCAAACCCATTCTTTATAACTCCTGATGCACAGTTATTGTGTGTGTTGGAATGTTGATAGCACTTTGGAACTCATGAGTGATTGTTTCCACTGATTTCTTCTTCTTTTTTTTTTTTTTTTTTTTTTTCAGTCACACTCTGCAAAGTTTGACAATCTTTATCCATTATTAAATGAAGTACCTGGTCATGGTTTAGTTGTTGGTGTTCCTTTGCATTTTACTCTACATTCACTTCATCAACAGTCATCTTGAAACATCTCCAATTGATTTGTTACTCAGGTGACATCCAATGACTAGTTCGTAGTCAAAGTCAGTGAGCTGACGTTTTTGAGATGTGGCTATAAAGAAGAATACTGCAAATTTTGTGGATCGTAAAAAGAACCAACATATGCATTCTAAAAGAACTGAGTCAGTACCAATTTCGCCGATACCAAGTGCAAACTATACCATCTTTATTTAAATCTTCCTATACAAACTAGAAAAACTTGGATGCAATGTAGAAAGAATATACATGCTGAATACAATCTGAGATGAGTACACAACTTTAGGAAGCTAAAGATTCAAAAACATCCTGAGTCAGCAAGAATAGAGACAAAAAATACAGTTAAAAAACCTAACAGGTGAGCATTTGGATCCTACGACCAATTCAGTGCAGTCTAAAGGTCTCAACTTTGCCCCTATGCTATGCCCTTATATTATTGTCAGTCATGCCATTGAATTTGGAAATACTAGAACTATTTTGAAAGATTTTTACTTACCAACAAACATTAACACAGACACAAAAATCCTCACAATCAACAATCGCAGACATAATACCCTCACTCTACTAGAAAACTATCAACTTCAAAAAGCAATAAAAATGTCAAGCAGGTACTGAATGACCACATAAACCTAACAAACCAAAAACTTCTCAGACTGGTATAAACATACATTAACAATATAGAAAGGAAACTAAATAAGAACAAAAATAAATAAACTTAATAGATAAACGCACTACAGAAAGAAAAGTACAAAATGAACAGTAAATAAATAAGCCCAGCAGATACATGCATTAACACACTAATATAAAATTAGAAACAAAATAGCAAAACATCACGCTCCCAAGCAATTTCAAAACTAGTGCTGTCAGTGTACCACCATCGTGACATTAAGAAAAAAAAATGGCCACAGTAAACAAGTGAGTAGTGGCAGACACAATGTTTACATTCAGTATGAAGCAGAAATTACAAATGGCTTTAGCGGCAACATGCTTTGGAGTGAAAGCAGCGATGTGTGGTTACGAACCTGGAAACCAATAATGTAAGTAGTAAGTTGTAAGTTGTAAAGAATCAGAAAATTTTTTTCAATTTAGAATTATGTAATACATCATATAATAAGTTTGTAAACTCAATGTAAAATTTAAAATAGATTAATTGCTGATGATGCCTTGATGAGAGGTGAAATACGTATGGCATTAAAGTTTAGAAAAACAGTTGCATTGGCGTTATTTTATCATTTAATTTACCGAGAAACTGCAGAAAAATGGCCAACAACAACAACACTGATTTATTTTGAAAGAACATCAGTGGTGGCCAAAACAGATAAAGAGGCACTAGAAACTGCTTAAATCCCTAACAACATCAACAAAGAAATCGACATAAAACTGCATGATGTGTTTCCTGCATTGCTGCAAAGAGTAAAAAAAATGTGTGTTGAGCCTTACTGAGTGGCCCAAAACCAAATTACAGCTGTGCTCTTCTGATTAGCCGAACCATTCAAACCTTCTAGAAGATCATTGGTTGTGCTTACAAGAGAATGTTACTGTTATAATATGATATCGAAATAAATTGTTTTAGTGTTAGTCTCAATGCTGTCCATGGATATTGAATATTCTCTGTGGTGAAAAAACAAAAGATGCTTGTTGCATTCTTGCTGAACTGTGAAATGGATGATTTTTATTAGGTTATGGGCTCAGACTGTCACCCAGAGTAATTTTCTTTGTCATTCTAGTAAACAGAACACGGAAAAGTCACAAGGTTCTGTCTTAGGACCTCTCCTCTTCTTGTTGTACATCAATGACCTTCCTGGAAACTTATCCCACAAAGTTAAGAGTGTTTTATTTGCAGATGACACTAACCTGACTGTGAGAAAAACACCAAACAGCAATCTAGAATTTAATGCAAGTGAAGTCCTTAGTGAAGTAGCAAATTGGTTTAAGGCAAATTCATTAAAATTAAATTTTGAAAAAACACATTATATTAGGTTTAAAACAAAAAATTATGCATAGCCAGATTTACAAGAAAGCTATAAAAATAACACAATATTAGAAACAAAGAGTATAAAATTCCTTGGTATTTAAATAGATGAGAAACTCTGTTGACATGAACATATCACTTCACTACTGTAGAAGTTAAGTAGTGCTACCTTTGCAATACGAACACTTTCTCTAACAGCAGATCTAGAATTAACAAAACAGTTGTACTCCTCATATTTTCATTCAGTGATGTCATATGGCATAATCTTTTGGAGAAACTCTTCACAAAGTAAAAAAGGTTTCATAGCACAGAAAAGAGCTAGGATGTTGTGTAGGGTACAACCAAGAACTTCTTGCAGACAACTTTTTAAAAAACTCAATATTCTTACAATGACTTCTCAGTATATACTTTCTCTCATGTGCTTTGTCATAGATCATTTTAATCTGTTTACTTCTAATCCACAGGTACACAATTTCAATACAAGAAACAGAAATAACTTGCACAAAACACAAAAATCTTTGTCATTAGTACAAAGAAGAGTTAATTATTCTGGTATACATCTGTTTAATAAACTTCCCAAGAGTATAAAACAGTCTGCATATAATGAAGATATATTTAAAGAAAAACTGAGAGTTATCTTATTGGCAACTCCTTCTACAACATTCAAGAATTTGAACAAATTAATTAATTGTATTCAATATGACTTTTGCAAAATTCAGTTGTAAAAATTAATGTTTATTGTTATTCTCTTTCTTTGTCTATGGAACATGTTCTTGTTTTTACTTTGATTATGACATATATTGTATGTATGTGTATTAACCATGACATGTTTCACATCCCAGAGGTCCTTCCTCAGCAGGGATCCATGAAAAAAGATTGATAAATAAAAAAATAAAAATAAATTGTATTATAAATAATTAGTTACAGTCTTGAAGATAGCTTTTAATTTTGTAGTTAACATGCCTAAGCTTAAAGGCAGAGACAACTATGATGTATGGGCTTTTACAGTGGAGAATATGTTGGTGTTATAAGGCATGTCCAGTATAATAAAGGAAAAAGGAAGTACTAGCACCACAGACGCAGATGATGCAAAGGCGAAAGCGAAGCTGATTCTTACAATTGATCCAGCATTGTACTGTATGTGCATATAAATCAAGCTAAAACAACGAAGGAGCTATGGAGGCTGCTTAAAACTGTGTTTGACGATTCCGGGTTTACACAAAGAAAACCTTACTTCATCATCTTATATGAGACAGATATTATTGATACATCGAAAAAATTAAGTGGAACTGGATCTGATATAAATGACAAATGGATTGGCTCATTGTTACCGGCAGGTTTACCAGAACGATTTTCATCTATGATCAAGGCAATTGAACATTCCAGCATTCTTATTACAGCGAAAGCCAACAAGACAAAATTGATCGATACGGAAATGTCAGATTCGAATGAATCAGAGACAAAAAGCAAAGATTGGCTGAACCATAAAAGAAAAACTGCCAACAGACAAAACAAAAGCTGAAATTATGTCATGGAAAAGTCAAATGTTAAAATGACAGGAGTTAAATCCATCATTTGTTACAGGTGTTAAAGGAGTGAGCATTACAGGAATCAATGTCTATTGCTGGTTAAATCAGATGAACCTAAGCAATCAAATGTGTTTAGTGTTGTTTTTCTATCCAGCAAGTTTGGTAAATAAGATTGGTATAGTGACTCCGGCACAAGTTCTCTTATGACGAGGAATGAACAATGGATAAGAAATGCACTGTATTTGTCAAATTCACCAGAAATTATTGTTGCTAACAAAACCAAAGTACCTGTGTTGGGTACCGGAAATGTAGAAATAACTACAGATTTTGGTTATGATATTACTGTAATCAATACATTGTCGTGCCAAGTCTGACAACTAACCTCTTGTCAGTGAGTGAATTCATAAATAATGGTAATAAAGTTCATTTCAATTCACAAAATTGTTTCATACATAATATATATGGTGAATTGGTGGCTGTAGGAGAACTTATTTGTGGTGTTTACAATTTAAAGGTAAGACACAACATGAAAAGTGACCACAGTTTATTGGCTGCTCCTGTGTTAATTAGTGTTTCTATGTGGCATCAAATACTCAGCCATATAAAGAACACAGAAGAAAATGTGAAAAATATAAAAACTGAATTGAATAAAGAAAATAAATATGAAGACATAAGTGTTTCAATGGGGGAGTCTGGTCACAAAGGACAGTTGACAGTAAAAGACAAACCAAAAAATTACTGAATTCATCTCAATCAAACTATGCTGACGTAGAAGGTCAAGATAATTTGGAAGAAAGTAGTGCAGTTGAGAGTGTGGAGATTAGGAAATTGCCCAGAAGGGAAATTATAGCAGTCCTTAATTTCTGATGTCATTTTCCATCCTCACACTGCACACCCATCACTGGCCAGCACAATAGTTTCATATATATTTATAGACCTTATTTAAAAAAAAATATTATTATTATTACTATTATTATTATTTCAATGATTATTATTATTATATCACAATATTTTTTGTGATTTATACTTGTGGTTATATTATCATTGGTCCCCCCACCACCTCTGATGGTCAGTTTCATTCTATGAGTAGCTGCGTCAACCACAAGGCTTGCTCGAGCACAGCCACTTTCTTCCTTTAACTTGAAAAAGGTTTTAACCCAAAATATAGTATTTTCTGTATTTGTGTGTTGTTTTGTGTTGCTTCTGCCCTCCTCTCTTCAACTTTGGTGAGTGTTGGGTTTAAAAAAATTTATACTAATTTGTGAGCAATTTTATCATAAATTTCTCAGTTTCCTGACAGATTCTAAATATCTCCTGCAGCAGAAGCTGCAAATTACTCAATATGCCATCAAAATGTGTGCATTAATTTTTATGTGAACTATGATCAATGAAAAGATTATTTTTAATTTCTCAGCTTATCAATGACACATCAAAATGAAACATACTATTTTACCCATGGAACCACCTGCTGCCAATTAGTTGAAACACAATAAAACAACCAGTAGTTTTAGCTTGAATCTTATTTATCTGAATAGATGGACACAAATTTAGAAACAGCCAAGTCTTTCTCTGTAGCTTATGAATAGTACAATAACATAGTTTTTTTTTTTTTTTTTTTTTTTTTTTTTTTTTTTTTTTTTTTTTTTTTTTTTAAGAAATATATTAAGTATAAAGACTTTGTCCCAATTACAGTCTCATTACATTTACAGATTTGTCAACTTTTGATGTCATATTAAAATAAAAAATACCCTATTTTACCAGCTGGACCATTGGTTGTACATCAGTTAAAATCATTTCAAAATCTAAACAAGTGTTTTTGTTGGAATCGTACTAATACTAATTTGTGAACACTTTTATTTTAATTTCTCAGCTTTCAAATCCAAAACAAACAACACATATTTTACCCCTGCACTGTAAAGAATTTGAAATTCAATTTAAAAAAACGGCCAGTAAGTTTTGTGTGAATCATATCCAATAAAACTAAGGAAAACGGAAACTGCTTTAGGCAATATAAATTGCAAGGAAAGGGAAAATGACTCATCTTTCACCAAAGTTGAAGGCAGCAATGGGAGAAGAACATATATCATGAATACACAAATATACACTAAAAGCAATTGGTGAAACGTATAAAACACTGGACACAACAAGAAAAAGGTGGAAAGAAAAAGTAGTAGAACACGAGATAGGAACATGCAGGACAAACATACAAGATGCCCACTGGGCAGCAGAAAATAAACTAATATATCCAATTAGCACACAAGCTGTCAATGGAGTCTCTGGTGTAGGATTTGTAATGAATAAGAAAGCAGGAAAACAGGTGAATTATTATGAACAGTTTTGTGAAAAAATTATTTTGATGAGGTTAGAAACTAAGCCCATCCCAACCACGTTAGTACAAGTGTACATGCCAATGTCACAGGAAGATAATGAAGAAATAGAGAAAATGTACACCAAAATTGAAGAATTAATCCAATATGTGAATTGGGAGGAAGATCTAATAATCATGGGTGATCGGAATGTGATAGTGGGAGAAGGAAAAGAGGGGAATACTGTAGGAACTTTTGGTCTAGGAGGAAGAAATGAGCGAAGAAGCAGATTGTTATAATTTTGTGAAAGATATAAGCTAGTTGTGGTGAACACACTGTTTAAGAACCATACAAGAAGGATATACACCTGGAAATGTTCTGGGGATACAGGCAGATATCAGCTAGATTATATCATGGTCAAACAGAGTTTCAGGAATCAAATTCTAGACTGTAAAGCGTACCCACGAGCAGACATAGACTCTGACCATAATGTGATAGTGGTGAAGTGCAGGATGAAATTCAAGTGAATAAGGAAGCAGCATAAGCAGAAATGACTGGAAGTGAATAAACTGAAAAAATCTAGTACAAGAGAAAAATTTGCAGAAATGGTAGACTTAGGTCTAAGAAGTAACTATGAAAGGAGCTCAACCGAGGATGAATGGAATGCATTAAAGACCAAATTAATGAAAGCTGGTAAAGAAACATTAGGCTTTAGGGAACAAGCTGCCCGAAAAACCTTGGATCACAGAAGAAATTTTGGAGCTGATGGATCAGAAGAGAAGGTACAAAAATGCTCAGGATTAAGCAGGAAGAGAGCAAAACAGGCATTTTAGAAATCAAATAAACAGGAAATGCAAAAAAAAGCAAAAGAAAAATGGCTACAAGAAAAGTGTGAAGAAGTAGAAAAAGAATTGATTGTAGGTAAAGTAGATCTTGCACATAGGAAGATCAAACGGAATTTTGGAGAAATGAAGAAAAGAGGTGTGAACATTAAAGCTGCTGATGGGAAACCTCTTTAAGCTCAGAAGATAGAGCTAACCGATGGAAGGAATACATTGAGAAACTGTATGATGGGGTTGTTGTTGTTGTTGTTGTTGTTGTTATTTGGGTTTTAGGGCGCGTCGACGACAGGGTCATTAGCGCCCTAACAACAACCAGGCGTGACAATGTGGTAAAATTGCCGTCTCTGTGGCCGACTGTAAAGGGGTCGGCCACAGAGACAGCACAATAAAATACTAACATACTAAATAAAATACATCTGCGTGGCCGACTGTAAAGAGATCGGCCACACAGACGGCAACATAAGAAATAAAACTGAGAGAAGGAAAATTTAAAAATTCATACATTAACTGGTTGGCTGTAAAAGGGCCAACCAGTTTAAAAAACAAGTTAGCTGGCTGACTGTAAAACGGCCAGCCATATAAGCAGTGTCACAAGTAAAAGCAGTACTTGGATTGATGGTTGTAAATGGCCACCAATCCAATATAAAACCTAGGCCGATCTGCCCAAAATTTTTGGGACAAGACCGGCCAAGCAACAAAACTTTAAAACCTTAGCCACATTGTCACTATCATTGTTTAAAATAAGTGACAGATCGTTGGCTAAGCCAACGTCTGCCCTTAAGTCCAAAAATAAAATACACTCACTTAAAATGTGGCGTACCGTCAAAGGTACGCCACAAGCATCACATTCCGGTGGGTCCTCCCGGCGGAGAAGAAAGCTGTGCGTGAGAGGACAGTGCCCTATACGGAGGCGAGTAAGGAGAACCTCATCCCTCCTTGCCCGCTGGAAGGAGCTGCTCCACGGCTGAAACGGTCTGTTTGACCAGCCGGAGCTTATTAATGCTCAACTTCCAGCCACTGCCTCTGCCAAACATCAAAAACAAATCTCTTCGCTGCCGAGGCAAGGTCTGACTTTGGGACCGGTTTCAAAGTCAGTTCTGACCTTGTCGCAGGCTAACTTGGCAGCTACATCAGCTGCCCTCGTTCCCCCTGATTCCCACATGGCCTGGTACCCAGCAGAATAATACCTCCTTTCCACGAGATTGGAGGGAAAGGAGGGCGTCCCTGGATGTCCTGGACTAGACAATCTGCTGGATACATATTTCCTATGGCCTGAATACAGCTGAGGGAATCACAGCATATGATGAAACACTTATCACGATTTGCTTTCATATGCTGGAGCGACTTTAGCACGGCG
>JARYHS010008075.1:141983527-142075518 GCA_031002005.1 Vandiemenella viatica
AGGTGGGCATAGACTGGTCATTATTTAGGGGGATTTAATTTTACCAGTTGTAAGTTGGGTACGAAATACAATTACTAACACAAGGAAACAGACAGTTTCAAATACCTTAGTAACGGAAGGAGGCTTTACAAAAGTGGCAGAGCAGAACACATAGGTAACAAACATGTTGGATACATTCCTAATAGAGCCTAATGATAATCTTACGGTGTCACAAGTGATTGCAATGATAAATGACCATGAAGCAGTTCTAATGGATATTAGAGGATTCATTTAACCAGTGGCCAAAACTGAAGGGGTAAATACATACAAGTTATAAAAAGATAAAAATTTCAGAATTGAAGCGATATTTCAGTGAAAGTTTTAGCATATGGAAGGAACACACAAGTACAGTGAAGTTGAAATGGGAAGAGTTGACAGAGATTAGTAAAAAAGTGTAAAGAAATGTTTTTCCAAAATAGAAAATAACTGGATAGGGAATGAAAAATAAGGAAGGCTAGGGAAAATAACCAGTCACTTTCCACGAATGAAGGTAGGAGGATCAAACGAACATGATAACACAAATACATGAACACAAATTACAATATTTCAATTAAAACATTATTCATATATGTAGTATTGGGTCATTTGGCGAGGAGAGGTGTGGATACACCATGGACTAACACATGACTAACTTTGCGAATGAAGAACACTTGAAGATATGAGGATGGTTTAGAGTGATGGGAGTGCACAAGGTATATATATCTGTGATGAGTTTGAAAAAATATTGGTTGAAACATTAGTAGGAGTATTGCATAGAAGGGACAAGATGATAATGAGACCAAGCAGGAACTTGATTTCATGTATATGGGAATGGGAAAATTTTCTTCCAAGGTAAGGGACTAAGCAATTGAATAAATTACACAGCAAAGTAATGAATAATTTACCAAAAACTCTGAAAGAGTATAAAATTAAAATTCATAAAGTAAATAAGTTGGGGAATATACACTCAAAGTATGTAAGATAATAAAAAATAATAAGAAGATGAAAAAGAAGAAACAGGTAAATAGATGATTATGGAAATTGCCACCAGAGGATGTGCTCCATCGCAATTAAATTACGAGGATAAAAGTAACAAATAAAGGAAAAAAATATCAGTACTAAAAAAGGGAGGAAAGGATAGAATAAACATGAAAAAATTTAAAAGTATTAGTATTCTCAACCCATTGCACATTTTATACCAGATTGGGAACCATAATACTTGAGACAACAAATAAATATCCTCATTTGACAATGGAGAGAAGCTGTTGGTAGGGAGCTTGTAAGCAGAATGCAACCTTTATTTTTTTTTAAGAAGTACACAATTCAGCGACATGCTTTATATCAATATGAAGTCTTCACAGGTTCTCTGCCGTATAGTGTTGAAGTAAAAACAACGAGCCGCCGAAAGCTCATTGTTGTCTTTCTTCAACACTATATGGCAGAGAACCCATGAAGACTTCATGTCACCAATATGCCGTGAAAGCCTTCATTCTCACCATGCTTTATATCCCTACAAAAAAGTACAAAAATCAACAGCTTCAGAACTAGATGACAAGTGACCATCATCATTATATTTTAATTACCTTTTTATATTACCATACAAAAAAATTACAATTATGAACAATTCTTCACTCAAGTAATCACATAAGTGAAGGAACAAATACAAATGTGTTTTACACCTCATTGACTCCGAGGTCATTAGAAGCAGGAAAGGACAAGGAGCAAGGAATTTGACTATAGCCTTTATAACAAACTAACCTAACATTCGCCTGAAATAATTTTGGGAAACCATGGAAAACTGAATGCTGGATGGATGGACAGGGATCCAAACCCATTTCTTCCTGAATGTGAGGCCAAAGTGAGAAAACTCGCCCACCACCATTGATGAAAGATAGTCAATTGCTAAAAACTAGCATACGAGAAGTTTTCCTTTATGCTCCTAAGATATTTTTAATGATAACTGGTTGTCACAAGTAAACACAAAATAAATTAATTGTTTAAAACAAAATTCATGACACTTTTTGTATCAAAAAATATCTATCTATATTCCCAGAAATCCCTCTAATCCAGCATACCTCTGTAACATCTCAATCTGACTCTTGTAGGCTTCAATATTTGGCATCACAACTGCTTCACTTGAGAAAGGTTGATTCTCCGCTAATTTCTTCTTATAAATTTCTACCTCTTCCAAAGCCTTTCTTAAATCGATTTTAGTTTGTGTTAGTTGGGCTTCCAGTTCACTTATTCTTGATTCAAAAACTATGCTAGGTCCTTCTAAACGTTTCTTTTTGGATGACTGATATCTTTTTCTACCTTCCTGAAATGGAAATATTAACAATGTGAATATACATATTTTATACCATATAGAAAATATGCCGTGCCACAAAAGATTATATTAACACAAATACTTACTACACACTGCCTTACTAAATAATAAACATATTTATTAATGTGGAAACGAAAGATAAATTAAACCCACCACTCACCAAAGTTGAAGGGAGGAGGACAGCAGCAATACAAAATAATATGCAAACACAAAAAAAAAACAATATTTCTGGGTTAACCCTTTATCAACTGGGAAGAAATGTGTGGCTGAGCTCATGCTAGCCTCGTGGTCAACACAGCCACACACAGAATGAAACTGACCATCAGAGGTGGTGGGGGGAAGAAATTGCAAACATTAATCACAACAAAGAAAAATGGGTCATTTAAGAGTAGAAATAATAATAATCAAAAGTAAAATTTGAAATGAGGTATATATATATAATAGCTCTACCTATGAAGCTGTTGGAGCTATTAGTGTTTTTCCAAATACCACCACCCCTTCAGAACTCCGCAGATTGGAACTAGCCTACCAACATATCCTTGACACCAGACACACCCCCAGCCTAAACCTACAATAAACCTGTCACTTGCTATCTTTCATTTTACTTTACGGTCAGTTGCTAATATATATACACACATATATATATATATAGTTACCAGGAAATAATAGCTATTTAGTGAATGGATTTACAAAAAAAAAAGGGATAGCGAAATGAACCACCACTTACCTTAGATGATGGTATAATGGGGTGAACAAATAAATAAACACAAAAAAAACAATGAATATTTCGAGACTTGGCTCTTTGTCAACAGGAGAAAATGAAGGAGGGAGGATGGTGTGGGAGACTGTTTCACAGAATCACCGTTAGTCAGGAACATGGTGGGGGTAAATTCAAACAGAGGGCAGGGAGAGGGGGACAGTGAATTGGAGCTAGTACCTGAGAATGTAAAATGTTTAAAAAAAAATGCGGAAAAATATATTCAAATGTTCATAACATAAATTTGAGAAAGTAAAAATAAATAAGTAAACAAAATAAAATTGAAAAAATATAATGATAATAATAATAAAAGAATCTATGTAGTTAAACATCACCCCTGGTATGTGGTGGTTCAATATACTGTATACAGTGGATATGGAGGCAAGCAGAGGATAGAGGGAAGGAAAAGTACTAACTGGGTATTATCTCAAATTAAGATCAGGAGGTTGCCTTGTGCCTAGTTTGTATTGGTAGGCAATTTTCGACCTTCTGAGTTCAGAGGAGCTGCTGTTGTTTGGGAGGACTCTGATAGCATGGGTAGTGAAACAAGAATTAAAATTATTGGTGGCATGGATGGCTACTGGATGTTTTGAATTCCGAGTGAAAACTGTCGATGGCCATTCATTCTTATGGCTAATGGAACCTATATAGGAAGCCAAGGAGTGTTTGCAGGTCAGCTGGTATATTACATGTGAGGTTTCAAAGGCGGCATGTCCTATGATAGGAAAGTTCTCGCCAGTGATAGGGTTGGTGAAAGTGGTGGAGGCATGATGAATGTCGCACATCTTACAGCGGCGTCTATTACATAGGAAGGATTCTTGGGGCTGTCTGATGGGACAAGAAAGACTGTGTTTGTAAAATAGTAGCTGGCTGAGGTTGAGAGGCCTGCTGAAACAAGATCTGGGAGGGCCAGGGAGGATTTTTGGAAGTATGGATCTCATTTCTGGGCAGGTTAGTAGGAAATCATAACCCTGCCGAAGAATTTTATTGGTGGATTCAAGGCCAGGGAAATTTGTGTAACCAGGACTAGACTATGATTGGTTTGGAGCAGTGAATAGGTAGAGCAGGTTGCAATGTGGCTCGTGAAAGTTGCTTGTGAACCAAAGCTGGGGGATAATTGCAGGATACCAATGCTTGTGAGATGTTGTTTGAATATTCCATGATTTCTGATTGCAGCATATATGACTGCCTCGAATGCCAAGACTGTAGGGGAGGGAACGTTTGGTATGAAATGGATGGCAGTTGTCAAAACAGAGGTACTGTTGTGAGTTGGTGGGTTTGGTATGGACTGAAGTGCTGAGGTGGCCATTGGAAAGGGACAGGTCCACATCCAAGAATGTGGCCTGGTTGTGGGAGTAGGTCCACATGAAATTCAAAGAGTTATTAAAGGTATTCAGAGTATCCAGAAAATTTAGAAGGGTGTTTTCTCCATGTGTCCAGATGTTATCTATGAACCTCAGCCAAAGGATGGGTTTGAGGGGGACGTTTTCCAAAAACATCTGTTCCAGGCAACCGATGAAGAGATTAGCATAAGAGGGGCCATGGCAGTGCCACGGGTTTGGTGGTAGATATTGCCTTCAAAGGAGAAGTAGTTAATGTTCAGTATCAGTTCAGCCAAGGTGATGAGGAAATATGTACTAGGGCGGCTGTTGGGAGGGCGCTTATCCAGAAAAAAATCCAAGGTGCTAAGGCCATGGCACACATTTCACATTGCTCCAATCAGAAATACCTTATGGAATATTCAAACAACATCTCACAAGCATTGGTATCTCGCAATTATCCCACAGCTTTGGTTCACTAGCAACCTTCATGAGCCACATTGCAACCTGCTCTACCTATTCACTGCTCCAAACCCACTGAAACCAATCATAGTCCAGTCCTGGTTACACAATACTTCCCAGGCCTTGAATCCACTAATAAAATCCTTCAGCAGGGTTATGATTTCCTACTAACCTGCTCATAAATGAGATCCATATTTCCAAAAATCCTCCCTGGACCTCCCAGAACTTGTTTCAGCAGGCCTCCCAACCTCAGCCAGCTACTAGACCACAATCCCAGTCTTCCTCGTCCCATCAGACAGCCCCAAGGATCCTTCCCATGTAATAGACCCCACTGTAAGATGTGCCACATTCACCATGCCTCCACCACTTTGACCAAACCTATCACTGGCGAGAACTTTGCTATCATAGGACACGCCACCTGTGAAACATCCTACGTAATATACCAGCTAACCTGCAAACAATGCCTGGCTTCCTACATAGGTTTGACTACTAATCCGTTAGCCATTAGAATGAATGGCCACCGTCAGACAGTTTTCACTCGGAATCAAAAACATCCATTAGCTATCCATGCCATCTCCCATGGCACTAATAATTTAAATTCTTATTTCACGGTCCGTGCTATCAGAGTCTTCCCAAACAGCAGCAGCTCCTCTGAACTCAGAAGGTGAGAACTTTCCCACCAATACAAACTAGGCACAAGGCAACCTCCTGGTCTTAATTTGAGATAACACCCAGTTAGTACTTTTCCTTCCCTCTATCCTCTACTTGCCTCCATGCCCACTGTCTACAGTATATTGAACCACCACATACCAGTGGTGATGTTAAAGTACATAGATTCTTTTATTATTATCATCATTATATTTTTTCAATTTTATTTTGTTTACTTATTTATTTTTTCTTTCTCAAATTTATGTTATGAACATTTGAACATATTTTGCCGCACTTTTTGTAACATTTTGCATTCTCAAGTACTAGCTCCAATTCACTGTCCCCCTCTCCCTGCCCTCTGTATGAATTTACCCCCACCATGTTCCTGACTAACATTCATTCTGTGAAACAGTCTCCTACACCACCCTCCCTACTTCATTTTCTCCTATTAAAAAGAGCCAAATCTAGAAATATTCATTGTTTTTCCTGTGTTTTGTGTTTATTTATGTGTTCACCCCATGATACTGTTACCTAAGGTAAGTGGTGGTTCATTTTGCTATCTCTTTATATATATATTTCTATCTCCATTTATTTTCACTTATATCCGATCTAAATATAATTATAACAATAACTTTTTGAATTATGCTAGACAAAGATTTTTTTCACATTTTGTGCTGGTCAACCTTATCCCCCCACCCCTGGCAATTGCACCACCACAGCGCAGGTCGCCTTTGTTCCATTCATGTGGTGGGTCAGGATGTGACCACATCTTTCCCCCTGCCATATGTCTCACCTCTCACATGATTAAGGCTCATGCTGAAATATTGTGCATTTGTGTTTATTTTTTTGTGTTTTTACGTGTTCGTCTCGCCCTCCTGCCTTCATCTGTAGTATTTGATGGGTATTTGTTTTTTTCCCCGAATCCATTGTACTGGTCAGTGATGGGTATAACAGGTTGAGGATGGAAGGTGTTATCTAAAATTGAGATCTGTGGGGTGTCTATCTGTAGGGTGTGTTGGTGGACCAATTTCCACCTGCGGTGTTCAGATTAGGAAGTGGTATCTGGAAGCTCTCTAAAGTTTCCGACTGTGAAGCAGTTATTGAGTTCATGGGTATGGTGAGCAACAGGGATGTCTAAGTTTTGGGAGTATTCCAAGTTTTCTGTGACCATTCATTCATTCTGATGGATAATATGGTGGAGGTAAAGCCAATGTAGGAACATTGGAGGCAGGTTAGCTGGTATATGAGACAGGTTGTGGTAAAAGTGGCATGGCCTATGACTGGGTAGTTTAAACCAGTAGTAGGATCGTAATAGGTTGTGGTAGGTGGATGCATTTTGCACGGGGGGCCTGTTACATGGGAAGGTGGTGGTTTAGGAGCATCAAAGGGTTGATATTTGTGTATATTTTTTAGGAAAGGTGGTCTTCTGAAGCTGACACGTGGTGTGGTAGGAAGGATAGTGGGAAGAATATGTCAAATTTCAGGAAAGGTTGTAGGAATAATGAAGAATTTATTCAAAGGCAGAGAAAAACTGGGAGAGAAAAACAGGGTTCTGGTTGGTTTTGGATTGTGTGTCAGTGTGGTGGAGAGTTCTTGTTTTTAGACTAATTCTGGTGGATAATTGTGGTTTATGAGTGCATGGGTCAAGTTGTTGGAGTAAAGAATATGGTGTAGATAGCATTGTTAATAAATGGTTTAGTTCTTACCTTCTGAAGAGAAAGCTGAAAATATCACTGGAACATTTGAATGCTGTGTTACATGGTCCACTGTGTTTTGAGAGGGGATTTTTCAGATGTGGCGTATCTCTGGGTTCTATATCGGGGCCAATATTGTTTTCAGTAAGTATAAATGATCTCCCCTGTGTTACATATAAAGCTAAAATTTATCCAATTTGCAGATGACACAAGTGTAGGAATTAAAAATACTCCAGATTTATTTACAGAACATATTTCAAATTATGTCTTTGACATTATTAATAAATAATTCACAGCTAATTGCTTGTCTTTAAACTTTGATATAACTCAATATATACAATTTTGTACGTCACATGGTTTAACACCAGACATAGATAAAATTTGCAGGACAATCCATTCAAAAGGTAGGGAGTGTGAAATTTCTAGTTTTGCATATTAATCATAATTCAAATTGGAAAGTTCATGTTTTTGAGTTACTGAAGAGATTGGGTGCAGCCACATTAGCAGTTCATACAATCTGAGTTGTAGATGATGTATGTATAAGGAACCTTGTTTATTTTCTTATTTTCACTCCTTAATGTCATGCAGCAATATTACTAACAGTGACTCTTGTGTCAGTACTGCCTGGAACTGTCACTCCTGCAGAATTAAGGACCAGGAGCAGCAGATTCTGAAGCTCCAGTCAGATGTGGCATCTGCAGAGAGGGATTTAAAGGCCCTGAAGGCAGAAACTCAGTTCTTAGGTTTAGGCAGAACAGTGAGTGGAGGGAAGTAAGCTCTGGCAGGAGAGGTAGGAGACGCTGTCTGTCTGACGGTTTCTAGCTGGAGACATCCAATGTATTTCAGCTATCGGAGGATCTAGATGGTGACTTTGAGGACCGTCAAGTTGGACTGAATGATCTGGGATCTTGTAATGAAAAAGGGAGAACTTATCAAGGGGTATCTAAATGTAGGAAGGTACTGTTACTTGGAAGCAGTCATGGGAGGGGAATCAGTGTGATGGTTCAGTCTGACTTGGGGACAGATTATGAAGTCTGCAGTATTTTCAAACCAAATGCAGGTCTTGGAAGTGTTGTAGCAAATGTGGAAGACTTAGGGAAAGATTTCTCAATAGTCTTGATAAGGACCTTGTAACGTAACCGTGAACGTTACGGATATTTTGAGTTGAGAGTGTGATCGGAGAGATATATAATGTCTTTGGCATTGGGCGATCGCCTAGTGCACGGGAGAAGAGTCGGTGATTGTCGGGTGTGGAGTACGGAACAAACGGCGGGAGCTGACCGGCTACGGTCGCGTGCGTGTGTGCCGCGTATGTGTTGTACTGCCGCTTAATGTATGTTCCGTAGTAAAGGACACGGTGTGATGTGAGCTGAGGTATATGTCAAACTGTGAAAGTTGTTCTGTGAGACGTGAGTGAATATAAACTGTGTTTCGTAATCTGCTACAGACTTGCACCACAGCGATTGTTTGTTAAGTAATTGAGGGACTTGTACTCACTGTTCATTCAGCTTTAACTGTACTTGAATCTGCAACTTTTCGGTGATGAAGGAGATTAGTTCTATTGTCTGGTGGCTTGCTTTTGGACTATGTAGTTTCAGAAGAATAAATCTGTGAAAACTAGCACGTGTGTATTTCTCAGTAGTTTTACTTATCTTCTGCGACTGTAATTAAAGTAGCTGAACCAATTAGCAAAGCTTACAGACTGGCGACCGCATGGCAAACGAACCTTTAATTAAAAAGTAATAAGTAGTAGAGGAAAGCTTTGAACATAGTGTTAAGAAGTGTAGCTGCACAATTGCTACGACGAAATTTAAGCTACACACACATATCCCAAGTAGCGTGTTACATGTTTCAACGTGCCAGGACCTGGTGCAATTAAAACTGTTAATTACGGACAGTGATTAATATAAAAACGTGCTGGAAATAAGCAGTGAGTAGTGCGGGAAGACAACAATCATCGGCGGTGCGGTTACTTCGAAGTGGCAAGCTGACGACAATGCAGTAAACGACGGATCCTGAGTGTACACAAGCGGAGACGAGCGAGGCAGTCTGCCGTGAAGCATCGCCCGAGCAACAACTACAACTCGACACCGGGGAGGAGCGGTGCTTCTGTGCGCGGCAGTAGCGGAACAATGCGGGCACGCAGCGGTGGCAGAGCAACCAGCAGCTGATATTCTTCGAAAGGGAAGTGCGAACAAATTTTTTTAATTAAAGAAAGATACAAACTGACATTAAAATAATAAGGAAAAATACTGTTTCAATTGGAATCACATTTCTGCGGTAGTAATTATTTCTTTTGCATTAATGAATCTTCAAATGAGCAACTGACTATGCGGAGTGCAAATTTTATGCATGCAAGCATAATTTTATTTTGATTTGGGTCAAGTCATGTAAGTTTCTGTTACCGAATTTATTTGTAGATTTTTTTGTTGATTTCCAAAGAAGGCATACATCAAGTAGAATTGATAGGTGTCTTCTATGCAATCTCTTGTTGGTTAGTAAGAGGATTTCTTTTATCAAGCTTTGGTGAATTCTGAGTTTGATGCCTTTTGTGTGAGTTAAAGGTTTTAACGTAAGGTGTATGCCTTATTTGGTAACCGTGCATTCGAATTTGAGCTGGTGAATTGTTTTTGTCTTGGAAGTAGATGTGTGTAACTGTTCATTGTAAGTGAAACCCAATATTATTTTATTATTATCGTCTAATATTGCTCGGTGTTTGGAAAATGGCTAGTCAGTCAGAAATGGATATGTCACGAGGAGAGGGTATGGAAAGGAATGATGGGTCAGAGTCGGAGATGCCACGTACATGCCAGGAACAATTTGCCATGGCAATTCAGTAATTTCAATCACAGTTAAAGGAAAATAATAATTTACTTCTGTCCAAATTAAATGAATCACTTGAATCCAAATTAAATGAAAATAGTATTTCACTTGAATCCAAATTGAATGAAAATAGTATTTCACTTGAATCCAGATTATATGGATCACTTGCATCCAAATTAAATGAAAATAGTATTTTGCTTGAATCTAAATTAAATGAAACACTTGCATCTAAATTAAATGAAAATAAGGAGAGTATCGAATGGCTTCGGGATGCTTTTGAATCACGACTAGGGCAGAATTGACCCAGTATAGGGAACTTTGTACACAACAAACTGATGAAATATCTTGTAAGTTGACTCAGTATCATTCAGATTGCGAACAGGTAACTAGTGTTTTGCACCAAAATATGGAATCCCTAAAGAAAAAAGTCGAGCTGATAGAAGATAGCCATGACGGAAGATTGTCGAAGGTGGAGCTTTTGGGAGAGAACCTTACCGGAAAATACAAGGTAGTGAAAGAAAATGTTGACCAATTAACAGTGGGTATAGAACAATTATCTTGCCAGGTGGAAAAGGTTAAGACCTCCATTGCCGTGTGGGTGAATGAAAGGTTACAGTTACAAGAGAAGCAAGCAGAGAGAAGCCTAAAAGTACGAGTTCCAGAAGTTGTAAGAGACAGGTTGCCAAACGTCAGATTCTGCCAAATGTGAATGCGTTCACTGCGTGTATGGTGGAAGAGAAAGTGGACTGGGAGAACTTCTGTGATAACGGGGGGATACACACGGTTGATTTTGTAAAGAAGTTTGAAAACTTTGAGCCTTTCTGTAGGGCTGCAGAAAGAAAGAAGACAGAAATTATTAGCAAATACATCAAAGGGGATGCCCGAATGTGGGGAGAACGGTTTGCAGATAACTGCGGGACGTTTGCGGAGTTTAAGTCAGCTTTTTTTCGAACATTTTTGGTCCATAGACCGGCAAATTGCGGTACGGAGGAATTTAATGATGGGAAAGCCATACTCGCCGGGTAGTGGCACTCAGCAAAACTTTTTCTTGAAGTGTGTTAACTCCTGTAAAAATTTAAGTTCACATTTCAGTGAAGGGTAATATGTGGGAATGATTAGTGCACGTTTGCCCGAGTCGACACAGCTGGTATTTGTCAGCCATAATATATGTACCATTGACGAGGTGGTAAAGATGTTGGGTCGCTTAGACAAACAACAGAAAAGTATAAGAGCAAAAGAATATGGGGTGAGGACACCCACACATTTCGCGGAGAAGTCGCAGTCGGAAGGGGAGAGAAGTAATTCACATCAGCAACAGGAGCGCTACAATCATTTTGATAACAGGAATCGAGGCGGATACAATAACCGCAGGCAGAGAGGAGGATTTGGATGTGGTGGTGGAACAGGTGGCGGAGGATTTAGAGGTGAATATCATGGACCAACTGGAGACGATTGGCCCCAAGAAGAGTCAGTAAATCAGGTGCAGGTGGCCGTGGTGGAGAGTGCACCACAGGTAAACTAGTGCCTGTCACTGCTTCAGCCTCGGCGGGGACAGGAGACGATACGAGGCTATCAAAAGAAGAACCAGAAGACAATATGAGGGGGTGAGCTGAAGATGAGATTTCTAATGAACCAATTACAAACGATCAAGGAGAGGAAAGAGTGATCTGGACAAATTTCGGAGATTATGTTAACATGGTCATCACTAAAGGGTGCCTTCATGACAAGGAGAGTGATGCCTCGTAAGAAGAGTGGTCAAGCTGGAAGGAGATAAGGTGGTTCTTACAAGAAAAAGCAAAGATAATTTCAGAACTAACTTATAGATCAAATGGAAGAGAAACTGTGAATAAAAACGATGTTTGTGAGCCAGATGAGCAGGAGAAGACTTGTGTAGCTGACGACGAAATTGTTAAGAAAGATACTGTAGTAAAAGAAGAAATAAGGTCAGTAGAAGAAGATGGAAGACAGTGAGAAGCAGTCCTTGGGTTGAAAGAAACATTTCAGGAGACAGAAGCAGTGAAGCCTGAAACTTTGCCGGAAGGGAACCTCGAAGTGAAACATTGTATGATGGTAGATGAGCACTATCCATTATGTAAAGACACAAAACAGAAGGTAATTAATGGGAAGAAAGAGACTATGCAGAATAGAGGATACTATGTGAAGCCAGAAGAAACCCTTCTTGCTGAGAAAAGATGTGAAAATAAGTGAAGGAAGAGGAATGAGAGAAGAAAGTTGGAAGAGGTGCAGGAAGAAGTTACGGTTATATGATGAAGCGAAGAATGTAAATAAGAAGAAAGGAGGAAGAAGAAAAGAAAGTTGGAAGAGGCGCAGGAAGAAGTTATGGTTATATGAAGAAGCAAAGAATGTAAGAAGAAAGGAGGAAGAAGAGAAGAGAGTTGGAAGAAGCGTAAGAAGAAGCAGGGTTTAATGCTGTTTGGTGAAGGAAGGAATATTGTAAAAAAAAAAAAGAAGTAGGTACATTAGGTAGAGGGGGTGAGGTACAATCTTCAGTTGCCTCACTGCGCATGATGGAAACATCCATGCATGAATTCATTAGTGTTAGGATAGGTTTAGGTTTTCAGGTTGATTGGTCATCACAATTATTTTTTCTATAGTATTGTACAGTTGTTGTATCAAATGTCTGTTGCGGTTGTGCGCAGATTAGCGACCCACACACTGTTTGTTTTGGTTAGGGTATCACCGTTTTTTTCTCACAGACGAAGGAGTTGGTTTTGATTTACCTTTTCTTTACATAAAGTGTTAAGATGATTTAAATGTGGCGCAACGTAATGTCATTTTGAGTCTTTCCGCGTGTGGAGTGATCAGTGTTGGTGTACAACAGACACTGAATGAGGCACCTGCCAGAGCAGGGCACACTGTCAGTGCACTGTCGAAGTAATCAAGCCATGATTCAGTGCCGGTGTCATACATGAGGAAAAAAAAGGAAGAGAAAAAAAAAAAGAAAATTGTTGTCAAAATATATTGTAACTCAATTTGTAATTTCTTGGTTAAATATCATGTATCTAAGCAAGGACAGATGGACATTGAAAGGTTTGAGGATTTGTTTCATGCTGTTTCAGTCCGTGTGTGTTGTTCTTAATATGTATTTAATTGTATTAGTTTTAAGCTTAAGCAAGCAGCCACCCAGACTTAACTTTATGTTTGGTAAACCATTAATCTTGTATTTTGCAAAATGTTTTTATGTATATGTGAACAAAAGTGGTTTGTGATGACAAAAGTTGGTGCTTTTTCAATGCCGACTTTTGCCACATTTCAACGGTGGTGGTGTAATGTAACCGTGAACGTTAAGGATATTTTGAGTTGAGAGTGTGATCGGAGAGATATATAATGTCTTTGGCGTTGGGCGATCGCCTAGCGCACGGGAGAAGAGTCGGTGATTGTCGGGAGTGGAGTACGGAACAAACGGCGGGAGCTGACCGGCTACGGTCGCGTGCGTGTGTGCCGCGTATATGTTGTACTGCCGCTTAATGTATGTTCCGTAGTAAAGGACACGGTGTGATGTGAGCTGAGGAATATGTCGAACTGTGAAAGTTGTTCTGTGAGACGTGAGTGAATATAAACTGTGTTTCGTAATCTGCTACAGACTTGCACCACGGCGATTGTTTGTTAAGTAATTGAGGGACTTGTACTCACTGTTCATTCAGCTTTAACTGTACTTGAATCTGCAACTTTTCGGTGATGAAGGAGATTAGTTCTATTGTCTGGTGGCTTGCTTTTGGACTATGTAGTTTCAGAAGAATAAATCTGTGAAAACTAGCACGTGTGTATTTCTCAGTAGTTTTACTTATCTTCTGCGACTGTAATTAAAGTAGCTGAACCAATTAGCAAAGCTTACAGACTGGCGACCGCATGGCAAACGAACCTTTAATTAAAAAGTAATAAGTAGTAGAGGAAAGCTTTGAACATAGTGTTAAGAAGTGTAGCTGCACAATTGCTACGACGAAATTTAAGCTACACACACATATCCCAATTAGCGTGTTACAACCTCAATTATTTAATTGAGGAAGACATTGCTCACATTTCCAGGAACACACATCAGATGAATGTGGGATTTGTGGGTTTAATTGAACATTATGATAAATAAATGTATTAAGATGTCAAAAAGAAATTAACGTCTCTCCTGATCAAAACTTATTGAAATTTGAAATTCCATCTGACATACCAGTATGTACTAATAAAGTAAACAATTTAAATTCATTGAATCAAAGTGTTCAGATCAGCATTCTCCATCGAAATATAAGGAGAATATTTAGTAAAACTGATGACATTACCTTATGCCTAGAAGAGATTCAAAATTCCAGAAATTTCAATGTAGATGTTTTGTGCATATCTCAATATCATTTGTCTGTCACAGGAATATCTCAGCTGTCCATCTTAAATTATAAACTAAATTCTCATTTCTGTAGATGTAAAATGGAGAAAGGGGAGTTGCCATTTTTGATAAAAATAATATTCAATGCAACAGTGTAGGCGTAAGTAAATATTGTATAGATCAACACTTTGAATGCTGTGTTACTAAACTAAAATATGGTAAGGAAGAGCTCATAGTAATAGCAATTTATAGGGCCCCCTCAGAAAATTTTAGACTTTTTCATCTCAGTTAGAGTCTTTGCTACTATGTTTCAAAAATAACAAACAAATAGTTTTATGTGGAGATTTTAATGTTGACTTTCTCAATCACAGCAATGAGAGGCTAGATATGGAAGTCTTGATGTTGTCTTTTAACTTAATGGCACTTGAAAATTTCCCTACTAGAATAAAAATAACAGGAGGACTGCAATTGATAATTTTTTATGGATATTTCTCAGTACAGTAATTACAACATACTTCCAGTAATAAATGGTATCTCAGATCATGATGCTCAGCTGTATCAAGTTCAGAAACACTATTAAACTGATAAAGAAAAGCTGGGTATATAAAAGAAATATTAATGAAAACAATATAAAACAATTAATAGATTCCTTAAATAATCAACAATGGTCAGAAGTGTACAATGCAAAGGGTGTTAATGAAAAATTTTATTCCTTTCTCAATATATTTCTAACACTTTTTAAAGGAAAGTTGTCAATACTCCAAACAATGCACTGGGAAAGAAATGGATAACAAATGGTATTAGAGTATCTTGTAAAGCAAAAAGGGACCTGTACTTAAAAGTAAGAGAATCAGATAACTATACACTGAAAGCTCATTATAAACTTTATTCTAAAATACTACGAAATGTAATAAGAAAGGCCAAGAACAGGTATATACCGAGAAAATAGAGAATTCAGGCAATAAGATGAAAACTATATGGAATATAATAAAAACTGAAACAGGAAAATCTGTAAATCACTCTAAAGATATAAAATTAGAACAAAATGGATCTGTTGATATTGAAGTATGGGAAGTTTGTGAAATATTTAATAAACATTTTACTTCAGTCGTAGAGAAATTAGGCATAGAAAAGCAATCCCCACATAGTGCCCTAAAGCCTCTTCAGACTGCTTTCCCAAATAGATTTATAGAAATGTAATTGCCACCAGTAACAGTCTCAGAAATAAATAAACTCATTAAAACCTAAAAACTCTTCCAGCTATGACAATATTTCAAGCAAATTACTGAAAAGAGGTTCAGATCGTATCAATCATGTACTTGCCCACATTTGTAATGAATCCTTACTCCTTGATAAATAAATAATAAAATAACCCCACCTAATTAATTATATCCTCACAATGTTAATTGTAACTACTTCTCTTTATGAGTTTATTACCTCACCTATATTTATTGTTTTCAAGAAGCTATGCCAAGCATTGCTGCATATTTTTTTAGGTACAATTTAAACCAAAGTTCTGGCCTATCACTAACACTATAGTGTTCTACTGTCCCAGGGTAAGGTAAAGGGGGGGGAGGTGGGTGATTGACATCTGCATACTGAACTCAAGCTAGTGCTTCCATACATGACATCATCATAACAGCATGAGTTTCTAGCTGCGTGTTTCAGTATTCACTGTATTCCAACGGTGTAAATGTTATCATTATTAATTGCAATGGAGTTTACGTTTCAGTTGTAATTTCCAAAACCACCTACTTACCATTTCCACATTTTGACTTATAATTTTGCTACTTCTGGTGGTAGATCATTCATAATCTCCTTGATACCCTATTTCATTTCTTGGGTCCCTTACCTGCAAATGAAAACTTTTCCAGTTCTATTCCTTATGGGTGAAATAATTGACTTTCTTTTGTCATGGTGATCTCACGATTTCAATTTACGCCTTTTTTTTCTCTTCTTTTTGTCTGCATGTGAGTGTGTGTGTGTGTGTGTGTGTGTGTCCATGGATATTCAATTTGAGGAGGAGTACATCCAGAAATATGCCAATGGGAAATTTTACATTTGAGATGAATTCTATGGGCAGTACACCACTGAAATGCTGGAAATATGTGATGAGCCTGAAATGTGATAAACTTGAAATCATGCAATTTTGTTCCAAAATTTAAGTTACAATTGCATAAAGTCAGAGTTTCATATTAACCAAATGATTTATTTTCTTCCATTAAAATTTGCATTTCGATTTCAATCTTCACACCACCAAACCGGTTTTGGTTGTTTCGTAGATCTTGTATTCTTTAATCTAATGCCTCCAAATACTTTTTATATGCAATCATACTTTCATCCCAAATGATCAATTTGCATTGCTGCAGAAAAAAGTTGACCATCACACAGTACAAAAAGTTGAACATTGGAGTTTCATTGATTTGCATATTCAATGGCAACTTGAATGCTGAATGAGCTGTTTGACTGCTTTCCAACACCATAGCTGCCATTCCTGATGAAGCAAGTACAAGTGCAATTTCATTCTGCAAGTGAATCATTGCCAAAATCAATGAGCTCAAACAAGTTTTCCCAGTTCCTCTGGGAGAGTCCAAGAAGAAAATACCTCTAGTTCCATCATTCACAACTTTTGTGAGAGTGTCTTACATATAATTTTGTTGCCTATTCAATAGTGGAATGTTCGTTTGAACTGATTCTAACAAAGCATCACAATCATATCATTTTTAACGTTTCAACTATTGATTAAATGTGTCATCCATCAGACAATAGGGCCTGTCATTCCTAATGTTGATATCAATGGAACAGGAAGAAGAAAACTACATTTGTTGGACAGATAGCAAAACAACAACAAAAAATAAAAGCAAAGGTAAATTTTATTTTAATTTAGGTTGTAATGAGTTTTTCCAGATTTTTCTTCAGATCTCCAGTATTTTTTAAAAAATATAAAACTTTAAATTGAGTTATTTCCATCCCAGGAGCATAAAAAATGAAACAAAAAAAGAATTACGCAAAATCCACCATTCGAATCATGAGTTATGGTCTTAAGTTCATCCCCAAAAAAATGGAAAAAAGCACTTTCAGTTTTTTCAGAATTTTTCCAGCAACTTTTCCAATTTTTCTTTCTCTAAAAACGCTATTTGGACTACTACACACATTGTTAAGAAGGAAAAAAATTAGTTAAATTGGTACATAGAAAAAAGGAACTTTCAATTTTTTCCAAATTTTCCACTTTTCCAGACAACCTTTCCAAGTTTTCTTTCTCTAAAAACTTTATTCAGACTATTACACACATTTTTTAAAAAAATCACGCAAGAGCGGTACATAGAAAAAAGCAATTTAAGTTTTTCTCAAATTTTCCAATTTTTCTTTCTCTAAAAACCTTAGTCAGACTATTAATTACCTTTTTAAAAAACAAAACAAAAATTCAAATTGGTACATAGCAAAAGCAATTTCAGTTTTTTGCAAATTTTCCAATTTTCTGTATAACTTTTCCATTTTTTCTTTCTCAAAAAACCTTATTCAGACTGTTACAAACATTTAAAAGAATTAGCAAAATCAGTCTATAGAAAAATTAATTTCAGTTTTCCTGAATTCTCCAATTTTTCTTTTTCCAAAAACCTTATTTGGACTACTACAAATACTTAAAACAAAAAATTAGCCAAATCAGTCCAGCCATGCTGTGAGTGATGTGGTTACCAATGAACAGAATTTAATTTTTATTTTGTAGCTTATTCTAGATGAATACGATTTTGCCGGGTTGCCTATCAAAATATGGCCACCAATACTTTTAATTAAAATTTCAAAAATAATTTGTTTTTCAAAAAAATTTTGTTCACTAGTTTGTTAAATAAATTATAATTCATTTTAAGGAGACATATGTAAAGCAAAAGTTTGGGTTGTCTATGTAAAAGTGGTTGCAAATAGGAGCAGGCGATGGTAAAATGAGCATATGTAGTAAGGGTACGGTATAAACACAGAGAAAAAAAAGATAGGTAGTGGTGGGTTAATTGGATTTTAATGGTGGTTAAGTCCAGGTGGGTGTCTTGTATCCAGGATATTCTGGTACACTAGTTACCATCTCCGGAGTTCTGCTGAAGTGGTGCTGTCAGGGAAAACTCTGACTGCTCTCACAGTAAAACAGTCATTGAGGTTGTTTGAATCATGGCTATTGGCATGTTCTGGTACTGGAAGGTACAGGTTGCAGGTGTGGACTGTTTGTCTGTGGCCATTCATTCTAACAGAGAGTTGCTGTGTAGTGAGGCCTATGTAAGAACTGGTGCAATAGCGGCAACTTAGTTGGTATATAAGATGAGTGGTTGAACAGGTGGCATGTCCAATAATGGGCATGAAGCCAACGTGGTGTCCCGCCGATTGCTACTTGAAGACTGTCCCCTCGCATTGTTCCTAGCCGACTGACTCGCTCGCCGTGGCTACTAACCAGGAAAGTTCTGGTACTCAAAGAGCGTGGGAAAACCTAGCGGCTGCACTTCCCATGAGAATATCCCCGATAACTGATCAGTTTCTCATCTCACATCTGAAGGTTTCATCATCTAATTTGACCTCGACTATAAAAATAATTCTATCTGCTTGAAACTTTACAAATTGCTAGATCTTTAAATAAATGTTAACTTTAGTTATTATTAAAAATATCCTAACTTTAATCATTTAGCCGAAAATAAATAATTTTGATATGAACTTTCGCACTCCAGGCCAATGCCGAAGAATGTTGAAATTAAAAATATTGAAAATACTATCTTGAAAACTGTAAAACTGCTTTCTAACTTGAATAAACATAGAAAAATTACTTTGAAAATTAAATGCACTAATATTTTATCCAATCTAACTCATGGTTCTGAGAACAAAATTTTGTCACACAGTTACAAAATTTAACAGATAGCTTACAAGATATTAAGCAATTGATTTGATGTGGCCAGTAAGAGGGTTTAAATTGGATAATGAGCTTTCTTTAGAATTAGAAATAAGGCCAACTAAAAAATTTGAAATGGTCCTGATGATATTATAAAGGAACTAAAAGTTAAAAAATCTTAAACGGGGGTGGTTTAGACAATATTATCATAGATGTCTTAAAGATAGCAATATGTGACATTTTACCTTATCTTGAAATGTTATTGACCCTGGATACTTGTTGCTAACCAGAGGACTGGAAAAGTGAGAAAGTAGTACCAGTCATTATAGGAGGGGTGACAAATAGGGTTGAAAATTATAGACCAATCAGTTTGACATCAGTTGTATGTAAAATAATGGAGAGACTGATATGCAACCACTTCAGAAATGTCTCTGAGGAACGAAATTGGTTTTTAAATCAGCAACATGGCTTTAAGCAAAGATATTCATGCAGGACAAGATATTTTGGATGAAACAGACAAGACAGGATAAATTTATAGTGTAACACTAGACCTATCTAGGGCATTTGACAGAATGGCCCTTACAACAGTGGTAAATAAGGGAAAAGGTGTAGAAGTAAATAAAAAAGTTATTTCCTGGGTAGAATGTAGAGCTGGTGTGTCTTGACAACCGCATAATGTGATCAAAGTGTGAAATGTCTGCCATCTTGTACACATGGCCATTAATTGCGGAATAGCTTTATTTACAGCATTGATTCAATGTTCAATCACTGCAATGGGTGTGAACATGTCTCCATCTGTTGAAGGCTAGTACGGTAGCACATATGCCAATGCTTTGGTTTCCACTGTCCAGAAACCATCATCACCTCAGAATGCAACAAGCACTTGAATACCATCTCTGGAATGCTGAGTAGCAATATTTAGTGTTTTTGAATGAGTCCCACTTCATCTTATCCTACATGTATGTGTTAGATGCCACAGCGGAGAACACAGGCATACTCTTAGTGACGAGGCTTGGAAAGATATTGATTAAAACATTAGTAGTGCTTAGAAGGGACAAGGTGACCATTAGCACAAGTTGGCACTCAGTTTAATGCATAACAGAATGATAATATTTTCTTTTGTAGGTAAGAAAGTCAGGGATTGGATAAATTACTAAGGGAAGTGATTAATAATATACCAAAAGTGTTGAAAAAATATAAAATTCATAGAGGGCAAAAGCAGGCATGAGGCATGTATGAGGAAGGGGGGAAATGAGTATGTAGGAAAATTACCACAGGAATGTGTGCTCCATCACAAATTAATAAAGTTTGACAAGCTATGGGTTTGTATTCCCTATCCTACTTAATACTATTTAAGTGTTTTGTATGTAGCTACATCTCAACAATAATGAACATAATAATTAGAATAATTCCTTTTACAAAATTAAGGTAGAAAATTCAAGGAAATTAAATGGTCATTTGTACATTGAGACAATGATGTTAAGGTCCAATTGTCACATTAATTTTTAAAAATGCAAAATGTGGCCATTAAAAAATGCGAAGTCTCATTTCTCTTAGTTCACATACAAAATTAATTATATGGAGACAAAGATGAATTATACCTAACACTCACCAAAGTTGAAAGAAGGAAGGTAGTGGCAACAAAAAAATAATTCACAAACATAATATTTCAGGCCAAAACCTCATGGCATTTTTTATTAGTCTATTGTTGCTATGATAGAAAATTAATTATTTTACCTTATCTTTTTCCATATTGTGGTCTTCGTCATCATCACCGCTTTCAAAACAATCAAAAACAGATTTGAGCAACCCAGATTTCTCTTTCTCGTGCAAACCTTCATTTTCTGATATTACATCTTTTACTCTTCCAATAAGATTTGATAGCTCTTCCTAAGAGAAAAGTAAAATATGAGAAAAAAAATTATTTCAACCAAAGACACTTCAGAAAGATCATACAGTACATTGGGATATGAAGTCAGGCAAAGAAAAGATTATCATGAACATAGTAAGAAGTAAAAAAAGTCAGAAATAATAATATGTTTTTGAAATTAATAGAACAAGCAGTACGTAAACAAATAAAATCCTCTCTCCAAAATTTATCCTGAGTTCAAACAGTTCCAGTAAATTATAAAGATCTTACCATTATAACTATTCAGATGAGCTTTGGTAAATATACTGATTTCAAGCAAATACTTTTCCATATTATGTTGTTACAATGTATTACCATAATTATAGCTATTCAGAAATGTTGTGGTAAACTTCGAAGTGTATCAGTTCTCAAGTGTGATGCTAGATTGCATATATATCTGCATTAATGGATGAGTAAGATATTTTGGTAGAGACTTTGATGGCAATTTACAGGATACTACGTGACTAAGTAACTGGCTCCTAAGGATGTAGAACAGTAAAGTGGTAATTAATATTTTTGGCAATTTTGCACAGCTTTGCCACAAGAAAGGAATACATCACATTTGCCTTATCCACTGCTGCCAGTATACGATCACTTCCAATATTTAATCAAAGAATTTTTTAAAGTTTAATCCAACCTTGTGCTTTCATTATTTGAAGAGTGTTGAGGTAGCTAAGGTGTACAATTGCTTTCTAATACAAGTCAAAGTAATAATGTTTCTTTCGATGCACCAACTGGCAATTTATTCATCCAAGTATGTGCTCAGACAGGATGAACCTTATAAATCTCTTTACAACTTGCAATCAACAGTTGTTGCTGGTAGGACTCAAAATTTAAACGATTTCAATTGGCAGCCTCAGAGACTCACAGCTCAGTGAAAAAGAGATGTTCTTCCAGTGATGGAAGTCAAGAAGCTAACTAACAGGTCATCATTTTGTGTATAATATGCAGCCACAAGTGGTGAATCATCAAATATGCCTCACCAAACTAGCACCGACACTGCTTGTAATTAATGCAGGAATAGTTTATTCAGAGAACATTTGTGCCCTTAATATGATAACAGCAACTTAATAGTAGAGGTGATAATCATCGTGATTATATTATGATGACAATATTCCACTGAGTCTCCGTGAGAGACTTAAAATATATATAGGAGGTATAAAAGTTACTGAAGTGTGGAAAATTATTGTTATTAATATTAATTTTTAACTGTGATGGAGCTAACACTCCAGTGGCAATTCCCTTAATCATCTAATTACCCCTCATTATTTTACTTTTTAAAATTATCTTTTATAATTGGAGTGATAAATTCCTCCTCCATTTACTTTCCCAATTTTAATTTTAAATTCCTTATGTGTTTTGGATAAATTGTTCATAACAAAGAATGTAAGAGCAGATGTTAAAGTAAAACGCCAAAATCCCACTATATTAATATAGACACATGTGTGGAACATTTAAGAATTTGATGACTTAAAATAAAAATAAATATAAACAAGAATTCCATCAAGTGGGTAACCTAAAGAATAGAAATATAGAGCCAATTTCACTCAATTAAGTGAAGCAAGAACTAAATCAAATGAAGAATGGAAAATCTGCAGGACTTGGAGATGTTCCCATTGGGTTAGTTAAACATAGACGGCATTCTTTGGGAGTCATTGACAAAGATGTTTAATAAGTTTTTACTGGAAGGAGAGAGTTTACTTGAATATTTTAGCACTTCAACGATAAGTTCCATTTATATATATATATATAAACTCACTGTTAAGGTTGTAAGGTTGAATATTGAAAAACAGGATTGAGAAGGAAATAGTCATTAGTGAAGAAACATCGAAGCAGAATTTGGACAGGAATATCCTGAATTGATAACATTTTTTCTTGAAGTAGCTAGAAACCTAGACACCCTTTTAGCTTTCATCAACCTGTGGATGGCACACGCTAATGTATCACTGTGTAAACTCTTCGAAATTTTGAAAAATAGTACCAAATAATCTGGCAGTTAAATACATGTGAAAGGTATAAATATTTGGAGAGCATTATTAGTAATATCAGCATATATGAAGAGGATATTAGACATCAACTAAACCCAGAGAGGTTTGCTATACAAAAATTAAATCTTCTTCTATTGTCCACAAAGATTGGTCTGAAAACAATACTCAGTATGTATAGAGCCATTGTAGAACCAATTACCACTTATGGGGCAGAATGCTAAACATTTACAGAACAAAATCGCAAGAAGATAGAAGTGGTGGAGACAGATTTCTTTTGAAGAGCTTCCCAATTGTCCAAATTAGACCATGTGAAGAATCAACAAATAGGGAACAGACTGGCATCAAAGATACAATAGTCCAGAACATTAAAAAGAGATGACTATTGTGGTTTGGGCACTTAATCAGAATGTACAAGAAAGAATACCAAAAATAATCTTTAATTACCCGTCTAAAAACCATAGAAGAAGAAGCAGACTAGCCCTAAAATGATCACAGAGGGTGGAGCAATCTATTAAAGAACAAAATATAGAACAAAAGGAGGCACACAATAACAGTTGTGGAGACAGAGATGTGGGAAGTGGCAGGAACTGTAAAAAACCCAAGGGGTGAGGGAGGGGGAGGGGGAATCATCAAATATGAAAAAAATATCTAGACAAAGTTTTCTAATCTACTGCATTGACCCAGGATGCTTCTGAACAGTGGCAGATCCAGGATTTTGGTTTGGGGGGGGCTACGATTTGGCATGTTTGGTTCGGGGGGGCTTGACTCAAGCTAAGAGAGAAATCTCACATTTTTCCAGAATGCCACCCTTATAAAAACAGTAGAGCAAAAAAAAAAAAAAAAAAAAAGGGGGAGGGGGCCACCCCCCCCCCTGGATCCGCCACTTCTTCTGAAGATTGGTGACAAGTGAAAAAGAAATTTGCAGCTTACAAATTGTTACGAAGTAATAAAAGTAACGCCTGAGTGTTAGTACGCGCAAGTGTTAATATGGTGCAATTGGTAGCAAGGAAAGCCAACAGTGAACATGTGGTTGCATCAGAAAGAGAGCTGCGTGGCGCGTGGGTAACAAGATACGGGTGTAAGCTTCTGGAAGGACGCGCGGGGCAGCGGAGTGCGTCACGCGCGCTGCTATAAAAAAGAGCCCGCCTCAGTGGGGGGACATTCTCCAGTCTACTTCTCAGAGGTCTTCGAGAGTCAGCGAGTGAGCCAGGAAGCAAACAGCGCAGCGGAGAAGACAACGTGTATTCTGCTACTGTAGTCGCCGTTGTTACTGTTAGGCTCTTCAAGTTTTATGGATCTTGGTAGAGAGAACTGCTACTAGTTGGTTCAGTACTCCTGGGAATAGGTACCTCTCATAATTTCTGAGTATTCTCAGTGAGAGTTTGTCGGCTTCGTGAGTCACAAGTGTGTTCCTCCAAACCTCTTGTGTTCTTGAATTTATTTCTCCTGAACTCATCCTATCCCGAGTTCCCGAATTGTAAAAATCGATACCCCACTTGTTTCAGTTTTGGAGTCTTTTCAGCTCAGCTCTCTGTTGCCCACAGGACGCAACAAAATATTTCTCTGACTGAAAAAAAGTCAACAGCTTAATATGCTGAAAATCGTATAGAGATCAAAGCAGTAAAGTGGTAAAAGAAGATGTAACATCAGAAATGCTAAATAAAATATTCAAATGAAATAAGGTGTAAGGACTAAATGTTTACTGGGGGTAGTGATAAACAGTTAACACCTCAGCTCTAAGCGTGTTGTGCCTTGGATAATTGGATTATTCTACAGTTGGCAGTCGCCACCTTATTGAAAAACCTCAATAATTGAAAGGCATGTTCATAAATAAAAGTAACTGCTTCTAAGTTAAAATTCAGAACATCACTACATTCTCGAAAATAATTTCACAAGTTCGAACAATCCTTTAGGCATCAGAAATCATCTCCAAATAAACTGACTACAGGTAACTATAAGTAATTCAAACCAGACCAACCCTCATGAGCTCTCTCTCTAAGAGTCTCACAGAAAACCCAAAGAAATTTTGGTCGTATGTACGAAAAGTTAATTGTACCAACAGCAATATTCCAGCACTAATTCGTGAAGGTTCCGAGGTTAATGAAAGCTGCGATAAAGCTAACGTACTAAATACTGTATTCAAAAATTAATTTACAAATGAACATAAGGATACAATTCCCGTTTTCCCATGCCGTGGCGAGTCAGTGATGGAATCATTACGAATAGATACTGCAGGTATCATTAAGCAATTAGAGCTCCTGAAGTGGTGGAAAGCACCGGGCCCGGATGGAATTCCAGTAAGAGTATTTTCAGAGTAAGCGGCGGAAATCGGGCCATTTCTGTCTGATATATTCAGTAAATCATTAGAAGAGCAAAAAGTACCTTCAGACTGGAAAATCGCGCAACTAACTCCAATTTTCAAAAAAGGTGATCGAAGTGATCCTGGAAACTATTGTCCCATATCTATAATATCTGTTTGTAGTAGAGTTATGGAGCATATTATATGCTCGAACATTATGAATTTTCTAGATGATAATAATTTGCTTACAACAAATCAACACGGATTTCGGAAGAAAAGGTCATGTGAAACACAGCTGGCCCTATATATACACGACGTAATGAAAGTTATCGATGCAGGTTCACAAGTAGATGCAATTTTTTTAGATTTCCAGAAAGCCTTTGACTCTGTGCCACACAACTGCCTTTTAGCGAAGCTTCGAGCGTACGGTATATCGGATCAGCTTTGTGAATGGATAAAGGATTTTCTAACTGGTCGGTCGCAGTATGTTGTCATTGATGGAGAGAGTTCTTCTAATCTAGATGTTACCTCGGGTGTACCTCAAGGAAATGTAATAGGATCACTTCTTTCTTAATTTTTATAAACGATCTCGGAGACAAAGTGAAAAGCCTTTTTAGATTGTTTGCTGATGATGCGGTTATTTATAGGAAAGTAAGAAATTTGGCCGATTTCTTAGAAATTAGGTGCGATCTGGATGTTATTTTGGCTTGGTGCGCTGAGTGGCAACTTACTCTAAATTGTAAAAAGTGCAAGACAATGAGCATAACTAACAAAAAGAATCCAATTATTCAGAAATACGAGTTAAACAATACAGTTATTGATATGGTTGATTCTATGAAATATTTGGGAGTAACAGTACAAAGGAACATGAAATGGGGCATACACATTAATTCGTTAGTAGGTAGAGCAAATTCTAGGCTGTGATTCATAGGTCGAATCTTGAAAAATTGTAATGAACAAACAAAGGAGATAGCGTACAAATCTCTTGTGCGTCCACATTTGGATTATTGTTGTGCCATTTGGGACCCATTTCGTAAGGGGTTGATCGAAAGTATAGAGAAAGTACAGAGAAGAGCCGCTCGATTTGTGACCGCTTGCTGCAGTCCTTATGAAAGCGTCACAGAACTGATTAGTAGACTAGGTTGGGAGTCTCTGGTAGATAGACGACACATATTTCGTTTAAACTTATTGGTAAACATGCGTACTCCCACTTTCACTTTTGAGTGTAGTGAAATACTTCTTCCACCAACCTATTTGAGTCGGAAGGACAGGAAAGATAAAACTAGAGATATAAGGTGCCACACTGATTCTTATATGAATTCTTTTTTACCTCGTACCATTAGGGATTGGAATGCACAGCAAAGAGATTAGCTTTGGTGCTGAGCACCCTCTGCCACCCACAATTTTGTGAATTGCAGAGTATATATGTAGATGTAGATGTAGATGAGAGCCTGGTGCTGGTATTTATATAAAGGTTGTGGGGATGCATTTTTTCCTCGTTTACAAGAAAAAGAGTCCCTACTCAACATGGACAAAAGTAGCCTTCCATGATTGTTGATTGCGACATCTGAAGTCTTAAAATCCATAAATAAATTCCTGTCTGTCTGAAAGTTTTACCGTAGACAGCAAGACTTGTAAACGTCAATTTCAATCCTAGTAAAAATTTTCATAGCTATCATATTTTCGTCGAAAAAAATTATTTTCTGTGCAATTCTAAAAATATTGATAACTCCCAAAGTTTTAAGGCTACGAAGCTTAAATAACTTTTAACTTGCTTCTAATTTTTCACTCTTCCATTTGATGCTAAGAGCCACTTGTTTACTATTGTCTAACTGAAAAAGCTGAGGGTGTTGTGAGCCGAAGAAATTGTTATTTTCTAAAATATCTATGTTACCGGTCTAACTGTTACTTCAAATGTTTCTTTATTCAAATTCTCATCAAATATGCCGTTATGCTGTTGCTATCTGACTTCCCTAACTTGTTATCAAATTTTGTAAAATCCTTCACTTGGACGATGTTTGTCTTAAGGTGGGCATATACGATCGCTCCATTTGGATGTCATCCGTATGGATGTCAACCATGCAGATGACATCCAAAAGCGTAGCACATACACCATAATTCCATCACTCCAGCCAACCACGACAATGAAAAACTAGGCAAAGCAAACAACAATAGGTTGTCAATTTGCTACACAAAAATCCAATTATGCCAAGTATATGCAAACTATCGAATACTGAATACAAATTGTGAGAATTAAATAAATGTAAAAAAAGTGTAAAATTATGAAAAATAAGATCTGTGATATTACGAAAACTTTTAAAAATACTACAAAACGATTATAAAAAAAAAAATATTAAATTTAAGTAGTTTAGCAGGCCGAAAACAGTGACAGGTACGTCACATGTTTTAAAACAACATATTTAAACCAGTAGGCTCATATAAAATTAATCTTATCATACCTTAAACTTAACTTAGTACACAACCCGAAGGTTGGTTGGATCCTCCCGAAGGAGGCATACTAAGCCATTGTGTCAGAGGTAGGATGGCCAGTTCCTTTCCTCTGGGACCTACAGTTTAACGTGGAATCCGAACCACGGAGCATCCTGTATCTTATTAAAAAGATTTTTTTAACACGGTTTCTCCGTTGTTAATATCTTTATTTTTAAATAATATTAGCAATTGATCCATTGCCACATTTATTTATATTTTGTCATGGTAGCCAGGATCAGAGATCCTACAAGCATGGTAAGTCTTTATACTTTTCAATAATCTCCAGCACAAAGTCTTATTGAGACAACATTAAATTTTTAAAAAAATAAAAAAACATAAAAAAATAATAATATCGTTCTAATTGTTACTAAATAATATTTAAAACTGTATTATTTTCAATTCTACATTCAAAATAATATTTAACTATTAGCAAAACAAATATTTCTATAGGAGATCCAAAACAAGAAAAGAAATGGTACAATGTTGCATAGTCCATTCAAGGCACTGATATTGTCTGCTCGGTGGTCGGCGACTGAATGAGAACAATTTGGGCCACGGTTTCACCATACACGAGCCAACTGGAGTGATGGCTTGACGTCGCTCCATGTGATTTTCCCCAGACACCGTCAGTCGGCTTGATGGCATGATGGATGAAACTGATGGAAATTGGACTGACTGGATATCCAAATAATCCTGTCTGTCCACATCATCCACATCAATTTCCCGACAGACGACAAGATAATGGAGTGGCATCACTCCATTTGGATGGATGGAGCGATTGTGTATGGCCACCTTTAGCCAAATTATAACTGCGTACTTCCCACAAAAATGATAAAAAAAAATACTTTCTCTTATCTTGACCCAACTACTTTATAGATCTTAATGAAACTTACTGTGGAATGTTCGTATTGAATTATTTTTCTTCTAATCATAGTCTCTTCTACCAAATTTCCTTATATTCTTCACACCGGTCAGATCATCTGTCAAGAGTTTTATTAATTTTACAAAATGCTTCAAAACCCTCCTTTAAACTTTAGTAAACCTCTTCAAACTTAAGCATGCTTACGCATCTTTCAAGCTGTAAATTAACTTCTTCCAAAATTAATTTCTTCCAAACTGTGGCTTCTAGAATTTTAAATGTGTAATTGTGTCTTAACTTATTACGCCGGCTTCCAACTTTTAATGTCTTAAAACTCTTTAGTGGAATTTTCTTAGTAGGCTATAAGGTTTCCATACTCATTTTACTAGTTATGATCTGAAATAGCTCTAAAAATAAAGGTAGCATTTTCTTTGATTAAATAGTCTGGATCTAATATACTAGATATGCTAATACTACTTTCTGATTTTCTATAGCTGTTTACTCTGATTTATGACTTGAATTATCTAAGCTAGTGACTTTAAACCTGATCTGCAATGTTATTTAAATGAACTTGCTGCTCTATGGACATATTTGGTTATGAAGTAACAAAATTTTAGGTTACCTGGCAAAGGCTGGTATTTCCATTGCTCAAAACAATTATAGAGTACAAATTTAGTACAATAACATTAAAGAAAATTACCCTACAATACTGAGATTCCTTCTCAAGCTGTTCAATATATTCCTCTTGTCTTTCAATATATGTCATCAGTTCTGGTGGAGGTTGAGTGCTTGATGTTTTTGGTACTGACTCCTCACCAGCAGCCACTGTTGTAGGTGCTCTGGAAAAAGATGCTGGAGTAGGTGGACCATGTAACAAGCTGCAGGGCTTTGTAAGAGATTCTGAATAAATGCTGCACTTGTGACCCAAGTAAGGGGTGCGGTAAGATACATGGCGTGACCGTTCACTCACTACTGCTGAAGCATCTGTTTCATCTCCACTATCATCAACTTTGCCTGTATGAACCTGTGAAAGGAGAAATTCAAATAATCAAAACAAAAGGTAAGTTTTCCTATGAAATTTACCTAAATTCATGTCAATAATTAAATAACTAACAGTAATACGAGTACCTAAATAATTAAAAAGCAAATGGCTTTAGGCAACAGAAATTACAAGGAAAGGGAAATTGACTTCTCACTCACCAAAGTTGAAGGCAGCGATGGGTGAAGAACATATATGAAGAACACAAGAATACACAATATTTCAGTTTTATACCTTACTCATGCTGAAGGAAATGAGTCATGTGGTTCGGAAGGTATGCACACGCCAAAGTTTCCTACAAGTCATGTAGGAATCATTGGCGAGTGCACATCTCCAGAACAAAACAACAAATTAGAAATGTGTTTACTAATGAAAATACTGATGCCATGTTCATTAACCTGCTTAGAATTAAAGAAAGAGTCATTAACAATTAATACTAAAATTGCAAAAGGCACTAGATATGCCTGTCAAAATATATTACTGCAATCAAATCCTTCCTGTTATTTTACGTAAAGCATTAAACAATAAAAAGTTGCTACTAAATGGATTTTAATTTCAAAGAAAAGTAAATCGTAACAATCCTTTTAATTGCTGACCACTCCTATTAAATGGTTTATTTATAAATGTTTCTCGGGAAACAAACTGAGTAATATTATTATTGATGCACAATATTTCGGCGACATAAATTCCATCGCCATCTTCAGGTGCAGTTGTAAGCCATGAAGTCTGCTTTGAAGTCTGCCTTGAGCGCGTTGTTTGAAACCTGAAGATGGCGACGGAGTTTTATGTCGCTGAAATATTGTGCATCAATAATAATATTACTCAGTTTGTTTCCTGAGAAACATTTATAAATAAACAATGCCGAGAAAAATTGCATTCATCTATTAAATGGTGTTCCAAAGTTAATACAGGATTCAATTTTTTAATGAAGTTCTGTTTATTCATTAATTAACAAAAATACTATATTATTTCAAAGGGTACACACCACAGTTAAGTGTGGAATATAATAATATCCGGGTTTTTTTTAGTAATACCGCATTATTTATTTGCCAATCTAAGCTATTGTCTGAGATACCGCAGCCTTCAACAGAGATAACAAAGATCGTTGAGGAAGCCTGAGAAATCATGGAATATATGTCCAACAAATGTCCACTATCACTCAACTGGCAGTGCCATATTCTTTTGACAAAATTTACCAAATTTTCACATAATTGTGATTCAATTTTGTTGATAACTCCCCAGATTTCTAATTTTAATTCTGGAATCATTCTTGTTTGTTCATTGCAGAATTTATGAACATCCAGATAATAAAGTCACGTGCTATTAAAACATAGAATCTTGAGAATCATTTCTGATCATTATATAGTGAGATAAGTTGTCCATGAAATTTTGGCTGCAACAATTCAGTTACTTCACACACCATATGAGGGGTGGCATCATCTTCAGAAACCACATGTCACCCAAATCCATGAGGCCATGAAAAATGCAGATCTTCTTGTGATACTTTACATATATACCATTGAAGGCATGACATTTATGGCCTCATTGTCAAAGAAGTACAGCTCAATCACTCTCTCAGCCCAAATTCCAAAACAAAGTGTCACTCACTGGTCTTGTACTGCAATTCTTAAATAACCTGAGGATTGTCCATACACAAGTTGTGACTATTTTGCTTTCTGACATTTCACTTAAAATGTTTCTCCAACAAAAAATGTCACATAATTTTAGTAATCTTTATGCAATGCTCCGTAATATTCTTTATTTGAACTAACTACAACATGGTTAGATAAGTTAATGTATGCGTACTGTCATTGGAAGACAGGAGGGAGAAGAGAATGCTGCGAATGTACAAGGCATATGCTGTTGGTGCGGGCTTGGAATGATATTGGTCGAACAATTAGGAATAGTGCATGGATGGGAAAAGATTACCATGCCCATGAGCTGGCACTTGATTTCGTGCATAGGCGAGTGGGAAAATTTTCTTTTCTGGTGTGTCAGGGATTGGAATAAATAACCAAGTGATGAACAATTTACCAAAAAAGATAAAAGAATTTAAAATCAGAATTCGTAAGTTGTAAGAGTAGATGGGAAAGGAATCTAACACCCAAATTCTATAATTTAAAATAATCATAAAAAGGGGTGATTAGATGAATAAGGAAATTGCCACCAGAGCGTGTACTCCATTGCAAATAAAAAAATTAATAACTTTAATATGCTGGTAAATACTTTCCATCTGTGGAGTTAATACCAGGTTACAGGGTCAGGGAAGACACAGATAGCCCTCACAGTAAAACAAGTGCTTTTGATGTAGGTATTGGCATGGGCTGCCACTGGATAGTATAAGTTGCTGGTATAAAATGTTTGCCTGTAGCCATTCATTCTGATGGAAAGTGGGTGCAAAGTGACACATTGCAGGCAGGCAGGACAGTTGATATAAAGTGTGTTGTGGTGCAAGTGGCATGTCAAAGGAAGGGAAAACATTTCCCTGTGGTTGGAATGGAGTAGTCAATTATATCAGAGTGCACACTGCATGTTTTGCAATGGGTTCAGATCCATGGGTACAATCCATGTAGCGGTTTGGGAGAATTACAAGGTGATTATTTGTGAACAGAGATGGTCTTTAGATTGAGTGGTCTGCTGAAGCATATGAAAGGAACAGTGGGCAGGATTCTGTGAAGAAGGGTGCACATTTTGAAGAAGGAATGTAGAAAATCATGCTAGTGACGAAGGATTAAATTAATGGAGTCAAGCCCAGTAGAGAAATGGTTGATGAAAATGTGGCTACAGCTAGTTTTAAGAGGTATAAGATTGGAGTAGTTATGGTAAGGATGGGTTGTAGCACAAGATATTTGTTTTTGTATTATATCAGGGGGTACGAGGGTCATTCAATAAGTCCTTAGAAAATCCAAGAGATGGCACATGCAGTGTCGAAAACTATTTTTTATTAGTAAGCGTCATTACTCAATAAATAGCAGACAAAATCTCAGTTACCTCTGTCCATGGTTTCATTGTTATTATCAATTGAAGCAGACAACTGTTGTTCATTGAGAAAAAAGGAAACATCAGAGTTTCGAGTGGTGATTAAACACCTTTATTTAAAAGGCTTAAAACCGAAAGAGGTCAAAACTGAGTGAGATGAAGATCATGGTACATCTACTCCTGTGTCTGCAACTGTTTACAATTGGGTAAATGAGTTTAAACATGGCCAAACATCCAATCGAAATGAACATTGTTCGGGATGTCCAGTAAAGTGAATACCTCTGAAATCATTGCCAAAACCCAAGATATGGTTATAAGCGATCAACAAATCAAAGTGCACAAAATAGTAGAGACCACAGACATATAGAAAGGTATGGTATATTCAATTTTACCCAAAAAATTCAGCAAGATGGCTGCCGCATTTGCTCTTACTGAAGAACAAGCCAATCGTGTCAACTCTGAGACAGTTTTGGCACTTTTCTCTCACAACCCTAACCAGTTTCTGAATAGATACATAGCTGTGAGTGAAATATGGATACACTACTATACTCCAGAAGCTAAGGAAGAGTCTAAAGAGTACAATTTTGAAGGTGAATAGGCTCAGAAGAAGGGAAGATGGTGAAACTGGCTGGCAAGAAGATGGCCACAGTTTTTAGGGATGCACACGGAATCTATTGCTTCTATTACTTGGAAAAAAAAGACAAAAAATTACTTGAGCTCGCTATGTGTCATGCCGTGAAATGCTGAGTGGGAGTGCCACACTAGCAGCAGTATCACACTTTGCTCTCAACATTTGGTTTGTTTGATCAGGAAAAACGAAATGCAGAACTTTCGAAAATCACGACAGTGGAAAATTAATGTTTAGTGAGTGTGTGAGAAGGTGGATCAATAATTGCTAAACAAATACTGGTTATGTGAACAATTATTTTGTTTGCAATTGGTTGCGACAGTCACTGGCTTTGCCGCACAGTTCAACGCCACACGGCGTCAGCATATTGACAGCTCAGCGGTGTCCAACAGCTGCAACATAAGTAAAAGGCGCTCACAATACCAAGGCGGTGGCTTCCTCAAGTGCAAATAAAACCAATGAAAACCCAATGCAACCTGAAAAATATGAAAATCTGGCTATTTAAATGAGAAATTGGGTAAAAAATTGACTGAAATGCTACTCTGCAAAATTAAAGACAATCTTGCCAGTTGGGCAGTTGCAGTTTCTTTCATAGAAGGAAAAAACTCAGAATTAAACAAAGAAGTAGCGAGGTTAAATAAAAAAATTGAGGAACTTAAGTGAAATGGAAACAAAACTTCTCAGCCAAGTTATGTTGCAGTGGCCAGTGAGGCAGCTAGTTTAAAGAAAAATAAAATCACACCCGTGAAAACAAGTTCTCTTTTCGCGAGTTCAAGATGTCGTGAAAGCCCAAAAGTATCTGTGGAACAGATTACCAAATTAATCAAACCATCAAAAGAGAAAATTAAAATCAATGAAATAAGGAGTACCAATAAATCAGTAATAATCGATGCAGAAAATAAAGAGGATGTCAAAAAATTGATGGAATACAAAGAATTAAATGAGAAGCTAAAATGCGAGCTTCCAACAAAGAGGAGACCATTGGTAATCCTATATGATGTACCAAAACGTCTGGACATAAATGATATAGTAGACAAAGTAAATGAGCAAAATTATGAAGTGAAACTATCAAAGGAGGAATTTGCAAGCAGTTTCTGCCCTAAATTTACGACAGGACCCCGAGAAAAGTAAACCTTTCATCACGTTGTAGAAGTAAGCCCAGCTAGGCATAAATTATTATTAGAGTAACATGAAATATATATGGAATTCAATGCAATCAATTGCAAAGATTACACCGTGATACCAACTTGTACCAAGTGCAGGGACCTTGGACACATGAGTAAGCACTGCCAAATAGACATAGAGACTTGTAGTCATTGTGGTCAGAACGGTCACAAGAGTGATCAATGTTATAAGAAGTCAATGCCTCAAACGTGCATCCCATGCCAGAAAAGAGATAAGTCACGAAAATACAAAGGAATGTATTGTACCTCGTATCAACTGCTCCTGCATCACCTAGTCAACAGAATAAATTATGGCTAGTCTACAATCCAGTTGCAGGATAGATCAAGAAATGATGGTGACTATAGCAGAGCTGATATACAGAGCAGTTGAAATAGCCCTTGGAAAAGTGGGAATGAAAAATCAAAAGAAGAGAGGCAATCCCCCATCTCATAGATGAAGAAATGCTGCAAGAGCCAAAACATTTAGGAAGAAGAAGGCGATGGGAATGCAGAAAATGGTGGTAAGCACCGGCATGCAAACAGATCAGCAGCAGTTAATAGACGAGCAACTGGTCGTTATTTCCTCCACCTATGACTCGGCTTAATTCCAGCATTTTGTTAGAGGCAGTGCACTTAGATATTCCAAGAAAATTAATATCATCTTTGCAAACCAAGGATGCATACCAGCCAAATAAAACATCCGAATTTTGTGATAAGCAAACCGAATCCCATTACTGCGGATCCAGCGGTATTGTATGCCAATTTTGAAGATACACTTCGGCAAACTAGATTCGAAGAAGTGCATACACTTACACTTGCCCTCCAACATTTGACAAGAGTCCCCCATCCTGGTGGTAAAAACATAATGTTCCCACAACCTTTGGCAATTGACAGGATACAGCTGAGATCAATAATCTTCCAACAGATCCATCTCAACTCCTGACTCTAGTTCACAAGATTTTCGAGAGAAGAGCAGAAATATTTGATCCTGAGGAAACATAAAAGCAGTTTGTCATGACCCATGGATGCATTCTGTTAGATACAAGACTACCTTGGCCCCAGTGTAATGTGCATAGAAGACACCCGTAAACTCCATGTTAAAAGTTACTCAATTGAATACTATGGGAAGTGACATGGTTCTACATTAAATCAGAAGGGTGGCTGAAGAATTGAGGTCAGATATTATTTGTCTACAAGAACCGTACCCCTGACAAGGCAAAATCCCGCACACGCCTGTAACATCACAAATAATCACAGATGGCAATAACCCAATGGCAGAAATAATTGTTTTAAATAAACAAATAACAGTTACTAAAATTTCTCAATTATGTGATTAACACACGATATGTGCTGAGATAAAAGCATCATGTGGACCTTCATAATGGTAAGCATGTGTTTTCAGTACAGTGACGAGATCTTCCTGTACCTAGATAGAATATGGCACATAGATGCAGCTCTGGAAAATTATCCACTAGTTATTGCAGCGGACCTCAATGCAAATTCTGCTCTTTGGCACAGCAAGAAGACTGACAGGAGAGGGCAACTACTAGAAGAATTATTAAGCAAATTGGGTCTAGAGGTTGTAAGCCAAGCACATAAGCCTCCTACTTTCTGAAACAGTGCTGGTGCAAGAACAAATACTGATGTATCAATTATAAACATTCATGCGGGAAATCTGCTTTGGAGTTGGAGAGTGCTTGACAACATGACAACAAGTGATTGCAATTTGTCTATAAACTGGGCAGAACGCAGATGAAGAATGTGTAACATAGCAGTTCATAATATTAGCAAATTAAAAGCTTAAGGGTAAAAGGAAAAAGAATAGCAGGTTGAATAAATATTGTTTGCACCGATATGTTTAGAAAAGATAGTAGGATCTCTGGAAAAAAAAGGAAGAAGTTAGTTGTGAGAGAATTGTTGGTAGAAAACTTGAACGAGCAAGACAAGATTAATTTAGCAGCGGATTGAGTTTAAAATAGTAATAATAGTTGCATAATGAGAAGTTTCAAAACATAATATTAGTGGAGAGAAAATTGATTAGATCTTAAATAGAATCGAACCTGAAAATCTTCGGATCAAACCTAATTCAAAATTATTACAAACACGGTCAAAGGTTGTTGGTATTAAAGGATTTTAGGCAGAGCAAACTAAATGAAATAAACTGCAAAAGATTACAATCTTAATTTCTGTCTATAAAAGCCATTTATTTAACATACAAAGATCCTCGTAAATAATGTGACAAACGGAAGCATCAAAACAGCATATAACATCAGGAAAACTGCATGGGAAAACTTAATGAATGTGTTCACTCCATCAGATTTGCCAGAAAACCACTTCAATGTAGACAAAACCGCAAGAGACCTGACATCTGCAATACAAAGTGCCACAAAACAGGTGATACACTAAAAAAGATAGTAGATCCAACTGATAAAATATGGACAGAAAAACTTCAGAAACTATGACTAAACATGAAATGAGCGAGAAGAACATATCAATGAAGCATGGTGGCAGCAAACAGAAGTATCTTCCTCGAATGTGAAAGGTAGAAGAGGCAGATTTTCAAAGACACCATGAGAGAGACAAAACAAAAATGCTGGGAAGCCTTCTTGAGGAAAAACCTTATGAACAGTCCATGGAGTATTCCTTACAAAATAGCTGCAGATAAAAATCAGGCCTCCCAAAATACTATCCAAAGTAAAGAGAACAGATGGCCGACTAACCACGAATTGGAGAGACTCAGTGGAGGAATTATTAAAAGTTATGCTTCCTGATGACAACCTGGAAGAAGAAACAGGAGAACAAGTTACATTATGAAGGAATATGTGTCAGCCTCGCTGGAGTGAAGAGGAAGGAAATAATATTACACTTGAAGAAGTAATAATTGTGATAGACAGAATAAAAAAAGGAAAGGCTCCCAGTCCAGATGGAATTCCAGCCGAGGTACTCCAGGAGTTAATCATAAAATTAATCCCCATCATATGCAGACCCCAACGAATGCCTATATCAGGGTAGAGTTCAGGGAATATAGAAAAACAGTGAGGTGGTAATTTTAAAGAAAGAAGGCGACAAGGATCTTCTTCTACCAAAATTTAGGATGCCATAAATCGGTCAGTGGAAATAATTTGTATAGCAGTACAAAAAAAGTACGTAGTGGACATATTTGTGGACATCTCGGGGGCATTTGATAATTTATGGTGGTCCACCCAGTTTGAATGGCTAAGGGAGATTGGTTGGAAGAGAAGATTCTGGGACTATTGAAGATTTAGAACTGCTTCCTTGAGATGCCAGAACTTGTTCATCATGAAGACCCTTACTAAAGGATGCCCGCAAGTTTCGGTTTGTGGTCCCATATTATGGAACCAGTGATCGAACTATTGCAAAGAATACCTGAACTTCTAGGTGTGGCAATAAATTCATTAACCGTTGCCGTTGGTGTATGGCCACTGGACCTTGAAGTAAGGAAACGGGGTGCCATTTACTGGCTCAGAAAAGGGAAATAAGGTAAGGTAGCAGCAAAGCAACATCAGAGATGCATATTCAGAAGCTCCTATTGGTGGAAAGAAAACAAGAATGGAACAACAGTGAAACAGGTCGAAGAACATATTATGTTTCCATCTGAAGAGGAGAGGTTAAAGTTGAAGTACCTTCAACCCTCTCCCGGATTGGTACACTACATTACAGGTCACGGGCCATTCAAAAGCTGGCTCCAAAATCAAAATATTGTGGACTCAAGCAAGTGTAAATGTGGTGAAGAGAGTACGCCGGAGCATGTGGTGTGGGAATGTGAAATAACAGCCAGTTTGACGGAACACCAACAAGCTCGACTGCAAGGCAGGAGAATATTTGACATACTACGAGACGAAATTTTGTGGCATTTGCTGGACGAGGAATCTGATCTAGCCTCAATACATTGGAAGGAGAAATTTATAGAAAGGAAAAATGCCGAAATCAAAGGCCGCAGATAGCAGAAGAAGAGAACAGAATTACAACTTGTGGAATGGTGGAAGCTAATTCCAGAAACAACTGCAGAAAGAACAATGATGCTGGAAGTCTGACTTTCACAACCCTGGATTGACGGAAGACATCCTATGACAATGAGCAACATTGATTTTCAGAGGAACTTCAGTGTGCTACAGAGAGGCCATCTTTTGAGCAACAGCTGGGGCCGTCTTGGTATTCCAGGAGGTCAACTTGTGACGATCAAATATATTTATAGATTATTCCATGTTAGGCAAGCATATTATTATAGATTCCTAGTTAAGTTTGTGCTGTCGTTGTTTGAGATGTTGTTGGTTGCCAGGAGCGACATAATTGAGCAACGTAGTTGAGTTGTTACCTTTAAGTTTGTAAATTCAGTAAACGAACTGGGAAGTATCACAAGAAGTCTGATATAAAAATACGGTCTTAGTTTCTGCTGGTGCTGGTGGAAAAATGTTAAATTATTAACTCATTGAAATAAAAGTTATCACCAGAACAATTAATGGCTTGTTCATCTGTCCAATAGTTAGATGCTATCTATGAAAATAAACTGAAGAGGAAAGGGCGAAAGTGTTGGAAGATAATAAAATTGTTTTCCACACAAGATTACGTAAATCAGAGGAAACAGGCTGAAACGACAAATCTAACAAAGATAACACATGGCAACCATAACAGGACATATGCAAGAATAATTAACACATGGCGACTCGGGACAGTTTTGCTTTATAAGCTGCAAATTCATGGCAGTAATGAAGCAAAACAGTGACAAGGAACCTGAAAAAAAAAAAAAAAAAAAAAAAAAAAAAAAAAAAAAAAAAACAGATTGGAGCCGACTGAACTTTGAAGGTTAGCAGACACTGCCAGAGAAGAATTCCACTGCTGTCAACATCGACACGAGAACAAGCTAAGTCACTCCATCTTTCAAGATGCATACTGTGAGGTCACTACTCACCAGTCATTACGGAGTTATACTATTACAGTATAAATTGATTGTAAATAAATTTATATTTTCTTTATAGTATAGGTCTTCCAGCATAGTAGTTTGTGTAGAACGGGGTAATTATAAGTTAGTTTAGTAATTTCATGTTGCGAGAGTTGGCAGTACTGTATGATTGTGTTGGCGCGGAAGGAACAAGCCAATATGGTGAGAGAGACTGTTTTTGGCTAGCATATGGTGAACATGTGGAGAAACTGATTTCGGCTAGCGTCAGAATATTGTTTCAGTGAAAGCATTGTATCTTGTGTGAATTTTTGAGAGTAATAAATTGTGAATTATAGTAAAAGTGTGGCGAAAGTCATTTACATAGCATTAGAATATCCGTTGTGCAAACTGAGAGATGATTGAGTGTTTAGTAAAATAAAAAGTTACTTTATATTAATACAAACGGTGAGGTGATAGCAACTACCGTAAAAAGGCACATTAGGGCCAAGTGTCAGTAACGCGGGCTATCAATCTTCCTTGTCGCAGTCTAAATAACGGTAAGGAGGACCTCGCAATACGTTGGAGGAATTCGCTGTTAATTAATTTAATTTTTGTCTTAAAAAATTGTAACAAGGGTGAACAAACGTATTTGTTAAATAGTTTTCACCTAAACTTAGATTTTTTTGTATATATTTCCACATAGTATGGAGTTAAAATTTTTATGTTCGTCACAGTTTGAAATATATTTAATCTGTTGATATGTTGTGTATCAGGTTGGCACAGTTATGTATGTGGAAATATATATTAATCTTTGCAATTATTTACCGTAAAGAATATTAGTTAACAGAAAAATAATATTTCTTCATTTATAATCATGAATGATAATACTAGTAATAGTATGGCAGTCAATGCTTGTAACAGCCTAGTTCTAGGGGTGCAAAACAAATGTAATGTCCCCAGAAGCAACTGAAAATGTTTTAAATGCAAGTAGCACTCCAACACATATACAACAACGTTCACCTCCATTTTTAGGTTTCTCACCGTTGAGTGAAGATAGTTTACACACTTTAGCTGGCCCATTAAGGAGTGACTTTGATGTAAAATCCCTTTTTTTTAGGATTTTACTCGAAAATTGAATCACAATCTGTTGATATGAAATCACAATTCAGTAAACTTGAATCAAAACACAACCCATTGAGTTAAAAAAAATCAACTTGATCAACAGTCATTTGAAATCAGATCACTAAAAGCTCAAATAGAAGAACAATCAAATAAATTAGAACACTACTCTGTAGCAATGGAGAAATTGTCAGTAGCTTTCCATTTGGCAATAGGAGACACACACAAAAACAAACTCGTAGCATGTGAGTTAAGATGTTCTGCTACCAATCAAATTCTGCATTAAACAATCACTAATAAAATACAAGAAACTTCGTTATCTCAACAAAGTCAATTAACAGCCCCAAATCGTGAAAATCAAAGACAGGTCACAGATAGATTCCAGATGATAGAGGTACAACTAAATACATTTCGCGCGGAAATAGCCGAGAAAAAAAATACAAAAGAGACGAGAATATCGATAGTTGCAGAAACCAACATCGATACTGATTTAATTCACTTGCAACGCAGAGGTACACCAACAATTGGAAGAAATAGGTAGTCCGCACTTACCCAGGGGAGTAACTGAGCATTTTGACACAGACAACTTTTCGGGTCAGGGTGCTAAACACACAGTCTGTTTATAAAGAGTTTTGAACAGTACAGGATGTTTAACCTGTCTAATGATATATCAAGAAAAAATTGGAAATATAGAAAAAAATAGCTTGTGGCGTGGAGGAGTGACTGAGAGTCGCTTCCTCACCCCACGTAATTTTTGGTGGGGGAAAATAATGAATTATTAGTAAATGGAAAAGTATGCTGGGGACAAAGGTAGGGAACAAAAACCTATACTTTGGTTCATCAGAATAAACTATTTTTTACGAGACACATCAAACACATGTCTCCAAAAGGTTGACATTTCATATGTGTATTTATTTTTAAAAAATAATATCAATAATAATTAAATGTACATGTTATTTATGTATTTAAAAGGAAAATGACATAATAATGTAACATTATTTGTAAAAAATACCGCAACACCAGACATTATGTATGAATGTCATTTTTTTTAATGCAAGTCAATAATGTGATCAAACCTAATGTCAGAGTTTAACACTACATTGCTGAAGTCATAAGGCTCCCAAAATATATCGATAAACTGGAGAGGGTTGTGACAATCACATTTATATTATAGATTATTCCATGGTAAGCAAGCATATTAATAGAGATTCCTAGTTAAGTTCGTGCTGTCATTGTTTGAGATGTTGTTGGTTGCCAGGAGCGACATTATTGAGCAACGTAGTTGAGTCGTTACCTTAAGTTTGTAAATTCAGTATACGAGCTGGGAAGTATCACAAGAAGTCCGATATAAAAGTACAGTCGTTGTTTCTGCTGGTGTTGGTGGAAAAATGTTAAATTATTAACTCATTGAAATAAATGTTATCACCAGAACAATTACGGCTTGTTCATTATGTTCAATAGTTAGATGCAATCCATGAAAATAAGCTAAAGAGGAATAGTTAGATGGAATCCGTGAAAATAAGCTAAAGAGGAATAGTTAGATGGAATCCGTGAAAATAAGCTAAAGAGGAAAGGGCAACCGTGTTTGAAGATAATAAAATTGTTTTCCACACGAGATTACGTAAATCAGAGGCACCAGGCTGAAACGACAAATTTAACAAAGATAACACAAATTCTTAATGGCCTGGGCAGCTGACTTTGCTGCCAGTTCTGGGGTACTCTACCTTTGGAGTGCAATCAACAATACCAAGAAAAAATGAACATTAGTGGAACAGAAGTGTGGCTGTAACAACTGGTGATGGTAATAGTAGTTTTAGTAGTAATAGTGGCATTAGTAGTAGCATAATAGTAATGTTAGTAGTAATGTTAGGAACAACAGCAGTAGTAGTAGAAGTGGTGGTGGTGGTGGTGGTACCAACTCTGTTTAACACCTAGACGTAATAGAGATATGGAACTTGAATCAAAATTTTCTTGCCTTCATTGTTTATAAAGTAACTACGTTAGATATATAAGATATAAATATATATATACATGTAAAATAATGGAAGTAAGGGCCCAGATTAGATACTAGGTGCTGGGCTATGTTGTATATTGGAAAATAAATAAATAAAATAAATGTGTCATTTTTGAACCTGTTAGGTGAAGAAATCAATAAAAAGAATCCTCATTTCAAAAAGAAAAAGAGCCTCTTCCATCAGAACAACGTACAGGTGCACACCTGCACAGTTTTGATGGCCAAAATTATGGAATTAAAGTTCGAATTAATACATGACCCAACATATTTGCTAGATTTGGTTTCCAATTACTTTTTTCTATTTACAAACTTTAAAAAATGGCTCATTGTACTATAGTTTATGTGTAACAAGGAGATCATCACCCAAACAGTTGCCCTATTTGATTTTCTACCTTTTTCTAAGGTCTTATTGAACGACCCTTGTAGCAATGGAAATGATAACTTGTATTAGGTATTGATTCCACCTGGATAGAGATTCTTCATCAGGATACATGTGTCTGCCATAGATGACCAGGCTGTAAATAAGGGAGCACTTGTGGAAGGGATGACAAATGTTGGAGTGAAAGTATTGTTGTAGATTTGTGGCTTTGATGTGAAGAGAAGTATGTAGGTCACCTTTCTCTAATGAGATGTCAACATCAAGAAAAGCGTTTGTGGGTGTAACTTTGGGTAAAGTTGATGGAGTGGTTATTGTTTAGGAAGTTGAGGAAGCCTAGTAGGTTGTTTTCACTATGAATCCAGGTCATAAAATATCATCCTTTATCTGAACTATACAAGAGGTTCAGAAATTGTTGCTCCAGACGGCCCAGGAATTGATTTTCATGGGACGTGGCCATTTGGGTACCCATGGCAATGCCATTAATCTGGTGGTAATACTTGAGAGTTCAAAGAGAACAAGTTTTTCAACAGAATGTCTTAAGATAATGGGCAGGTAAATGCTGGTGTGGCTACAGGTGTGTTGGATTTGCAGAAAGTGATCCTTGTCATTGAGACTCTGTTACTGAGAGATGTAAGTGTACAAGGAAGTGTCATCTATGGAGACAAAGAAGGACATGGTGGTAGAAAAGTCTGACTATCAAAAGATGTTCAAGGAAATATGGTGTATCTTTTATAAATGAAAGGGAGTGTTGGACGTACTGATCCACAAGAGCTTTAATCTGTTTGGTAGGAGATCAACATGCTCCAACAATAGGTCACCCAGAGTTTTATGTTTTGTGGCTCCTGTGAAGAAGAAGGTACAAGGTGGAGATACAGGGATTTGGCAGAATAGAGAGGGGTATGAAGCGGATCTTAAGGTCAAGAAGAGTATGTATTAATTGGCAAAATGAAATTTGTAGGATGTTAACAGTATATACTGGTATCACAGAGCTATTTCAAAGACTCAGCCTCATAGTCAGGGTGTGATCCATGACTCTGATGGTTAAGCCCTTGTTGGTTTACTGCCGCCTCACTGAAGATCCCACACCTGCAGTCAATAAAAAAATACAGGAATTTTTACAGTTCACTGTGCCCCTCCAAGGTATCACCCTACAATCAATTTAATTTAACTTAATTTAATCAGATGGAGCACAAGCTATGGTGGCAATTTCCCTAACACCCATCTTCCCCTTTTCCTGCACCCACCTAGTATTCATCATTTCCCTTGGTAACTTATTCCAATCCCTGATACCCTTACCTAAAAAAAGAATCTTCCCACACCCTTGTGCCTGAAATCCAGTGCCAGCTTATGGTCATGGTCATCTTTTCCCTTCCATGCACAACTTGTCATACCTACACCAATATCTTTCCATGACTAATCACCTTCTACACTCCCATGACCCTCTTCACCCTCCTCCTGTCTTGCAATGAATCCCATTCCAGTTCTTTTATCATATCTGTTACTGATTGCATTCTGCGATAATTTCCAGAAACAAATCTAGCAGCCCTTTTTTGCACCCCCTCCAACTCGTGTATTTGATACTCAAAATGTGGGTCCCATTCTACACTACTATATTCGAGCAATGGTCTGACCAAAGTTTTGTAACCCAATTCCTTTACTTCTCTCATACATCTCCTCATCACTCTCTCTAACAAATGCTGAATATTGAAACCTTTTCCTACTACCTGTCCAATGTGTCCTAGCCAATTAAGCTTGTTATCAAATGTAATGCCAAGATATTTACATTTCAAGTGTTCAGCAAGCAATTCTAACCCCACCTTATAATCATAATTAACCTTTTGTTTTTTATTTGTGTATCTAATAAGCTGAAACTTCTTAGCATTTATCTTCATCCTGTATTTACCAACCCAACTACTGGGTGTTTCAAAAAAGACCGGTATATTTGAAAAATCAATAAAAACTAAACAGGCAGCGATAGAAATACACCATTTTTTGCAATATGCTTGGGACAACAGTAAATTTTCAGGCAGACAAACTTTTGAAAATTAGTTACTAATTTTCAACAACAGATGGCGCTGCAGGCGATTTGAAAGATATAGAAGTAAACACAGTCTGTGTGTTCGCCATTCTGTAAGTTGTCTTTCTGTTTTAAGCGTGTGCTGTTCACAGATTGCAAGTTTCCTGTGAAAAAATGGTGGAATATATCGTACTTTAGATGTTTCCAGACTGCAGCGCCATCTGTTGTTGAAAATTGTAGCTAATTTTGAAAGTTTGTCTGCCTGAAAATTTACTGTTGTCCCAAGCATATTGCAGCAGACAGTGTATTTCTATAGCTGCCTGTTTAGTTTTTAATGATTTTTCAAATATACCGGTCATTTTTGGAACAACCGGTAGATATCCTGTCCAGATCACCCTGCAACTATCCTCTACCGTTTTGATCCTTTATATAGCATTATGTCATCTGCAAACAATCTAATTTCAGATAGTAAACAATCAACACAATTATTCATTAGAATAATAAATAGCAATGGTCCCAATACACTACCCTGCGGCACTCAAAGTTTTTACTTCCACTTCTATTTATACTGTATTTCCTACCCTAACTTCTACCTTTTAAAAATTCTTCTACCTGGAAAATCACTTTTTCATCCACTCCAATCACTCCAATAGTTTTTGACTTATTTACTACCATTTTATGGCTCTCTCTGTTAAAAGCCTTCAACAGATCTAGTGCTACACTATCAATTTGGCCTCCCTTGTCCATTTTATCTGAAATACCTCACATATATACCACCAATTGAAATTCACATGAATAGATAGATAGATATGTTCACTTTGATCCCATGTGAGAATAATCTCAGGGATGTGGAACAGTACATACACTTATTTTTAATGTCAATATTACTATATAATTGATAATATTATTATATATTGACAAGTTAGCTACAACCCATTAGTATAACCAATATCTCCTATAATCTACACATACAATCCCGAGTTAATTAATGCTTATTATGTGGAACAGTGTATACACTTGTTACCAGCATCTAATAACCAGTTATTTTCTTACCAACCAGTTACCATGATAAGTTTCACTGTAATTTGCGACTACATATTATATCATGTTAGTTGCTATTTATGTGAAACTGTACACACACCTATTAACAATATCAATTATATTACCAACAACTCATAAGCTGTCAATTACTTAAAAACCTGTTAGTATGATAATTTTTCACAGCAGTTTTTGAGTGCATGCTATCCCATGTCAGTTACTATATATGAGTGAAATGTTGTAAACAGTGTAATTACTTCATTTGTCAAAAGTTTCAACAGAAAGAAAAAAAAAAACATATATCATTTTAGTAATTGTGGACAACTTTGTCACCTTCCCCTCCCATACACCATATATACTATTTTATCAGTCATTCTTAGTTACCAAATTCCAAGAAGAAAATTCTTTCACAGAGTACAATGGGTTCTGAAGCAGAAACTCTTTCAGTTTGGACTTAAAGTAGTTGGGTTTTTGTAGATAACATTTAATTTCTGTTGGTAAGACATTGAATAAGGAAGCTCCAGTAAATGTTAACCCTTTCTGTACAATTGACAGTGATTTGTAATCCTTGTGAATATTATATTTATTCCTAGTATTATGGCTATGTATGTCAGCATTAAGAATGAAGTGTTTAGGTTTTTCCACTACAAATGATAGTACGGAGTATACATACTGTGCTGGCATTGTTAGTACACCCAGGTTTTTAAATAGATTTCTGCACGACGTCTGTGGGTTTGCTCCACTGCCTAAAGCCATGTTGCCTTCTAGAAAACCACTTACATTCCTCACATATATTTCTGATGTGGTTGCATAACAATCTTTCCATTAATTTACCTACCACTGATGTCAAACTGATTGGCCTATAATTTTCGACTCTATTTCTCACCCATCCATTATGTACCAGCACTACTATCACACTTTTCCAGTCCTGTGGTAAGCAGCAAGTATCTAGATTAAATTTAAATAATATTTCTAGATAAGATACAATATCACATCCAGCTATCTTTAAGACATCTGTAGTAATATTATCTACACCAGCCCCTTTATGTTTTTTCAGCTTTTTTATTTCCTTCATGATTTCCTCAGGATGTATTTCATATTTTTTGGTATCTTCATCTCTAATTGTGTTGTTTTTCTTCTTACTCCTCAAAATCTACGTACACCTACTCTTTACCTCCATCCTAGAATCCATAAGCCTGGCAATGCATGACACACTATCGTTGCAGCTTATAGATCTCCTAAAAAAAAAACATATCTCTGTATTGGTGAACCAATAATACTTACAACATATAGTCTGTCAGCTCCCCTTCCATCTCAAGGACACACAACACATTCTCTTCAGGCTTTCTTCTATGCCCACACCAATTCTTTCCAACTCGAACCTGGTAACAACTGACATCACATCCCCATATACACACTTTCCAAATTGCCATCAACTCGGTGCCATGGAACATTTTCCGGATCAGTGCCCTCAAAAAAGTCACCCCAGCACATCTCTCCTCACCACCTTGACTGAATTGATTCTTAAAGACTACTTCTCCTTTGAAGGTAATATCTACCACCAAATCTGTGGTATTGCAATAAGCACCAACATGGCCCCCTCCTATGCTAACTTCTCCATGGGACAGATGTTTTTGGAAAAAAGTTCCGCTCAAACTCCTCATGTGGCTTCGGTTCATAAATGATATTTTTATGATCTGAACACATGGCGAAAACAAACATTCTTAATTTTCTGATTGATCTTAATACCTTTAACATGCTGAATTTCATATGGAGATACTTCCAAACCCAGACCACATGCTTGGATTTGGATCTGCCCTTCTCCAACGGACACCTCAGCTCTTCGGTCCACACCAAACCCACCAATTGCATAATAGAATCCTTTGGCAGGGTTATGATTTCCTGTTAACCTGCTCCAAAATTAGATCCATTCTTTCCAAAATCTTCCTTTCGCCCTCCCAACCTTAGCCAACTCCTAGTCCACAACCACAGTCTTCCTCGTACCATCAAACAGCCCTGAGGCTCTTTCCCATGCAATAGACCTCCTGAATAATGTGCACCATACACCACACCTCCACCACTTTCACCTATCCTATCACTCAAGAGAGATTTCTAATCACAGGACACACCACCTGTGAAACCTCCCACATAATATTCCAGAAAATCTGCAATCACTGCCTGACTTCCTATATAATACACTAGCCATAAAAATGAATGGCCACTGACAGACAGTATACACCCAGAATCGAAAACATCCAGTAGCTGTCCATGCCATCTCCCATGATACCAATAATTTTAATTCTTGTTTCACAGTCCATACTGTCAGAGTCCTCTCAAACAGTAGTAGCTTCCTTGAACTCAGAAAGTGGGAGCTTGCCTACCTTTTTTTTTTTTTTTTTTTTTTTGTAACAGTTTAACGTCCCTTTTTAACAACGTGGTCTTTAGAGACGGGAAAGGATGGGGGCAAGGAATGGGAAGGAATTCGGCCATGGCCTTTTTGAAGGAAGCATCCCGGCATTCACCTGGAGTGATTTGGGGAAACCATGGAAAACCCAAATCTGGATGCCCGGACGGGGATTCGAACCGCCGTCCTCCCGAATGCGAGGCCAGAACGCTATCCGTTACACCACCACGCTCGGTGCTTGCCTACCAGTACAAACTGGGTTCAAGAAAACCTCTTGGTCTCAATTTAACATCCCCACTATCTAAATTCAACCGCAACTAACCAGAGGTGATGTATAACTGCATTGATTCTTTGGTTTAATTTTTTTTTAATTTTATTTATTTTTGCTTACTGAGATTTATGTTGTTCAGATTTTACTATATTATTTTGCGATGCTCGGGTGTTGGCTCCAAGTCAATATTACCCTCTCCCTGTCCTCTGTTTGAATTTATCCACACCACATTCCTGAGTAATGGTCATTCTGCATGACGGTCTCCTGTAGCACCCACCTTCCATAATGTTCTTATTCTTAATAATACTCCGCGATTCACTAAAAGTGAGTTGCAGAGGGTGCATTGGCCTAATCCTAATGTGTAACCATTTATGCATAGAAAGGGATATACAGGACATGGCAGGAGGTGCCCATGGGCTATTTTTAGGAACCATCCCACTATTCACCTAGAGTGATCTGGGAAAACCATGGAAAACACAGATTAGGGTGGCCAGAAGGGTTTATTGATACCTACTCCCATCAGAATCTAAGTTTTCTTGCTCGATAACTCCTTCCCATTCCACTCTCTAATTGCTCATGGAAAAAAAAGTATAGAAATGAATTGGTTCTAGCTCTGATTTCTCTTATCTTATTTTCTTGGTCATTCCTAGATATGAATGTAGCTGGTAGTAATAAGTGTTTGCTGTCATCCTCAAATAGGTCAGTTGTAAAATTTCAATCAGTTTCTCCTGAGAGCATCTCCTTCAGTATTCCAGGTCTTCCAAACCCAACTCATTCAACATCGCACTTATGCTTTCCCTCCAACTATATATACCTGTCACAAATTGGGTGGCTCTTCTTTAGACCTTCTCCAATGCATCCATTAGCTCCTACTGATAGGGATACCATACAGAACAACAATATTCTAAATGAAGATGCACTAGAGTTTTGTATGCAATTGATTTAACTTCCCATGTACATTGTTTTCAATTACGACCCACAAATCGGAGCATATGATTTGCTTTCCCAATTAACTTCTCAATATGTTCATTTCACAATATATTATTATGAATTGTTACCCCTAGGTATTTGGTGAAATCTACCATTCTAAGGATGGTGCCATTAATTTTATTTTCAGAACTAAAGGATGTCGCTCTTTTACTTATAGGCATGACTTGGCATTTTTTAGCATTTAACTCCAGCTGCCAGTCTTTGCACTAAGTGATTATTTTCATAACATCGGCTTGTAACAAAGTGACCACTTGTTGATAAAAGACGAAGACCCGAAAATTACTATGTCATTTGTGTTCTTATCTTTTTTAAGTGTTCACTCCATGCATCCATCATTTAATGTAAGTGGTGGTTCATTCCACTATCCCAATTTGTAATTCCTTTTTGCTGTTTACCACATATTTTTTTCATGGTTAATATATATATATGCGAGATTATTAGATGTTGACATTGTTTAACCATTCACCATTAAAGTTGACACTTACTTGTATTTATGACAAAAAAATCAAAATACCACTCTTATACTTTAAAACAAATACTGCAACATGTGGTTTGCAAAAACCCAATGCATATTCCTCTTTTCACCCCCTTAATTTTTGTCAATTTTGTTTACACGACGTTACAGTCAACACTGTTTGACCAATCACCATGAAAGATGATAAATATCTCTATAGAAAAGGTTTCTAAACCAAAAAATGCCAAAACTACATCCTTTACACCCCTTAATTTTTATAAAAACCCACAATTTTTATCCAATTTCAATGGAACTTTGCACTTTATACTTAAAAACAAAAATAAACATATTGTCTATATTAGTCTGCAAAATCCAACCCCTCGCCCCATGTACCCCATTAAATTTTTGCAAATGTTCTTCATAGAAAGCTAAATTTTTTATCTGATTTTGATGGAATTTGGTACACCTATACTTTAAAAACAAAGAGAAAAATATTGTTGACATTAGTTTTGCAAATACCAAACTACTCTCCCCCTTTACACCCCTCAATTTTTGCCAATGTTCTTTATACATGCCCATAGCTCTTATCTCATATCATTAGAACTTTGTACATTTATCATTTAGATCAAACAGAAAAATACTGTGTACATTTTGTTTACCCCCACCACTTTTAATTTCCATTGTTCTTTATCGAAACCCACAGTTTTAAATCCCATAAAAATCTGTTAAGCTATGCCTGAATATTCATAAAGTAAATGTGTCCTAATGTCACAACATGTACGTTAGATTTTAATTTGGTCCCCAAGCTTTCATGATTTGAAACCCATTAAAAATCTGTATTTTTTTTGTGATGCCAGAACAAACAGATTTATGTATTATTGCAAGATGATACAGGTTTCGATTATCAAGCAACTTTAACAGACGTTGTGATTAGGTTGAAATGCAGCCTGGATCAAAATGTAAACTGACATTCCATATCACAGCATCAAGTTCACTCTGTTCTGGGAATTGTAGACATATTCACTTCTGGTAATGGCTGATGCCGAATTAATGAAATTTGGTACACACGATTCACTTCGGAAATATAAAAATAGTGTATGGGGAAATCAATCCCCACCAATGCATGGTATTCTGCTAATGTTACATATAAAAATGGATGTTGGTATATTTGTATATATAACCAAGATTAATATACTTTGACATTGTTTGATCAATCACCATGGACGTTGGTACATACACGTATTTTTTCATGGAGAAGCTTTCAGACCAAAAAAAAAACACTCTGCTCTCCCTCTTTACACACCTTGATTTTTATACAAACCCAATTTTTTAATTATTTTAATTAAACTTTGCAGACGTATATCTCAAAACAAAGAGAAACATACTGCCAACATTGGTTTGAAAAATCCCAACCCATCTCCCACTCCTTAATATTTGTCAATGTTCTTTATACAGTCTATCTGATTTTGAAGCAACTTTGCATATGTATACTTTAAAACAAACAGAAAAATACTGTCTACATTTGGTTTTCAGCACCCCAACCCCTCTCCCTCTTTCAACCTCACTAATTTTTATCAATGTTCTTTATACAAACTTACCAGTTTCTATCCGATTTTGAAGGATCTTTGTATTCATAATTTTAAAACAAACAGAAAAATATTGGCTACATTTGATTATTCCACCTCTCTTAATTTCAAATATTCTTTACAGAAACCCACAGTTTTTATCAGATTTCAATGGAATATTGCACACATATACTTAAAACAAAGAGAAAAATATTGCCTACATTCTGTTTACAAAAACCCAAACCCTCACCCACTTTACCTCATTTAATTTTTTCAAATGTTCTTTACACAAAGCTACAGTTTTTGTCCAATTTTGATGTAACTTTGCACACAAACTTTTAAACAAAGAGAAAAATATTCTCCACATTAGTTTTACAAAAGCCTAACTACTCTCCTCCTTTATACCTCCCTTAATTTTTGCCCACAGTTTTAAATTGTGTTAAATTAATTCAGTACTTTTCTAGATATGCCAGATTATTCATAAAATAAATGTGTTCTGATGTCTCAATATGTATGTCAGAATTCTGGGCCCCCAAGCTTTCAAGTTGTGAAAACCCATTAAAAATGTGTATTTTCTGTTTGATGCCAGAATATACAGATATAATCCAGATACAGATTTGTATATGTGGTATATATTAATGTGTGGATGGTACATGTTTCGATTATTGAGTAACAGCTCTAACAGATATTGTGATTAGGTTGAAATGCAGCCTGAACCTAAATGTAAACTGACAGTCTGTATCACAGCATCCAATATACACCATTCCAGGAATTATTAGGGTATATCAATGTTTAGTTTATTTCTGGAAATGGTTGGTGCCAAATTAATGAAACTTGGTGCACATGGATCACATCAGAAATAGGAATTTAGTGAATGGGTAAATCAATCCCAATTAGACTGTGCAACACCAGGTACTCTGATATAAATTCAACACTTGCCATAGGCTTAGGCAACACAGCAATGACAAATATATAGAACACAATATTCTGGTGTGAACCTTGCTCTTGTGAGTAGCTGAGACCCATGGTGAGGAGATATAATGTGATAACACTAATACCCACCATGTGTTTCATGGGTGTCAACTACATTCAACAATAGAGGACTAAAGCAGGCATGGGCGCCGGGAGGGGGGTGCAAGGGGGTGCACTTGCACCCCCCTGCCATGAAAGAAAATTCACAGAAAAAGGATAAAAACAAACAAAAAAATTATTATTAAATTCACTGTTTGAATAATAACTTAAGGTGCGTAGGTTGTTGTCCAAATTTGTTCAACACCTTGTTAATAAATTCAGTGTCCTTAGTTAATAAATATTTAGTTTTATATATAATGTATTTAAAAAAAAAACCAGATGCACCTCCCTTAAAGTAATCCTGCCGGCGCCCATGAAAGCAGGGAACTACCCAGATGACAGATATGTCAGACACCTGCAGTCAGCAAAGTGAATATGCTGAGGAACACTGCCTATGAAGCAGCACATTGCTGTCATATCCAGTGTGTTTAGCCAATGTCAGTCTAGATTATAGGTTCCCTACCTGGGCAACAATAAAGTAATACCTAATATCCAGAACCTGTGACTGTTAGATACACTTTTAGAGTTCATACATTTGATCACATAAACTGAGAAATATTCATAAAACTCTGAAAGCTGCAAGGGATTACTTCAATTTGGAAGTAAAAAAAAAATCAGGCAAAACACCTGATTTATAATTTATCAAAATACATACATGAGCAATTTTTGTTGGTGTGTGATGGGGTGAATACGACTCTGCCAGTAAATATCTAAGTCTTGCTACAGCCTCCCGGTAAGCAATATCAGTATAGTCAGGGACTCGCTTCTTAATAGTGTCCATTTTATGGTAGCCATTTGCTTTCCTGAAATAGAGATCATAACTAATACAAAGATTCATAAATATTTTATGTTATAAGGTTAGGATAGCTGGAATGAAATTAGACCAATTAAGTAACACTGTCTTCATACAGCACTGCAAATAAGTAATTTCAAATGCAATTTTAAGCAGCCAGATATAGAACCAACACAACACTATGTAGGCCTATTTGACAAGTCCATTTCCATGCCAGCAACTTTATTTGCAGTTATAACAAATATTCTAAGCAGATATCACATACGAAATTTCAGATATAATGATAATAGAAACACTGAACTTTCACATCCCAAAAGACACCATGTAAAAAGGACAAAACAACAACTTATGAACATTACTCTTCAAATTGATTTTCTTATTACTTCTAGAAGAGGAGAGAAAAAATAATAAGCAACTGAAACTATGGTTGTGCCTATGATCATTACATAAATTATTTAAAATGAAAAGAAAGCGAAAACAGGAGCGACTTTAAGAACTAAGAGGTGGAAGCCCTCAAATTTTAAATTGTCAGCAGCAAATAGTTTGCTACAATTTTCCAATTAGGTTATCCACAGTCTGCAGTTCCTAAAGGCGTAGCATAACAATATATAAGCAGACTTGAAACAGCTTAAAACGCAACACAATAACCAAAAAAGAAATCAGCAGTAAATGGTAGAAATCCATGGCAAAGCAAAATCACACACAGTTTTATAAGCATTTTTTTTTACTGTGAAACAACATATATGTTGCACAAACTACTCATCTATGAATGATCAGGTGAAGGTTTGATGATGATAGTTTGGGTATTTATACAATGGACCCTAACATACCATATTTTATGGACTACAAGACGTACTTTTTTCTTCAAAAAAATGTCTCCAAAATTCAGGTGGATCTTATACTTGAAATTAATGTAAAATTGATTTCCTGCTTAAAAATAGCCAAATATTTGATGCCATGGGAAACCTATCTCTATCTGACTACATTGGATTCAACTGGCAGCAGCAGTGCACCAATGCAACGAATATGAGTTGCGGAGATTTACAAGCATGCTAACACTGTGTCACCTCCCACCCCGCCATCACAAACCCAGAACATTATCTAGCTTATGATGTGTCAATGCAATCTATGGTGCCAGAGAACTTGAATTGAAAGTGATTTGTGTTATTGGTAACAGTACAATATTTTTGTTAGTAGCTAGTTTCACTATGGGGGAAAAAAACAGGTATTTATATGATGTGGGCAATAAATTGAAAGTAATAGCATATGCAGGAGAATATGGAAACAGAGCAGCTGAGTGGCATTTCGGCCCTCCACAACAGAATAAAACCATACATTATTGGCAGGCTAGTAAAGAAGAACTGGAAAAAAAGAGGAGACTAAATGTGCTAATAGAGGACTAAATGTGCAAATAGAGAACTGAATGCAAAATGGTCAAAGCTAGAAGATGACGTATTGAAATGTATTCAAGGGCACTGTCACAATGGCATTGGAATTAATGCAAAAATTATTTAAATACACACCCATACGCTAGTGCTACAGTGGAACTTAACAGTCTTTAAGGGTAGAGTTAGTTGGTATTACAGGTTTAGGAAGTGTCATGTACTTAGCATGCGGACCAAAACCAAAATATGTCAGAAAATACCACAAGAGTGTGAAGAGAAAATATTATCTTTCCATCATTTTATTATTCAACATCGAAAGAAAACCAGTGTGGAACTAAGCCAAATAGCAACTATGGACAAAACTCCTCTGACATTTGATGTGCCAAGTAACCAAACTGTTACCATAAAAGGTGCTAAAACTGTAACTATAAAAACTTAATTTAATTGCAATGGAGAACAGGCTCCAGTAGCAATTTCCCTACACCCCCATCTTCCCCCTATCCTGCACCCACCTACATTTGCCCTCTACAAATTTTATCCCTAAATTCCTTCAATGTTTTTGGTAAATTATTCATCATTTCTCTTGGTAACTCATTCCAATCTCTCACACCCTTACCTAAAAAAGAGAATCTTCCCACACCCTTGTGACTGAAATCGAGTGACAGCTTGTGGTCATGGTCACCTTTTCCCTTCCATGCACTACTTTTCATACGTCTTGCAATACCTTTCCATGCCTCATTGCCAGTATATGCCGTGTACACTCCCATGACCCTCCTCATCCTCCTCCTGTCATGCAATGAATCCCATTCCAGCTCCTTTATCATATCCGTCACTGATTGCATTCTGCGATAATTTCCAGAAAGAAATCTAGCTGCCCTTTTTTGAACACTATCCAACTCCTGTATTTGATACGTAAAATGAGGGTCCCATACTACACTACCATATTCGAGCAATGGTCTCCCAAAGTTTTGTAACCCAATTCCTTTACATCTCTCGTACATCTCCTCATCACTCTCTCCAAAAAGTGCAGAATTTTGAAACCTTTTCCTACCACCTGTGCAATGTCTCCTGCCCAGTTAAGCTTCTTATCAAATGAGGAGGTGGCGAACAAAACGTAATAACTACACTTCTGGTCAAAACACATTTTAAAAAACAGTAGTTTTTGGTCCGCTTAATCTGAATCTAAACTCATTTTCAAACAAAACGGCATAAAACTGTACTAAAAGTGAGCCCAAAGATTGTGATTTCGATCAAACGGTATAACTACACTAAAATTTCAACAACTTTGAAGACGTGGGACCGATTTCATTCAAAACTGAATAATTTTCATACAAATTCGTCTGATGCCAATCAAAATGAAATAAATGACATGCATTATTTTTTTTTTTGTTGCATTTACAATGCCGTTTTTAATGAGACAACACTAGGCTTTGCATTTAGTTGAATCAAACTTAATAAGATTAGTACAGTATAGTTCTCAGTTATTGTTGTTTATATGAAGTTAAAATGTCTTCTGAAACTATGAATTCAGGATCGAAAAAAAGAAGTAAGTTTTATCAGATTTATTTTATAATCTCACTTTTTAACAATATAAAGAACTGAGTGACGTATACACTTTGACAGGAATAAGAGAGCTCAAGCGTATAAAAGCAGGTAGTAGTCGAAGAGTCGAAGGAGAAAAAAAAAAAACTAAAAAGAAAGGTAAGAAAGTTGTGACAGTAATGAAGGTGACGAAGTGTGTCTCATGTGGCTTTAAGAACCTCAAAAAATTACTAAGACGAGATTGAACAGGGACCAGTAACAACGTTACTAAAAAAAAGGGAAAGGAGCATAGAAAACTGGAAATGAAAAATAAGTTACAGGAACAGAAAGCAAAAGACGTTCTGGTATTGTTACAAAAGCATGTCAGAAGCAACTGGGAAAAGTGTGAAGAACTAAGTTGGTACAAAAACATTTTTGGAAACCCCCAGGGAAGGTATAATGAAGAAGAAATGTGAGGAAGATGGACATGATGAAGAATGTGATTGTTACGAAATGGATATTGAGTTCAATCTATAATGACAGCATTGATGATTTTTTTTTCTGATGACTCTTAATTTGTAATGATTAATAAGTTGAAATATTATTAGACTAGACTCAATAAAGGTTTTTCTAAACTAATTGTGCTTTAATTAACCTAAACTAACTGAGAAAAAAACTTAGCGTTAGCAATCAAAATGGCTTAATTTCATCCTGGTGGCAATCAAAATGTAATAATTGCACCGGTGGCCAAAAAAATAAAAGGCACAACTGAATTTTTCAAATCAGAGTTTTTTTTGTTTTATTAAAGATAGTAAGTTCAATATAACATAATGTCAAATAGACTACAAAACACAATACGAGTAAATAAAAAATCACCCCAAAATTCCCCTGCAAGTATGTCTTTTAGTATTTTGATCTTCCTGTAAAATTTGAATTTGCGTAATTATTAACTTTTGTTTGCCACCTCCTCAAATGTAATGCCAAAATATTTACATTTCAAGTCTTCAGCGAGCAATTATTTCCCCACCTCATATTCATAATCAACCATTTGTTTTTTATTTGTGTATCTAATAAGCTGACTCTTCTTTGCATTTATCTTCATCCCATGTTTACCAACCCAACTAGATATCCTGTTCAGATCACCTTGCAACTGTTTACAATCCTCTATCGTTTTGATTCTTTTATTTAGCATTATGTCATCTACAAACAATCTAATTTCAGATAGTAAACAATCAACACAGTTATTCATTAGAATAATGAATAGCAATGTTCCCAATACGCTACCATGTGTCACATCCATTTTTAGTTCCACTTCTTTTGATATTACATTTCCTACCCTAACTTTCTGTTTTCTACCTTTTAAAAATTCTTCTATCCAGCAAATCACTTTCTCATCCACTCCAATGGTTTTTACCTTATTTACTGCCATTTTATGTCTCACTCTGTCAAACGTCTTTGACAGATCTAGTGCTACACTATCAATTTGGCCTCCCTTGTCCATTTCATCTGAAATATCTTGCATAAATCCCACCAACTGAGATTTGCATGAATATCCTTGCCTGAACCCATTACGCCTGCTGGAAAACCACTTATGTTCCTCACATATATTTCTGATGTGATTGCATATCAATCTTTCCATTAATTTACCTACCACTGATGTCAAACTGATTGGCCTGTAATTCTCAACTCCTTTATGTACCGGTACTACTATCACACTTTTCCAGTCCTGTGGTAAGCAGCAAGTATCCAGACTCAATTTAGATAATATTTCAATATAAGGTACAATGTCACATCTGGCTATCTTTAAGATATCTGTAGTAATATTATCTTCACCAGCCCCTTTATGTTTTTTCAGCTTTCTTATTTCCTTCAGGATTTCATCAGGATGAATTTCAAAATTTTTACTATCTTCATTTCTAATTGTGTTGTTAAGCTCGTTCTCCGAATTAGACCCTCCCGTTTCTGATTCATAGTCCCTAAAGCTTTCGCTGAACGAGTTACTTAAAATCTCTGCCTTTTTCAAATCATCAGTAACTTCTTCTTCATCCTTACCTATAAGGGTCTCTACACCCTCCCTTCCCCTCAGTTTCCTGATATGGCCATAGAAATTTCTAGATGCAGTCAATGGTCCTCCTGCACTGACAATACTCTTCACAAACCCATCTTTAGCCACTTTCTTTGCTGTTATTAAGTCCTGGTTTAGTTGTTTTAAATATTCCCTACAACCCTGCTGTCCCTTAACTCTGTTATGTTCTCGTCTTACCAACCTCTTCACTTCCCTATTATATTACATAGGTTCTCTACTTCTCTTTATTTTCTGCCTTGGAATACATTTTTCTTCCCCCTTTCTTATTATCTCCTTGAACTCTTCCCACCTTGACTCTACTGTACTTGTGCCTTCCTTCCATTTTCTGAAATGTTCTCTGAAATATCTCTTCAAATTTGAAACCTGTGCCTTTTTATAACTGTACCTATTTCCCCCTTCAATTTTGGCTGCTGGTTTACCGAATCCTCTAATATCCATCAGAACTGCTTCATGATCACTTATTCCTTCAGTTACTTGATACCCCACAAGGTTTTCATCAGGCTTAATTAGAAATATATCAAAAATATTTTGTCCCTTAGTGTTTTGCTCAACCACATGTGTAAATCCTCCTTCCCTTATTAAGATATTTGAAAATCTTTGTTCCCTTGTGTTATTTATCTTATTTCCTTCCCAGTTTACACCTGGTAAATTTAAATCCCTGCCAATGATGATCATTCTCACCGCTGAAATCTAAGTATGAATTTAATATCTCCCTAAGAGCCTGATCTTCTTCCATCATTTTTCAACTGCGGTAAACAGCCAAAACTCTGATTTTTTTCTTTTTTATTACCCCAGAAATCTACCCCAAGTAACTCATGGTCTTGATCTATGAACGCCAGTGAACTGTGGTAGTTTTAGCTAACTAGTATGAAAACTCCTCCATCTCCTCTATCTCTGCGGTACACTCTGTAACCATCAGCAAAAACCTCATTATCTAGTACTTCTTGTTTTAACCAAATCTCTACCCAAATTATTACTTGTGGTTCGTGTATCTCTATTAAGTTTGTAAATTTGATTACTTTGTTCATTATACTTCTACAGTTTACCATTAACACCCTTACTACTGACTTTACATTTTCAGAATTTATCTCCTCTTTCCCAGTTTTACCCCAGTCAGTTATTGTTTCAGCCACTTTATCAATTTCTTTAACATCTGTGACTTTTCCCATCGTGAATCTGCAATCAGTATCACTTTGATAATCTATCTTTGTCCCTTCACCAGCATCCCCTAACCTAAAAAAGGCACAGTCCTGACCCCATCATCACTGGAAATGGGCTCCCTCACTGCTTTAGTTAACAACTTAGAAAGTACTCCCTTCCCCCTTCTATTTAGGTGTAGGCCTTGCCTAGTGAAACCCCACCTACCAATGGTGTTCACAGGCACAACCTCCTGCCTGCACAACTAATGCCTTTTCCAAGTAGCACTTCCGTTTCCACATTTACGCGCCTCACAGCATACTTCAATTGTGGCCAATCATGGCTTAGGACCTGCATGAGCTCCACCCTGGTATGCTGTGCCTCCTTCACCATCTTCCTCAGGTCACTCTCTATACTATAACTCGCGTTTCTATCAATAGTATTTCCCGCACCTCCCACTATCACTACTCTATCGTCCTTAGTGAAACTCCTACAAAGTGAACCTATATCCTCTATTACCTGGCCTAATGTTGCACTAGGTTTGAAAAAACTTGTGACCTGGTATCCTGTACCTAACTGATCCTGCAGAAGAGGGCCTCCCATGGCTACTACCAAGCAGTAGAACCCTTTTTTTCCTATTCTTGGCCTGCACGCCCTTATTCCTAAAGGTCTGCTGCATCTTACCTACTCCTACATCAACATGAGGCTCTTCTCCTCCTGACTCTGGCAACAGGTCAAACCTATTTTTTTCCACAATTACTGAAGTGTCTGGCTTGTTCATACTATTAACCATGTTTCTCCTACGACCTGTTACCAGCTCCCACCCATCCTTCTCAACTACCTCCAACCCACTTTCTGCCTCTACAGCTTGAGCCTCCACAGGCTGGACTTCCACAGGTTGAGCCTCCGCAGGCTGAGCCCCCACAGGCTGAACCTCCACAGGCGAGGCCACCACACACCAAGCCTGCAGAGTCTGAGCCTCCACAGGACGAGCCTCAAGAACCCTGATCCTTTCACGCAACTCCCTAATTGTTTTGCCCATCTCCCACATCCTATCAAGACAAAGTGAACATAAAAAAATGCACGACACTATTGTCCTTTCATGCTGTGCTTACAGTTCTAAACTTAATCCAATGATCATTTTCAAGTGCAAAACAATGTCAAAACCTTCTGAAATACCACTGCCAGGTGGTGGTGTTCACATACATGACAAGGGTTGGATGGATGAGGCTGGTATGAAATTAGGGATTGACAGAGTGTGGGAGAGAAGGAAAGGTGCTTTATTGAAGAGGAGTTCTCTTCTTGTGCTAGATCAGTTTTAGTAGGCATTTAAAAAATTCTGTGAAAGAGAAATTGAGATAGGGAAATACAGAGCTAGCTATTATTCCAGGAGGACTTACTTCACAATTGCAGCCTCTTGATGTCTCAATAAATAAACCATTTCAAGTGTATTGAGAGAGGAATAGAACAAATGGATGATGGATGAAACCCAAAAAGAATTCACGCCGAAGGGAGCTTTAAAATTACCTACAATCAAACAAGTGTGTCAGTAGATAACACAGTCATGGTCTAGAATGAAAGAAGATATTACTGTTAAATCTTTCAAGAAGTGCGCATTAAGTAATGCTCTCGATGGCAGTGAAGACTATCTTATATATGAGGAAGACAACAATGACGATGAAGAAGAAGCAAATTCAGATGACGATTTCCAGGGATGTTAAAGATCAGGTCGGTTTTATAAACTAAGAATTGTTTTTAGTCTGGCTTTGCATTCTAATAATAAAAATGGTAAAAATGTTATTTTTTAAATAAATTGTTTAAAAATTAAGGTGCATCTTATAGTCCATAAAATATTTCCCAGTTTTAAGATTTCATACCCAACACCAAATGGCACCTTATAGCTGCCACTCTGCTGTCTGTCTGTCTGTGAAGAGGTTCTAATACTTGAATGGAATGATTTGGAGTTTTCAAATTTGCATGTACCAGTTTTGTTGACCCAGAATCAAATATCATATTTAAAATTCTGTTAATTTGTAATCTAGGGGGGATTATAGAAATAAAGGGGGGTGGGAAAAAGTTTCTAAACCGGCATGGCATACAGATGTTTAGAATTTGTTATGGAGAGGACCTTTTTTTTAACTTGAAAAAAGAAAAAGACATGAGGGGCTGGCAAAAATTGTTGATTTTAGACCATTCTATTACAGGTTCTGTATTATATATATATATGTTACAGCATCCCTTAAAAGAGCAAAATAATTTATTATTTTTTTGACTATTCAAACGCATACGCTCTAATTCTTTTTAAATCACTGTAGCTTATCTACATAAGAACTTTTATCCAAAAGTTTACAAAAACATGCTTATTTTGTTTATCACTTGATATGCGACTACATCATCAAAATTTTGTATAATTCTAGGTTAACAATGAAAGCCAGACAACAACAAAAAATACTTATTTTTTAGTAAGACAGAAGTATTAAAATCATGAAGGGTATTTTCTTTTTAGGATCTCTTTTTTTATGTTGCGGGTAGAATTTTCGGCGTTTTTGCATGAAAATTGTTTCCTTTCTTCATCGGCTGTACATAAACTATGAAACTCATACATTAATTTTACAGCTCTTTCATATAAAAGACCTTTCTTTTAACCTTTATAAAACCCGCAGTTTCTTCCAACGAAGAAATGCTTTCCTGAAGAACAATGCTTTAAAGTATTAATTGAGAAAACAACTGTTTGCTCTTCACGGATACAAACTCATCGAGGGTTTTTCCTAAAACAAAATATACGTAAGCAAGTTGCAAAAGATACAAAGTAATGTGCAATGTACATACGAGACAGCTAATTCTACACACCAAACAAAATAGAGCTGGATATTTCTGCCATAAAAGGAGTGTACCTTTCTACAAAGTCAGATGTACTCTCCCTTTCTAAATTATGTACCATTTTGAATTCCTTTCTCAATTTAAGTATCTTGAGTGAATAAACAGCTCTTGCAAATTATCACGCCTGATACACTGCACAAGAATGCCTTATTTTCAGTTCGTTGCCACTATCTCCATCCAAAAATATAACTCACAGCTCAATTAGTTCTCTGTAGTCATCTTTTTTTAATTCAGTCATATAGAAATGTAACAACTACTCAGTTTGAGTGTCATTGAAATACTTTTTCTGAGTGCTTAAACAGTTTGATGTCGTCATACAAAAAATAACAACTTTCTTTCAAAAATTTGTTCCAGAAGTGCCCAGGCAATATTGAGATGACCCATGTTAGATGCTATTGTGTCACAGCTCATTATCTGAACTTATCACTTACTCAGAGCATTCAGAACAACTTCACCTTGGTTTTTATCGCAAGGAGTTGTTCCCTATTATGAAATGTAATTATGAGTAGAGATGGCCAGGTCCGAGATTTTAAAGGATTTGGGGTCCGGATGTACATCCAGCTCTGCGGACCTACATCTAGGTTCTGTGTCCGATAGACCTGTAGAGGTCCGGTTCTACAATTGGGCAGGCAGAGCGTATGGCAGAACTGGACCTACCTACATCCAGATATGTGTCCGGCGGACCTGAATGGGTCCGGCTCTACAATCAGGCGGGCGGAATGCAAGGGCGTATCCAGGATCAGAACTAGAGAGGGGCAAGATTTGACTAGGGGGGAGGGGCGCAGCTCACATTGGTTTCGAGGAAGTGGGGTGGGGGGCTGAAAAATGATTATTTCTTATAGATTAAAACTCAAACCCATCGAGGAAACTATTGTTATTATTGATTAATTTAGTAATCCAACCAATTAATCTAAGGACCCAATATGTAGATAATTAATATCGTAACTCGGTTATAGTTTTTTATGTAAACATTAATCGTCTCAGATTCTCAGAACATTTTTCAATAACTTTGTCAATATCTCACGGTATTCTTTCACGAAATTTCGACGCACACTCATCAGGCATAAGTTTTCATCTCACAAAAGGGTTCCTGAGCCAGTTCTTCACTCACCGAAGCCTGCTGAAGGAAACTTGATTTTTTTCTAGGGGGGGGGGGGGGCAGCAGCCCCCCGCTGGAACGCCCATGGTGGAGAGTATGGCGGACATGGATGTGTATGGACCTATTCCAGATACGTGTCCGGCGAACCTGTATGGGTCTGGTTCTGTAATACGGCGGGCGGAGCGTATGGTGGATGTAAATCCAACCAAGGAGAACTGCAGTATGAGTTATAACGTGTTTGTTCATTAATTTATGAAATGAAATAATATTAATAGTGAGAATTTTGTTTTATTTTTATTTGAAACCCACAGCTGTAAGTAATATCATGAAATCACAGTATAATCAAACTTGATAACAATCAAAATAAAACAAAAATTTCTGTATTCTTATATAAGAGGAAAATTAAATCATTTCTTAAGTGTTGTAAGTATTGTTACAAATAATAATAATAATATTGGAAAGCAAAATTCTTTGTTAAGTGGTAGTTTTTTTACTAAAAATGAAACTTTTAATGACTCAACATTTTGAAATAATTATTAGCTTTGCACAACCTACCAGCTTAAGAACCAGTTTATTATAAATGAACAAAAAACATAACTGCATGTATAACTTAATTATTTGAAACTGTTTTGATTGAGTGTTCAAAACGTTGTGATGTGTGCTGAGTATTGAGTACAATACCAGGCATTTTGATTAAATGACATTAACATGTTATATTGTGCCAGCTACAATAACGCGTTTTCGTTGCTTTGAAAATGTTTATTTTATTTAGTGGAATTAGAAATCTTTGCAATTTCATTTAAGATTGTTTTCCATTTAGTTGCAAGTATTTTTAAGTAAGCTTTAATTGTCAGTAATAATAACCAATTGTTTGAGCCATTGTTAGACATTCTAGAAGCGGCTGGATGTGAGGGTTTTTTTTAATGCTAGATTATAAAATATTTCTCTAAAAGAAGCCGGCAGAGTCACTCAGCATAATGCTAGGTAATCATATTTTGTAAGCCCATGACCTTTTTTCCATATCATCATGGTTAGAATTTTTAGGATTAAAGATTTTGACAGGTTTACCTGATTTGACCAAATATAAACTTGACCTGTGGTTCAGGGTGAATAAAATCTCTTGAGCTTGAAGAACTCAGGTAGGTATTAAACACAAACAGGGACTATAGTGCAATCAGATAATTGTTTCAAAGGACATAGACTCAAACTTGCTTATATACAAACTAGACTTGTATTTGACCCTTAAAGTTCACATATCAAAATTTAAGTTTGCTTCACAAGCATCACGATGTTTTTACTGAGACTGGGCAAACAAATGTAATCATTGGTCACAGTATCTGTAACAGCCAGAGAACTTAATACACACTCCATATTATTAAACAGTTGCGCAACTCCAAAAATATGAATTGCCAGAATAGTCGATTCGGTAAGTTATTTGGTTTGATTTCCACTTAAAATAACCTAATAACTCACATACAGTGAACATGAACAAAGACCATTAATGAAAGTGGTCAGTAAAATACGTAAAAAGCAAATAAACCCAATGAATAAATTTTGGTCAAGTAACAACATTAGTGAAAGTTTTTATTAAACTGAAATTTATCCTAAGCTGGAATGACAATTGGCATTTGTGGTTACAAAGTTTTTTAAGTTGCTTTCATTAGCAATATGTTACTAAAAAGCAGATCCACATTTTTTCAGTCACAAAATTTATCAATATTTTTTAAACTATGAAACGTTACAAAATGCAAACTTAATGAATATATTATGGCAATTAATTTGGTAGCAGTTGTTTAGCTATTACCTTGTGAACATAACCACGATTTTCTTGTAATGGTGTCTCTGGTAGCTGTTTTGCAAGCGAAGGCTGACACATGACACTGTTCTCCAGCCAATAGCTATCGAGGTGAGTGAATGAGTGTGCTTAGGAAATTATATAGTAGATGTGCCTGATTCTGATTCTTTGGACATCCCGAAATTTATATTCTTATTCTACCAGGATTTGGTATAATCTCGCATATTGTATGCCAAGAAAGAGGTAAAATTGAAGCATTTGGTACACTAGGAATAATTTATGCCATGGCAACTATTGGAATTTTAGGATTTATTGTAACCTTCTGAAAAGTGACCGATCTTCATTATAACTTTTTCTGCAATAAAGAGATGTTAAATGTCTCATATGTGTTCTCATTTAATGCATGAGAACTGTGAAACTTAAAAACTCTAGAGGGTAATAATAATCAAACTGGATGATTAATAAGACTACAATGCACTAAAATTACGAGTAACATTATAAGTTCATTATTATTTGCCACGTAAAGCACTCCTCACCTTAAAATCATGTCATAAAATACACCAGAACCAGACCAATAAAAAAGTACTGCCAGGTCTTATAGACATTTAATATTTATTTGCAATTATTTACTAGTCGTTAGAAAGAAATAATTTTCCTGTAATAATCTTATTTTTAAATGGAACCGTAGTCAAATCTCTTTAAAACTCTCCAAAACACAGATTTCACTTCGGAACTTAATGAATAATGGTGTAAGTGTGAACAGCTCTAGGTCCGATTCCTCTGCGGTTGCAGGGTTCCAGCAGCTCCGGCCACACGAGACACAGGTCCGGGTGGATACAGGTCTGACCTGCACTCTGATGTACATCCATCCCTAGTGCAACTCATACGGGTCTGCGGAACTGTATCCATCCGGACCTACTCATCTCTAATCATGAGACAGATTGGCAGTTATTCTTGTTTCTTGCGCTCAGACCAGGTAACAATTTACCATTAAGGTCACAACTTGGGTTACTTCATTTTAATATCAGCTATTATAGCATTTGTTGAATGGAAGACTTGTTTGAAGAAATGCCTCCATGATAACTTGAAGAACGTAAACTGAACCTCTTACACTTAACTGGCATCTATCCAAGGCAGATATTAATTTAGGAGAAATTATATTATTTTCTTCTGGACTTTACAAAAGTTTCTGATTGAATTATTTCAGGTGGGTTTGTTAAATGCTGTTCCTGATGTTCTCCAGAACTAGATGTGTCATTGAGTTCTACAGATAGCAGGAACAAATCATAGGACGCTGAAGAACTAAACTACCGGTTGGACCACATATATTTAAGTATTTTTCTCTTCATTTATTCTCATTTGTTTTACCAGGTCGTCTTTTTCAGCTAGTTTTACATACACACACATCAAACAACCTGGTCTCCCTGTTGCTGCAAGGAGATTTTAGCCTATGTTGTTTACATCCTTTTGAGGGCGTAAAAATGTGCAATACCATAAACATTATCAAAATCACGTTGCAAATCCTTTTCCCTTTGCTTATAAACATAGAGACTTGCTTGCATTTTTTTTCAACTGTCTCCGTAATATGCTCCAAAATAAAATTCACTCATGTACAGCGACATTAGGGCTTTCACTCATAGTCAATTTACCTACACAGATATTAAATTGTAAAACTGATAGAACTTCTGCAATTTGGTAGTTTACCTCTCCTAATAAAAATATGCTCTTTGTAGCACTTCGTAATCCTAAAACCTTCTATTAGAACAATTCAATATGTGATACCTATTCAATGTAATGACAGTAACAATTAATATGGTTGTGTGCCATTACTCTCGCATAGCTTATATAAAGATGAATCGGTGCAAGTCGGCACAGGTTACAGTTATGCGAATGGCGTAAAAATTTATTTGTGAGTGTTTTAGGGTAAAATAAAAATATGACCTATGCATTACAAAATTTTGACTTTGAAAAATAAGGGACACCCTTTTACATATATAAGGACATATAAAATACATGCAACACTCACCAAAGTTGAAGGGAGGAGGGCAGCAGCAACACAAATCAACACACAAACACAAAAAATACAATATTTCTGGTTAAACCCTTTGTCAAGTTAAAAGAAGTAAGTAGCTGAGCACGTCTGTGTATTTTCTGGGTTTGTGTATTGTTTTGTGCTGCTGCTGCACTCTTCCCTTCAACTTTGGTGAGTGTTGGGTGTATTTTATCTGTCCTTTCCATATAAATATTGTCTCGTGGCAGTTCTTTACCTAGCAACTCTAGCCAAGTGGGGGAAACGGTGGGGGAATGGCTAAGGAGTAGATTAGCAATATATCGACAATGTCTGAGATAATATATTGCAGGCAATGGTACAATGAACATATATGTAGCAAGGGTACGTAGTACTGATGCGAAAAGTTATATCTAGTTAAAAAAAAAAAAAAAAATGTGATGGGTTAAGTGGTTGGATTTTAACGGTGGTTAAGGCCAGGTAAGTGTCTGGTATCCAGGATATCCCATCTCTGATAATATATTAGAAATAAAAACAAGTTTTGCAAGAATGAACGTTTGCACTGATGGTAACATACCTGGAAGACACATTTATTAGTACAACCAGTTTAATTCTTTCAAGGGCTCAGCAAAATCCCGCTGGGAGATGATGGAGCATAATGAACAGGAAAGATTTCAGCCATACCATTCCATTTGCTGGAATGATTTATGGAAACCATGAAAGGCTGAACAGCTGTCCCAATATGAAAGCAGCACACTCCAGAATGTCAAGCTCAAATGTTAACAACTCACACACCAAGCTAATTTTTGTCCCTTATGGCTTAACACTTCACTGACATCATTAAAGGTGTGAAAGGACCAAGGCAAGGATATTAGTCATGGCCTTTTGATGAAACAATCCCAGCATTCACCTACAGTGATTGTGGGGAGACGATGGATAACCAAAATCTGGAAGGGATAATGAGATCATTCCCTCTCAAGCACCACGCTTAGTACCAAATGGAGGGGATTTAAGGAAGAAGAAATCAAGAAAATTTTCCAAAACCAGTTTCATAAAAAGAACCAAGGAATGAAATACAGAGTGAAAAACTGACTGTGTTTAAAATAACACCAGTTGAGCATGCTGCAGAAATCTATTGCAGTACTAAAGGAAGAGTGAAGAAAAAAGAAAGCAGTTTATTGATTGACTGAAAATGAAATAGGTATAGCAAAGAACAACAAAGATGTTGATAAACAAAAGAGCTTATAGTTAAAGGATGACCAACAGACAGTACAGCCTGAACAAAACATATTTTTTGTTTGTTTTGTTTTTGCTTAGGGCTTTATGCCTCATTGATGTAGAGGTTATCTGAGGAGGGTGGGGATAGGGGGGCAAGGAATGGGAAGAAATTTGGCTACGGCCTTGAACCATCTCAGCAATCGCCTCACGTGATTTTGGGAAATCATGGAAAACCGAAATCAAGTTGACTAGACAAGGAGTTAACCCCTCTCAAATACCAGGCCAAACTGTTACCACCCACCCACCAGGTTTGGTAACAAATAAAGAAACAACTAGCAAAATGAATAGCAGTATATACACTGGATATATTGCTAAAGAGCAGAAAAAGACTATAAATAATTTGAAGATTAAAAGGGAGCAGAGTCAGAGATGAGGAAGATATCAGAGGTGTAGTGGTTATTGGAAAGCAGACACTGAAAGCCACGAACATTGACTGTACACATACAAAACAACAAACTATTACTTTGGCAGAGATGAAATATACTTTGTCACATATCAAAGGAGGAAATTAAATTGCAGCAGATGAACTAATAGTAGAGGCAAGGCAAGCAGAAATGCAATGGCTACAGTAATTGCTGGAAATAATACAGAAGGAGAGCAAGACACGAAACAACTGTACAAAATGAATCACACCACTGTTTAAGAGGGGAAATATGAAAATATGTATTACAGTGATGTTACCCTACTGTCTCATAAATCTAAAATACAATATTAGATCATAGATAAAGAAAAAAATTGTAACAGTAAGAGAACACCAGTTTAAAGAACAGCATCACATGTTCAAAACCAAATGAAGAATGCAGGATTTTATATCTGCTCATAAGAAGAATACAGAAAAAAATGTAAGGACTTGGCAAACAGTCTTTTTGGACTTTAAAAAAGTTTATATCAGTGTCCAGAGGAAGTAGTGTAAAATTGGAAGACTGTAGACTGAAATGGTTTAGAATCAAGAGCAGTATTCAGCTTACTCTTTTTCACATTCATGGAAGAGAGCATGGAAGAAATAAAAGCACTAGAAAGTGGGGCTCTCAACACCATTGTATCGCCAGATGATTTGGACGAGACTGGACTGCTGGAATATCAAGTTTAAAGAGCATTTGTTGAATGTCAAAAAGACAATAACTCGGAGATGAAACTTGATTTTGGTTACATGAGAATCCTTTCAGGAGAAAAGCAGATAATGTACAAAGTCAACCATGAGATAGCAGAAGTCAGTAAATAACAAGGCTGTGAAATAAAACTTATAAACTTAAGTGTGCAAAAAAATGAGCAGGCACTCCGTTAGAAATGAAAACATACAAAGAGATTTAATGGTAGAAACCATAAGAAACATAAGACAATGCAACTCATCTTAAGATCATGTAACAGCAAATGCATTATTGTGTGTTCATTAAAAATCCTGATTTAAAAAAAAAAAAAAAAAAAAAAAAAAAAAAAAAAAAAGTAGTAGCAATATTACAGCAGGCTGCCCTAAGACAGAAATGGCCAGGAATAGCAACTACAGGGAAAGGTATTTGGATTTCAGAATACGTTTTTAGTCTATGTTGCTTTTTAATCAACCACGTTAGTCACACCATTATTCCAGTAACATATATATCTAGCTGTATCAGGATGTTAGATTAAATCAGTTTAGACATTTCAAACAGACAGAAGTGTCAGACACTACCTGGACCACAATATGAAAGGAAAAAGATCTATTCGACATCCAAGAAGAGATACTTGGATCATATTAAAGATGATTTAAAAGACCGATGATGTAGATATACTGAAGAACTGAGATGTAAATGGGGCCGCATCATTCGAAAATGTAATGACTCGGCCACTGATGAAATTAGTGACTAGTATTCAAGGTTAGAATGTTCGTGGGGGGGGGACTGACAACTCCGAATTAACTATGAACTGGGTATATTTCACGAGGTTCGAAAATAAAAATTGGAATTAAACTTTTAATAAAAGCATTTATTTGACAATAATCATAGGAACTATTTACAAAGAACATGAGTGCTGCAGTGCATTATATATCGTGGCTAGTCTACACTTCAACACTGCTCCTAATATAAATAAACAAATAATTAACCGCCTATTACAAAAGCAGATGGCTAAATATTTCTGTCACTGGCTGAAGATGAATAATTCAGATAAGATAAAACTGTTTTTAAGAAAAAGAAACATGAAAACTTTACAACTCAACTGTTTAAATATCGATGTAAGCATACAAAGAAACAAAACTACATTATTTCAGACACTATATTCAAAATCAACTCTGTTTACAAACTACAAAAAGCGTTTATCAACGATTACGTTTAAAATAAAACGAATTACAGTTTCAATCGATACCACTCTCGATTATATTAATTCTCAGGCTATATAAACGGAAGAAAAACGGTCACTTTCTCCACAATGAATTACATATTATAATCATTATTATTAATAGCGAAGGAGCCCTGGTGGTGATGGTCAGAGAACTTTGGGTACACGTTTTAATTTAATTTAATTGCAATGGAGCACAGGCTCCGGTGGCAATTTCCCTACACACCAATCTTCCCCCTATCCTGCACCTACCTACATTTGCCCTCTACAAATTTTATCTTTAAATTCTTTCAAAGTTTTCGGTAAATTATTCATCATTTCTCTTGGTAACTCATTCCAATCCCTGACACCCTTACCTAAAAAAGAAAATCTTCCCACACCCTTGTGCCTAAAATCGAGTGACAGCTTGTGCTCATGGTCATCTTTTCCCTTCCATGCACTACTTTTCATACCTATTACAATATCTTTCCATGCCTCATCGCCAGTATATGCCCTGTACACTCCCATCATAACCCTCCTCATCCTCCTTCTGTCTTGCAATGAATCCCATTCCAGCTCCTTTATCATATCCGTCACTGATTGCATTCTGCGATAATTTCCAGAAACAAATCTAGTAGCCCTTTTTTGCACCCTCTCCAACTCCTGTATTTGATACGTAAAATGAGAGTCCCATACTACACTACCATATTCGAGCAATGGTCTGACCAAAGTTTGTAACCCAATTCCTTGACTTCTCTCGTACATCCCCTCATCACTCTCTCCAACAAGTGCAGAACTTTGAAACCTTTTCCTACCACCTGTCCTATGTGTACTGCCCAGTTAAGTTTGTTATCAAAAGTAATTCCAAGATATTTACATTTCAAGTCTTCAGCGAGCAATTCTTTCCCCACCTTATATTCATAATCAACCATTTGTTTTTTATTTGTGTATCTAATAAGCTGACTTTTCTTTGCATTTATCTTCATTCCATGTTTAATAACCCAATTAGATATCCTGTCCAGATCACCCTGCAAATGTTTACAATCCTCTATCGTTTTGATTCTTTTATATAGCAATATGTTATCTGCAAACAATCTAATTTCAGATAGTAAACAATCAACACAATTATTCATTAGAATAATGAATAGCAATTGACCGAATACGCTACCCTGTGGCACACCCATTTTTACTTCCACTTCTTTTGATACTACATTTCCTACACTAACTTTCTGTTTCCTACCTTTTAAAAATTCTTCTACCCAGCAAATGACTTTCTTATCCACTCCAATGTTTTTTACCTTATTTATTACCATTTTATGGCTTACTCGGTCAAACGCCTTAGACAGATCTAGTGCTACACTATCAATTTGGCCTCCCTTGTCCATTTCATCTGAAGTATCTTGCATATATCCCACCAACTGAGATTCGCATGAATATCCTTGCCTGAAACCATGTTGCCTGCTCGAAAACCACTTACATTCCTCACATATATTTCTGATGTGGTTACATATCAATCTTTCCATTAATTTACCTACCACTGATGTCAAACTGATTGGCCTGTAATTCTCAACTCTATTTCTTACCCCTCCCTTATGTACCGGTACTACTATTGCACTTTTCCAGTCCTGTGGTAAGCAGCAAGTATCTACGTTACCATTATTATTATTAAAAAAACATGCTTATAGTCATAGGTGAATGGCATTTTATGCTCTTTCGCGGAGTATTTGTTGTTATTCTGGCCCAGGATGTATTTATTACAATCTAACCATCACCCAAACAAAATTAATGCTTCTGAATTGAAACATCCAACTAAAGCACAATAGCATTCAATAATTTCTACAGGGTGGCGGTATCATAACATTATAAAGAAACCTACTTCTGTATTATTGCTTGATTTAAATTATTGTTTCAGTCTCTTATCCTATTTATGTATAGTTGAATAATGGGTAAGAAACTCTTCCGATACGTACCATCGGTCAAAAGTGGCTCGGACCTCTTCATTCCGTCTCTTAAGGCTGCAGTCCTACATTGTGAATTCGATCATTACTTCCACAAATCCCAAGCATACAATTCATAATTTCCCCATATCGGTACAGGAGAATGCTTTTAAGTCACTTTTAGTGAATCGTAGAGTAGTAATAATAATACAGGGATGGTTCATTGATAAGGCCGAGACCGAATTTCTTACTATTCCCTGGTCCAAGTCTCTCGGGTCTCTAAAGATCTCGACGTTGACGAGGTGTAAAGCCTATGTTTAAAATAAATACGGATAGCCTAACCTTTGACTATAAACCAACCACAGAATCATGAATTAGGATAATGGTCTACATCATAGGTGGCCAACCTTTTCAGCAGCCGGGCCAAATTTTAGAACTACAACTCTCATGCGTTACTTTCTTGGAAAAAATACTTTAATATTTTTATGAATGAAAAATACTTAAAATGAAATATAAATATTTAATATTAAATATACAATTATCTTAAAGTGACTTTTGACATTGTTTTGCAGAACTAAAGACACCAATGTTGATATCGAGAGAAGTATGGGTACACGCATTAAGTTCTCCAAATGAACATAGTTGATTCGTGTTCTGTGTTGTGACTTGATACTGTTCATCCGGCTGAAAAGCTGTTCACACACACAAGTGTTTCCAAATAGCAAAAACATCCGCAAAGGATGTTTTGTAAAACGCAGGATATTTCTCCGTGTCCGGATATTTTTTGTAGAATTCTTCCAAACCATTCAGGTGGAATTTCTCCTTAAGCTGTTCGTCACTCTGAAATTCACAATATTCCATTTGCAAATTTCCTGGCAATTATTTTATATCAACGGAGAATGGCGTTGAAAATGCAGGTAAAAGAATATGATGTTTTTTGAAATCTTGAAATCGATTTTAAAATTCAAGGTTCAAGTTTGATATCAATGAACTGTACTTAATCACCAACGCCTGTGTCGCGTTTGATAGTGTGGAAAAATGAGTGAAATTTTTATTTTTTAACTGTTGTTCCCAAGGCCCAAGTTTCATTAGAAACGCTGCAACAACATCAAAGATATTATTTGCCTTGCAGACGAATGATAAGGTTATTTAAATGGCTAGTTACGTCGACTAGAAACGCGATGTCATAAACCCAAGCCACGTCTTCAAACTCTGGGATACTTTCCAACTTGCTTGCATAGAATGATTGTATCTCTTCCTTCAAATCAAACACTCTTTTTAACATTTTTGCACTGGACGACCATCTTACTTCAGTATAAAATGTAAGGTCATTATAGTCAGAAATTAAAAGCTCGAGGAATTCTTGGAATTGTCAGTGGTTCAACCCGTTCGATCTAATGAAGTTCACTATTTTGATAACCACGCTCATGAAATGATCCATTTTTAAAGACTTGGGACATAAATTCTCTTGATGAATAATGCAATGGAAATTTAATAATGAGGTATTATTAAGTTTGCAGACTTCATTTTCAATCAGTTTTACTAATCCTTAATGTTTTCCAACCATTGCTGGAGCTCCTTTCGTCGTCACGCCAGATAAGTTGTGAAGTTTTAACGAAAAACGATTTAATGTTGCTGTAACTGACTCTAACAAATCACGTGCAGTTGTAGTGTTCTTAAGTGGATATAGAGCCGCTAATTCTTATGTTTTGTTTAAATGGATATCAACACCTCTTACGAAAATCGCTACTTGGGCTACTTAGATCTGTGCTTTCATCCAATGCTAGAGAATAATATACGAAATCAGGCGCTCTGCTTTTCAAATTGTCTTCAATATGTTTCCCAATGTCTTCCACACGTCTGGTAATAGTTTGACGAGAGAGGCTTACTTTTGAAAATTCCTTTTTCTTTTCTGGACACATAATTTCAACGATGCTCTCCAAACATTCCTTCACCATTTCACCATCTGAATACGGCTTCGATTTCTTGACTAATATGGAAACTACTGCATAGCTCGCTTTTACATGGCATCTTGACTCTACAGCAGTGCTCGTGAATATCTGTTGCTGTGCATAAAGTTATCTTTTTAAGTCATTTACCTGGTCTAATCTAAATTCTCTTTGGTACTCATCAAACTTATTTGCATGTTTACTTTCATAATGCCATCTTATAATACAGAATCATATTCTTTGCATATTAAGCATATGGGCTTTGTTTTAAATGCTACAAAAAATAGTTAATTGTCCACTTATCCTGAAAACTTCTCAATTCATCTGCAGCTTTTCGCTTCCTTTATTCAACATCTTTACTAGTTGACGCCATTATTTAATTGAACTAGAAAGAGAAATGAATAAAAGTCACGTGCTTGTATTTTTCAGAAACTACTAAAATCGCAACGCTAAAGAATGATAATAACGAGAACATATTCGGTAAAGATGCAACAACACAAATTTCACGTATTTTTAACAATAGTAATACATAAACACTACTTATAAAAAACAGTAACTAGTTTTTAAAAGTCGATCACGACAACACGCCACAAAGACAACACCACAGCAGACACATGGAATGTAGACAATGCATTTCGAATCAAATACAAAAATCAAAGCAAAGAGCGTACTTCCACCTATGGGTGGAAACATTAACTGCTAGAAGATTAATAACCAACGCCAAAGCTCCAAGAATCAGTAAGGCGAACCACTAACGCGCTGAAAGTTACAGGAACATTAGGCTTCATAACGCTCGGTTGTACACCCGCACTGTCCATCCCCGCAAGATCAATCGAGCGATGAACTTGGTTATATATCATCTTAAGTTAGTGTAGATATCACCATTGAAAGGCAAAGCTTACGCATATAATGAATTAATAATCCAGCTCAGTGGGTCACAAAATGACCTACCGCGGGTTGGCCATCCCTGGTTTACATGTTTGTACCTATGGCAATTCTGTTCTTATTGTTTTCCGCAGTGTTATTGTTTTACAGTGAGTATCTCTTCCTGCCTCTTAGCTTTCTACCTTTAAGAATTCCTCACACTGTAAGACACTTCCATTTTATCATCAATATTCTTTAGTTCATTCCGTAAAAAATCCGCTACTATACCATCACCTTAGCCCCTCTTGTTCATTTCATCTGAAATATCTCGCATATAACCCACAAACTTAAATTCAATAGCACCTGATTAAATAACTAAGTTCTTTCCTATTAGACTACAGATCTGATTGGACATCACTGAGATCAACCTTATCGGTCTACAGTTTACAATCCTATTTGCCTCTCCTCCTTTATGGAACTCTTTTACCATGGCATATTTCCAGTCCCCAAGTTTCATCTACATCTACATATATACTCTGCAATTCACAAAATTGTGGGTGGCAGAGGGTGCTCAGCACTAAAGCTAATCTCTTTGTTGTGCATTCCAATCCCTAATGGTACGAGGGAAAAAAGAATTCATATAAGAATCATTGCGGCACCTTATTTCTTTAATCTTATCTTTCCTGTCATTCCAGCTCAAATAGGTTGGTGGACGAAGTATTTCACTAAACTTGTAGGAGAAAGTGGGAGTACACTTGTTTAGAAATAAGTTTAAACGAAATGTGGGTCACCTATCTACCAGAGGTTCCCAGCCTAGTCTACTAATCTTTCATAAGGACTGTACCAAGCGGTCACGAATCGAGCGGCTCTTCTCTGTATTGTGGGACCGAGTCAGCCACCGACAATACATCATACCGGTTGGACAGTCGAACAAGTTCAGCGTCTTGGCCTTTAAGCCTGCTCGACTGCCTCCGTGTGCGGCTCCGAAGTCTACGGGCCATACGCCAGTCACCGACAGGCGACCGCGGCGCAGCCTCCAACTCTTCAGCCTGGGTTGCAGAATACGACGGTCGATATGGGAGAATCCGTTATAGGCATGGCTACATCAGTTTCCCCAATATTACATCTGCTGCAACCTTTTACGGCAGCTTCCAGCTGTGTAACTTTCACTAACACAGCTGCAAGCTGTGCGCGGAGATCAGCCACCTCAGCTCGCGTCCGCACACAGCAATCACATTCCCTAGCCATTCTGCTTTTGAAAAACGCGAGAAAGAAATATAGAACAGAAAAAAGGAACAGAAACTGAAAATAACCTGTACTTCGTACAAAATATAAATACTCAGAGATTGCACTAACCAAATCTACACACCACTAAAGATCAAATAAAAAACGAAAATCCGCTACTGTCCACAGCAACTGCTCAACTGTACCTAATCTCTAATTTCTACAAAAAGTAATCACTCAAAGATTACATTAACTTAATCTGCACACCACTAAAGATCGAATGCAAAACGAAAATACGCTACTGTCCTCAACGACTGCTGAACTGTTACAGTAAGATTCCAGGCTAAATCTGAATAAACTTTTAACCATCAACTCTTTTTAACTTTTTTGGACACCTTTGCAATTATATTGTCCCTCGTATTCCTGCATGACACCCCATAATACAATGATAAAGCTAGTTAACTAATATTTTCTCCTTTTCATATTCTCGCTAGCTCCTCCTCCATTCTAATTTATAAATAATTGAAGACTCATCTTCCCTCAAGTATCCTAATGTAGCCATACAAATTTATCGATTCTATCAATTGTTTTCATGAATGCATCTACAGTTTTTTTCTTTGCTCCTTTCTTACCATCCAATTCAGCTTCTTCAAGTTCATATTTTGGCCTACAGAACTTATGTCAAAGAAGTTCATAAGAGGTTATTTACCTGAAATTAAGCTATCTAAACTATGACCCTAGCTTTAGTATCATGAGGTGATATGACACTCACATTCTAAGGAGTTGGGCGGGGTGCAATGGGAAACAGTAGATTAGTCGGTAGGAGGAGCTTCATTGATAATAATTAGTGGGCAGGAGGTGGATGAAAAGAGTAGCAAAATATTTGTGAGTTAAACGTAACCAGGATGTTTTGATGGATATTGAGGCAAGATTTAGGAACAGTAAGAGTAATGTAAAAGAGTATTATGATCATAAATTAGCAATTAATACCATGTATAGGGAAGATGGAAAATTTTCCTTTCTTGGTAAGCTATTCATTGAATCAGTAATTTAGGAAGGTATGTCAACAGTGAGGGTCTCAGCCGCATTCGACAAATGTTCCCAAAGACAAGTGATGCAAAAAATAAAAGGTAAAACTTTCACCAGATCTCAGGTTCGTATGATGTTGTCAAAAGTCCATGTAGATGCAATGACTATTGATGAACGAAATGTTTGGGATGCATTTAGAATGGTAGTGGAACAGCTTATGGTGAGAATTACATGATAGAAGGATTTAGACTTATAAGTTTAAAAAGACCATTAAGGACAGTGATTCAAGGAACTCATCTGTATGATTAGAAATGAATTTCTAATTTGAAATTCATTCTGCTGATATCATGAAGGAACTAAAACAAGCCGAGAAAGCATAAATAGGCCGGTTTAAATTATATTACTACAGATGTCTTATAGATAGCAGGATGTGACATTGTACCTTATCTTGAAACATTATTTAAATTGAGTCTGGGTTCTTCCTGGTTACCAGATGACCAGATGACCAGATGTCTAGAAACGTGTGAAAGTAGTACCGGTTCATAAAGGAGTGGTGACAAATAGGATCGAAAATTACAGGCCAATCAGTTTAACATCATTGGTAGGAGAGATTGATATCCAACCACATCAGGAATATTCTTGAGAAACGAAAGTGGTTTTCAAGTCAACAACATTGCTTTAAACAAGGATATTCACGTTAATCTCTGTTAGTAGGCTATATGCAAGATACTGAATGTGATAGACAAGGGCCGCCCAATAGATAATATAGCACAAGATATTTCAAAGTCTTTTGACAACTTGTACCATACGCGGCTTTAATTAAAGCAAACACTGTAAAATGGATGAAAATTTGATCTCCTGGGTATAAGAATTCTTAAAAGGTAAAAAAGGAAAACGTCAGGGTAGGATGTGCAGTATAAAAAATATTTACGTCGGTTTCACTATCGATATATCGTCTCCAAAAAATATCAGTCGTAAATTTCGTAATTTTAAAAAAAGATATTACTATATATATATACAGGGTTATCTAAAGTTACTTAAACAAAATCTACTTACAAAGAGAGTATGAGTTTCAGTGAATTAAGTGATACAACATCAAATTCAGAAGAACTTCAAGTTTTGCCTGCAAGGGTTCAATATGGGTTACTTTTGCACTTGGCAGACATCCCGCCTATATGCGATTTCATCCAAAATCTTATGAATCATAACACCTTCTATGGTTGCGACTGCTTCTATTATTCGAAGTTAGAGAACGTTTAGATTTGCTGGAAGAGAAGGAACAAAAACTTTGTCCTTAACGTAGCCTATACGGAAAAATCCAACGGTGTCAGGTAAGATGACCGTAGCGGCCAGGCCATCGTTCCACCACGCCCAGTCCAGGAAATCAAGTTTTCATTCAGGTAAGCAATAACTCTGTTGTGGAAATGCGGAGATACACTGTCTTGTTGAAAAATAAAATCCCGATCCATACCATCCTGAATTTGCGGCATTTGTTAGTATTCCAGCATGTCCAGATACGAAATTCTAGTTACGAATAACTTGGGAAAAAAAATTGGTTCATACACCTTAACAGAACTTAGTGCACAAAAAAGTTTACCTTTGGAAAACCCCTTGCATGTTCCACGAACTCACGGGGATTTTCAGAAACCCATATTCCAACATTATTCGATATAACGTCCATTTGTATGAAACATAGCCTCCTTACTAAAAATAATTTTATTAAGAAAGCTGTTATCAGTATCCTTTCCGCGAAACATGCTGAAGAGTAACATATAAGTATGTATGTAGGAGTTATGAAAAATTAATGGTGAGTTAATATCCTTGGACCATAGATTTTATTATTATTTTTTTTTTTATTTTTTTTTTGTATTTATTTGTGTTGGCTTTCAACCTGGTCGGCCATACTGCCAGGTTCTTTACATTTAATTTTACATTGGTTTATGTTTAATGTTTCAGTTAAATTACAATTTCTTATCCTTTATTTTACAATGGTTCATAAGTCCCATGAGAGATGGGTTACAATTTCTTTATAAAATATATCACGTTATTGCCTTTTCAATTGCACCATGTGAGTCATCGCCAAAAGCCCAGGGACTGCTTTTTGTATCATTCCACCACAATTGAATATTCATGAAATAGTTCCTGTGATTGCCTTATCTATTTGGATCCTTTGGTGTGAATAATGTTGTGTACTTGTATTTGTAACTATTCTCATTGGGTGTTGCTTTAGTGTGTATGTTCTAGATGATGTGGAGTATTTTTGAAGGGTTAGTGTATCTACTTAGTTTATGACTGTTGGTCTAGGATTGGCTGGTCCGCTTTGTCTTATATTTGAATATTTCCTTCTTTAAAAAAAGGACATTATGGTTCTGTATATTGAGTGGTTTTTGGAAGAGAGCAGGATGGCTAAATTAGTTGGGAAGGGGATCTTGCACCTTGCGAGTTCCTTCAGCATTTTGTATTGGATGTTGGTGTATTTTTGCAGGATAATAACAGGTGGTTGATGTCCCCTATTGCTCCGTCGGCACAGTCACATCTGGGGCTATCTCTTAGTCCTATCCGATTCAAGTGGCTGGGAAAGTTGCCGTGGTGGAATCTGCTGCTGATTATATTAATTAAGTGTCGTCTGTTGATTTTCCAGCTGTAGAACCAGGGTTTGGAAGGAATATATGGTTGGATGTGTCCGTAGAAGGATCCTTTGTGGTGAATCGTATTGTTCCAATCAGTTTGCCATTTATTTCTTGCTCGCTATTTAATATCTTGTGCATATGCTGATGGGGGTAGTAATAGTTCTTTTCTTTGTCCATATGAGATGGCTTACTTGGCTAGTCTGTCCGCGATTTCATTGAACTTAATCGCGTTATGAGAGGGAACCCATACTAAACTTGTTATGATGCCTATGTTGTTACTTATGTGTATTTCATTTAGTATTTCTATTAGTAGTGGCGCCATCCTATAATTCCACTTTGGTTCTGCTATGCTCCTGATGACGCTCAAGGAGTCGGCTATTATGACCACCTTCTTAGGTCTTCTGGTCCGGCCGTATCTTAAAGCTTCTAATATCGCTTCCGTTTCTGCCAAATATATTGTAGTTTGCGGTGGCAAGGAGTGACATAATATCGCAGAGAGTATCTTTCATTGTATTATGTCGTGATGTAGTAACAAGAAAATATTTAGTAATTGAGTGATGAATAAAGAAAATATATAAATGAAAGAATAAAAATTAATAACAAGAAATAATATTCTTACAATTGGCAGACCGTGAAAAGGACGAAAGTTGGAATTTTAAAACTGAATTGCCACCTGAAAGGAATTTGCAATTTTGGGATCAACGCAGTGAACCGCAAGTACAATAAAACTATAAATATTACACAGTATCTGGATATGTTTCAGCTGACAGATGTCAATGAATATTGACATATTAAATAATTGGAAAACAAGCTGAATTTCAGAATTTATATTACTGAAAATTAAAAATAACAATCAAGTTGAATTTTTTTTGTTGATATTTCTATTTAAGTAATATTCAAATTGTTCTGCAATTTTATATATATATATATATATATATATATATATATATATATAAAGTGGAATTATGGTGTTATAGAATTTGCTGTGGGATTTCTGTTCAATTTTCTAATTCGTTGGTGAGAATTGTCACTAACGAATAAGTGAAGTAGTGTCAGAGATAACGTTTGTCGTAGTTATATTGTCAGCGTTGGTATTCACGATTATAAAGCTGTGGTGTAGAAATACATATTTGGTACAGGGCACTTTGCTCTAAGTAAATTGTCTAACAAAACAGAAAATATAGAAGGAATAGTTTTAATGGATAATAGTAGTGAAAGGGTAGTAGAAATAGAAAATACAGTTTTGGGACCAAATCTAAGTGACATGGAGATCGATAGTTCATGTGAAAATATTCCTTTGGAATCTCCTAAGGAGACTACTGCTGAGGAGCTAGAGATACCTGTTATAATATGATATCGAAATAAAATTGTCTTACTTGGGAACCATCAAACCTGTTCAGAACGGATTTCGATCCCCCGAGTATATGTTGAAGGGTATTTAGTCCATGTGTCTGTGTTACAATTATTTCTTCAAAATGAGCCCTAGGTATTGAGAAATTAATGCGGAAACATATGTATTAAATATTACAATTTTAGTAACATGATTAAAAGCTTTAGTGTGGTGTATGCGGTAAGGTTCTTATTTCCCATTTTGCGAACCCGGGTTCAAATCCCCATACTTCCAAATATTTTTATTTGTTTTTTTATATGTAGTAATCATTGAGCATTGATTTTATTTCATTTAAAATTCATTTACGAATTTTTATTATGGGAAATAACAGACATAATGTTATTTTCAAACATTTACATGCTACCAACACTGCATGAAAAAGTATAACTGTGGTAGGGGGGGAAAAACCCCGACCCTCTGGCTGTAAAATATTTACTTTATGATATTAACTGTAGAGATACAAGTTTAGAAACGATGAATATGAAATATACCTGTTTAGTTTTAAAAAAAAAAAAACACAAATAATAAACTTATCAACAATAGACAATGAAATAATGATTTTCTAAAAAAAAAGTTGGGACTGTATATTCTGTAATATTTTGTTTTAAAACTTATTTCGCATGATAAAAATTCATAAATGAATTTTAAATGAAATAAAACCAATGCTCAATGATTACTGCATATAAAAAAAAAAGAAATAAAAATATTTGGCAGTATGGGGATTTGAACCAGAGTTCGCAAAATTGGAAGTAAGTGCCTTATCACATACACCACGCTGAAGCTCTTGAGTATTGTATCAACATTATAATATTTAAACGATATTTATATATGTTTGCGCGTTAATTTCTCGATACATATGGCTCATTTTGAAACATATGGAGTAAATACCCTATAACATATACTCAGGGGATCATAATCCGTTCTCAACAGGTCTAATGGTCTCCAAGTTAGTCTAAGTATCTATGCTGTCTATGGATATTGTATATTCTCTGTGGTGAATAAAACAGAAGATGCCTGTTGCATTCTTGCTTAACCATGAAACTGACGTGTTTTAATAGGTTATGGGCCCAGACTATGACCCAGAGTTATTTTCTTCGCTATTCCAGTAAACAGAATACGGAAAAGTAGTAATCTTATAAATAATTAGTTACGCGCTTGAAGATGGCTTCGAATTTTGTAGTTAATGTGCCTAAGCTTAAAGGCAGAGACAAATACGATGAATGGGCTTTCGCAGCGGAGAATATGTTGGTGTTAGAAGGCATGTCCGGCTTAATAAAGGAAGAAGGAAGTTCTAGCACTGCAGCCGCAGATGATGCAAAGGCGAAAGCGAAGCTGATTCTTACAATTGATCCAGCGTTGTATGGGCATATAAAGCAAGCTAAAACAACGAAGGAGCTATGGCCGCAGCTTAAAACGATTCCGGATTTACACGAAGAATAACCTTACTTCGTCATCTTATATCAATCAGACTTGATAATTGTGATTCAATGACGTCGTATGTGACAGATATTATTGAGACATCGCAAAGATTAAGTGGAACTGGATTTGGTATAAACGACGAATGGATTGGCTCGTTGTTACTGGCAGGTTTACCAGAACGATTTTCACCAATGATCATGGCGATTGAACATTCCGGCATTCCTATTACGGCCGATGTTTTCAAGGCAAAATTGATCGATATGGAAATGACAGATTCGAATGAATCAGAGACAAAAACCGCTTTCGCTTCCAAAGGTTGGCTGAATCATAAAAGCAAGACTGCCAATAGATAAAACAAAAGCGGGAACTATGCATGGGACTATGTCGCGGAAAAGTCAAATGTCAAAATGACAAGAGTTAAATCTATTGTAGTGAACGCAGTTGTTCACTTGGCTGATAAGTTACATATTGTTAATTATGAAATGAGGACAGAAAGTTTCATGTTAAGAAACCAGACAGAGGCATCGACCGGGGATTTAGAGCGCTGACAGTAGGGAAAAAGTCGAGCTAAGGAGGACAGATGACGGCATGGATGGGCCTCATCATTGGTCTACCATTTGCCCTTCCACTTTAGGACCATAGTGGGAGGTGGTGTAAAAACCTCTGCACGGGCATCGGAGAGTGTCTTGTCTTGTCTTGGCTTCACCAATCAGTCGCAGCCAGCAACAGTCGGAGCAGAGAGAACGCAGACGTCGAGCCGCCCTCCGACGGCCATGGCCGCGGGGTGGCGCCACATATTAAGAAATGGACAGCGCATAACAGGTTGGCTCTGCTGTAGGGTATGGTTGGACGTGGAAAGCCATCGTTGATTCATAGATAGGGAGCTAGGGTCCTCCACAATGCCTAGAGCTGGGGTGACTGGTCTAGATAATCGCCCACAGTCGAAGCAGCTCTTGCTGTCCTCATAGTAAATGTCACACTCATGCAGTTATAATAATCAACCTATTTTCAGTATTCATTTACATCATAGCGTGATGTTGGAAGGTAGCGCAATAGCACCTTACGTTGTTATCAGTATTCAGCAGTAGTCTCAATGCATACCATTTGTATATGTTGTACAGTTCTGATGTTAAAAGTTGTACATAATATGAAATCATTCATCCTAATGATCCTACCACGAATGTCTCATTCCGATCCCAGATCGACTTCTAAGATCGATCCTTAGCCATTCGCTCATTCCTCTCATCGAATCTGGCCAAGTCTCCGCTCGGCCTGCTGCCAGGTTCGCCATAGGTCCCCATAGGTTTACCGGTGTCCAGGTGGGGGGCACTACAGTGTTGTTCAGATGTGGGGTTAAAGCCAACAGCTACACCGGGGTCAGTTGTTGGAGCAATATCGTCGTTGTGAGAGTGTTATAGGGGATCGTGGAGTATGCGTCATTAGTAGGGGATTCTAGCGTTGGTGTACTTCTGTCGAAGCGCAGCCCTTGTATCAAGAACAGACGTTGCGGCTTGTTATGTAGTGGTATTTAATGAGAAAATATGCATGGAAATTAGGCCATGTTCCAACCATACAGTAGAGCCACAGAAGAGCTAGTGTAATATCAGAAGTTTCGAGAGTGCGGTGCAGCGAAGCAGCGTCTGCAAAACAACAGAAAGCACGCAGGTGAATGGCAACATGTCGACGCAGCGACAGCGAGAATCGGTGAGTAAACCGTTCTCAGCAAATCCTAAGGAGGCCAAGATTCTGACGTAAGTGACGCAAGCAATAGGCGTGGGAGAAATATCGAAAGATCTAAGCAGTAATGCCTCAAAGAAGCACTAAATTAAGAAATTGTTTATGCCATATAATTATTTTGTCACATGACAGTTGCTAAGGAAAAGTATGCAGCTTTATTAACTTTTAGAAGATGTGGAACGCTAGTGATTACAGCGCAGTTGCATGAAAGTGAAGACGTTGAATTTGATGTCACGAGTCTATCCTCAGTTGCTTGAATTATAAGATTAAAATATACAGTCATGAGGAAAACTGGTGAAAGCAAATCGGGAATGAACAATCATTAAAGTAAATTTTGTTAATTTAAGTGCAGAAGCAATAGCGCATAATGTTGGTAAAACTGAGTATTATAAATAAATGTAGAAAAGTAATTTCATGAAAATTTATGCCAGTTATACAAGCAGCCAGTAAATTGATGAACTATTTATCATTAAGCAAGCGAAAATTACGTAATCTCGAGTAAGCCAACAATTTAGTGCCCTACCAACATCATGTAATTGTTTCAGAAATTTTAAAAGAGAAACCTGTTGATTTCGCAATTCCGAATGAATAATTGTCAAAGATGTGAGTTAGCAAAATTTGTTGATAAAATTAATATGTTTTGTCATGTCATGATAATGTAAGTGACTAGAATATGAACGCTCAAATTAAGGAAACAAGTTAAGACGTAAAAGAATGTTCCATTATTGTGACCATTTTATGAGTTCAGTAGAATTGTAAAAAAAAAAAAAAAAAAAAAAATAAGCAGTGATTGAAAGCAGTGAAACAGTATCTGGTAGTTAAGATTATAATTATTAAAGAAAAGCCATTAGGAACAGCACTCTTTATAAAATAATATTCCAAATCCATTTTAAAGATTAATGCAGAATTAGAACCATAGAATATTAATGCAGTGAAGAATTACTTCGTCCAGTTGAAAGTGGGTAATCGCATAAGAGTTCCTTTAGTAATAATAACGAACAGTACTCCAGGGAGTAAGTAAACGCATTATCGTAAGCTATCAGGAAGTTAAGGGTAGTTAAGTAAAAAGATTCACTTGCAGTGAAATACGAAGGAACGACTCAATTGGAATAGCTAATATTAATCGCATTTAAAAAAATTGAAAAATTACCCGCGATATAATTAATGAAACCGTAAAAAGAATGACGTAAAAAATTTGAATTTTTAGTAAGATGAATTATAGCGTGGTTGTAAGTAACTACTATAAGAGTGTTCAACTATTGTAAAGATTATCGTTCACGAGTTATATTTGTCATTGGTCATGAAGATATATGAACCAAAGTAGTTGGGAGAAAATAATGTTGTTATAAACGAAACTTTAAAATAAGATGGTGCAATGTGATATTAAGAGATTAAGAAATGTGAATAAGGGCGAATACGAGTCAGCGCATATTAAATGAATTATCAACAAATTTAAAGGGAGTTTAACATGGCATAACGCAAATATAAGGCAGTAAAATAAATTAAAATAAATTAACGAGGGCAGCAGTAAGCGACGCACAAGTAGAATCATAATACGCATCCGCGAGGAGACAGATCAAGTGAACGGTCGTGAGTGCTACGAGAGAGAAATAAATACATAGAGAATAAGTGGTAGATGAAATTGTGTCGAGGAAAGATGCAATAATTTAAAGTGGTAGCATATGAGGGAGGTGACGAAGGTGTCGTCATGAGAAATCATGAAGGAGTGCAGTTCACTGTGAGTGTTCCACGATAATTTTCGAATGGGAAAATGCGCAAAATTTGGTAGAGTATAAATAGGAGTTTGGGCAAGGTGGAAATAGTGCACTGTGGTAGACAGGAGTATTTTTGGAATCAGCGTAACAGTCGGAGAAGACGTTACCAGCTGATTGGCGGAAGACGAATGAAGGTCATCAAAAGGAAAATAAATAAGGCGGGAGGTCTTCGAAGCGCAGCGAAGAGTTGTAGTTTATTATCAAGAGGAGGGATTCTTGGTAATAAGTGGAAGGTGACTAGAGGTCGCCAAATGACGAAGCATTGCGTCATTGACCGTCGTTGTCCCTATGCTGACGGGTCAATGTTTTGGTGAAGCAACTGGAGGGAGGTCGCGAACTAACCTGGACAGGTACAAGCGATGTCTTCCGTGACAGGAATATTAGAGGTTCCTGGTTGAAGCCGGGAGAATCCAGTGTATTCACTCAAATGTGAGACTAGAATACGGGGTAGTGGGTTTGGACGAAGCGGTGACAGAAAAAGAGCCGCGTGGGAACCTATTTGCCGGGGAGCGAAAAAATTGTTGGGGATCTCGGGGGTAAGTGCGGGTGTGAGATGCTAATTGACCGGAAACCAGCCAGCAGTGAGGGTTAGGGAGCCGCAATTATTAATTCGTACACGAGGGAAGTGTTACGAAAAAATCAGAGAACTTCGTAATTAGTGTGTATGCGAAGGCTACACATCAGTGAATGAGATAGCGAATCCAAGAGAGGGTTCGCCAACAAAAAGAAAATCCGTGAACGAGTCATGGGTAAAACGCAACGAAGGATGCATCCAGGGGGGTCAACGAACTCCGTAAAATTTTAGGGAAGCTTCGCCAACATAAAATTGTTGAAGCTCCATGAACGGAACTTATTCTGGGAAAAGATTGTAGAATTGCCGTGCAAGCGAGGTCAGCGAAATCATCTCCTAAGAATGCTTAACGCGGTCAAATTGTTGTGGTAGGTTGCAAACCGCCAGGCGGAGCAAAAATTCTATATTAGTTGTAAGCAGAGGTGGAAGAGAAGCAAATGAGTTAACACGGGAATATTACAAAGGTAAACCGTGAAACAATGTATATATCTGTTAAATCATCTATAGCATAATAAATATCATATATAAGTAGCAAGGATAAGAATAGCAAAAGTAGAATTGATTTAGAGGAATAATCAAAATAATAATAAATAAGTCTTTAATAAGCAAGATGTAAATACGAGTGAGAAAATATTAAACGGGGTTATATATGTAGAACAGGGATTAATTGGTAGAAATTCTGGTGAAACGGAAGTATTGCAAGTACTGTAATGGAGGATGTATTTTCAATTCACAACTGCCGTGTGATAGAGTGAGAGTAAGCAGAACTATCATTAAAGGTTAAAATGTTGTAACTATAAGCAAATGTAAAATAGGTAAATAAATTAAATCACGAGGAATGAGTCGCGATATTTAGAGGTCACAGCCTTCACAGAGTTAAGATCAAAATAACATTAGTTATAGAATTAAGAATGCACAAGTAACTCCAAGTAATCACTGTAATATTGAGGTAATAATCTGTAAACTACTCCAGAGTAATAGCGAAGTGGTGCGAAGGTTTAGCGGAAACATTAATGGGAGTTTAATTATAAGAGAGCTGGTAAGATAATTCCGTAACAGTCATTACCTAATATTATAAAGAGAGAAAACTAATGAAATATGCAGAGAATATGTAACGGATACGAGCTGTACTAAAAGTTGAAAGCCTGAGGTATTTTACTGTGTATTAAGACTAATCGTGAGTAAATGTTATTGTGGGTGTCTGTAATAACAAATGTTCATACTATGAGTTGCTTAAAAGCGATAAAGTAAATATCAAACAAACATTGACTGTCTGCAGTAATAAAAGAAAGAAATAATGTCTGTGTTATGATAATTTATTGTTGTAGAAGACTTAAAAATGAGTTTGTAAAATGTTCTGTTGTTGTAATAAGTTAAAAAGTATTCTGTGCTAATTGTACACTACGAGTGTTCTAGATATTACGAGCAGGAGCGACAGCATGCTGACACATGCAAGGCCTTCTATAGTCTCGCCAGCGATGAGAGTGCACGCTCAGCGCTAGCCAGATCAGTCACCTGTGGCGGAAGTAAACAATATCGCACATACGAGGGGGCGCTTTCGTCTGTTGCGATCGCTTCAAATTAAACAAATAGAATCATTACACGATGTACACGTCAACATCGCACCGCACCACAAGAGAGAAAAGAGTAATTTTGATACACAGAAGAACACTAATAAACATTATATACATTATAACATGTAGATTCACAAATGTAACACAGACACACATATCATTTTGGCAAAATCAGAACATATAGAACATGTACCAAGGAAACGTATTCAGTTCAAAAAGAAATTGTATTTTCTCGTAAGGAAAATTTGTAATTAGATTTTAAGGAAATTTGTTTGTACAGATGAGAATATAAATTAGGCTTAAGATGTGTTTTGGAGTGGAGCCAAAACGTTTTGAGGCTAGCGAGGTGTAGTGAACGCAGTTGTTCGCTTGGCTGATAAGTTACATATTGTTAATTATGAAATGAGGACAGCAAGTTTCATGTTAAGAAACCAGACAGAGGCATCGACCGGGGATTTAGAGCGCTGACAGTAGGGAAAAAGTGCCCAATGGTCGAGCTAAGGAGGACAGATGACGGCATGGATGGGCCTCATCATTGGCTACCATTTGCCCTTCCACTTTAGGACCATAGTGGGAGGTGGTGTAAAAACCTCTGCACGGGCATCGGAGAGTGTCTTGTCTTGTCTTCATCAATCAGTCGCAGCCAGCAACAGTCGGAGCAGAGAGAACGCAGACGTCGAGCCGCCCTCCGACGGCCGTGGCCGCGGAGTGGCGCCACATACTAAGAAGATGGACAGCGCATAACAGGTTGGCTCTGCTGTAGGGTATGGTTGGACGTGGAAAGCCATCGTTGATTCATAGATAGGGAGCTAGGGTCCTCCACAATGCCTAGAGCTGGGGTGACTGGTCTAGATAATCGCCCACAGTCGAAGAAGCTCTTGCTGTCCTCATAGTAAATGTCACACTCATGCAGTTATAATAATCAACCTATTTTCAGTATTCATTTACATCATAGCGTGATGTTGGAAGGTAGCGCAATAGCACCTTACGTTGTTATCAGTATTCAGCAGTAGTCTCAATGCATACCATTTGTATATGTTGTACAGTTCTGATGTTAAAAGTTGTACATAATACATGTTTATGAAATCATTCATTCTGATGATCCTACCACGAATGTCTCACTCCGATCCCAGATCGACTTCTAAGATCGATCCTTACCCATTCGCTCATTCCTCTCATCGAATCTGGCCAAGTCTCCGCTCGGCCTGCTGCCAGGTTCGCCATAGGTCCCCATAGGTTTACCGGTGTCCAGGTGGGGGCACTACACTATCACTTGATACAGGTGTGAACGAAGTAGGGCACTACAGGAATCCATGTCCATTGCTGGTGAAATCAGATGAACCTAAACAATTCCAATGTATTTAGTGTTGTTTTTCTATCCGGCAAGTTTGGTAAACAAGATTGGTATATTGACTCCGGCGCAAGTTATCATATGACGCCGAATGAACATTGGATAAAAAATGTATTGTATTCGTCAAGTGAACCAAAGTACCTGTGGTGTGTACCGGCGATGTAGAAATAACTTCAGATTGTGGTTATGATATTACTGTTAAAAATGTATTGTGCGTGCCAAGTCTGACGTACTATCCTCTTATCAGTGAGTGAACTCATAAAGAACGGTAATAAAGTTCATTTCAACTAACAGAATTATTTCATACATAATAAGAACGGTGAATTGGTGGCTATAGGAGAACGTATTTGTGGTGTTTACAAGTTGAAAGTAAATCATAACATGAAAAGTGAGCACAGTTTATTGGCTGCTCCTGTGTTAAATGATGGTTATACATGGCACCGAAGACTCGGTTATATAAATAGTGCAGATATGAATAAAATGAAGTCTGGCGTGGTTGATGGACTTAGTTATCCTGATAACTTTCAAACGGGAAAAAACAGTTGTATCGTGTGCTGTGAGGAACAACAGTCAAGACTTCCCTTCACAAATATTGGAGAAAGAAGTACAGAAACATTGCAGATTATACACGCTGATGTGTGTGGCCCAATGGAACCTAAATCCTTAGGTGGTGCGCGATATTTTTTATTGCTGGTGGATGACTTTAGTCGCATGCCTTTATTTACTTCTTGAAAGCTAAAAGTGAAGTATTTAGCAGATTTATAGAATTTAAAGCCTTGGTAGAAAACCAAAAGAATAAAAAAATTAAAATATTTCGCACTGATAATGGCTATGAATTTTGTAAGTATTGAGTTTACAGATTTTCTGAAGAAAGAAGGTATTATTCATCAGAAAAGTAACCCTTACACCCCAGAACAAAATGGTCTATGTGAAAGACTGAATCGATCAATAGTTGATAAAGCAAGATGTATGTTGTTTGATGCAAAGCTAGATAAAGGGTTTTGGGGAGAAGCAGCAAACACAGCTGTGTACTTAAAAAACAGATCAATTGCATCAGGAACTCAAGACAAGTCACCATATGAATTGTGGTATGGCAAGAAACCTGATGTAAGCCATATTCGTATATATGGCAGTGATGTAATGGTCCATGTTCCCAAAGAAAAACGTGTAAAGTGGTACAAAAAGTCACAAAAACACATTCTTGTTGGATATTCAGAAAATATAAAAGGTTATAGAATTTATGACTACAAGAAGAAGAATATATTAATATGCGAAGGATGTAGTTATTATGGAGAGTAGAAAAGATAATAAATATGAAGAAATAAGTGTTTCAGTGGGGGAGTCTGCTCAAGAAGAACAGTTGACAGGAACAGGCAAACCAGAATTACGGAAATCATCGCCATCAGACTATGCTGAAGTAGAAGGTCAAGATAACTTGGAAGAAAGT
>JARYHS010008075.1:142076518-142146031 GCA_031002005.1 Vandiemenella viatica
GTTACCGAAATAGGACGTTAATCTTGTACCTCAAACTGTGAAAGAATTTAAAGTAAAAAATAAAACAATCACACCGCGTCTAAGAAGATGAGGCACAAGCTCTTTCTCAGTAAGCAATAAAGAATACGATATTGTCTAAATTTCACAAAATTTTCGATTTTCTTTTAAAATAGATATACTTTAGGGGATGTACACGGCATACAGCAAACATTATACGATGTTAGACTTGTGCTCCGCGGTTCGGTGTATGGGGGCCTTGTGCTCGCGTTTCTGTTATCCTTCTAGTTGTCTCGGAACTTGTCTGCAGTTCTAAGGTTACAACGGGCTCCCCTGATTGAAACTTCCTGGCAGCTTGGTTGTGAGAGCGATCGCTATTGCTTCTGGTTCTGTGTTCATGGTCCTTCCTCCTTGGGCCGGTTGTCGGTGTTGTGGACAGTTAATGGACGGCGCCCGTTACCCAGTGATCCACAACTGGGCACTAAGTCTACCTCCAGCTATCTGATTGTAAGGCTCGTGTTCTATGCTTCCTGGTCCAGTTATGGACTGGCACATATGTGGTTGAATTGTGCTTGATTTGAACTGCATGGAATTACTGTGTAATGTTACATGTGAAGGGTGGCTGATGATGGTGCAAACTGTTACAAATCGGTGAATTATGGATAGTATGTTCTGGTGTTTCTCAAGCTGTTGTGCCACTATCGCCTTAACTAATAATTGTGTGCGCTTAACCACATTCTATTTTTCTTAATAATTGTATGCATGATGGTTAATATGGTTTTGGTGTATTTGTTTCATTTGTGAGCGTGATCAAGGCGCTGATCTCCGGGACTCTCCAAGCGCACTCGGTGAGCTCGCCGTGGGGGCATTTGGACGACAGTGTGTTTACTGGGCGCGGCCTACCCGGCGGTGCGGACCCGCAGGTGGAGTTATTTACTTCCACCCGGAACTTCCTACCCAGGCCCAAGTGTGGACCGTGTTATGTCTTATCCCTCAGGGACTTGCAGAAATATTTACTTATCTTGTGTGCATAGTAATTGTAAGGTTATGCTTAGAAATTTATCTGTTGTGAAGTGTTGTGAAAATGTTAAGGGACTACACCCCGCATTGTGATTGGGGTATTGTATCTGGTTTGAAAATAAGTGACATTAGTCTCAATTACATTGCGTTACATTTTCTGATATTGTTGAATTGTTTCTTAATAAATGAATTGTTATTATTGAATGATTGTCAAGTGAGAAACGCGTTCCCATCCGGCACCTTCCATTTCCCTGGTAAATTGCATGGGGCTGCCCTCCTGTCAGTAATACCATATCACTAATTGATTTCATTACACGCACAGGTCTGGTATTGGATTGTTCTTCAAATTCCTTTTTCTTTAAGTTTTCTCCTCAGCAAGTTATAGCGTTCTGTTCTTGTAGAATGTCCACCTTAATTAACACCGTACATCAGGGAGAGGATAGTTTGCAATTAGACCATTTGGATCATAAGAGGACGGAGCGAATTCGTAAAATTTTGAACTAATTTCCGGATGTTCTTTCAGACAGGTTGGGTGAAACCCACCTAATCAAATATAGTATCACCCTTACTGACGATAAACCTGTGCGTCAGGCCCCCTATAGACTCTCACCGCCTGGTGAATGGTAGTGTGAGTCGTCACAGTCCGTGTGGGAAGGAGCCAGACAAATCGCGTAAATGCGTCGACTGCTACAAAAACGTAGCGATTGCCTTGCTTAGTACGAGGAAGGGGGCCGACGTAATCGACATATATCTTATCAAAGGGGGCTTGTTCCCTATCAGATTTGAGCATGCCAAACTCGGGCACTGATCGCGGCTTGCCTCTTTTACAATCTTCACAACGCTGAATAAGCTGTTGAATGTCGCGACGAAGGGTCGGCCAAGTTAACTTTTGGTTAATCTTGGCCAGTGTCTTCTTAAAGCCTAAGTGGCCACCCAAGGGTGAATCATGGTAATAGGCAAAGACGGGTGCAACAAGAGATGCAGGCAAACAAATACGCCAGTTATCACTACCACTCGATCGCTGACACAAGACACCTTTCTGTAAGGAAAAACGTGCCACCGGAGTACCACTAAGAATCCTTTGCCTAATGGGACCCCAAAGGGGATCCTGATCTTGCTCTTGCTTAAGGTTGGTAAATAATTGCGGGTAGTCCGATAGAATAGCATTAGCCTGTACCGGTTCCTGGGCCATGGGTTCTAACTCAGTGTCATCCTCAAAGATGCGACTCAACGCATCGGCGACTTGTTTTCCGTGCCACGGATATGACGGACATCGAAACGGAAGGATGAAATACGAAGCGCCCACCGGGCTATCTTACCAGATTTACGGGGCTTCGCTAATACCCAAGAGAGAGCCTGGTTATCGGTCTCTAACAAGATGTATTTATGCTCCAAGTAAAAGCGAAATTTCTCTAGGGCGAATAAAACGGCTAAAGTTTCGCACTCATAACGAGTTTCGGTATCAGTTAACTTTCTTGAAGCAAAGGCAATGGGCTTTCTACCATTGTCCTCAACCTGTAAGAGGACCGCTGCTAGACCAGAATGTGAGGCGTCCGTCTGGAAGACAAATTGCTTAGCAAAATCGGGAATCGCCAAAACCGGCGGGTTGGCTATAGCATATTTAATATTTTTCAAAGGCTTGCTGCTGATCATGCGTCCAGGTGAATGTTCTGCCCTTTTTACGCAGATCGTTGAGGGGACCTGCCAGCTGAGCAAACTTAGGAACAAATCGCCGAAAATAATTGGCAGCACCTATAAATCTCGCCTACTTGTTTCCTACTTTTGGGAATGGGAAAATTTCTCAAAACTTTGGTCCTATTTTTGTCAATACGGATGCCCTGAGGAGACACCAAATGACCTAAGAATGATATCTGATTACGAGCAATATGAATTTTACTTGGGTTGACAGTCAAGCCAGCTTGCCACAGTCTGGTCAATACTTCTTGAAGATGGCAAAGATGTTCGTCGAAGGTAGGACTATAAATAACCACATCGTCTAAATAGTTATAGACACAACGGAACTTAAGATCAGATAAGACATTATCCAACAAACGAGATAAAACCGCTGCCCCAGTGGCCAGGCCAAAGGGTACCCTGTTAAATTCATACAGGTTTCAATCTGTATTAAAGGCTGTTAAGGGTTTAGATTGTTCGGCTAGGGGTATCTGAAAGTAGGCTTGATTTAAATCCAACACGGTAAACCAAGAAGCCTGAGCAAACCAGGTGAAACAGTTGTGGAGGTCAGGAAGGGGTACAGATTCCAAAACGACCTTACTATTTAAGCGTCGGTAATCTACTACCAAACGATAATCCTACCTTGATCTTTAGGCACCAAAAAGGCAGGAGAGGCATACGGTGATGTGGAAGGCTGTATAATGCTCTGATCCAGCATAGATTGTACCTTCTGCCTTAAGATGTTCATCTTAGGCGGTGAGAGTCTATAGGGGGCCTGACGCACAGGTTTATCGTCGGTAAGGGTGATACTATATTTGATTAGGTGGGTTTCACCCAACTGTCTGAAAGAACATCCGGAAATTGGTTCAAAATTTTACGAATTCGCTCCGTCCTCTTATGATCCAAATGGTCTAATTGCAAACTATCCTCTCCCTGACGTACGGTGTTAATTAAGGTGGACATTCTACAAGAACAGAACGCTATAACTTGCTGAGGAGAAAACTTAAAGAAAAAGGAATTTGAAGAACAATCCAATACCAGACCTGTGCGTGTAATGAAATCAATTAGTGATATGGTATTACTGATAGGAGGGCAGCCCCATGCAATTTACCAGGGAAATGGAAGGTGCCGGATGGGAACGCGTTTCTCACTTGACAATCATCCAATAATAACAATTCATTTATTAAGAAACAATTCAACAATATCAGAAAATGTAACGCAATGTAAGTGAGACTAATGTCACTTATTTTCAAACCAGATACAATACCCCAATCACAATGCGGGGTGTAGTCCCTTAGCATTTTCACAACACTTCACAACAGATAAATTTCTAAGCATAACCTTACAATTACTATGCACACAAGATAAGTAAATATTTCTGCAAGTGCCTGAGGGATAAGACATAACACGGTCCACACTTGGGCCTGGGTAGGAAGTTCCGGGTGGAAGTAAATAACTCCACCTGCGGGTCCGCACCGCCGGGTAGGCCGCGCCCAGTAAACACAATGTCGTCCAAATGCCCCCACGGCGAGCTCACCGAGTGCGCTTGGAGAGTCCCGGAGATCAGCGCCTTGATCACGCTCACAAATGAAACAAATACACCAAAACCATATTAACCATCATGCATACAATTATTAAGAAAAATAGAATGTGGTTAAGCGCACACAATTATTAGTTAAGGCGATAGTGGCACAACAGCTTGAGAAACCAGAACATACTATCCATAATTCACCGATTTGTAACAGTTTGCACCATCATCAGCCACCCTTCACATGTAACATTACACAGTAATTCCATGCAGTTCAAATCAAGCACAATTCAACCACATATGTGCCAGTCCATAACTGGACCAGGAAGCATAGAACACGAGCCTTACAATCAGATAGCTGGAGGTAGACTTAGTGCCCAGTTGTGGATCACTGGGTAACGGGCGCCGTCCATTAACTGTCCACAACACCGACAACCGGCCCAAGGAGGAGCGACCATGAACACAGAACCAGAAGCAATAGCGATCGCTCTCACAGCCAAGCTGCCAGGAAGTTTCAATCAGGGGAGCCCGTTGTAACCTTAGAACTGCAGACAAGTTCCGAGACAACTAGAAGGATAACAGAAACGCGAGCACAAGGCCCCCATACACCGAACCGCGGAGCACAAGACCTCCGCGACCCCACAGTTAGTTGTACTGAATCGACATAAGACTGTTAATGAAAAATAGTTGCTTCAAAAAAATAAAAACCGCGTTCAAAAACTCACACTAACAAATTTTAAAATAACTTTCTTTCATGCTTAGAAGAAAATAAATCTATATGGATAATATTTTAGATTACTATTATTGAAATTTTTACATTAATCACTTATTTTTGGAATGGGTGCCAGTTGTCACATCGTGAGGAACAAATTATTGCATTTTATTTGCCGTTAGAGGCAACGCGGGGTGTTCAAACGAAAATTCTGGATATTTTATTGCTTCTAGTGAGGCAGATATTGTTTTTGCAGGAGACAGTTTAGGGGAACAAATTAGACGGTAATTGAATCCGTATCTCGGCCTCATTGGTGGTCGAAGCACATCTCTGGCGCTACAATGTAAGTTGGTAGGATGTTTCAACTAATAAACGCTTTACAGTTAGTATAATACAGGTGTATCATATATATGTTTCAGTTTTGTTGAAAAATGTTTTAGCATTAATCATAGGTAAGTAGTAACATGATTTTTATACAGGGTGTTACAAAAAGGTACGGCCAAACTTTCAGGAAACATTCCTCACACACAAACAATGAAAATATGTTATGTTATGTGGACATGTGTCCGGAAACGCTTACTTTCCATTTAGAGCTCATTTTATTACTTCTCTTCAAATCACATTAAACATGGAATGGAAACACACAGCAACAGAACATACCAGCGTGACTTCAAACACTTTGTGACAGGAAATGTTCAAAATGTCCTCCGTTAGCGAGGATACATGCATGCACCCTCCGTCGCATGGAATCCCTGATGCGCTGATGCAGCCCTGGAGAATGGCGTATTGTATCACAGCCGTCCACAATACGAGCACGAAGAGTCTCTACATTTGGTACCGGGGTTGCGTAGACAAGGGCTTTCAAATTCACCCATAAATGGAAGTCAAGAGGGTGGCGGTGAATCGAGGAAGTACAGTACATACTAACGAAACTAAAATGAGCTCTAACATGGAAAGTAAGCGTTTTCGGACACATGTCCACATAACATATTTTCTTTGTTTGTGTGTGAGGTATTTCCTGAAAGTTTGGCCGTACCTTTTTGTAACACCCTGCATATTACTAGCTGATACCCGAGACTTCGTACTCGTGTATTAAGAAGTTCTTTGCCAGAATTGATCATAAAAAGTTGATGGTAGCGAAGGGTTGGTCCCAAACAACACCGAGTCGGCATAATATGACCGGAAACCTATCACTATATCATTCTATAACGAACCTGTCTCTTGAAGAGAATCAATTTTCAACATATTTAAAAATAGAAAATCAAACAAATGTGAGGGGATGTGTATGTGGGGTTACCGGGGGGGTGGGGGTGTTAACTAAGGGCAGCTTTATTTCAGCTTGGATTTTTCTTCTTTCTTCAGCATGAGCATCCGATTCTTGGGTTCTAATAATTTAAGCTGCTAGTGCTCTGTTAGAGCTACAACTTAAGCCAGTTTTCGCCGGCAAGGCATGTCAAAAAAGAAGGCAAAATAAATTGGTGCCAGAAACATTTAAGCAGACACAAAGTAATAGGACAGAGAAAATCGACATCTATACTACATAATACGTTTTTTCTCTAAACGAAACTTATTACCAAATTATACTCTAACATAATGCGCGAGCAGCACAGCTTGAACAAGCTACGTAACATTACAGACTAACACACACATCCGTCTCTCCGTCACTATTCGATAAGTTCTCAAAATTACGTGACTACAACTGTTAATCATACAAAAAAAAATATGTCCTGTGCCCTCCCTACAGATTTTCTCGTCAAATTCCCTTAATATCGGTATTGGCATTTAGTTGTCAAAACGTAACATAAGACAGAGACTTATTTCCGCATGTATATATTAGTACTGCAGATCACACACCACTGACTACGAATCACCCCTGACGCATCAATCTAACTTAAAAAGTGTACATCTACAGCATTGCAATACTACCTACGAATTGCCTCGCATTGCACCCCTAACTTTGTGATATCTACAGTTTAACATTCAATCCGAATAACCAACGGCCCAGGCGTGACTCTTACGATCAAAAACAATTTTTAAAAATCTTAGTCTCCACGGGGATTTGAACCCGAGACCACGACCCAAAGATTATTAATCAAGCGCTTTAACCAATGAGCTAGCTGACCGCAACACGGAAGAACATTACAGAGACCTCCATATCCAACGCGTCTGTCTATCGCCGTTAAGTAATATTTCGAAATTATAAGACAACATGTATTATTTATACAGATAATTATTCAACCAAATATAGACAGTATTTTTCTCCTTGTTTCAAAGGATAAGTGTGCAAAGTTTCATCGAGATCGGATGAAAACTGTGGATTTGTAAGAAAGAACAAACAAACAAACAAACATACAAACATACAAACATTCATCTTTATAAATATAGATTGTTGTCATTGTTTGTTTTGCTTGCTTTGGCTGGCACCGACTCCAAAAATAACAGAATAATGTAAAAATTTTAATAATACTAATTTAAAATAATATCCATTTAAATTTATTTTCTTCTAAGCAAGGTATACTAAATACCTAGGGGTAACAATTCGTAATAATTTGTCGTGGAATGAGCATATCGGGAATGTAATTGGGAAAGCAAATCGTATGCTTCGATTTCTAGGTCGTAATTTAAAAGAATGCACTCCGTTAGTTAAATCGATTGCGTACAAGTCAATAGTGAGGCCTCACTTGGAATATTGTTGCTCTGTATGGGGTCCCCATCAAAAGGGATTAATGAAGGCATTAGAGATGGTCCAAAGAAGAGCCGCCCGATTCGTAACAGGTATATATAGTTGGAGGGAAAGCGTAAGTGCCATGTTGAAGGAGTTAGGTTGGGAAGACCTGGAGCACCGAAGGCGTTGCTCTCGACGGAAGCTAATTGAAAAATTCTCGACTGATGTATTTCGGAATGACAGCACACAAATATTGCTACCAGCAACATTGATATCTCGGAATGACCGCGAAAATAAGATAAGAGAAATCAGGGCCAGAACCGATTCATTTCTCTACTCATTTTTTCCACGAGCGATTAGGGAGTGGAATAGAAAGGATTTACCGGGCGAGTAAACACAAAATCGGACAGGAGTAGCTTCCGATAAAGCACTCTGGCCATCCTGATCTGGGTTTTCCATGCTTTCCCTAGATCGCTCCAGGCGAATGTTGGGATGGTTCCTCACAATAGCCCATGGGCGCCACCTGCCATATCCCGTATATCCCTTCCAAACCATTACCTTTCCTGATAGGTGCAATGCACCCTCCGCCAAACACTTTTAGTGAATCGCGGAGTAATTGTAATAGTATAATAGTAATAGTATAAAGTTATTTTAAAAGTTTTACTGTGTTTTCAAGGAGGTTTTTATTTTTTGAAACAATTATTTTATTATTAATTTTTTGGTGATATTATAGATTGCTTTGTGATTTGAATATGGGACAGCAGTTTCATTTTGCAAACTTTCTGGTAGTTCAATTGATTTCAAAAATTTCTGGCTCCAGCCTCGGGTTCAAATCCCGCTGGCGGCAGGAATATTTAAGAGTTGTGTTTGATCATAGGTCGTTCCGTGATCCCAGAAGAAAGGAACTGGCTGTCCACCTCTGATACAATGGCTTAGTATGCCTCCGGATGGATTCAACAACGCTTTGAATTGTGGACTAAGTTTAACAATAAACATTCGATAACGCTATAATATGAAATTCATTGACCTCTTGAATAGCTTGCGGGTTGGTGAATTAACGACGACTCAGCTAGTGTTATTATGTGAGCGGCAACGCGTATCATTGTCAGGTGATTTTGTTGATGGTGCTGCGATATTATCTTAACAGAATAGGTCAACCTGAGATCTAATTCCAAATCGGCTAAATATTAATCCACTGGAATGTGGATATCTGAATTCCGAATCAAGGAATGTTTTTCGATATTTCAATTTATTTATACCCGGCGTTGTCCGGTCAAACTATACACTACTTTTGTATTTCCAATGCCATTACTTTGGCACCAGTCATTTCCAGAAGTAAACCAAACATTGATACACCCCAACAATCCCAGAACTGGATGAATTGGATTCTGTGATAAGGAATGTTATATACATTTTGGTCCAGGACCTAATCACATCTATTAAAGTTGCTGATCGATAATCAAAACACGTACTATCCGGACATTAACACATACCACATGCATAAATCTGTATCTAGTACATATGTTTGTCCCGCCATTACGCAGAAAATATTGATTTTGAATTGGTTTTCACAACGTGGCGGCTTAGGGTCCAAGTTAATATCTGACGTACATGTCGAGACACTAGGACATATTTATTTCATGAATATTCTGGCATAACATAAAAACAGCTGAATTGATTTTGACGGGGTTTAAAACTGTGGGTTTCTATAAAGAACATTGGAAATTAAGAGAATAAGGGGAGAGATGTTGGGTATTTGCAAAACAAATTTTAACCGAATTGTCTGTATGCTTTAAAGTATACGTGTACATATTTGATTCAGAATCGGATACAATTGTAGTTTTGTATAAGTAACAAAGGAATTAAAGGGTTTGGAAAGGGGGGACAGAGATTGGGTTTTCGTAAAATTAATGTGTACTGTATTTTTCTTTTTCTCTTTGTTTTAAAGTATACGCGTGCAAAGTTCCATCGAAATTAGGTAAAAATTGTGAGTTTGTATAAAAATTAAGTGATTTAAAGGGGAAGAGGGTTGTAGTTTTTGGATTTGTTTTGGTCAGAAACTTTCTCCACGAAAAAATATGTGTGCTAACTTTCATGGTGAACGGTCAAATGGTGTCGACTGTAACTTGTGTAAAGAATATCGACAAAAATTATGGGAGTGAAAATGGGGAGAAGGTTAGGTTTCTGCAAACCAAATTTTGACGATATTTTTCTCTTTATATTAAAGTATACCTGTGAAAAGTTTTATTGAAATAGGATAAAAATGCGGCTTAAAAAAAAGAGGTTCGAAGGGGGAGAGGGTGTGGTTATTTTGGTGAAAAACCTTCTCCATGAAAAAATACATGTTTATGTTAATTTTCATGGAGATCTGTCAAATGTTGTTGGCTATAGCTCTTTAAAAACAACATTGAGAAAAATTAAGGGGTTGGAAATGGGGAGAGGTGTATGGTTTTTGCAAAACAAATGTTGACAGTATTTTTCACTTTATTTTAAATTACACGTGTGCAAAGTTCCATAGAAATCTGATAAAAATGTGGGTTTGTATAAAAATTAAAAGGTGTGAAGAGTTATAGGGGGTGGTTCCTCAATGAAATCTATATGGGACCATATTAAATATAACCCTATCCATCTACAAACATTCATTAAGGCTAGACGCAAATTGAGACGCGTATAGCGCGTGTGACATGACGCAGCACAGCGCGCTTTATTGTAAACTAGGCAATCAAATACAACAATGCACACTGCGAACACGACGCTACGCGGCTCGACTCGCGGCTGCTCACAGTAGCGCGGCGCTGTGGTCGAGGCATAGTTTCTCGCGCCACGCTTGTGAACGTGTGGTATCGTTAACTCTCTAATCTGTGCCTTTTTAAAAGAAAAAGTTGATAGAGGCAGTGATGTAGCACAAAGAGCTTTATTACACAAAACATGTAACAAACTGAAGAATTGGACTTGGGGTGTCACTGGAAATAATTGTAATCTGGAGGACGATTAATGTTAGCCATATTTCCACAAATAGCCATTTCACAATTTTTCGTTAATACATATCGTACATACTAAGGAAAGCTTTTTCTAATTAGTACATCAAAAAGTAACGTTCCCTCTAACATGGCCCCACATAACCTACAGAATGTAAAACTTACACAAAGAAGTGTGGTATGTTGTCACTATTTTCCAATCATAACGGATTGACTTTGAAACGGAACTGCTGATGGAAACACTAAGTGAAATTCTTCCTCACTTTGAAAATTGCTGATGAAATTTTTTGTTCATGCAGTGATTGAGTTTGCTGCAACAGTTTGGTATCGTTCACATCTTCTGCTACCACTACTAACTTGGAAACAATCAGACATTTTGAGAATAGATTTCGATCACCCAAATATATGTTGAAAGGATTTACTCCATATCCATATGTCTATACTACTGTACAACCATTTCTTCAAAATGAGCCGTAGTTGTGAAAAAAAAATTGTTAGCACCAGATTAAAAGCTTTGTCTTGGTGTACCGGGTAAGGCGCCTACTTACCGTTTTGCGAACCCGGGTTCAAATCCCCAAATTGCCAAATATTTTTATTTCTTTTTTTATACTCAACAATCATTGAGCATTGATTTTATTTGATTTAAAATTCATTTACATATTTTTATTATGTGAAATAACGTTTAAATAATAAAATGTTACATAATGTTTAGTCTTAATTTTTTTTTAGAAAATCATGATTTTTATTGTTAATAAGTTTATCTATAATGTGGTTTCTAATGAAACAGGTATGTTACATCTTTTCTATACTTGCATCTCTGCAGTTATTATTATAAAGTAAGTAATTGCCCAAAATGGGAGCTGATTTTACAATATCTTTCACCGTGTCCACTTCACTATCAAATGGTTTCCTGAACACACGAAACCATGAAGACAGTGTATCGAAGGCGCATTCCGTGAATTTTCGAGCTCGAAAAAATCAGGCGTTAATAGTTTTGTGTTCATAATTTTCAGTTACATGCCTCCTTGTATATTTGTAGTGACTCGGCTGCCACCCGTTTGGGATGACCCTCGAAGTCACTCTGTCCAGCCGAGCGGTGAGACAAGGACAGATTGCCATAGGGATTCGTGGATAAGCGTCTACATGGAAATCGACGGATTGTTCGGATATGAGTCTTGTGATAGGATTATTACTTGGAAAATCAGGGCTAATCATTTCTGAATATTTACATATTTATTCGCATCAGGTTTCTGAAGGTATGATACATATTTACACATAAACGAAGATAGCTGTGGAAACATTTACTATTACTGTAGGAAACTAATAAAACTGGTGCAGTGGCGCCTTGCTAACCACCATCAACATTAGGGGGATGAGGAGAGACAGAGCGAGCTTTGTAACGTTAGTACCATTAACCCAAAAACGACAGGACTATTGTAAAACATTGGAACTCTGCCTAACTAACCCTATCCGTCTCATATCCAACTCTTTCTCAGTAGAGCCTACCTTCTGCGTTGCTGTAGAACATCTCTTGTGACTGTACTGGCTCCGCTCCGAGGCCGGAGCCCGGTAACTTCTTTCGTCGCCTCCCGGCTGCACAAATGCGACGATCTGTTCGACCGACAGATAGACAGACCTGTGCTGTGGGTTTTACTAAGATAACCCCCACTCCATTCCAGCTCTTTGGAGAGGGCAAACTCTGACATCACCTAAATGCATTCGGTCATAATGCCAGCTTGCGTTCTGGTTTCGGCACCTGAAAATTGCCGAATCGCTAACTCGTGCTCTACTTGCAGTTTGTTTTTTTTAAATTGGCATTCGGCCTTATAGCCATTTAGCCAGCAACTATGTTTCTATTATTTCTCAATTGTGTTCATAGAGTCTTCACGTGTTTTTGATTACCACAAGTAACAGGACAACACAGGTCGGACACTACACTTAATTAAAACCACCCATGCCCTGGGCCGGACTCGAACCGGCGACCCCTGCAACGTGAAGCCAGCTCGCTAGCCACGCGCTACCGGGGTCGGCTACTTGCAGGTTGTGGCTCTCGTAAGGTTGCCTAATTTTGCTCGCTCGTCTGTCTTCTATCCCAACCCCAAACAAATTTATGAATTACACCAGTAAAACCTCTGGTTTTACTACAGATTTCCTGTTAAAAGAAAGACCTTGTCTCCCCGTACAAAAAAAGTGCGGTATCGGCTTAGCAACCGTAAGTATACTTTCAGGAGTCAGAAGTAGTAACATGTGTTACATTATTTTCATGCCCGATGCACTCCTAGCAAATACATTTCCACTGACAAATCTTCCCACAGCTCCAATATCAACTATGATGAATTTTTAATCCGCTTTTCATTTTAGACAAAATATACTCGTTAGTTTACTTAAATTTCTTATTCAGCAAGGAATAAAGGAAAAGTCCATGTTCGACACCATCTGATTCTAAATAAAGATAAATGTTAATAATAAAAAAAAATGTTCTTCGCGTGTCGTGTATTTTCAGACGCGAGTGGTACGTGCACCACTTGGAAACTGCGTCTCAATTTGCGGACCACCACGCTGCGCGTGTCTCACGCGCGCTTCGTGCCGCTCGTGTGTCGCGCATGTCACACGCGCTATACGCGTCTCAATTTGCGCCTAGCCTAAAATCGGTTCACATCTGGGGAAAATATCGCTGAACATGCATCCAAAAATAAAGAATTGAAAACCTGTTAAAAAAAATACTGAAGTCCTAGTCTGTCTGCTGAAATGGTTTATCTAACTTCCAATAATAATAATGCACCAGGTGTTCCATTTCATTCTGTTGTAGGCTAGTACCCTAGCCTAACACGGTATTCTACAGGGTAAAGGGGACGTATAGTTTTCGGTGGAATCCAAACCGAGGAGTGTCCTAGCACATTTCACACAAAATATTTAGTCGTTTTCATAGCCGTCATAACATTTTTTGTTCCTTTGAGCCATTTACACTTCGCCAAATCTTTACTCATTTTCTCCAGCAATAGGCCTTGTTCGCAAAGTAAGCAATAACAAAGCGAAACTTTGCAAGGGCCAGTGAAAATTCTGGCTGAGATCAGAATTCTGACTGAAGAACGCTCAGTACCCAGGCCTATGTGCTTAAACCAACAGAGCATCTTTTAACTCCTAAATTTGTAGAAATAATATCAAGGCAAACGACGAAACATCCGAAAACTGAAATATATTAAACCTTTGCTTGCTGGGTCATTTGTATCAACAGCTGGACAGAATGCCGTTAATCCGTTAATTAACGAAATTGCAAAAATTTAACTTTTAAGTTAACCTAAAATAATCGTTAACGGTCTTCTTAACTTCCATTAAATTGAACTACCGTTAACTTTAGTCCGTTATATTAGTAGTCGACGCCGTTTGGTATGTTTGAATTGAACGCCTCGCCACGCTCATAGGTTCCGCGAGTCGGAAGGCGAACGAATAATAAGGTAATATGAAGTGCGAGCGAGATGTATATACAATTGTAATGCTAGGCATGGCATGGGTGTGAGCAGGAAAGCTAGTTTTTTGGAGCGTTTCTGTTTTACGTCTGCAAACCGGCGCTCACTACACATTTCTACTTCGATTGATTTTGATATTTTTATAATCTAATATTTTTATTGCCAGGAAAAGTAGCTTTTTAGTTGGTATTGGTTTGTTGTTCATTAGTGTAATAATTTGAACTGACATTCGTTAGATGATTACGTCATTGAAATTGAGCTCTTGATTCCGTTAGTGAAAGCAGTGACGCTAACAATAGCAACGAGAATATTAAAAATCCTTGGCCCTATTCATACAATTGTTTCATTTAAATCAAGACTGGGAGAACAGTTGATTTATGAAAGCAAATTGTGTTTGCCTAAACTTTCTACACTCAATGCTCACGTGTCGTAATCTTAAACAACATTTGAAGAGGATGCATATATCCAAAGATGAACAGTTTGAAGAACAAGTATAAGCAGGGCCAACACGTGGGAAAAAGAATTCCAAGCTTTCTTCTGATGTAGATAACAGCAGAATTGTTTTTTTTTTTTTCATCTCCATCTGCTAATAAAAGTTTACACCAATAAAACATTTGGCATCGTAGCTACCAGCACCATCGTATTCCGAGCTGGTGTGGACCGATGTATTGTAAACATTTTCGTTGCCAACATGATTCCACTATATGCTGAAGAATCCGATATGTTTGAGAAGCTGGTTAAAACGGTCAACTCCAGTAAGAACTCCATTTCCAGAAGGGCATTAGGTAGACGTATTATTTATTCACATCACGGACAAAGCCCCTTGGTATTGCATGCGCTAATACCACTAATACCTACTGCAATACATAAATATCAGATCCACTTTTGGATGTTTAAATTTTAACGATTAAATTTGGGTTAAACTTGCAAAAATGTAACGCTTTAACGATTATCGAAGTTAACTTTCTAAGTACCGGATTAACGATTAACGAAGTTAACTTTTCGATTAACTGTGCCCACCTATGTTTATTTCATACTTCTCTATTGATAGAAGTGACCATTTTTACTAAGTATGTTTCCTGTTTAATTACTCTTATTCAATAGATCTCTGTTGAGGAAGGACCTATGGATTGAGTAAATGATCATCGTTACAATATATGCAGTACCTGGGTGACCGATCTTCGCTCGGCATCCTTCGATTACTGCTCAATATACAAGATTTTGAGTAAAGTTTGATTAAAGTAAATTGCTTGAAGGTTTGCCAGGCATTTTGAGGTGTACAGTTCCTTTTTCTAACCAAAGAGAAGCTTTACTATGAGTAGGCTTACTGGTACCTTCGAGGAAGGAATATATGGAGATGAAATAACGCCAAATCGGTGAAACATCATAAAAAAAACCTCGTCTCATAATGGGCATGCCATAGGAACCCAGAACATTGGGCTGTTTGCACTTTGCATGCTGCTGTGAACATTTCATTTTCTAATATTTCATAGTTTTTTATAATGCCAAGTTGTGTTGCATATGGTTGCACAAACAGACAAGATAGGAAACAACCTGGAATAACGTTTCATAACTAAATCACATCTACAGCATTGCAAGAATACCTACGAATTGCCTCGCATTGCACCCCTAACTTTGTGATATCTACAGTTTAACATTCAATACGAATAACCAACGGCCCAGGCGTGACTCTTACGATCAAAAACAATTTTTAAAAATCTTAGTCTCCACGGGGATTTGAACCCGAGACCACGACCCAAAGATTATTAATCAAGCGCTTTAACCAATGAGCTAGCTGACCGCAACACGGAAGAACATTACAGAGACCTCCATATCCAACGCGTCTGTCTATCGCCGTTCAGTAATATTTCGAAATTATAAGACAACATGTATTATTTATACAGATAATTATTCAACCAAATATAGACAGTATTTTTCTCCTTGTTTCAAAGGATAAGTGTGAAAAGTTTCATCGAGATCGGATGAAAACTGTGGATTTGTAAGAAAGAACAAACAAACAAACAAATATACAAACATTCATCTTTATAAATATAGATTGTTGTCATTGTTTCTTTTTCTTGCTTTGGCTGGCACCGACTCCAAAAATAACAGAATAATGTAAAAATTTTAATAATACTAATTTAAAATAATATCCATTTACATTTATTTTCTTCTAAGCAAGGTATAAAGTTATTTTAAAAGTTTTAGTGTGTTTTCAAGATAGGAAACAACCTGGTATAACGTTTCGTAACTAAATCACATTGAAATTATTGTTCATACAATGTTTGATAGATAACTGCAAGATTAGAGCCTATCGCTATAAATTTAGTCATTGCTCTCAATAGGATGATATTGTTCTCAAATGTTTGTTGGTGTAGTATAGACAATCAGCGTATGTTACTACTTTGTACCTAAAATGCTAGCCTTATTGTAAACAAGTGTTGAAAATCTAATTTAAGTGGGTTAAGTGTACATCGCTGATACAGTGAATAGTGTATGCTTTAGTCCAGTTTTAGTTTACACTGAAAGTGTACGATGAAATTAATTGTGATAATTTATGCTGTGTGAACTACTAAACTTGATGAAACAAACGTTGTTGTTACCCGAAATGTAGTTCGCGATGCATTTCATGTGTTTAGATCTGTCCACATAGTTTGATTTTGTAGCGGCAATATTAATGGAAAATGCGGGTAGGTTGAAATGCAACCTGTACCAGAAGGGTACAAACAATTTATTTATTATTAGTTTTTAGTAATTTCATATGCACCATGTTAGAGACACAACGTGTATCGCGATGTAAACTACTCCCATAAAAGCTTCTGACTTTTGATGTATGGTAAAATGATTAATGCACTGATGTTGCTAGCAAAATTACATAGGCCACTAACAGTACAACATCTTCTGAGTAAGCCCAGAAGCTATGAGCTCTTTTGAAGGGTTCAATTTTTTTTAAAAAAAGTTGTAAACATTAACCTAACCTAACCACCCCAATTTGTAGACAGCATATCTCGAGAACTAAGTGGGATATCGAAAAAAATTATCCTTCATTTTCTATTTGTCTCGTCGTGTTACATAAGAATCTATCATCAAATTTGACCTTGGGGAAATGTTTCTTCTGAATTTCAACCCGAAACTCCTCACTTTTGAGACAGTATATCTTGAGAACTAAGTACGATATCAAAAAATTTTAATTTTTTATCTGTCTCGTCGAGTTACATAATAATCCATCGTCAAATTGCGGTGCCACGGTTGTCTTATGATTTCCTTGAGGTTTTTGTGCCTATTCCCCGCGTTTCTACGGCTAAGAAATATGGCAGCCTCCCCACTCCACTTCTCCCTACCAGGTTTCACTCCAGAGCGTGGTGAAGGTCCCTTGCGTCGTCTCCATATATTCCTTACTCCATGACTGGTACCAGAAACTTTTACGAGATGAGGATGAGCTGTATCCAAGAAACCAATAATAAGAATTGGTCGTTTCTTTGTAAAATCGTGTTACAAACTTGAAAAGCAAAACGGTACTACATATGAAGTTTCATCCAAATCGCTAGAGCCATTTCCGAGATAGTATAGTTTACCACTTCATAAATTGCTTTTTAAAGAAAAATACTATTATTATGTTAAATACAAATCTTAATGCTAATCAGGGATTTGTGTTAATTCCCATAGACGTGAACATCATCAGACCTAAAATCATTCACTCGCATAAAGCTATGCTCATATCTCGCAGTAACCTCACAGCTTCCGATCAACCGTTCCTTTCCAAATGATAAGAAAACAGTAACCTTCGTTATGAACATTAATGAAGCGCAAGGTCAGACGCCTCAAAAGGCAGGATTGTATTTTTTTTTTGTATGGACAGCCGTACATGGCTATTCACGATTTCGTATATTCATTAAAAGACGTATACGGTCAAAAAGTTAACGACGATCACATTGTAACTGATAATATTGTTTTCAAAGAAGTGTTGTCAAGTAAAGAAGATTGAAAAAAGGACATCTGACAAAGCCAATATTTTTTAAACATCTACTTTTTTAATGTTTTACAATTAAACATGTAGTATTTAATGATAAAGACTTTACAGTAAAAGTGATAGTTATCAAAATAAAATACCTTTCATTAATATATACTTGTATTTATTTATTTCCACAGTATCATATTACCATTCGGTGACTGACCAAGACACTACTCGCACTAGTCAGATTATATATAAAAATTATTCGTTTAAAGTTATAAGAGTTCTTTGTTGTAATCAATGAGAACTTACCGAAAAATGAAGGTCAGAAAAAAGCAGACGAAAGCTCTGGCAGCGCGGGCGAAATGCATTACAAAAACTGTTGGATTCCTTCCAACAGGAATATCGATCCTATAGGCAGTAACCCTTACTCTCCCCACCTTTCAAATGACCCACAGGACCTAATAATGACTGAATTCTTTGCCAATAAAATGTTGAAAATAATAATGTGTATTTTAAACCAATTTGCAGGAAACCATTTGTCGGATCCAGCTCAATATGCTCTAAGCGTTAAACAGCTCGTGCTACGTTCATTGGTCACAAATACTTTAGAAAATGGCGGTACCTTCTAGAAGTACCTATTAAGGTCAATAAAGAGAGCTTGCTGCAGTATTCGGCAATGAATAACATTGCCGCACTGGCCATAAGTGAGACTTGGCTGAGACCAGATGAACGATTCCAGTTTAAGGGATACAATATTATCAGATCGGATAGAGCAGATGGCTATGGGGGATCCGCCATATTAATTAGAAGCTCAATTTTTTATGAACAACTCCGACTCTGCATTGGACAAACCGAGATCAACATATGTGCGGCTAGAATACGCCTAAGCGACAAACTGATATCTATTGTGTCAGTGTACAGAGCACCCAATAAGAAAATAAATAAGGAACACATTACGAATCTCTTAAGGCAATTACCGAAACCGGTCACACTCCTTGGAGATCTCAACGCGCACAGTACTCTATGCGAATGCCAAAGTACTGACAAACTAGGGAATATGATCACCGAAATCTTAGAGGAGGAAGACATGGTTGTGCTGAATAATGTCACCCATACCAGGAACAACGCGCCACACCATGTATCATCAGCAGTGGACATTTCCTGTGTATCATCGAATATAGCTGTAGACATCTCATGGGAAATGGTCGATGATACGCTGGGATCGGACCATATACCTATAATACTTTGCTTCCACACGCCAATCCCAGCTACACGGATTATATACCCTTCTTATATATGGAAAATTCACCAGGCAGATTGGAGAAAATTCGGAATAATTATGGAACGGCTTACAGCATCCTGGGAGCACGGTGGTAACGTTGCTTCGGAGTATTGTTCGTTGTTAAATGACATAAACCAAGCCGCTAATGCCTCTATACCTGTGCAGAAACCAGTACACTTACAGAAATCTAAAAGCACAATCTGGTGGGACAACGAATGCAAAGAAGCTGTCCAACGACGCAAAGAAGCTGTCCAACGACGCAAAGAATCATTACGGGTCTACAAAAGTTGTCCCACGATTGAGAACTACCTGGACCATCACAGAGCGCAGGCAAGATTCAAGAAGTTGGTCAAGAGCAAAAGGAGAGAAAAATGGGGAGAGTTTTGCGGATCCTTCAACAAAGAAATCCCTGTATCCGACATATGGCGGAACATTAGAAAACTGAAGCATTCATCCACCCAGGAAGAAGGAAGGGCACCCATTACGAAAGATCTGCTAGAGAACATCCTCCAAAAGCTCACACCTCCGTGGGTGGAGATGAACCTAGTAGAACCAAAGGCTGCTGAGACTCACTTCCTACTGCAACCTTTTCTGCTTAACGAACTTAAATACAATAAAACATGGGACTGACTCAGCACCAGGACCTGACAACATTCGTTATTCCATGTTAAGAAACCTGCCAGACTCTGCGAAGTCGAAGTTCTGAACAGGATCTGGTCTGAGAGGGCGCAAATCAAGGAGATGAAGACAGCCCAGGTTGTCCCGGTGAAGAAGCCAGGAAAAAGAGGCAACAATGCTGATTGCTACAGACCCATAAGCTTACTACCGTGCATATACAAAGTTCTGGAACTCATGATAAAGTATAGGCTGGAATGGTGGTTGGAGCACCACTCGCTGATCCCGGAAACGCAGTACGGCTTCAGAAGAGGCAAAGGCACTACGGAAATCTTAGCACATCTCACCACGGATATACAATCCTGCTTTAGCAATTACAGATATATGATGGCCGTGTATACCGACATAAACAGTGCATATGATCACGTTCGCTTACCGACCTAGCTAAAAAACTATGATTGATAGGGATACCACAAACCTTCGTAGGTAACCTAATTGCACTTCTATCGGAACGATGGCTAGTAATAACGCATCGTGGATCTACAGTTACATCCAGAAAAACAAACTGAGGCTTGCCACATGGTTCTGTACTTGCCCCTCTATTATTTAATTGGTACACTTGTGATCTACACCGCATCATGAATGGTAAAGTCATAATTCTACAATATGCTGTCGACCTATGCATATTTAAGATAGAGAAAACATGGGAACAATGCTACTTGGCACTGTCGTCGGCTATGAATAATTTTCAGCAATGGCTATTTAGCAACGGATTAAGCATATCACCTACGAAATTGGCGGTATCTATCAATAGCCGTCACAGAGCACAAAACTTGAAGTTATAGAAAGAAATTTGTCTGCTGCTCTTGAAGGCCTATCAAGCTATTATAGGTAAAATCACTTAAGACCTAATCCTTCAAAAACTGAAGTGTATGCCTTTCACCTAAAAAATAGGAAAGCTCAGCGTAAGTTAAAAGTAATGTGGTCAGGTATCGAACTGCAGACATGTAACACCCCAAAATATCTGCGAGTAACACTCGACAGAACCCTCACATATAAAAAGCACTGCATGAATTGTAAAATGAAGATCTCTACAAGAAACAACTTACTGCGCAAATTAGTTGGATCACAGTGGGGCAGTCAACCACAAACTATATGTACATCGGCAATGGCCCTTTGTTATTCTGTTGCAGAATATGCATGCCCAGTTTGGTACTCATCATCTCATACCAAACAGGTGGATGTAGCCCTCAATAACACCTGTAGGCTAGTGACAGGTTGCTGAAAGCCTACCCCAGTTGATAGGCTTTACTAGCTGCCTGGCATTGCACCACCCAATATCCGGAGAGAAGTGGCTGCGAACAAGGAGAGGATCAAAGTAGAACGGGAAAGCGCTCATCCACTGCACGACCACCAGCCCAGAGACTCAAATCCAGGAAAAGCTTTCTCAGAACATCACGGGAACTAATTGGGTCACCTGAAAAGGCAAGAGTACAGTTATGGAAAATTAGGGTTCCCAACATCTCTGAACCACTGACAGATTCAGAGCGCTTGCCACCTGGTCATGCAGAGGACTGGAACGTCTGGCGGTCCTTAAATCGATTGCGAACAGGAGTCGGCAAGTCCAAGGAAAACCTAATGAGATGGGGTTATAATGATACTACCAGTATTAAGTGCGAATATGGTGAAGACCAAACTATGAATCATATGCTCGAGTGCCCTATGTGCCCATCATCCTGCAACAACGAAGACCTGTTTCAAGCAACACACAATGCGATTGAGGTTGCAAAGTACTGGACTAAGTGTGTTTAAAGTTGTTGATTTGCACAATGTATTTAACTGTGTATTTTGATGGTTTTGATACGAGAATAATAATAACAGAATCCATGCAGTGCCTGACATAAAACTAGGATCCTTTGTGATCCCAGTCAAAAGCGCGGTGAAATACTTAGAATTATGGATTGATAACAAACTCAAGTGGGGAACTCATATCAGAAATACGATTAAGAAATGTGACATGGCCATAAACCTCATACGTGCAATAGCCAGCATAAAATGGGGAGGAAACACCTCAATATTATTAATGTTATATAAATCCCTGGTGCGACCACACATTGATTATGCCTGCGTTTGCTACGGTTCTGCATCTAGTAACATACTTAAAGACCTAGACAAAATCCAATACAAAGCTCTGCGTGCGTGCATAGGCGCTATGAAATGAACGCCTACCAATGCGCTGCTGGTTGAAGCACATGAACCACCTTTAAACATCCGTAGAAGCTTCCTAAGCGCAAAATTCCTCCTTAAGCATACCCAATACGCTGACAGTACGAGAGTTTGATGTGCGCCATACACAATCTCACAATTCAATGTTTAACCTCCACCTATTGGATAAAGAAAAAAACGCCTCCTCTTACGGCGGAATATCTAGAAACAAATAACATTCGTGCCAGAATGCACCAAAGTAGAAAAATGGCTTCCGTCGAGGCCCCGTATTGGGACACTGTCACAAACTTGGAGGTACATATAGACACGGAAGATACCACCCATTTGGAAAACTACAGAGCAAGTGTATTCCAGTACCTACACGAACGATCCCAAATGGAACAGATATAACTGGATGGTTCCAAGTTTTCAGATGCTTCCGGATGCGCTTTCTTCATACCAAAATCAGGAGACAAGGGTCTCTTTCAGTTACCAGCAGAGGCTTCTATCATGACTGCAGAGCTGACGGGTATTTTGGAAGCACTTAAATATGCCAAGAGCTCTCCTGCCAAAAACTTTGTTATTTTATCCGACTCAAGATCGGCATTGTCCCTATTAAAAAACCACCATAGACAATGGCACAACGACCACCGAGTATATGACATTGTAATCGTGGCTCAAGAGCTGAAACGCTCAAGCAAGACAGTGGAATTTAAATGGGTCAAGGCACACTGCAACTTCTTGGGTAACGAGATGGCTGATCGGTATGCCAAGCAAGCAGCTCGCAGAGGTGTAAAACTCTACAATACGATTCCTTTTCCAGACGTAATTGGACAATCAAAGGCAACATAAAATTCAAGTGGAACACGGAATGGAAGAGCTCACTTGCGACCAAAGGCGAACATTCACCCGGAAATACCCTCCCATCAATGGTATGAAACACATAAAAGTCCCCGCAGACTCAGCACTTGTATTGCTAGATTAAAATTCAACCATGGCTGTTTCATGCAACACCTTTACAGATTACACGTTATAGACTCTCCCAACTGTCCCTGTGGGGAAATTGAAGAAATAAACCACCTCCTATTTGGCTGCCGATTGAAGAAGTTGGAAATTTATCATTTCTTAGATACCCTCATGAAAGTAGGAATTCCGTTGCCCACTTGCGCTGCCTCACTCCTTGCATCTGATGATTATACGGTTTATAACATTTTGTATCTGCATATAGAAAACATGGGTGTCACAATTTAAATCAATTGTTAATAACATGCACTTAATGGTATGATATTATTATTGATAAATGACTGGTGGTATTCGGTAATACAAAAATGTCTAATGCACGATCTACCATTGTTATATTAAGGATGTTATCCTGTAAAATGGAATTGGCTAATTACATTTAATTTTTATTGTCCTATTATAGATCTTATCCTATAAAATGAAAACGGCTAAAGGTATGATATCATTGTTGTTATATTATTGATGTTCTTGCGTAAAACGAAAATGGTAATTGCATGTAATTATTATTGGTATTCTATTGATGTTATTCTGTATAATGAAAAGAGTCAATTGCATGATGATATTATTGTTATATTTTAGATGTTAAGGTGGCTGTATGGGTACAAGCCCAAATGCCAACAAAATAAATGAAAAAAAAAACTAACATCAGCCCAGCTTACTGGTATCTGAAACGTCTACGAGATGGCGTTAGCGCCGTTTCAGAGATACCAAATACAAGTTTTTGTGTGTGTGTGTAAAATCATGTTTTTGCAGGGTGTAAACTTAAAAAGGCACTATTCAAAATCAGCGGCGTGGAACAAGTGGTGCACCACGGGCTATAGATGACAGAGGCGAACGAAGGCTACGGAGATGCGTTCGGGCAACTGTTGAGCAACTGACCGCCCAGATGATCCAAGGGGCTACCACGAGTGTATCCTCAACAACGGTTCAGCGAACGTTGCTGTGCATGGGCCTCCGCAGCAGACGCCTGGTTAATGCACCTATGCTGACTGCTGTTCATCGGCGACGAAGGCTGGAATTTGCACGCCAGTAACGCAACTGGACGTCCACAGAGTGGCAACAGGTTGTTTTTTCCCATGAATCACGTTTTATGCTTCATCGGACAAATGGACGTTGGTGCATACGGCGTGAAACGTATGAAATCAAACAACCTGTAACAATTGCCGGAAGGATCCAGGGTTAAGGAGGGAGCATTATGGTTTGGGGAATGTTTACCTGGCATTCACTGGGTGAACTCATCATTGTGGAAGGAACGATGGATCAGCACAAGTACGTATCTGTCCTTGCGGACCATGTCCACCCCTACATGCGAATAATTTTTCCTCAGAATGATGGCATCTACCTGCAGGACAATGCGAGGTGTCATACAACTCGCAGGGTATGTTTGTGGTACGAAGAGCACCAGGATGAGTTTACCTTACTCCCCTGGCCAGCAAACTCGCCGAATTTAAACCCAATCGAGAATCTGTGGGACCACCTCGATCGGGTTGTTTGCGCCATGGATCCTCAACCGCGTAATCTAGCGCAGCTGGCCACGGCACTGGAGTCGGCAAGGCTCAACATCCCAGTGAATACCTTCAGAAACCTAACTCACTCTCTTCCTGCACGCCTCGCAGTGGTCCGCTCTGCCAAAGGCGGTTATTCTGGTTTTTTAGAGGTGGTCACATTAATGTGACTGAACTGTATATATATATATATATATATATATATATATATAAGAATTGCTAGTTTAAATATATAAGATACATACAGGATGGAGAAAAAGATAGTGAAAAATTATTATATATTATAAAATATTAAATCTTAAAAACATAAAACTGAATATTGTAAAAGTCTTTTCAAATACTATTCATTCTTTTGAACAAATTCTTGGTTGGAGCTGCCAATAAGATAGTCTTGCAGTTTTTCGTTCAATACATATTCATTACCTACAAACTTTATATCAACCACATCAGAACGTAACGTGGTTTTAGGCAAGGACATTCATGCAAATCTCATTTAGTATGATATATGCAAGATATTTCGGACGATATAGGCAAGGAGGGCCAATTTTATACTGTAGCACTAGATCATTCAAAGGCTTTTGACGGAGTGAGGCGTAAAATGGTGGTAAATAAGGAGAAAACTTTTGGAGTGGATGAAAAAGTGATTTGTTGGGTAGAAGAATTTTTAAAAGATAGAAACGAAAAAGTCATGGTAGCAAATGCAGTATCAAAAGAAAAGGAAGTGAAAATGGAAGTGCCACAGGGTAGCGTATTGGGACCATTGCTATGCATTATTCTAATGAATGATTGTGTTGATGGTTTACTGTCGGAATTTTGGTGTTTGCAGATGACATAATGCTATATAATAAGATTAAAACGGTAGAAGACTGTGAATAGCTGCAGAGTGATCAGGACAAGATATCTAGCTGTGTAGGTCAACATGCAATGAAGATAAATTCAAATAAGAGTCAGCTTATTAGGTACACAGATCAAAAATTAAAGGTTGATTATGATTATAAGGTAGGGAAAGAATTGCTCGTTGAAAACTTGAAATGTAAATACCTTGGCATAACATTTGATGAGCTTAGCTGGGCAGCACACATTGGACAAACAGTAGGAAAAAGTTTCAAAGTCCTTCACTTGTTGGCTAGAGCAGTGGTTCCCAATTAGTGTTAAGCGTACCCCCAGGGGTACGTGAGGTTTCTTCAGGGGGTACGCGCGGTAATCTCTTGGCTAAGGTGATCACTAAAATAATTGAAAAAATCCACTTTTATCAGCCAAAAGAAACATTACTATCACCCAAATATATTTTAAGATAAACTGTGTTTGTGTCAATTATATTATTGTAATCCTGTGGTTGTGAGAAGCACTCTACTGGGATGAACGAATTCATTTATCATTTCAGCTGTAAGGGGTACGCGCAGTTGAGCTCCTTCTTGGAGGGGTACTCGGGAAAAAATAATTGGGAACCACTGGGCTAGAGTGATGAGGGAAAGTACTAGAAAAGTAAGAGAACTGGGTTTCAAAACTTTGTTCAGACCATTGCTTGAATATACACACATTTTTGGTAGCAAATACAGGAGTTGGAGGGGGTGCATAGAAGGGCTGCTAGATTTGCCTCTGGAAATTACGGCACAACCGATACGATAAAGGATCCGGAATGAGATTCACTGGAATATGGACGAAGGGTGAAAGAGTCATGGGAGTGTACAAGATGTATATTGGTAATGAGGCGTGGAACGATATTGTAAGAATTAGGAGTGGTGCATGACCGTGTATACACGCTGGCAGTCGATTTCAGGCACAAGGTTGTGGGAAGATTTTCTTTCGTAGATGAGGGGAGACTGGAATAAGTTACCAAGAGACCAAAAATGCTAAAAGGAATTAAAATTGAAATTTATTGAGGGCGAAAGTAAATGGGTACAGAAAAAGGGGGAAATGGATGTGTAGGGAAATTGCCACTGGAGCGTGCGCTCCATCGCAATTAAAGTAAGGCCAGTGTAGGATTTTTGTTGTTTAACGCAGAACCTTTGAACTCCAGATAGTTACCAAACTCGCAACAACAAATGGTTTTGATACAGTTCGCGTATTCTCAAAAATGCATACTGTAAATGCATTTGAAATAAGTGATGGTTTAAGACATGTACGAATTTGCACGTACTGATTCATAATCTAAAGTTGGCACTAAAGATGTCTTAAATAAAGAAACGCGTATAATACAGAAAACATTTTTAGTTGCAAGACGTAAGACCAATAACAATAACTGTTATCATAGCAACTAAGGATGTTAGGCCAAAAACACTAACATGTTTAATCAGCCCTCTGATAATGTGTATCTTTTTTGTATACTACTAGAGGCTAGTTCGTTCAGTTCAACCTACTGGTCCTCAGAAATATAGTTTAAATTCTTCAATGGCCAAAACAAATTGGAAGCATCCAGCTGGAAACCATCAGTTGTTCCTGATCAATACTTTGCAGTGGTGACAATTCCAGGTCAACTATGCGTCACTGTTGGCTAGATACGAGTAGTTAAACCAATGTCCGTAGTACCTGCACGTCATCCCTTCCTTTACTATCTCCTGGCAATTTACAAAACTCCGATACTTCAGAAATAACCTAAGAATGTTTCTCTTAAAACTTTTAATTGTTTAGTTTTGAGTTGTCCGAGTAAAGCCAGAAAAGGTTTAATCTAAAAATATTTCAACTTGGTAAATCACTAAAAATTTCTTTGGTGTGACTTAAGTTTACCACTCAAACACTACAAAACCTTCAACAAAATAAAACAAATGATATTGAAGAGAAATTTAAAAAATTACATAAGAAAACATTCTGTATTAGTCGTGCATTCGAAATACAAATAGAAAATTCCGGATTACAATTTACTGATAAAATAAAAAAAGTTTCGTTACTATTTAAGAACTACACATTATACTGAAATATAACATGATGTAAAAAAGAACTTACAATGAAATTTAGTCATCCTATGAAAAAATCGAATTAGGACTAGTGTCGAGATGTAAATAAATCAACCACGAGCACGTTAACTACAATTTACAGATTTCATTTTTTTTAAAGTTTTACTAACGGTTTTATTACAAAAATACGTTGCTCTTCATATTTTTAACTAGCCTGATAGCCAAATTTAACTTTTAAACATAACACCCGCAAATTACCACCGCACGATACAGCACGCCACCTAACCACGCGCAGATGAACTCCAAAGATTACGTCACGTTTACTTTGGAAATTTTCAGGAACTTTAGTACACTGATAGTTGTTCCAAACTTTTATACGACACTATGGTTAGTTTATTGAATCGAGAAAAAATGCATATTTAAGAAGCAACATGAAATCATTCGACAGACAAAAATCAATAAATAAGTTCACTCGTTTACTACTTAGCTGTAGAAACGTATCGTAAATATATTTTTAAAACTGTGTCAAAATGGGTACCCTGGTCTACTGTAATGTAACCATTTCACAAATGTAACTTTCCAAACTAAACAACTAAAGCAAAGGTTTAAAGGACATAAATATACACGTTATTCATCACAAATAATCAACTACAATATTTATTTTGAATAATCAAGAAAACCCTAAAAGATAGAAGTCATAAACCTAGTTTTGGTGATTAAATTCTAAAATGTCGACCAAACCAAAATGGAGTAAAAAATGATGACCCGCATTGCCATCAGTGAAGAATTTCCACCTCATCACAGAATTTCAAAAGTTTCTCCTGACAAATGTAATATAGAAATGTGGCTTTACAGTTCCCTTAAAAATTGAAGAGAAAAATTGAATAATTGTAATTATCATCTGATGGCTGTCCGGATGACACAGCATCGTTGTGCATAAGGTGAAAACGTTAGCCTTTTTCACAATGACGCTGCGTCACCTAGAAATCCAAGAGACCGTTGACTGAAAACCCGAAATCCTACGATTAAAATCGTAATAAGATGTCTTCACTTACCTCTGTTGTGATCTCTCGGTGGCCACTTCTGAATATGGCATCACTTTTTACCTTTTACTTCAACCGAGAAAATATTATTAAGAGAGAGAGGAGAAGCGAGTACTAGAGAATTTTCCTGCTAACTGTTTTTGGTTTCTATTGCGGCCAAATTAAGGGATTCTACGATAACCTTAGCGCCGAAATTTGAGGATGGATTCTTATGTAATCGGAGAGAAAAATTGAAAGTAAAGAATAAAAATTACTGATATCTCGCTTAGTTCTCGAGATATTGTATCTCAAAACTACCGTGGTTAGATTGAAATGCGGCCTGGACCAGAAGTAAAATTTCGCCAGAGCCTAATTTTATGATGAATACGTATGTAACGCGACTTAAATCGAAAATAAAGATATTTTTTTTTTTTTTTTTTTTTTTTTTTTTTTATATATCTCGGTTAGTTCTCGAGTTATTGTATCTCGAAAGTGAGGAGGTTCGGGTGCGATCCAGCCTGGACCAGAAAAAAAAATCGCCAAAGCCACTCTGTGTTTCCCAACGTGGGGCCCACGCCCCACAGGGGGGCAATTTGGTTTTTTTAGGGGGGCAATATCGAAATTGACTTGATACGACTTTACCGCTTTCTCTTCGGTTATTTAAATGCAATGCTAGATAGGGTAGGTGGGGGTAAGTGTACGCACTGGGGTAAGTGTACGCAGTGTAAAATTTCGGCTCCACACAGCTAGGTTGGCAGCTATGTAGCATCATTAACTCGACAACAATGCCAAACGGGGAAGCACGGACTCTGAGCGCCATTCAGCAAGTGTTCTTGGCAAGATGAGGTAAGTTCTGTTTTCAACATTCTCACTGTTGTTTTTGGGTAACTTCGTTCCCGTTTTTCTGTGTGTTTATTAAATTTCTTGCTCTGTGTTATTCTAATGTTAAGACCCTATAAAGTTATTGTTTAATAGCAAGTGTGAATACCCCACTGTGAATACTCGTAACTTTGTAGAAATTAAACATCTAGGAAATCGTAAAATGGGGCAAGTGTACGCTGCTCTCAAGGGGCAACTGTACGCATTCAAGTAAGTGCGTACACTTGCCCCTTGGCGAGCAGAAAAATACTGCCATTCTTTACTCTCCACTACTCCAAGGCCCTTCATGGCTTGTAACGAAATTGCTTTACTCGTATTTGCCTTTAATTGCAAGTAGAGTTATCTCCCTAATGTTTTTACCATTTCCCAATAGGAATTACATAAGGAAAACCGAAAAGAAACCCCTAACGGATGAAATTCTACAAACTGTACGACAGCTACTGAGCAAAAATTATTCTATTAGAAAAGCAGCAAGAACAGTTGGTTTTCATGAATCGACTTTGCGAAAACGGCTTAAAATGGGTAAAGGTTCTCAAACATTGGGGAGGTTTACGAAAGTTTTCACCCCTGAGCAGGAAAGAGAAATTGTGGAACACTGCAAAGAATTGGATCGTCGATTTTATGGGCTAACTTTGAAATTTCTTCGCCATTTATTGTTCAATTATGCAGAGTTGAACCAAATCAAACACCCCTTTCCACAAGAAAAGAAGATGGCCGGCAGGGATATGACAAGGGATTTTATAAAGAGACAGAAACTTTCTTTGAGAGTGCCTCGCAACACAAGTATAGCAAGGACTATGGGTTTTAACAGAATCCACATAAATCATTTCTTTGATAATTTGGAAAAATTGTACCAAAAATACAAATTCACACCAGATTGCATATTTAACATGGATGAAACTGGCATCCAGACTGTTCCACATAAGTTGCCCCTATCAGTAGCTCCTGTTGGGAAGAAAGATGTTGCAAAAGTGGTGACTGCTGAACAAGGGAAATCCATCACTGTTATCTGTTGTATGAGTGCATCAGGCAACCATATCCCACCTTTTTTTATTTTTGGACGCAAGAGAATGAACCGCCTTCTTATCAAGGATGGACCACCAGGCTGTGTTCTCGCTCTTACCGATAATGGATACATAAATGTTCCCACTTTTATCAAGTGGCTTTCCCACTTTCAAAAATTTACAAAACCATCTGAACAACAACCAGTTCTTCTCATCCTGGATAATCATGTCTCTCACATTAGTCTTGAAGCAATAAACTTTGCCAAAGGCAATCATATTCACCTTCTTACTCTTCCACCTCACAGTAGCCTCAACGCTCAGCCACTCGATAAAGTTTTTTTCAAGCCTCTTAAAACAAGATTTGCTGCTGTTGCTGATGATTGCAAAATTTGCGTACACTTACCCCCACCTACCCTATAGGTACAAAATATAAAAAAAGCAAATTCTTAAAAGGATCACACTAAATTGCCATAATAAATCTTTATTAAAAATCTTTTGAATTTTAGTATTTCATTGTATGTTTTGTAATTTTACTTACTGTATTTTATGACAATATTAAAGGGTTTTATTTCAAAAACCATCCTATATGAGTTTCTTTAATAACAAATAAATTTTTTATTAAAAATTATGTATGGGGGGCAAAAAAAATGTTAAAAGTGGGACATGACCCAACAAAGGTTGGGAAACACTGATGTACACGGTGGATAAGCACTGTAGGTGTTTTATCTACTTCCTGGTGGCTGATGTTGGGTTGAAATACGGCCTGGTCCAGAAGAAACGTCACTAAAAGCACAAGGAACAATACCTATAACTGATTTTTGACATGCTATATCTAGAAAACCAAACGAGATATCAAATATTTTTATTCTTTATTTTCGATTTGTTTCGTCGAGTTGTATAAGAATTCATTATCAGACAGTGGCGCCACGCTAATGATAGAACTACCCTAAATTATGTATGGGGACAATGTAAATAGCCCCTTAAGTTTCAAAAGAGAAAGAAAAATCAAATTATATTCATGTAGAAAGAATTTAAACAAATTTCTTTACAAAGAAAATAATTTTTCTGAAATAATTCAGATTTTTTTTAAAAAAACTATGATTTTAGTCTGCAGCATTTTCTAAACAAATAAAATGTGCAAAATGGTTAAACAGCTACAACGTTCTAACAGAGTAACAGAATAAACACCACCCAAATCTTTCTATTCTGTGCACAGATATCATTAAACTTCCCTTATTCTAGCAGAAACTCCGGTTACTCACAACCAGAAAGAGCACTGAACCAACTAAAATTTTCAGATTTCATTTGTTTAATGTTTTAAGCAAACTAATTGTAAGTAATAATAATTAAAACAGTGAATATTGAAGATTCATACCTATTCAACAATTGATAACTAGTAATAGGCCTACTGGTCACACAGCAAAGCGGACGTAGCTATGAAAAAGCTTTTGCATTAATCGATCGCACAATCAATAAATCTCACTGCTGCAAAAGATGTTAGATTCCGGTGCTCTAATGTAACTGCCTCTTTCGATGCAAAAATATATTTAGTAAGATAAAAACGGTTCGTTCACTATTTTCATTTCATCTTCCGTGGATAGATCCGCTAGGCGACGTATCTTCTTCGCAGAAGTTCCCTCGCGTTTGCGGAGAAAAACGGCGTCATGATGTATCCAAACGAAATGATAATCATTTTCGCGGGCAAATTCTTTGGCCAGGCGATATAGCTGTGGAAGCCGTGGGGGCGGATCGATCGCAGCTCGCTCCCACTTTTTTGTTTTTGTAGCTGTTTTCGGCAAATTATTAAATAAAGGTTCCTCATGACGTTGATCTACATGAAATGTTACTTCTGTTATCTCTGAGCTTAATTTCTCACTGTCTGCGTTAACTTTGCACAAGTCCTCCGTTGTAGCCTTAACATTACCATTCGTTATCAGGATATCTCTCTGAAACAAATCAAGTTTTCGAGAAAACTCTTCTAAACACTTTTCGACTTCAAACAAGCTCTTACATATAACGTCAATATCACTTTGTTGTTCAGTATCAGACACGAATTTCACTGGAGAATCATCTTCAATCTTGGACGAATCACAAAAGTTTTCCTCGATTACTCTGCACTTGTCACATGTCCACGATTTTTTGTCACATAAAAACCTCTTAAGATCCGTGACTTCTTTTACACCGCCACATGTTGCATGATAGAACTTCGAACATATTCCCGTACATTGTACTACGGCGGAAGAAATATCAAGAACAACGTCTTTATTGCAAGAGCTGCACTTCTCTCTGCACGCGACACACTTCCATTTTTTCTCTTGAGAAACATATGTTGGCAAGTCGGCAGAGTTATCTAGGTCGGTGCACGTCGAGTGATAAAGTTTAGAGCATGTCCCATCGCATATTACAATATCTGTAGATACATTAATTTCTACAGGATTTTTGCAAGAAGGACAACTCTCCATTGGAAATCATTACTTGATGTTAACGAAGGCTTTTAATTTTCGTTTCCATTTTGGACCGACAGTTTGAACGCGTTCCTCCAACTTCACTGCTGGCAGAAGATGCAAGCCTTGCGTGACCGAAGAAAATCCATACAGCTGATATAAATAGAACTTCGACCCGCACATTTAGACAGTATGGCCAACAGAGAACTGAAGTAGGGGAATTATTCTTTCGATGAATACGTTCAAGAAGTGATTGAATAATTCTAATTTGATATTTTAACGTTTACATTTCTTCATGTTATTACGATTTCTGCTTACTGAATCAGTAAACTTCAGTTCTGGAATTGGGGATAATTGTTTATAATTCTCTAATTTGTTTATGATCTCCTTTTGGAACTTATATTCTTACAAGCGGGAAAGAACTGTGGGCAAGGAACGGGAACGAATACGGCCGTCGCCTTTTGAAGGAGCCGTCTGAAGTAGTTGGAATTATAATCTTTTGAGATTCAAGTATACCTGAAATCCTAACTGTAGTTTAAAACATACAAAAACAATGCTCTTAATTACTCTTGTTAGATGATGACTAATCATGGTGAGGATTAAAATAATAAAAACTGGCATGATAAAAACTGAAACAGAAAAATCTGTAAATCATTATAAAGACATAAAACTAGAACAAAATCGATCTGAGCTTAGTGAAGTGGGGGAATTTTGTAAAATATTTATCAAGCATTTTACTTCAATTGTAGAGAAAACAATCCCCAGGCGAAACCCCAACGCTACTTCAAAATGCTTTCGCAGACAGATTTGTGGAGATGCAATTGCCACCAGTCTCAGAAATAAGGGAGCGTCCATAAGCTACGTGGATCGGTCTAGGGAGGGGTTGCCTGGAAAGCTACATTGGACGTGAGGGGAGGGAGGACAAGCCACTTAGAATTTTATTTGCCACAGTTAAAATGAGGTACAGAACACACAACAGCATGTAAATATTTATTTCCCTCATCTAATTATCTCCTTATGTAATTTACGATAGTTTGACAAGAGAAAACAGTAAAAAAAAAAGCTATGTGGGGTTAGAGAGAAAAGCCAGCTCACGTTACATGGCTGGAGGGGGGGGGGGGGGGGTTTCACAGAAGGGTTCAATGGAGCTACGTGGTTTATGGACGCTATCAAACTAAAATCAAGAAGGAATTAAAACTTAATAATTCTTATAGCAATGATAAAATTTCAAGTGAATTACTGAAAAGTTGTTCAGATTGTATTCCTCACATACTTGTTCACATCGGTAATGAATCCTTAATGTGAGGTTTATTTCCAAATAGATTAAAATATGCAGTTATATCACACCAAACGTTCCCTCCCCTACAGTCTTGGCATTTGAGGCAGTTGTATATGCTCCAATCAGAAATCCCTTATGGAATATTCAAATAACATCTCACAAGCATTGGTATCCCGCAATTATCCCCCAGCTTTGGTTCACAAGCAACTTTCACGAGCCACATTGCAACCTGCTCTATCTATTCACTGCTCCAAACCTCCTGAAACCAACCAGTCCAGTCCTGGTTATACAATACTTCCCTGGCCTTGAATCAATCAATAAAATCCTTCGGCAGGGTTATGATTTCCTACTAACCTGCCCAGAAATGAGATCCATTCTTCCAAAAATCCTCCCTGGCCCTCCCAGAACTTGCTTCAGCAGGCCTCCCAACTTCAGCCAGCTACTAGTCCACAAACAGTGTTCCTCGTCCTATCAGACAGCCCCAAGGATACTTCCCATGCAATAGACCATACTGTAAGATGTGCGACATTCACCATGCTTCCACCACTTTCACCAACCCTATCACTGGCGAGAGCTTTCCTATCATAGGACATGCCACCTGTGAAACCTCCCACATAATATACCAGCTAACCTGCAAACACTGCCTGGCTTAATACAACCATTATCAATCCGCTAGCCAATAGAATGAATGGCCACCATCAGACAGTTTTCACTCGGAATCCAAAACATGCCATCACCCATGACACTAATAATTTTAATTCTTGTTTCACTACCCATGCTATCAGAATCCTCCCAAACAACAGCAGGTTCTCTGAACTCTGAAGGTGGGAGCTTGCCTACCAATACAAACTAGGCACAAGGTAACCTCCTGGTCTCAATTTGAGATAATACCCAGTCAGTACTTTTCCTTCTCTCTATCCTCTACTTGCCTCCATGCCCACTGTCTACAATATATTGAACCACCACATACCAGAGGTGATGTTTAACTACATAGATTCTTTTGTTAATATCATAATTATATTTTTTCAATTTTATTTTGTATACTTATTTACTTTCTCAAATTTATGTTATGAACATTTTAATGTATTTTTCTGCACTTTTTGCAACACTTTGCATTTCTAAGGTACTAGTTCCAATTCACTTCTACCATGTTCCTGACTAACGGTCATTCTGTGAAACGGCCTCCTACATCCGCCCGCCCCTTCCCCCCTCCTTCATTTTCTCCTGTTACCAAAGAGCCAAGTCTCAAAATATTCATTGTTTTTCCTGTGTTTTTTTTTTATGTGTTCACCCCATGATATCATCATCTAAGGTAAGTGGTGGTTCATTTCACTATCCCTTTTTTTGTAAATCCATTCGCTAAGGGACTGTGCACAAACTACCTGGCTTGGTCCGGGGGAGGGGGGGGAGAGGTTGGCTGGAAGACGTGGGGGGAGGTGTTCCAAGCCAGGCCACGTAGCTTTCCTTTCATAACATTTTTTACAGTTAAAATGAAGAACAGAATGCACAACAGCAAGTGAATATTTATTTCCCTCAGTTAATTATCTCCATTTGTAATTTACAATAGTCTGACAAGAGAAAACAGTGCAAAATGTCTTCTGGAATCAAAAGGGGAAAAAAGCTATGTGCTATGTGGGAGGAGGGGGGGGGGGGGTAGAGGCAAAAGCCACGTAGGGCTACGTGGGGGTGAGTGGGGGTTCACAGGAGGCCAAAATGGAGCTACGTGGTTTATGCACGCTCCCTAATTAGCTCATATTATTAACTATATATATATATATATATATATATATATAAACACACACATGACTAACGTCACATCCCACAGGTCCTTCCTTAGCAGGTATCTATGGAACAAGATTAATAAATAAATAAATACATAAAAAGTTTATATTGTGTATTTTAAAAAATTAAGAGAAAAAATGGATAGATTCTTCAATAAGATTTGTTTAGGTGCATTTGTAATTATCCTTGTTTACTTTAAAGATACGTAACTAAACTTACAAATAACTGAAAAAGTTAACTAAAGTAAAATTAATATCTTAAGGATATAAATATGGCCAGAGAAATCTGTATTATTTGCTTCAGATATTTTGAACAAGCCTGTTCTCTAGTTAGAAGAGCTATTAAAATCAACAATAATATTAATATTATAATTAATATAACAAATTCTTGTGCAAGGATAAAGCAAACTACGATGGATGCTTTTCTTTCATACAGGGCTTAGTTTTCAAAAACACAAGGAGAATACTTCAATATCTATTTTAGTATATGTTTCATTACTTCCAGATCTGTTGTTAGAGAATTTGTTCTTATTGTTAAGGTGGCACTGTTTAAATTCTTCAGTAATAATGCGATATGTACTTGCCAACAGAGTTTGCCATCTACAGTGCTGGGTCAGATCTGGGGGAGGGGAGGGTGTCCAACAGGGTCACTTGCCCCCAAGGCAACTTCAGGGGTCGGCAAAATCGTGTCTGAAGGAGGTAGTAAATGGCAACTCATGAGCCAGCCACCTTTTTTTTAGTCTACTGCCACAAGCAACAACCTTTCAGATTGCAGCAAAATCAAAGAATAGCTCTATTATATTGCCCCAGGTGGCAAATTCATGTTTGAAGGGTTGGCAATCTCAAGTTTTTGTACTGGCTCAGAAAATTCCTAGATCCACCACTGTGATCTATCTGAATCCCAAGAAATATTAATTATACTGTTTGTTTCCAAGATTGAGTTATTTTTATAACCCAGATGGAAGGGCTGCTGCACCTTACACTGTTCCTTATGTCCCACTGAGTGCTTCATCTGCATTTAACTTTAGATTATTAAAGACACAATATTATTAAAAGAGAATTCTAGAATCTAGTAACCTATCTAATGGACTATGGAAAATCGTTAAACATATCCCAGATGTTTACAGCAAAGTGTATGACACCTTAGTAAAAATCAATGCAGTCAATGATCTTCACAAGGTAATTAATGCATGCAACGAGTATTCTACTGAATTTTCACTGCTTAAAGCATGTAATAAGAATAGAATCACAGTGACAGCAGCAATGGTGGTATAAATAATTCTACCACCATCAGTGTATTGCATAACAAATGTGTTAAGACTAATATCCTCAAACAAGTAACAGAAAATGAAGAGTGTATCACAATAAGAAATTAAAAAATAAACAAAGCTATGATTGGAATGAAATTTCACCTTGCGTTTTAACACAGTGCACTGAAGTAATTACAAACATCTTAAGGCAATAAATCTGTGACTCACAACATGTGACGACCCTAATATCCAAAAATTATTTATGATCAAGCCATTATTTAAAAATGTTGATAGAAATTAAATGGATAATTACTTTTGGTTAGGGCTTTATGCCTCATTGATATCAAGGTCATTAGACTGTGAAGGATGGGGACCAAGGAACGAAGAGGAATTTGACCATAGCCTTTTGAAGAAATCTTCTGAGCGTTGACCTAGAGCAATTTTGGAAAACCAAAATCTGGATAGCTGGGCTAGAATCTGAACGCACATTCTCCCAAATGGCAGAGCTGTGCCTTACTGCTAAGGGGGCGTCCACTGATGACGTGAGGTGAAATGGGGGGGGGGGGGAAGATCCGGCAAAATCTCACGAAACCTCACCAAAGGGAAGAAGGGGGGTTAACGGAAACCTCACATGAGGTTTTGAAATTCTAATACAATTGTAGAGCTAAAAAAAAGTCTGCAAATGATATGAAAGTTTATTTTAGGGGGGTATTTAGGTCCAAAAACCAACCTTATGGGGGGATAACTGCCCTTCGGAGCATGAGACCTAAAAAAAAAAGGTCTCAAACAGTTGCGAGGTCGACTAGTAGAGGACGGGGTCTCCCTGAAAATCTCACATCATTTTAGAGGGGGGGGAGGTCCAACCAAATCTCACCAGAAAGGGGGGGGCATTCGGAAATACACCTCATGTCATAAAAGGATGCCCCCTAACCCAACAGTGATGATTACAGATCTATTGCTCTCATATCTACTTTTAGCAAAGTATTAGAAACTGAGTTTTTAGAAAAATGGCATAACATAAAATAATGAGCAATTCAGTTTTTAGGAAGGAATTACAACTGTCAGTACAGTGACAGAATTTATTGAAACATTTCCCTATTCCCTTAATAGAAATACATATTCAGCAGCACATTAGATGGATTTCTCAAAATCCTTTGACACAGTGGGCAGAGTCAAAACTAATGGCTTCAGGAAAATAACCTTAGATCTATAAAATAATTTCAGCATTATGGATGGCAACAATTGGAAATTTTTCACAAAATTATGGATGAATATACAATATACCAATCAAATCAATGCTTAGCCAAGAAAGAAATATCACAATTTTATGTTTTTTATCCTCTATGTTAATGGTATATCCACTAGTGTAGCTAGGTTAAGAAGGGCCCCAATGCAAAAGAAACTTTGGGGCCCTCAGGCCAGATAGGTGATCTTTTTTTTCTCTCTCTACTATGTCGTGTGAGGTTTGCTGCTGGCAAAGGATCCCTGAGCTTTGGGGGTTCCCCTGAGCTGAGATTGTGGGCCCCATGAACTTGAGGGGCCCCAGTGCGTGGCACCACCTAGCCCTCTGATAGCTACGCCACTGGGTATATCATAACCAGATAATAGCTCCATTATTTTGTTTGTTGTTGATACTTCGATTTTAACCTCAGATCTGGATAATATATGTTTGCTCAGAAGAACTGTAACATTTCTAAATTTATGGATGGTTGCTTGCTTACTACTTTACCCAAGAATTTCACTGTAACATAATCTTTTCTTGTATCTTCAGCTTTTTATTCCTGTTTGTGGTGATGGTGTTCTCCAGTGAATTGGCAAAGAGGTCATCAGCAGTTTTTGATTGCATATTGACATATATATACAGGCTGCATAACATCGGAGGATTTATTCAGTTTTCACTACAGCTCTACTACAATGAAATATTAAGCCAATGTAAAGTAATGTAGTTAATGAAATATAGATACAACTACAATTACTACTAAAATACATATGTGGACTTCAAATGACGTAAGTCAATCGAGTGGCTAGGTTCCTTGACTGATAAACTTTTAAGTTAAATTGTATGGTCAAGACAGTATTGGCGAGTACTGGTCAGAATCGATCAGCAGCAGCCGTAGGCACGGAATACTTACAGCTTCCATAAATGAACAGCAAGGGACAGCGGGATCAATTGGTTTCTGCACATGAATACAATACTTGCGAAGTGTAAAGATATTGTATTGATGTGACTAGCGGCAGTTTCATCTACGTTGAACTAACAGGTTTCTGGCATATATGCCACTCAAGCTAAAATTTTTTGAAACTTAATTAAACTTTAAAGTAATCTGAATCAGTAAAATATATCTATCCCAGAGACCAAAATGTAATTGATCCTATTAATCAGAAGTTGTGTAAATTTTTCCAAAACTACATATTACTTAAGAAACAGTCCAATTTTGAAGTAGGTACAGGGCTTAGTATGGTGTTGAAACTATCCTATAGGCAACAACTGCAAAAATTCCAGATAATAACGTATAGTAGAAGATACATACCAGTGAACTTGCGACAAGATGAATCAAAATACCCTAATTTTAAAAAGAATATTTCATTTCTTTAGCAGTGAGCTTCAGCTAACAGTATACCATGAATTAATACAATAGCATTTATCATATGATATTGGATAAAGGTGACAATGAAACTGCCAATGGGCAATGAATATAAGATAAGGTAGTGAAAATAACACGTCACTTACCACAGATGAAGACAGGAAGGCCAGAAAGATACAAAAAAAGGACAGAAACACACTTTACAATATTTTGGTTAATAACCTTCCTCAAATAGGAAGCAATCCATACCTACTACTTGAATGAACCAAAGACGATGCAAGAGGGAAGGGTGGGGATTTCACTGATGGAGGGAGATGGGAGGAGGAGAAACAATAATCTCTGTGTCAAACAGTCAAGTTAAAATATTTTTTTTTTTAATTTTGCTCTTTCGAAAGAGAGAAAAGAAGATAAATTTAGGAGGATATATAAAAAATATGTACGAAAATTGACTGTAAAATTGTGACAGGTTTACAAGAGGTGTCATAGTGCAGGTTGAGGCCAGGGGTATGTCTGGTATCTATGACGTGTTGACAGACTAGTTCAAATCCACGGACAGGTAGTGGTCTCCAGAAAAACTCCGACAGCTCTAACTGTAAAACAGGTGTTATGATTGCTGGAATCGTGCAAACCGGAATGGATTCCCATTGGACAGTCTGGGATGGCAGTATAAACTTTCTGCCTGCAGCCATTCATCATGTAGGACAGTTCTATTGGAGGGGAAATATCATGTGGAAATCTAGGAGAGTCAGAAGGTAAGTACATGTGGACCAAGATTAAATTAAGTGCAGAGGACAGTGGGTAGGATTCTGGAGAGAAGGACACACACCTCAGGAAAGGAACGTAGAAAGTCATGCTCACAGCAAATGATCTGGTTAATAAACTCCAGACGAAGAGAGAACTGCGTGATGAATAATTGTCTGTGGTAAGCTTTAGAAGGTGCAGAGCAAGAGATGTGGGTGGTAGCAAGAGAGATTTCCTTTTGCACAAGATCAAGAGGTAGCAGCAGGAAATGAAGGCTTAAGATAGGTTTTGAAATACCTAAAAAGTGATTCATAATTGGAACAGATATGTCTGTGATGTCCAGAAGAGAATGTTTCATCTTGGTCCATAAGCATTTACCTTCTGACTCTCCTAAACTTATGCATTAATCTTTCCTGTGCAACAGACTCCACTGCAGAACATGTATCAAGCCATTACTATATATTCTAATTCATCAGGGGGAATCCTTTCCTATTATTGGAAACACCACAAATTACCTAATTTACCGAATCCTGTTACTTTGTTCATTATATTCCCAGTTCAGAAGCAATAGTCTTAAAACTGGCTTAGTAATATTTCCAGCATTACCATTCAGTTTCCTGGTTGTGACTCCATTTCTTATTGTTTTATCAGCTTCAACTATTTCTTTAGCATTTACATTTTTCCCATCATGCGACTGCCAATGATCTAAAAAAACCTTTGACTCCATCGTAACTTGGAATGGATTCCCTTACAGATTTAAAACTACTCAGAAAATCTCCCGACTGATATTTAGATGTAGCTCATGCCTAGTGAAACAACATCTATAATTGGTGTTTACAGTTAGAACCGTCAAGTCAAAATTAATGCCTTCACAAGTAGCATCTCCATCTCCACATTTACCTACCACAACTTGATTCAACTATAGCTGAATTAAGACCTGCTATGGTACGTTGCACCTTCTTCCTTAGGCCACACTATTCTATAACTCACATTTCTATCAATACTATCCCCCAAACCACCCAGTATCACTGCTCTAACCTTATTAGTAAAGCTCCTATATCCTAAATTACCAGACTAAATATTGCAGTAGATTTGAAAAATTTAACCTAGTAGTCAATGCCTAACTGATTCTGCAAAAGAGATCCTACACTTCTCCCTTGGCCAGGGGTGGATCCAGGATTTTGGTTTGGGAGGGGCTTGAGTGGACTTTGGTTTGGGGGTGGCTTGGCTTGAGTGGATTTTGGTTTTGGGGGGGAGGGGCTTGAGTCGGGAAAAGGGTAGACTTTATAGTCTCCTCGGGCCTCAGATCGGTAGAGTTAAAGAAAAAAAAGGGTCTCCAAAATTGCAATGTCGGGGGTGGACCTGTAAACTTTGGGGGGGGGGGTTGAGCCCCTGGCTAATACCTAGCAGCTGAAGGGATGATCGCAACGTCGGCTGCACACACATGACGTGGCGTCACCTGGACAGGTTCCTATTTTGCCTTGCATACCTCTATCCTTACTGTACCCTACCAACTCCTACATCAACAAGATGCTCTTCTCATTCTAACATTGGTAACAGATCAAACTTGTTTCTCTCCACAAATTCTTCAGAATCTGGCATTATAACTAGATAAAAATGCCAATAAATATAACTTAAGAATTTCAAAATTAAATCTACCATGAAACTTAAATAGTCCTATATATATATAACTAAGGAAGGATAGGGAAATATGACCCAACACTTACCACAGATGAAGGTGGCTGGGATTGACGAACACAAAAAAATAAAAAACACAATAAAAGTGCAATATTTTGGCGTGAAGCCTTATTCGTGCAGAAGTGAGACACCAGGTGGAGTCTGACGTGTACACGGAGACGGCTGTCTGGTGAATGATGTAGCCGGCACAGATGGTAGTATAGGAAGGGAGGGGATGAAGCTCAAATATTGGATCGATAATCGATACTGTTGACGATATATTATCAATGAAAGCGGTAGACTAACATAATAACTGAGGATACATATATAAATCAAATTTTGAAAAACTATAAGTGAAAAATAAAATATAAGAAGAAATATAAATAACAATAATACGTGCCGAGTCTGGTGGGAGGAATTTATTGGAGATTGAGGCTTGGAGGATGTCTGGTGTCCAGGATATTCAGATAGCCTAGTTCCCATCTACGTAGTTCAGAGGAGGTTGTACTATCAGGAAAAACTCATATCGCCCTAACAGAGAAACAGATGTTAAAATTATTCAGTTTGTGGGAACTAGTCTGTTTTGCAACTGGATGGGTCTCATTGTTAGTATATACTGTCTGCCTGTGGCGTTTCATTCTGATAGCAAGTGGGTTAGTAGTGAGGCCTTTATATGAGTTGGAGCTGTGGACATATGATGTGTGTTGTCATGCAAGTAGCATGACCAATGATGAGGAATGTTTACCTGTGGCAGGATTGGAGTAAGTGGTAGTAGCTGCATGGATGATACACGTTTTACATGCATCCAGCTACTACCACCCAATCTTAAGAACATGTTAGTCCACAAATACCCTCCCTCAGACTCTCCAAAAGCATCATATGGATCTTTTCCTTGCAATAGACCTCACTGTAAAACCTGCATCATGCTTCCACCCACCTCTACATATTCCAATCCCACCACTTTCCCCATCATTGGACATGCCACGTGTTCAACAACTCACGTCATATACCAACTAACTTGTCACCACTGCACTTGTTCCTACATAGGCCTCACCACACAGCAACTCTCAGTCAGAATAAATGGCCACAGTCAACAACCGCAACTTATACCTTCCGAAACCAGAACATGCCAATAGCCACGATTCCAACAATCTCGATGACAGTTTTACTGTAAGAGCAGTCAGAGTTTTCCCCAATAGCACCACTGCAGCAGAGCTCCGGAGATGGGAACTAGCATACCAGAATATCCTGGATACCAGACACCCAACCGGCCTTAACCACCATTAAAATCCAACCACTTAACCCATCACCTTTATTTCTTTAACTAGATATAACTTTTCACATCAGTACTAGTTACCCTTGCTACATAAGTTAATTTCACCATAGCCTGCAATATATCATCTCAGACATTGCCGATATATCGACAGTCTACTCTTTAGCTGTTCCCTCCCTCACTACCTAGCTGGTCATTGGGTGACGTGTGTGTGCACACGAACGGAGCCTAATGACTGGTTTATCTACTACTGAAGAAGGCAGTTGCCAAAATATTTTGTATTTGTTTGTACGCCTAAGTGTTTCCTCTCATCGCAGATGAGGGTACGTGGTGGGTCAATTTCCCTTTCCTTAAAACTGAGTAAACAATTATATTAGATTCTGATTGTTGTAGGTAAAGTTACTATCACATATTGTTGACTGTTCTATCTACAATATACCAGTTTATCAATCAATTAGTTGTAAAACATAAAAATAACAATATGCTAGCAACAGAAATATACGTACAACTAAATAATGGTATGGAAATTCAACCCAACACTTACCCATAGGCGCCGGGAGCGGGTGCAAGGGGGTGCACCTGCACCCCCCTGCTATGAAAGAAAATACACAGAAAAAGATTAAGAAACAAAAATTTTATTATTAAATTCACTATTTGAATTATAACTTAAGGCGCCTAAGTTGCTGCCCAAATTTGTTCAATACCTTGTCAATAAATTCAGTATCTGTAGTTAATAATATATATATATATATATATATATATATATATATATATATATATATATATACATACACATGCACCTATCTTTATGTAATCCTGCCGGCGCCCATGCACTTACCCACTTAACTGTTGCAATTCATGAAAGCAATATTTCAGTATTGAAACTTTTTCTTACAATGAGACGCTTAACAAGATCAGATGTATAACAATGATAATAACAACAATGAGCAGGAAAATGCTGTAAGGCAATAAAACTAAAGAAGGATAGGGAAATATGACCCGACACTTACCATAGATGAAGGCGGCTGGAAATGAAAAAAAAACAAAAAACTACAAGAAAAGTGCAATATTTCGGCATACAGCCTTATTCGTGCAGAAGTGAGACACCAGGTGGAGTCAGATGTGTACGCGGAGAAGGCAGTCTGGTGAATGACGTAGCCGGCACAGATGGTAATCGATACTGTTGATGGTATATTATCATTGAAAGTGGTGGACCAACATAATAACTGAGGATACATATATAAATCAAATTTTGAAAAACTGTAAGTGATAAATAAAATATAAGAAATATAAATAGTAGAGATGATAAGTGCTAGGTCTGGTGGGAGGAATTTATTAGAGATTGAGGCCTGGAGGATGTCTGGTGTCCAGGATATTCTGATAGCCTAGTTCCCATCTACGTAGTTCAGAGGAGGTTGTAGTAACAGGGAAAGCTTAGATCGCCCTAACTGAGAAACAGACGTTAAAATTATTCAGTTTGTGGGAATTAGCACATACTGCCACTTATCGGAACCTGTCAACAAGAAAATACAGGAATATGTGGGCCCCTCCAAGGTCTCACCAATCCATTTTGCTTCTTACTATCCAAAATCCACATACACCTACCCTTTATCTCCTTCCCAAAATCCATAAACAGGATTCCCACTCTTTTAGCAAAAGAAAAATTAAGGCCTTTTTAAGGCTTTTAAGTCAATTTTTCATATTTTTTAAGGCTGTATTTAATGTATATTACAACGTTATGAATAAACTAATATGCAACTTACAGCAAAGAAATCAAAATATGCATGTTAAGATTATGATGAAATAAGCTTTAATGGAGTTTATAAGTTAATAAATAATAAATTACTAATAAATTTACTTTTGTTTTCACACAATACAGTGAATATTGAAACTTTTTCCCTTTACATATATTAAACATAAAATAAAAAAACTACTATGTCCCAGAAAATTGACACAAGGGCAAAAAGAAACATTACCACCTTAGTAATAAGAATTACTAAAATATAAATATATATTTTAACTTAATTTGTTTTTATACATTATAGGACATTAGCAGTTACATCAGAGAAAGACTGCCGAATTGTCAGCTCAATTACTTATTAGATTTCAGGTATAATGTTGAATGAGGAAGACTCCCCCCCCCCCCCCCATTTTTTGAAAGCTACATGTAAAAGACCCGTTAAAGATGAAAGATTTTCCGCAGGTTTAAGAAATAGGTTAAATACAACTTTTTCAACATCTTTCGAGTTACAGCAGTAGTTCCTATTGGGCATATTTGATCAAATATTTTTTTATATGAGTAAAGTTTACTTACCAGATGAGCTACAACATGTTATAACGGTAAACATAAAACATACTGGTAAGAGTTGTTAACAGGGCCGCCGTAAGCGGGCGTGCAAGGCGTGCACCGCACGCGGGCGGCAAATCGAGTGATCGACAGTCGCCGCCCCGCATATTATGTAGAGGGCGACCTATTTTTTAAGCTCAACTGTTGCTTCGCGCAGCCGGCGACACTGGTGGAGGCAACAATGGGGGCGGCAAATAATGTTCGAAGGGGCAGCAATCTCGTAGTTTTTTAATCCGGTTCGGGAAATTCCTAGATCCACCACTAGCTGTAGACAGGGAGCGGCATAATCGGTATTGCACGCGGGCACTCAAACAGGTAGCGGCGGGCCTGGTTGTTAATATGTATGCAGGTTAAATTTTTTAAATTATATTTTTTTAAATTTTCACATTGTTTAAAAACAAAGGTCAATTCTCTTTTAAATCTTTCAATAGAGCCTTAATTTTGCTTTCAACATCCTCAAATTCAGTTTTTTAACTTTAGCAGTTCGTCGAAAACTATTGGACTGTGTGGTGTACTTAACATCCCCTATAACCTCAGCTATATATGCTAGTTTATCAGCATTCTCTTCAAGATCTTTAATTGCAGTTTCTAGATGTGCCTTTTTACGCTTCAAATCTTCCAAATCATCTAAAATAGATTTGCGTTTCACTCCCTGAATCCCTGTATTCTTTGAATTTTTTTTTTCCAGGTACGCAATATACTTATGACGAGCCATACATCCGTAACTCCTTAGTTATTAACAACTTATTTTTGCTGTTTTTAAATGTTGACTGACTAATGTTTGAGCAACTAAAGACTCTTCTTTTAAATTTTCAACTTCCAACTGCTTGTTCCAGAGAAGCCTCATTAAACAGCTTGTCCATGTGATAACAGCAACAACATTTTTACTACTATATACGTAAGAAACTAGTGAGAAATTGGCAAGAATTGTAAGACGCAGACATGTACGAAGCAGAACTACATAAGAGAGGTTCTGTGCAAAGACTCTACTACTTGCTTGAAATATAAGCACTTTGACTCACACTTGGTCAAGGTCGAGCCAGAGAGAAATCTGCCAATCAGCGCGTCGCCGGGATAGTGAAATTTATTACACTGTATCTCGGTGTTAAAAAAATCAGGCTTTTTCAAAGATTTTAAGGCTTTTGAGCAAATTTTAGGGCCTTTTAAGGGCCCTTAAAAATCAAAATGAAAATTAAGGCCTTTTTAAGGCCCATGGGAACCCTGATAAACCTGGCAATCCAGGATGCCCTGTTGTTGCAGCTTATGGATCGCCATCTGAGTGCATCTACAACCCATAGTTAGTCAGCTCCCTTCTCATATAAAGGACACCCAACACTTTCTCTTCTGGCTTTCTACCATATCCACCCCTCTTCATTCCAAATCCATACTGGTTACCACTGACATCACGTCCTTGTACACAAACATTCCACACTGGCATGGCCTCAGGGCCATGGAACATTTTCTGGACCAGCACCCTCCGAACAGCCTCCCTATGACATCCTTCCTCATCGAATTGGCATACCTGATTCTCAATAACAACTACTTCCCCTTCGAAGGCAACATATATCACAAAACCTGTGGCACTGCCATGGGCACCCACAACATCCCTTTTTTTTATGCTAATCTGTTCATGGGCCATCTGGAACAGACATTTCTGGAGGAAGCCCTTCTCAAACCCCTCATTTGGCTTCGATTCATTGACGACATCTTTATGATTTGGACGCATGGAGAAAATGAACTACTAAATTTTCTGAACCACTGCAATACCTTTAGCATGCTGAAATTCACTTGGTGTTACTCCCACACCCAGGCCACATTCCTGAATGTGGATTTATACCTCTCCCATGGCTTCGTCAACTCTTCAGTCCACATCAAACTCACCAACCTTCAACAGCATCTCCATTTCAACAGTTGCCACCCGTACCATGCCAAACGTTACCTCTCCAACAGTCTTGGCAATCGAGGTAGTCTCATATGCTCCAACCAACGGTCCCTCACGGTTTATTCAAACAGTATTTCACAAGCATTGATTTCTCACAACTACCCTCTGACTTTGGTGAACAAACAGCTTTCACAGACAACATTACAACCTACTCAGCCCATCAGTCACCCGAAACCTGCAAAAACCCACCACAATCCAGTCTAGGTCACACTATACTACCCTGGCCTCAAATCCGTTGACAGAATCCTACAAACCTGCCCTGAAATAAGATACATTCTTCTTAAAATCCTCCCTGCTCCTCCTAGAACTTGTTTCAGCAGATCTCCTAACCTCAGCAAACTTCTAGTCCTCAAACATAGCCTTCCTTGTCCCAACAATCAGCCCCAAGGCTCTTTCTCATGCAATAGACCCCACTGCAACATTTGCAACATACATCATGCCTCCACCACGTTCACCAACCCTGTCACAGGGGAAAGCTTCCCTATCATAGGAAACGCCACCTCCCATGTAATTTACCAGTTAAAATGCAACCACTGTGTGGCTTCATATATAGGTTTGACCACAAACCCACTTTTCCATAAGAATAAATGGCCACCAACAGACAATGTTCACACGGAACCCAAAGCACCCAGTTGCTGCCCATGCCATCACCCATGACTTGAATAATTTCAACTCTTGTTTCACAGTCTGTGCTATCAGAGTCCTCCCTAATAGCAGCAGCTCTTCTGAAATCAGAAGGTTGGAGCTTGCCTACCAGTACAAACTGGGCACAAGGCAACCACCTGGTCTCAACTTCAGATAATACTGGATTATTATTATTATTACTTATGTTTACCCTTTTTAATCCTCTCTTTGCCTCCATCCCCACTATCTATATTGAACCACCACTCACCTAAGGTAATGTTTACTTCATAGAGTCTTTGGTTTAATTTTATTTTTTTAATTATTATTATATACATAGGAAACAAAGGCACTGAAAGCAGACATATTAAACATTTGGATAGGAGAAAAACCACCACTTACCATAAATGAGGATTCCTGCGGGGATCGATACACGAAAAAAACACGTACACACATGGAATATATAATTTTCGAGCCTATGGTCCTTCTTCAGTAGTAGTGAGATGGCTGCATGTTAGAGAATGGTAGGCAACTGAGTGATCCTGGCAGGCCGGTAGCCCATGGTGGGGGGAAACATGGCGGGGAGTGATGGTGGGGGTAGAAAGCCACAAGTTAGAAAACATTAATAAATAGATAATAACCTGTCCTTAGGGACCCGTTGCAGAAGCACAGTCCTAAATTGCCTATTAAGTAATAGATGTATTTTTTTTTTTTTTTTTTTTTTTTTTTTTTGCTGTCGTCTGTCTTTCGACTGGTTTGATGCAATCCTCCATCCCTTCCTATCCTGTGCTAACCTAATCATTTCTACATACCCCTTACAACGCACGTCCTCAATTATCTGTTTTATATATTCTAATCTCCGTCTTCCTCTACAGTTCTTACCTTCAACTGTTCCCTCCACAAGCAAATTAACCAATACAACATGTCTCAAAATATGACCTATCAGTCTGTCTGTAATAGATGTGCAAAAAAGAAAACTGAGACATATGCGAGATAAAAATAAAAATTTATTAAAAATTAAAACTAAGCAAAATTCGAAGTTACAAACTAAAAATGATAGGCTCTGGTGAGCGATGGTTCTGTGGGAAAAGGTAGGAGGTGAGAGGGATAGGTGGGAGGGAAATTGGTGCTATCTTAAATTTAGTCCTGGTAGTCGTCTGGTGCCCAGTTGGTACTGGTAAGCCAGTTTCCACCTTCCAAGTTGCGAAATGCTGCTTTTTTTTCTGAGAAGACTGATGGCGCGGACTGCGAAACATGTGTTAAGATCGTTTGTGCCGCGAGTGGTGGCATAATAAGATACAGGGTGGTCAGGGTTCTGGGTGAATACCGATTGCCTGTGTCCATTCATTCTGGTGGCCAGTGGGTTTGTTGTCAGACCAAAGTAGGAGGCTGGGCAATGGTTGCAGGTGAGTTGATACATCAGGTGGGAGAATACACACGTGGCAAGTCCTGTGATGGGGAAGCTTTCCCATTACGGGGTTGGTAAAGGTGGTGGACGGTGGGTGCATACTGCATAATTTGCAGTGTGATCTGTTGCAAGGAAACGACCGTTGGGGCTGGGGGGCCCCGTGTTTACGGACCAAGAGTTGGTTGAGGTTTGGAGGTCTGCTGAACCAGGTTCTGGGTGGGTGAGGGAGGATTTTTGGAAGGAGGTTTTTCATCTCTGAACGGGTTTGGAGACCTCCGAGCCTGTCCAGTGATGAGGATATCCTGCACCACCCTCCCTCCATGATGTTCTCCTGTTGACGAAGGGTCAAGTTCCAAAATATTCATTGTTTTTCCTGTTCTTGAGCTTTTTTTATGTGTTCACCCCACTAAACCATCATCTAAGGTAAGTGGCGGTTCATTTTGTTATCTCTTTTTCTTCTTCTTTTTTTGTAAATCCATTCGCTACTTAGCTCCTATTATTTCCTGGTTACTATATACATATTTTCTTATTTAGATTTGATTATATTTTGCTCTTCCCACCGATCAGAGATCAATTTGGATATTTATCTATGCTCGGGTATTAGCTCTGAATCACTGCCCCGACTTTTCCTCTGTTTGAATTTACCCCTATCATTTTCTGGCCAACAGTCTTTCTGTGAGACAATCTCCAAAATCACCCACTTCCCATAATGTTCTACTGTTGACAAAGGGCTCATCCCAAAACTTTCTTTATCAGTTGTGTTTTTGTCTTTTCTGTGTGTTCACGCCCGACATCTATCATCTAAAGGTAAGTGGTGGCTCATTTTCCTATCCTAATATAAATAAATTTAAAATTACATAAAAAATGGACAGCAGAAATTAAACCTTCATTTTTTTCAAAGAAAAGAAACATTCACATCTTAATGGTTTTCCAAGCAATTAAATTCTGAATGAGGGTTTCAATGAATTATGATTTGCAATTGAAAATACAATGCACCATTTGCTTAAATAAATTGAATTATAAGATTATAGGATATCCTTGCAAATTTCAACAGACTATAAACACAACATAAATTGATGTATTAAATATTTTAATTGTTTTCTTTTTATAACAGAAGCATAGACTGTAGTCAGTTCATTATAACATTTGAATGATAAATTCAATGCAAATTAAGAATTATATGTTCCATGCTGGCACTGACAAAAAAAATTTCATACCAAAGAAAATTCAGTCTGGAAGGGTTTAACAAGTATCTAGTAACAAGTCAGTAATAATAAAATTTATGATTTCACAAAAACTTTACAAATCAATATATACATTCATTTATATTCACTACAGGCTCCAGTAAAATTTCTTTACTGTGTACATTCTTTCCAGTTTCTTGCAACCAATATTTGCTTTCCAACTATCACCTCACTTATTAAAAAATTGTCACACACACTTTAAAACTTCCACATATTCTCATGATTCATGAAGCAGAAGATTTGTTGCACTGTGAATATCATTATTAGCACTCCTAAGAGCACTCAAGACACGTGCCCGTTCAAAGCCCATTTCCACCAAAGTCTGGACCTGCTCTTCAGATGGTTGGACATTGTTTTCTGAAATAAAAAATATATCAGTATCCTTGCTCAAAAAAAAAGTAATAATAAAAAAATTAAAAAAAAAAATGGACAGTCACACAAGGCTGTAATTTTTGGGCATTAAACCTTTTGCCAGCAGAACAAACTTGATGTGCATCATGATGTAACAGAAATTAGCTATAGTGTGATGGTTTAAAATCAACAGAGCTATGGAGCAGAAAGTGGGAACAATGTTAATATTTTATGAACTGCAGTGGCAAGAATTGACATTGCTCTCCCCCCAACTTCCCCCCCCCCAAAAAAACTAAATGTTGCCCACTTGGTACATGTTATGAGCATACATAAAAAAAACTCTGTCACTTAACCAAAAAGTTTATTTAAAATAGCCATTAAAGCAAGTAATATATATATTAATTAAAATGGATAGATCTGAATAGCAAACAGAGAAAAACTTGTAAAAAAAAAGATACCAAATACAAAATGAAATTCAATCCAGGTTCATAAATGTACACAGGAACTCCACCATTTTAGAAATTAAAATGAAACGATGAATTTAAACTTCACTTAAACTGTTTGATGATATATATATATATAAGAAACAAAAAGTGCAATAACAAAGAAATCTCTAAACTAGAGGTCCCTAAAGTGGTCGACATTGACCCCACGGGGTCAATAAGAGTTCTTCAGGGGTTGATTAACACAAGGGGGTCGATTAATACTAAAGAGGATCAATTAAACTGTCTGGGGGGGGGGGAATAGGAATATTCCAATAACAATTCGATATACAGATAGGATAAACAGCTGACTACCCTAGTTATAACAATTATAATGTCGTTTCAAGTAAAAATGAGCTATTTAAATCTTCACTGGCACACAATGATTTTAAATATTTTAGAAACTTGCAAGTACTAAAAGAAAATGAAAAGATTTCCAACCATGATTTGGAGGTATATATTAAACATCTTATAAATTAAGACTTGGAGAATATGCAAGTAAAAATATATAATGAAGGTAGTAAACCTGGTTTAGAAGATGAACTGATTGAAATATGTTGTTTAAAAATAAAATCCTTGGTGAATTTGTGAACAATAACAACATTGCAACTAAATACCCCAAGCTCAGAGCAGAAGCTGAACCTTTCTGACTGGCATGGTTGAAGCTGGTTTTAGTCATTTGAATGCAATTTTGACAAAACAAAGGAACAGATTGAACCTGCAAAACTATGGTGATTTGGGACTAAAACTTAACTTTTTTTTTTTGAACTGAATGTCAATAATCTTGCTGCTGCTCTTCAGACATATACATCCAACTAATATCAAGTATTTTAATAAAAAGGTATCTTAATATATTTTTGAGGTATTTAATAGTAGTATCAAAATGACGGAAAGAGATTTTTTCATCCAATATGATTTATGTTAAATTTTCAAAGATAGGTGTATATTTTACATTTTATGACAGGTACAGTTTAAGAACTACAGGAAGATTTCCATCTATCTGTTCCTATCTATCTATTTTGTTGCTGTTTTAAGATTACAATAACATGGGAAAATATCTCCTTTTCCTGTGAACATTATTGGACGAATTTTATAAGACTTGGGAACTTAAATTCTTTTGTTGGGTTGCTATGCAGGTCTCCTTATTTCTTAACATCAGAAATGCCAAAAATGATTTAATATTTCTATTAAATACTTAATCTGGGGGTCCATAAGAAGACAAATATTTTATGAGGGATCAACGGGATAAAAAGTTTAGGGACCCCTGTTCTAAACAAACAACAGATAAAATTAACAGCCTGTTAAATTGCATTTAACTGCAGGTGCTACAAAGCACTTCAAAAGATCATGCACAATGAAATGTGCACTAATCAATGCACATGAAACGTCACTGCATAGTTCTAACATCTGATTAAGAATATGCTGAAACAAATATACCTGAATAGCATTTGGAATATTTCATTAACAACAAATTTGATTGTTTCCAGTGATTAAATATATATAAAAAGGCAACTTTCAAATTATAAATTAATACTATCAGTGACAGGCTGAGAAATTTTCAGAATATCATTAAATATTACTACAGGCAGAAAATCTAGAATAAATTACCTTCAGGCATCACTACATTGGGTCTTCTGTTACGTAAGAATCCACCAAATAATGTCCCATTTTCATTTGGCCAGTAATTATCAGGTCCAACCAAGGTCTCAGCAAATCCCTGACCTTGCTGAACAAAGGAAAAATATTTCATGAAATATGAATTAATACAGATATAATTAGATTTTAAATTAAATTTTCAGCATCCATTATGGCAGAGTCTAGACGAATTACAGGTATCCAGTATCTAGAGTAAAATTATATTTATCGGTAACAATGGAGTAAAAGAACTCCTGCGTGGCGATATTTATAAGGAAAGGAAAAATAAATTATACCTAACATTCGCCAAAGTTGAAGAGAGGAGGGCAGCAGCAATACAAAATAATATACAAACACAATATCCCTTTATCAAATGGAAAGAAACATGTGGCTGAGCTCGTGTAAGCCTGATGGTCAACACTGCAGTGCCTTGTATCTGATGGTAAACCTGAGGCTGGAAGGAAAAGAAATTTTTGATAAGGTTTACAATCAGATATGAGGCACTGCTATGGGCATGTGCATGGCATCTACCTATGCCAATCTTTTCCTGAGCAGATGAGAGAAATGTTTCCTTCGAAAGCTCAATCTACAACCCAGCGTGTGGTTCATGTATATAGATGATACCTTTATGATCTGAACTTACGGTGAAAACCTCCTTATTGACTTCTTGAACTCACAGAATAACATCCCCTCCCTAAACTTTACGTGGTCCTACTTCTCAGACTGACATCACTTTCCTGGATATTTACTTCTCTGTACGGAACGGTTACTTACGTACCTCTATCCACATCAAGCCCAGTAACCTACAACAATATCTCCTTTTTGATAGCTGCCATCCATATCACACAAAATATTCCATCCCATACAGCCCAGCCATCTGCGGCAAATGCATCTGCTCTGACCAGCAATCCTTTACTCTTTTAACCCAACAACCTGACCCGGGCACTCATAAAACACAATTATCCTCCAGAATTAGTCCAAAAACAGATATTGAGAGTCAAGAAATGTCCACCACAATGACACACACAAACCAAAAGCAATCAGAACCATGTTTTTCTCACACAGTTTTTCCCTGACCAGGAATTGCTAAGCAAAATTCTTCGCTTTGGCTATGACTTCCTCAGATCTTTTCCTGAAATGTGCCACATTTTTCCCATTAACCTTCCCACCACACTATGTGTCACCTTCAGCAGACAACCTAACCTAAAAATATACTTGTACAGAAATATGAACACACTGATGCTCCTGCTTGCAGTATGCATCCAACTACCACAACCTATAGCAAGCCTACTATTGGTGAAACCTACCCCTTTATAGGTCATGCCACTTGTACCACAACCCATTTCATCTACCAGCTCACCTGCCAAAGTTCCTACATTGGCCTTATCTCAAACTAATTGTTCATCAGAATGAATGGTCACAGACAAACAGGTTACTCCCAAAACCTAAACCTCACTGTTGCTTGTCATTCCAGCACTCACAATACTTGCGACCTCAATAACTGCTTCACAATCAGAGCCATTATAAAGTACTTCCAGATACCACTTTCCAATCTGAACTCCACAGGTGGGAATTGACCTAGATGGTATATACCAAAAGTAGTAGGACTGATTTTTTTAAAATTTTTTTTATTGAAGATATCTTTACAATTCCTTAATTCTCTTCGAAATAGCACCCTTAGGCAGCTACACACCAAAAATTACGCTGCTGCCATTGGCCGTACCCCTTTTGGAAGTCAGTTTCGGGAACGCTGTTGAGAGCCCTCGTCGATGCTGCTTGAACGTCCTGGATTGAGTCAAACCGCTGTTCCTTCAGCTGCTTTTTCATCCGTGTGAGGAAGAAAACTCAGATGGAGCCAAATCAGGACTGTAGGCGGGGTACAGTAACGCGGAAATGTCGATTCGGGCCAACAATTGCCTCATAACGGCGTGCTTTGACATGGCGCATTGTCGTGATGCAGAGTCCAGTTTGCGCAGATGATTAGTCGGACGTGATTCACTCGGTCTCACAGGCAAGCTGGCACTTGCAGGTAAAAGTTCGAATTGACAGTTTCCACAGGGGAAACGAACTCCTTATGAATCACCCCACGATTGTCAGAAAACACGATCAGAATTGTCTTGATCTTTGATTTGATCATGCGAGCCTTCGTTGGACGGGAGGACGTGGAAGGCAACTGTTGGCCCGATTTGGTGTTGCAACATTGCTGCACCCCACCTACAGTCCCAATCTGGCTCCAACTGACTTTTTTTTTATGTTCCCACGGATGAAAAGGCAGCTGAAAGGACAGCGGTTTGACTCGATTCAGGACATTCAAGCAGCATCGACGAGGGTACTCAACAGCGTCCCCGAATCTGACTTCCAGAAGGCATACGGCCAATGGCAGCAGTGTAATTTTTGGTGTGTAGCTGCCTAAGGGTGCTATTTCGAAGAGGATTAAGGAATTGTAAATATATCTTCAATAATTTTTTTTTTTTTAAATCAGTCCTACTACTTTTGGTATAGACCTGTACCAACATATCCTGCAGACCAGATAATACCGTCCATCCTCACCCAGTTATACCCATCACTGGCCAGTACGATAGATTCATAAATATGTATAGACTTTATTTCAAAATTTATCTTCAATTATTTTTATTATAATTATTATTTCTCCCTTTAAATGTACTATTTTTCTTTCTTGTGATAAATATTTGCGATTATATCATCATTGCTCCCCCCACAAGCAATGATGGTCAATTTCGTTCTGCGCGTGGCAGTACTGACCATGAGGCTTGTGCAAGCTAATACATGTTTCTTTCCACTTGATAAAGGTTTACTCCTGAAATATTGTGTTTGTATATTACTTTGTGTTGCTGCTGCCCTCCTCCCTTCAGCTTTGGTGATTGTTAGGTATAATTTAAATTTCCTTCCCACATAAAATTATATTTATTTATTTTTATCATTTAGGGAGTACATGGAACCAATTATTTGCATTGTCCATCTTATTCATGTTGTTCTTATCTTCCAAAAACATCCTCATCCTTTTGTTCTGCGTGTGGCATCTCTCTTGGATCCATGCATTTCTGAGTTGGGATTTTTTACTGTTGCGATCTTAGGTGCACATTTATGCGAATTTATTATTTTTCTAAAAATACTCCAGGTAGATGTCAGTGGGTTTAGGTTGACTTTTGGGTTTCTACAAGCCAGCATGCTTTGGTTTGTCGGGAAAATGGAAGATTTTCTTGGTCAGTTGCAAGTCATCCATTCGTGCCATATGTCCGTAGAATTTCATGCATCTTTTCCGTGGGAGCGGTGTGATTGGTTCTGAATACAGTTAGTTCTTCTGAGCTCTAAAGTAAAATAATAAATGATTTTTAATTATATTAGACATTCATTCATTAACTTTGGTTATGTAAAACATCAAGGTGTTCGGTTGATAATGCAAGAGCCATCACAAACAGTTAGGGCTGATTTGAGACAGTTGAATTCTGATGATGAAATTGTTGGAACTCAAAATAAATCAGAAATGCAGACTCAATTTATTTCAACAGCTTTCCATTTTCAAACTGCAATTTCTTTGAAAGATAACCACCTGTCCAATAGGAAAGAAGACATTTTATTTAGTTACCTTTTATTCAAATTGCACTCCTTGGGAGTCAGTATTATAATGAAACAATCTCTAAAAATTTCTGAGTACTACTGAAACTCATTCTTAGATGTATAAATCTGTCTGTTCTGGCATCAAGCAAAATATTTCTGAAGAGATTTTGATGGGGAGCTCAGTGGAAGGAGAGGGAGGTGCCACTGTGTGAAAATTTAAGATTGGACTTAATATCTGTGGTATCATGATTGTGTGAATTGGAACCGGAGCACATGAAATGAAAATCTGTTCTTACCCTTAAAAATATCTGTGTTCTATTTCAATTTTCCTCTTAAGCATATAAAAAAATATTTGTTGTCCTAGAAGCCACCATTATGAGGGAAACTGTGTTAAATTTTATTTTTAATTACAAATTTCAGTTTCACGAACAGTCACAGAGCTGAGCCAAATCAATCAGATGTGATAGTGTTGGGTGAGGAGGGAGGAGGGTCACAACACAACAATACATTTTTAGGGGGGAGACGAGGGAATAGATAATGTAAAAGGTTACTTTTGTGTGCTGTTGTATTCTCTTGCCATTTATTCCTAGTGTCTGATTCAAACTTGAACAATTCTTGATTTATGTAAACTGCACACTTTTTTCTTTGTTTCAATTCAATCTGATGTAATAAATGATATGTTAAATGGCATGCACAAAACAAATAACAAACCAAATGAAGTTGTATGCTTTCACAGCCATCTAGGCTTTCCGACTACTGCCGTGTTTATTCTTCACTGACTGAACTTTCAGCTCATATTTTGCAGCCTCCATCAAGTTTCTGAATATTATTTACATCTCTCAGCAAAGATCACAAAGTACCAGTCCATGGTCTTCATTGAACCTCAGCTGGTGTGGTCTAGAAATTTCAAAGAATGGTAACAGGGATAGTACTCCAGCATGCTTGGCGTTCTTGGTATAAACCATACAGAGCAAGGCTGCAGAATATCAGCTGAAAGGTTAGTCAATGAAATGCACAGTATTATTTGGGAAAACATTCATATTATTAATAATAATCAAATTGTCAATGATCACAAAACAAACTATCCAATCCTTGATAAGACTGATTCACTGAAGTATTTGGTCATAGCAGTACAAGCAACATGAAATGAAAATATCACATAACTTCTATCACAGGCAAAGGTAATAGGGAATATGGATGCAATTAAATATACATCTAGTATTATTATTTGAAAGCTTAATTACTGTAGAATTACAGCTACATTTTTTCCTATCGATTTGCTTTTTATTTATTGGTTTTAATTAATCGAAAGTGTTAAAAATACACAGGAAATTTAACTTCGCAAAATGCAATGTTATTGGTCAAATAGAATGGTGACATCAAAGTATAGATTCATATTGTAAACAATGTTTTTCTAATTTTGTAATTGTGTTAAGTTTTATCGTAAATTATCAATATAATTGGTGAAATATTGACTTCAAGGCAGTCATATGCCAGGAAAGTTTTCATTCTTAATCATTTGTTAACTTTATTTTTTTTTTTGGTGCATTTTCAACTGAAATTGATATTTTTCACTTTATTTCATTTCTAGAGTACTTAATTCAAAATATGTAACATCGAAAAGATCAATTGTTTTCTTTTTTCTATAATTGATATGTTTAATTCCGTGAAGTGGTGGAGTGTAAATGGTTGGAGATAAAATAATGTGATGAAAACAGATTCGCCTCCTAATCAAAATTCGGGGGCTATTGGCGAGGCAAATTTGGGAATCATTGTAAATACATTTGCTGATATTGCATTTGTTGTGTTTGTTAGAAGGAATGTAATTCATTTTAAAGATGAAATAAAGTAAAAAAAATCATGCTCAACAGTTTCTGCAGATAATAAATAAAAATATCTGATAATGCGGGGATTTAAATCCAGGTCAAAAAATTAGGGAGCGGACAACTTAGACTGAACCATGATGAATCTAGGTAATATATGTCAAATTTTGTAATTAAAAGACATTTGGATTTACTTATGACTTTACTCCTTGTTGACATCAAAGTCATTAGAGATGAGAAAGATGGTGAGCAAGGAACGAGAAGGAATTTGGATAGGTCTTTTAAAGGAAGCATCCCGGCTTTCTCCTGGAGAGATTTGGGGAAACCACGGAAAATCAAAATTTGGATGCCCGGATGGGGATTTGAGCCCACGTCATCCTGAATGCAAGGCTACATTGTTACTGCTCAACCACCATGTTTGGTGAAACCACAGACATATTATTATCAGCCAGTTAAATCATTAAATGATATGGGCTCAAAGTCATGAGTACAGGTAGACATATACCCTTCCACATATATTCAGGAGATTGAAATCTGTTTTTAAAAGTCTGACGGTCTCCTTTGCGGGCTTTAAAGGAATTGTCATTGCGTTGAATTGAGCTTGAGTAAGAAATGATTTGAAAAATATACCTACTAAACTTTTGTAAACTAAGTTATGATTACAGTTTGAATAGGTAACAAATTGTTATGTGTGACAACAAATTTAACATAACAACATTAAACATTATTTACTTACAATAAAATCATCTTCACAACAATATAAACAACTAGGTGAAGATTCTTTACATTTTCTCATAGCTATACACCACTTTTTTCTTACATTTGAATCTTGCAGGACATAAAAACACACTTTATCAAGTGCATTTCTTATCGTATTTTTGCACATCGGTACAATACAGTATTTATAAAATGGTTTTCAACTTTCTTCCATACCAAAATTAGTTATAAAACATAAAACTTTTGAGATATAACACTCCACAATATACAATGCAGTCAAAGCTCTTTATTCGCGGATTCAGTATTCGCAGATAAAATAAGTGTGACAACTTTCTGTATTCACAGTTTTAGAATTCGCGGATAAAACAATTCTGGCAACTTCCTGCATTAGCTATTTGAAAATTTTATTATTTGCATATACATTCAGTACATTCAGTGCATTCGGTATCCTTTACTAACATGTCGGCATTGTTTGAGTATTGCTGGCATGTACCGAGTGTCACTCTATCTAACCTCATCATCATCATCCTCAACAGTTTCCAGCCTCTGGCCGGGTCTGCACAAGCCCCTCCATTTGCTTCTTTCATCCCACCACCTCTCTGTCACCACTTTCTTCCAGTCCTCTCCTCTCTTCCATACATACTCCTCTACTCCTTTCAGCCATCCATCTCTTGGTCTTCCTCTGGGTCGTTTACCATGCATCTTAATTTCGTCGATTTTTCTTGGGATTCTCTGAACCTCCATTCTCTTTACATGTCCATACCATCTCAGTCTGATCCTCTCCACCCTTTCTTGTAGGGGTTCCTCTTTTATGGTGCATCTATTCACTTACATATTTGAGTTGTAAGTTTTACTAGGGGATATAAAGCTGTATTATGGAATCTGTTACTGTATTTTACATTTTACTTCAATTCTTCACAGTTAATGATAACATCACTATATTTAATTATATGACATTTTCTATTACACTAGTCTGATAGCATTAATTTTGATTATATCATCACTAATTTATAAGAAGTTTTCTATTCCCTAATGTATTGTTATAAACAAGTAAATATTGGGTCATCCTATTGCTGCCACATAAATTTTAACACCTTCAAAGCCTATATCTGTTCAAAATATCGGCAGTGATACTTACCTGTCTCCTGTATTCACGAGCTCTACTGAGAAGCATCTGCTGCTCCAAGATTTCAAGTTGTTGAGCCCTTTGAATCTCTAGTGTAGCACCAATAGCTCCCTCTTGTGGTGCTCCTGAATGCAGCAGCCAACCTAAAGATTTACTGCTCATACGAGCCACCCACTTTGGTACTGTCATCCAGTTTTGTATGAAGGCAAAATTGTAGCGATACATCAACCCTGCTATCTGAAGAGAAGAGACGAAATATATAATAACCAAAACATTTACTAGAATAATTTTAAAACATAATGAAGATCAGATCATTACAATTCACAAAAAAGTTGTGAGCAGCTAATGTATAGCTTTCTGTCACATTTTCATTTTTCAAACATAATCAAAGAGAAATCTTTTTTTTCTTTGTTTAGTTGTTTCTGGAGTTGTATGTGGCCATCTAATGTTTTCTGAATAGTAAAATGTTTTCTAGAATAGTAAAAAATTATAAAATTTTAACTTATAACAGAAATGTAATATGAAATCATTGGATAGTAAATAGATACTGTTTTGTTAAATACATTTTTCTATGAAACACAATTTTGTATTCCAAATTAGAAAGAAACAGAGAAATTAAAACACTCATGTACCAGAGCCGTAGGTAGAGGATTACAGCAACACTCGGTAAAAACACTATCATACATCTTAGTTATCAACAATATTCCATTTCATTAGGTTTGCACGTGTATCATTTATATAGTTACACAACTATGAGGTCATACAATACTGTTTACTTTTTGCGTTCGCCCGATTTTGTCACTACAACCTTAGGCCTTCAGCTTTGATAAGTATTAGTTTTACTTTATAATTGTAGTGTTGTTTCCTATTCTGGTATAATGGTCAGTTTGCTATTATGATTGTTTAAATAAACACAAACAAACACTTAGCAAAACAATACTCAAAGCAAAGATTTAACTCTTACTAATAATGATACTTGGAATTCTGTACTTTGAATCAGGTATGCCACTAGTAGGTAAAACACATCTTAAAATTTCCAAATGTTGTGGAGATCATTAATTTGATTAAAAATGTCAACATATCTTTCCTTATCATATTTACAATTGCATTCCTCATATGTAATAACAAAATCATACAGTGATGTTAAGGGAGTCTACCTATTTGACTGCATCATCTGCAGCAGAGCAAAGAGGAGTATATCATCCTACAAACCTTTGGTCGGTTAATTCTCCACAATACAGTCAATGCAAAACCTACTCCATGCTGCAATCACAGTAAGGGTTATCTTTTAGGCCCCAGAACAGACTGACCAGTGCTGAACTGATCTAGATGGTTCTAGTAAGTCCTTGACAGGTCAGCATCTGACAGTTTTTGTGCAGGATCAGTGATCAGGTGTCAAGTTTTATTGTCTCTATCAGCTCTATTCCACAGTGAGGTTAAAGTGAGATGTCAGCTAGGTGGCCAGAGAGCACTGGATTATTTTCACGCATGCCAATGGAAAGTCATGCATTTCAGACTATAATGGGATATCTGGCAAGTATTTTACCTACCACCACTGATGTACTGTGGTTGTTTGCCATCGGCAAATTCTGTGAACAGATGTTAAAAACCCCCTAAAGCCAAATTAGAGGGTCAAATCTAAGGAGACTACGCACATCTCATCATGCCAGTTAGATGGATGTCTGACTTGGTGTAAGCTGCTGAAGTACAAAGAGCAATACTTGAACCAGGCTACCCAGGATGTGCTTGTCAGTTTCCACACCAGATTTTCTCTGGTCATGATCTTAAATGCAATATTTCCCAGCTGTTTCCAGTACATAAATGTGCAATCAATTATGGCACTGAAGTATATCAGACTGATGTTGAATGGAACCATCCTGTACCAAAGTGAGAAGAATGTTGTCTTGACTGCTGATTTTATAAATGAAAACAAAATTCCTGTGTTTTTGATAGATTTGGTCGGAGGTGCAACTTTGTGAAGTACTGGTGGAGAGTACCACAGTCAGCAGTAACTCCTTATGCTCTATATTTCTTTGTTGCATAGGAGTGACCCAATGTCAATGTCACACAGGAAATTACAGGATATAGTTGTTGGCTTTGCCCTGTATATGAGATAGGAGAGATCCCTGTAGAAGCCAACTGTTCAATGTGGACCATCAGCTACATTGGACACCACTATACACTTTTAATTTAATTGATGGAGAACACACTCTGGTGAGATAGGAGAGATCCCTGTAGAAGCCAATTGTTTAATGTGGACCATCAGCTACATTGGTCACCACTATACACTTTTAATTTAATTGATGGAGCACACACTCTGGTGAGATAGGAGAGATCCCTGTAGAAGCCAATTGTTTAATGTGGACCATCAGCTACATTGGTCACCACTATACACTTTTAATTTAATTGATGGAGCACACTCTCTGGTGAGATAGGAGAGATCCCTGTAGAAGCCAATTGTTTAATTTGGACCATCAGCTACATTGGTCACCATTATACACTTTTAATTTAATTGATGGAGCACACACACTGGTGGCAATTTACCTACACACCCATTTTTCCACCATTTACTGTGTCCTCGTACTTTTGCACTATACAAATTTCAATTTTAAATCCTTTCAGCATTTTTGACAAACTATTCATCATTTTCCATGGTAAATTATTCCAATCCCTAACCACCTAACCTACAAAAGAAAACCTCCCCACATCCTTTTGCCTGAAACTGATTGCCAGCTTTTGGTCATGGTTATCTTTTACATTCAATAAACTACTCATAATTCTTATGCCAATATGTTTCCACACCTCTTCACCAATATATGCCTTGTACTTCCATGACTCCCTTCATCCTCCTCCTGTCTTCAAATGAATCCTATTCCAGCTCCTTTATCATGTAGGTTTTCTGCACTATTTTCTAGAGACAAACCTAGTAGCCCTTGAGCTACTGTATTTGATACCCAAATTGTTGGTTCAAGCAAGGTTCTTATCAAAGCTTGGGAAAACAATTCCCTCATTTCTCTGGCAAATCTACACATCATTCTTTCCAACCTTTTCCTACTAACAGTTGCAACAATATAACTAACCACATTCATTTTTATTATTAATTTACTATTATTATTAGCAATAATATTGAATTACATTGCAGTTATTAATTATAAGTATCTTGAATAATTGTATGTATTACTGTTTGTAATTTGATTTGTAATACTGTTGGGTTTCCAAAGACTGTAGTTTGTTTAGTAAACAGGATAGTATAGTCTTGTTATATTTAAGTAAAAATCTTAAACGTTGGCCAGCACAGATAGGCAGGTATCGATTGTTGATTGGGTGCTTGGGCAATGTGTGTATTAAAACACTTAGAACACTATGGCACAAGTTTATGCTCTTCATACACAAGCTAAAATAGCATGTGAAATGTACTCGAAACTTGTTTGAATGTAACACAAGTGTTTTAAAAGTTGTTTCACAAATGGTATCATTAAATGCACTACTATTTCGACAAGAACAGTTAGTTTTTCATTTCCAGATGTTGTCACCCGCTTGATTTGTTTGGTGGTTATATGCCAGGTGTCATAATTAAAACTATCCAATCTAACGGCTTGCATGTGTTGAGAGAGGATAATTGGTCGTTCTCATCTAAATAACTGGTCGTAATTAACCAGTGGAGTGATTAGCTCCAAATTGGCTAACCATTTCCAGGATAATTGGTAGCTTTTATTCGGTGACCAATGTCAGGATAGCTCACACTATCCAATGTGTCCTGCCCAGTTGAGTTTGTTATCAAATGTTATGACAAGGTATTTACATTTCAAGTCTTCAATAAGTACTTCTTTCCCCACGTTGTAATCATAATCAATCTTTAGTTTCTTATGTGCCTACTTAATATGCTGACTCTTCTTTGCAGTTACTCCATACTGACCTACCCGGCTAGATATCTTGTCCAGATCACCCTGCAGCTGTTCACAGTATGCTACCATTTTAATCCCATTTCATAGAATTATGTCAACTGTAAATAACCTAACTTCTGATAGTAAACCATCAACACAATCACTCATTAGAATGGTCCCAACACACTACCCTCCAGCACTCCCATTTTCACTTCCAATTCTTTTGAGACAGCATTTCCTTTATTGATTTTTTGCTTTCTACCTTTTAAGAATTCTTCTACCCAGCAAATCACTTTTTTATGCAATCCAATAGTTTTTATCTTATTTAGCTCCATTTTATGGCTCAAAAGCCTTTGAAATATCTAGTTCTACACCATCCATTTCAAATGCCTTGTCTGTTTCATCCAAAATTTCTTGTATATAGTCCGCTAACTGAAATTCACATGAATATACTTGCCTAAAACAATGCTGTTGACTTGAAACCCACTTATGTTCCTCATATACATTTCTGATTTCAATCTCCCCATTAATTTATCTACCAGTGATGTCAAACTGATTAGCCAATAATTTTCAACCCTATTTGTTACCCCTCCTTTATGTACTGATACTACTATCACTCCTTTTCCAGTCCTCTGGTAAGCAGCAAGTATCCAGACTCATTTTAAACAACATTTAAAGATAAAGGTACAATGTTTTTAATTAGTTGGTATGTGTTTGCAAGTACAAACTAAGAAACAAACCCCCTCTGCACATCATGAACAAATTCAATAACACGGTTCCTGTCCTCGCTCTTCTCTGAAAAGCTGTCATGATGTGTGTTATCACTGCAATCATTTGTTTGTAGCACCCACTACCTGGTCTGAAGCCTACTTTTTCTGATGGCACAACAGGCATCTAGTTGAGAATTGATACGATCATCCTTTTAAGAAGTCTGTAGGTTGAACTGAGAAAGAGGGAAAAAACTGGGAAGAAATGATGAGGTGTATTGCCTTCCTTTCCGGGCTTTCGAATGATTATTATCTTAATTTTCTTTAAATTCCTTTGCTAACTTAACAGTCCTTAGAATCACACATTCAGAAGTGAGGATTTTGGTCAGAATTCTTCAGGAACTACACAGAAAGTTTTTCACATCACGCCAATACTGTATCCAGTTATCCTGCATTAAAGGAATGAGGGTAGATTTAATTAGGAAGCAATGATCTAATGAAAAAAGTGAGTTTTTTTTTTTTTGCCACATGAACTTTTGTCTGCAAAATAATGAGAGACCTTCAGCAGGTGTTATACCTAAAGAATTGCACAATACTGTGCTGGCTCCTTCCCAGGATTAGAGCTTCCCCTAGTTAGAGAAAGTTTTTCCACTTGATGATGTCTTTATCCTGCCAGCTTTTTCTCCTGGATTGGTTCAGAGGCTCCACTGGCCTCAATGCAATGTAATGATTATCAGTAATCTTCAACTCTGCAAATAGAGAGCTTCATTCTCATGGTTCCATACCAGTATATATATATAGGTAAAAATGTGGGATACCTTTTTTCACTGCATTGTTAATTGACTTATGGGATGTTGCTAACTAGTCTGTCCAGGGTGTTTTTGAAAATCTCACAACTGGTCTAACGAAAATTACAGCATGGGGCCGCTGTTTTGTTGGATGGGATAAAAGGCCATAGCCGAAAAAATTGCATGATGTTAGCTGTAAGATAAGTCATGTAGCTCAACCAAAAACACTGTTTCCAAAGAGGGTGGAAACTTGTGACTAAATACAAGGCAGAGTTGTGGAATGGACTCTGGGTCTCAGGATGCCGATCTGAATACACTTGACAACAACTGAATAAATTAATTTATCCTACCTACCATTAAGTACACCAGCAAGTATCACTTCAATTATGTCAGTTTTTGTCAAAATTACAAGTGTCTGTCACATCATACAAAGAAAGATTTCTGTCCACTTTCATACTCATGATGAATTTCTCAATTAACAAAAAAAAAAAAAAAAAAAAAATTACGGGACAAAAGAGATTAACAAAATATTTCAAAACTTAATCCATACAAATCAGTACTTTTTACTGACATTAACTAGTTCACAAATCTTGTCACAAACATATACAGACAGACAACCAAGAAAGATAAAACTGCATTAGGAGTCTAACAAAGGTGATCTTATGAAATCTTATTCAGTATTCAGTATTTAGAAACAGGATGGCAGCAACAAATAAAAACACTTCACAAACAATATATATATTTACAGGGTGGTCCTAAAATATATGTCAAAAATGTAAAGGTAGGTAGAGGGAACCTAAATAAGCATATTTCAGATGTGTGTGCAGTAATGACACATTAAAGCACTAGCTTGTGAAGCCGTATGAATCAAGAGAAGTGCAATATTTAGCCATATAGCCTTATTCTTGCAGAAGTGAGACACCAGGTGGAGCAGATGTGTACACAGATTCACCAGATGGTGGTCTGTGTACACATCTGACTGCACCTGGTTTTTCAATTCTGCAAGAATAAGGCTGTATGACAAAATATTGTACTTCTCTTGTGTTTGTTATTTTGTGTTCGTCGTCCCAACCGCCTTCATCTGTGGTAAGTGTTGTGTCATATTTCCCTATTCTTCCTTAGTGTTAGCCTTAAAGCATTTTCCTGCTCATTGTAATCATATATATAAAACATTTGCATAGAAGGAAAACCATCGCTTACCACAGAAGAGGATTCCTGCAGAATCGGGACATGGAAAAAACATGTACAAACATAGAGAAATTTTTTTGAGCCTATAGCCTTTCTTCAGTAGTAGAGTGAGATGGCTGCATGCTGGAGGCTTGCAGCCAACAAAGTTAATCAACAAGGCAGGTAGCTCATGGTGGGGGGAAAAACAACACGTCGGGAAGTGAGGGTTCGGGTAGAAAGGCATAAACCAAAAAACAATGATAAATAATAAATATGTCCATTGGAAACCGTTGCAGAAGCACGGTAGACGTCAGCTGATAGTCCTAAATTGCCTATTACATCATGGATGTATGTGCAAAAAACATGAAATTTGTGAATTAAAAATAAAAATATTTGGAAATATAAAATTAAGCAAATTTCAAAGTTACAAACTACTCTTCTTCAAGAAAATAGAATCATGTGACTGAGGTCCCACAAGTACTATCAGACAACACTGCAACTTTTGTTGTTGCTGCAACACGAAACGTAGTAACATGAAATTGAATTTAAAGATAATTAATACAAAATTTTATTAAAGGAAAGGTACAGGGTGACGTGGAATAATGAAAGCAGCAGCAAGGAGTTTAGAAGATAACATGTTGATTATGTGAATACTGGGACCGAGAATTACTATAAAGTGTTGAAATTAAAAAAAAAAATATGAATTATGAATTGAAAGATGTAAAGTTGATAATTAAAAAGGAGGAAGACAAATACAAATAGTATTGCCTAGTAGCCTACATTACATATTCTGAAATAAGGACTCAAAATGTACTTGCTGATGTGAATGAAAAGATGATGAAACAAGGTAACAGATCTTAAATATATTTAAGTTAAGATCATCTGTGAACAGATGATGCAAAATTAGGTATCCCTAAGAAGCACAATGATGGAGAATCTTATATGGATGAATCTTGAAATTTCTTCTGTTTTTTAAGTTTTTGATATAAGTTTACATAGCCTTTTGATCGCTTTCTCTGCCAGATGTAAGAAGTTCTGCAGTCTTAAAATCAATTCTTACTGCCCTACCTGAGCTCAACTCTTTCAAAGCTCTACAAAATTCAGGTTACACTAGTTCATCACTATCCACATCTTCCCCTCTTTCCAGTATATGTTTAGAGGCTATCACCCTCCCTCATACAGTTTTTCTACATATTCCTTATCAGTTAGCTCTATCTTCTAAGACTAAAAGAAAATTAAAACTAGTTTCTCTGTCAATTCTTTGTTGCATAATATGCCCGATAAAATTATTTCCTTAGGTATGAATTGTGTACATGAAAGCAGTTTGGCCTCACAGTTGTGATGAGAGCTTCTCCTGAACCTGGCCGGGTGTTCTGGAGGTCATAAAATTTTGAAAGGTGGCAAGATGCTTAAATTTAGTCTGGCTGGGTTCTTTATTATTTAGAAGCATTGATAACTGACCAAGTTTGCTAGAAGAGGCAGTGAGGACTGAACAGTCAGTTATACAGAGTTATTTAAGTCAGCTCAGATATAGAATGTGTAAAATATGAATAGGGATCACATACAGAGATGTTGTGTGAGGTATGCAGTAGAATAAGAGACTGCATATGTTTGTTATATCCGGCACAGCTACTTGTTTAGCAAGCTGAGGGAAGGTATTTCTCCCATCGTCTTGACACTTCCATGGGTATATTCTTGGACGACTTTTAAATAGATGTTTGAAATGGTTAGTTCATATTTTTACAAACTATCAACAGCCTACTTCATTGTTAATTTCTTTCTCCAAGACTAAAATTCCCTATAATATTGTCTCCTTTTCTACTCCTACTATGGCATGTCAATTACACACAATCATCTGATTTTTCTCCACTATAAATATTAAACTGTATTCAATTTCAGCATTTAATTTCTCTATCTCACCATCTTCCTCTTGTGCAGGATGCATTTACACTTTTACTACTTTGGTTGGTGCACACTTAGTTGTTATTCAAATCAAAATAATTCCATCATTAAAATCTTCATAAATATTTTTGTTATTTATCCCACACCAATAACGCCATTGACAGTCTAACCACAACAATATAGTCCCTCAACCAAACACATTTTAGCAAGAAGATAAACGACTGAGTGGTGTGAAAACAAGTGATGCTTCACTTTTAAACAGCCCCGATGAAGGCCCCAGCTTGGGCACCAAAACGTCAGTATTAATACATTGAGTTAAGCAGCATGAATCCCAAAAA
>JARYHS010008075.1:142147031-142338428 GCA_031002005.1 Vandiemenella viatica
ACTAAAATATGTAATTATCTACCACAATGTTGACTAATGTCTTCTTTTACTGCCGCAGGGTTGGACAACGAATCTACCTGAACAAATGATTTACATTTTTTGTTGCAAAAACTTTGTAACCCAGGAGCAAAAGTCCAGGATGCATTTTAATGTCCAATTAAATTAAAAGTCTTTTATCTTTGAGGACAAAGCTGGTTTTCTGAAAGGAGGGAGAAAATGTAATAGGCAAATTTAATGGATAACAATTAAAATGAATAAAGGAATAAATTGTGGAAATAAAGGTTGAGTGAAGGCGACAGCTGTGTAAACCGCGAGACCGGTAGTGGTCGAGACAGACGCTGACAAAGGCAGATTCAGCACTGAGCGAGCGGTATCGGGTGAACGCTTGCATTCAGGCAGCTTCGGGAACATTCGAAGCTGACGTCCGATATATGCTGAGTGGCTCTCGAACTACGAGAGTTTCTAGAATGTACAACGAACTTTGATCAAGGTCTGCCAAGTCAGTACACTGCTGTACTATATAAACGAGGCTTCAGAGGGCCTCGGGGCTCGGAAGTGTTATACTGATCGACGCCGCCACTATGTCCGTTTAGGAAGCCAGCTGGGTCCAGCCGGGTGCGATCTCGGTTCCGATCGCGTTTCCATCTGTTCGATCGAATGTTCCAGTAACGTGTAATTGCTCTAAGTACCGTTACCAGCGCCTGGATTAGTGCTCCATGGGATAACATAACGTGTGTGGAATCGGACTAATGGAAAGTAATAAACGGGGTTAAAGCATTTACGGACTTTCTCTGTCTGCTTACCAATTCGTGTCCAAGTTGCCTTTCAGGGGAAGTTAGAGCCAACCCTGAAGCAAGCTGAAGAGAGGACGTTCGAGGACGCGCAGCACTCCATGCAAGTAAGTGTTAAGAGGCTACTTCGGAACAGTGCCTACCACTTGCCATTCCTGGCTAATCGACTAATCACCCCACTAATAGTCGTCACAAGCTGTGGTTACGAGGGGTCAATGACAATCTGGAGTTAAGTCGGTTGCAGCTTAGTGTTGGGTGACGAACAGTCGGTTACGTAATGGTAACAGCCATTACACAGCATACTCCGCAAAACAATTCTCGACCCTCTTACAGTAATATATTACAAGGAAACCGTAACACATCACCTCACGACACAAACATACCACATAACGAGCACAACACTGGGCAAGGTACTGCATGGACCAGCCTAATAAATAAACTAATCTCTGGATTAATCACAGCTTTTCTCCCTATGGTAAAAGAGATCATCATGTTGTCAGTAGCTAGCTTTTTCCAAAATGGCAAATAATACGGTCAATGTTTCTAAGTTTAACACTCGTAAACTGGAACGCAAATGGCGTACGATATAAGAAATCAACACTTGCCAAATTTATGAGCCGCCACAATGTTGGCATTGCATGCATAACTGAGACACACCTCACTTCGAATGACACTTTTAAAATTACTGGCTATAAAATTTATAGAACAGATCGTGATGCGCCTATAGCCTCCGGCGCGGTAGCTATATTGGTTAAAAATAATATCAGTCAGTATTCGATCTATATGCCCGCCAATGTTCTCGAAACAGCTGGAATACGAATCAAAACTAAAACAAACTCCGAAATAACAATAGTTGCTGCCTACAAACAACCAAATCGGAGGCTTACACAACAACAGCTCATACCAATATTTGATCAAAATCAATCTACCTTACTAATGGGGGATCTCAATAGCAAGCACGAAGCTTGGGGATGCAGAACAACAACACCGAACAGTAGAAAACTGCTCGACGCAGCAGGTAACCTCGGTTTACATAGAATCGCACCACACGGGCCGACCTATTTCTCTAATAACCCAAATGTTACCCCTGACATACTTGACATTGCGCTAGCTAAAAATACACCACTGCCAGTACATATGGAAGCAATCTCTGAATTAGACTCAGACCACATTCCGGTGTTAGCAAAATTTGGTACAAACCCAGAAATATCAGAACAAACACCAAAGATATTAACTGGAAAAGTAAACTGGAATCTATTCGAAATTAATCTTAATCAGATATTACCATCATTCTCTCGGCAAGATAATAATGATAATATTGATGAAGGCGTACGACAACTAACGACCGCAATTCACCAGGCGATAGAACTATCGACCAAAAAATCACAAACAAAATCGTTTAGATCATTCCATGAAAAAATACCGCAAAGAATCATTGAGTTAATCAACTATAAAAATCAAACTCGCAGACAGTGGCAAAGGCAGCGACTCCCACACCAACGCCTACTACTAAACCAATTAATTAGACAGGTAAAAACAGAACTTGACTCATTTCGTTACGAATCATACCAAAAGTATCTATTGGAAATGGAACCTGGCGACAGGTCTCTATGGAAAACCACAAAACGTATTCTCAAGGAACCTACTATCATACCACCCTTAAAATGGAATGGTACATACATTTCCAGCGCTTCAGATAAATACGAAATCTTAGCAGATCATTTCGGAAATACCTTCAAACCAAACCCCATAATAGAATATGAATTCAACACAACAATAGAAAATTCTAATCAGTATGTTACAATTGGCGCGGAGAATTACGTCAAGTTCACTACTCCAAAAGAACTGCGACAAATAATTAAGAACTTACCTGTACGAAAATCCCCAGGCCACGATAACATAACTAACATCGCCCTAAAGTCATTGCCGCCAAAGGCAGTAAGCTACCTCACGTCACTTTTCAACAGCATTCTCTGTACCGGGTATTTCCCAATAGAGTGGAAACATGCTAATATCATAGTTTTCAACAAACCTAACAAACCAGCATCCCTGCCCTCTAGTTACAGACCCATAAGTTTACTCCCTACTTTGTCAAAACTGCTAGAAAAAATAATACGGAAGCGACTAACTTCCTTCCTCGATACTACGGGAACTATTCCGCCTCATCAATTTGGTTTCCGCCATATGCACTCACACCAAATACTACGCCTGGTAGAAGATATTACAAAGGGCTTTGAGCTCAAACATCACACATTGGCAGGCATTTGACAAAGGATGGCACATTGGCTTACTATATAAACTATATAAACTTCGTCATTTAAGAAGCGTTTGAAATTCGCCTCGCGTCTGATTTGGTTAACAGGGATTGTGGGTTCCAGATAAGTGATGCATGGATTCCTGTTATTGCGGCTGCTCGTTACCAACGCTCTGCTTTTTGTGTTCCGCGGGCGTCTAATGACGTCTGAGATGCTGCTAGGCAACATAACAACGTCTGTCGTTGTCATGCCAGTTTTCAAACAACACGCTCAAGGCAGATTTCAAGGCTTACAACTGCACCTGAAGATGGCGACGGAGTTTATTGTCGCCGAAATATTGTGCATCAATAATAATATTACTCGGTTTATTTCCCGAGAAACGTTTATATATAAACAACGATGGAAAAAATTACAATCATTTATAAATTAAAGTTGTTTCCAATATGGTAGAAAGGGACATCTGCAGTAAAATTGCTTTTATATGACAATTACAAATGTTTGAACGTATGAGGGGATGAATAATAAATATAATATTGAAGGATTTCATGTGGAAAATTCCAACAGAGGATTTCAGGGAAAATATTGGTCAAATGAGATATGAGAGTAACGATGTTGGATGATTTTATGAGGTAAATTATTATTTGTACAAGGAAAATAATGACAATGGGAGACTGTTAGCTAAAATGATAATTTAAGATTTAATGGTGAAATGGTAATAAAGGATGTTATTGTGGAGCGCGCCATGAAGGGCATGTTAATAATATGGGTAGCAATGAAGCATCTAAGGTAGAAGTTCCAGTCAAAATATGGGTGGGATTGTGCAAGAAGGTTTAAGTGGTCGAGGGTTCGACAAAGGTATGTTGCCACACACACAACGGTAAGGGAAAAGCTAATCATAGCCTTAAGAGGGTATTCTAATGGAAAAGATTTAACTGTGGAACTTATAACTGAAGGTAAAAGGTGTAAAATAATTATTGATACAGGTGCAGAACTGTCGTTACTTCCAAATGTTATCTATGGTATACAGAGGTAATTTCCAGCAGATTTAAAGTTTAAAGTGTTAAGAAAAAATGAAGAAATCAATACTTATGTTATAAATTTTTTTTAAAGGTTGTAGAAGATGAAAAATACAGTGCTCAAGTGTATGCAGTTCAAATTTAAATTTTTGCTATGACGAGATTTTAGGCTTAGATTTTTGTCAAAACACCATACTAGCATAGACGTGGCAGAAGTGAAGATACATTGGCCTGTGTAGCCGCATTTGTCGCTAAAAGTTTCTAATAAACATTCATGGTCAAACAACTGGGTGACTATACGGAATTTGACAGTTAATCGAATCTATAAGTCTTCTATAAAATCAACATTTTGTAGCATAACCGATAGTGTAATAACATCCTTGAAGTAGGCGTTCCATGTCACGGGCCGGTTAATACTCTTTTGAGGAAATTTCCATAGCAACGAGAAGATACACAGATACTAAGAGTTTGCTTAGAGCAGTAGCTAAGGAGAGCTTGCTAGGAAGAAGTCCGATAATGTATCTAAAACGATGTATTGAAATAAAAGTGTGATTATATTGTGAAGGAAAACGACTAAAGATTAATTATTTACCAAAGTTGCACAAAAGTCATACTATGATAAGTTAATCTGAAGATAAAGTACAAAGAGAATCACATCGTAAATCCTGGTAACGGCACATTTCATAATGAATAATAATCAAGCTAACTGCTTATAAGAAATGCGACCTGGCTTCCGTTCCAGGACTTGTTTTAAATAATGATTAAACAACCACTTATTTTAAGAAATACGACAAGTTGTTCAAAAAATTCCAGAATATTAAGGATTTTTTTTATATCCGTTGAATATGATTTTTCTTGCGACGAGATTTCCGTAATTTTAGTGAAATCACCAGACGAATCTGAATGGGTAAATTCAAACTGTTGTTATATTAAACGAAGTACTTGTAAAATAAGAGTGAATGATGGGGATAAATGTTTGCCTGTAATAGTGCAGAAGGTATTAAAACTACAAAGAGTCATCGTTTGATAAGGCAATATTTAATAATAATTTGGAAAATGTATATAATTTAGGGGTAGAAAATAAGTTTGTTCGTGTAGCTCAAGTAGAATGAGATGTATGTTCTAAAATTAAGTTAAATCATTGATATTGAAATTTTATTACAAGAATTTAATATTTTATTTGTTCAAAAGCATACATTACCAGCTACAGATTTGGTAGAGCATAAAATTCCAACTGGGGATGCTAAACCTGCTTTCAAAAACGATTATCTGGTTCCGTTTCATCAAAGGCTATTAATTGATGAAATTATTGATCAGCAGTTAAAGGAGGAGATACAGAGAAAACAAGCCAATGAGGTTCTCCGAATATCACAGTTTCTAAGAACTCTAAGGAGTGGAAACAAAATATCGTTTTTTTTGTGGATTATTGGTGTTTTAACAAGGCAACAAACATAGCTGAAACTATTGATTATTTAGGCAATTGTAAATGTATCAATAATTTGGATTTGAAAAGATCAAAATTGCAGAAAAGGACATCATAAAACTGCTTTTAATGTTAATAAATGTTACAATTATCATTTACACATGGGATTCTGGTTGAAAAATGCTTTAACTCTCATTTTAGTGCTTTATGGATCAACTGTTTTGAGGTCTTAAACCATTTTCTGTTGTTATCTATATTGATGATATAATAACATTTTCAGACATAAGAGGATCTTATATTAAAAGAAGAACTTACAACCCAGCTAGTTCTTCAAATTTTTCAGAATCTTCCAGTCTAACCACCAAGCTCCAGTTTCAGATGAGTTCTTTCTCAAATAGTAATTTGGGTACAAAAACCAAGAGCATATGTCTCTAGACAACTTAATAAAACAGAAAATAAATGCAGCGTCACAGAACCATGAACTTCTTGGAGTTTAATTTGGAGTTACTCAGTTCAGATGCTGTTTACTTGGTAAAAAATAAATTCAAAATTTTTACAGATCACGCGGCGTTAAAATGGCTATTGAATGTTGTATATGGCTACTAAAATTATAAGCGTATGAATATGAAATTGAAAACAGACCAGTAAAATCATTAGGAAATGCAGACGCATTGAGTAGAACAGTTACAGTAATTGATAGTCCAGAAACATAACAACTTAGCAGGCGAAGAATGTTGGATGTAGTAAATGAATAAAAAATTAGTGATTTGTTTTACTTGAAGGTATCTTATACAGACGCAGTAAATTATGGGTCAGATTTGTGGTTCCAAAATCACTAAGGGAATTTGTTTTAAAATTATACCAAACAGTATCATGGGGGTCATAATGGCCCGAAGAATATAATTAAATCAATTGAAAAACAATTTTGGTGGCCAGGGAGAAGAAAATATGTTCGAGATTTGTACATAGCTGTATCAAATGTAATGAGAGACAGGGATTTGGAAATGCCGGAGAAAAATTGTGACCTCTATCTGAAACATAAAACCTTTTCAGACAGTTCATCTTGATATAATGGGGCCATATAGGATAGTGAAAGTGGTAACAGTTATGTACATTCAGTAACTGATGCTTTTTCCAGATTTTTGAAAATGGTTCCTCTTCAGCTAAATCAGTTACTCGAGCCGTCGAGGGTTGGATTTTATATTTTAGAGTCCTAGAAAAACTTCTAAAGTGACAGATATCTAATGTTCTATTGGAATTCTTCACGCAAACCTGTAAACTTTTAGGTATAGTAAAATTACAAACAACTAGTTGATATCCGATTCGCAATGGAAAAATTCAACGAAGTATAGGCACACAAATTGGGATTAGCTCTTGCCTTCCATAATTTCAAATTACAGTGCTAATACGCATTCCAGTTCAGGCAAATTACCTTTCGAAATATTTTATGTGTGAGAAATTGCTTCTCCATTCATCTTAGTTAAAAAAAAAAAACCAAAGAAATCAATAATCCTGTTAGAAGTCTAGCTTTTAAACAAAAAAAATTGGGCTGAAATTAGGGAAATAATTACAATAAATTTTTAACACAGGTGAAATAACGCCATAAAAAAGTGAAACCATAGGATATTCAAGTCGAGAGTTATGCCCTGTTATCTATACCCTATCAGAAAATAGGCAATTTTTAAAAAAAATCTAAGCTAATTTCACAGGTCCTTAACTAAAGTCAAACCAATGAAGAAATAACAGTACATAATAATAGGCCATTACCATACTTTTGGATCACAAAACATTTGGCATATCCAGAGGAACAAAATACAAACGGTAACCAATATCAACCTCTTCTATTTCTGAACCTCTTGCAACGAATACTCGACATTCTTATAATTTATTTAAAAAAAAAAGAGGGCAGGCCTCGTTTTAGCCTGTCGTATCACAGACAAATTTACTCTGAATTCATGGACGATATTGTATTCTTTATCGTAGTGTGTAACCTAACTTTTTTATGTGCCTTAATACCCCCAAAATTATTATTAAGTATCAAATTCATATTATGTAGCCTGGAAGTGAACTTAGAATATTTCATTTTCAAAGCTTTCATTAATATCAATCATTCTTTTGCTTTTTTTCCTTGTAATTTTAAAGGTAACTAGTTGACAGAGTTGATGGTTCCAGGCTTACCAGCTTCTATCAAGCAATCATTAGTTTAAATTTAAGTAACCGTACTGTTGAAGATGATTTTCTACCAGCGAGGCGTTGAGGCGAGAGGTGCAGCGGCAGCCCGCCTACCATATCAGTGTATCTTTATTTTTCGTCAAAGCAGGCATTCATTTGCAGCAAACAGCTCCAGGCAACAAGTCAGCAGAAAACTTTCACAGAAACTTAAAAACAACTGTATTAAACTGTGATAGTGCGGTTCTTTTTTTCTCATTTAAAAACAATAATTTTTTTTAGTACTAGTTATCTTGATTTGTATCAGTTTTTGCATTTTTATTTCTTATGGTAAAACACAAGAACACCAATCATTCTCGATTATTCTGTAATTTGTTACATTCCCAAGATTTCTTGTATTTGTTTTGACAAATTTACCACAATTCTTATTTCCCCCCCTCCCCCCCGCCCCCCAGTTTTATATTTTTACATAATTTTTATTTTTGCCATATAGTAAAGGCAAAGGATAGAATCTAGGGTACAATAGGACATACAGGTTTGTTGTAAAATTCATGGAATTAATTTTAAATAGAAATAAGCTAATTATGATAAGGGAATAATTTCGATACTAGAGTTTGTAATTATAACGAAGGAAACCATGAGTAGTTATGAAGAATTTGCTCATTTAGCTCAAAAGCATTATTATTTTCTTTATTAACGGGTTAATCTGTTGGTTTTTTTTGGGGGGGGGGAGATAAAGATGTTTTATATAAGGTTAATATTATTATTCACATTTTTCCCATAACTGTTCTTTCATAATGTTGAAATGGTGGAAGTTACAACGCTGGAAAATGATGTAATTTTTTTACGGGAAGATGACGTTTTATCGATCAATAATCATTGGTCAGTCATCCTTGATTATATATAATCTACAGGCTATGAGCGATTAAAGTATTTAGTTGAACCGTATTTTTAGTGATTTAGTCAAAATCCTTAGGGGAAAGAACTCAAATGACACTTTGAGTCTGGATTCAATTTCTTTTAATAAGAAAGGGATTCATTTTGCCCTCCAACAAGAATTCAGTAATATATTAGAAATGTTACCACATGACCCACGTAGTAATAAGCTTTCTTTTTCGACTTTGGTGGCAAAGGCCTTAAAACAATACTTGGTGTATTAAATTCTGAGGATTTATTACAACTGCAAGCTAGACTACAAACTTTAAAATCATATGATCAGGATGTACTACTCAGTATTTCTTATCAGTTAATTCCTATACAGAACTTGGAAAATGATGTTTTAAACCATTTTACAGAAACACAAACTTTGGCAAACACTTTCATTCCGCAAAACCGAATGGATATGGGATATGGGCAGTACATACGCATAGTATTCATAATATTGAAACTATTTTACAATACCAAGTATTATGTACTGATACTTTACTAGACTAATAGTAGGATTGACAAATAGATGACCTGAGTAGATTGAGAATAGGAATGGTATCGTAAATCAAGCGAAATGTTGTTAGCAAAACAATGTGATCAAACCAAACCAAAAATTCATAAATTGTTATTAGCAAGATAGAATTGCATATTAACGCAATCAATTGTCAAATTTCAGAACTTCTAATGTTACAAGAATTGATTTATGGCTTTAATTGTGGGTTTTTGGGCCATATTCTGATGTTTTAGTGTGTGTCGGAATATTTACAATAGGTGTGAGGGGAAAAAGTTGCACAATGTAGAACAGCAACTTGTGGAGCCGGATTGTAACATATTCAGAAAGTCATGTTAGTGTATAAGTAGTAATCGGAGCAATAGAGGAGGGCTTTCCATCACTCTGTGTGAGCGGGTATGTTTCCGCTTCTAGCAGCAGAGTTGTGAAACCGCAGTCTTTAGGTGGAGTGAAATATTGTTTTTTTTTTAGTTCTTAGCTGAAATCTGATCAACGTTTGATGGGGAGTAAGTGAATTTGGCGGAGAGGTGTATCAAGAGTCGTAAGTACGTCAGAAGGTTTAGTAACAGCTCAGCATATTTGTCTGGAGACCCATAGAATAATTTCGGTGTTCCGGTTTTTAAAGGACGCCAAATGCTAAATGTGTTGTATACTGCCAGATTATTCATAGACGATTCAGCCAAGCTATTTTAATATTAAACTTGTTTCAGTTTCACAACCAGCGAAATACAGTGAAGAGCCAAAGAAACTGGTACACTTGCCCAATATCGTGTAGGCCCCCGCGAGCACGCAGCAGTGCCGCAACACGACGTGGCATGGACTCGAAGTAGTGCTGGAGGGAATGCGTCCTGCAAAACTGTCCATAAATCCGTAAGTGTATGAGGGGGTGGAGGTCTCTTCTGAACGGCACGTTGCAAGGCATCCCAGATATGTTCATGTCTCGGGAGTTTGGTGGCCAGCGGAGGAGTTTCAACTCAGAAGAGTGTTCCTGGAGCCATTCAGTAGCAATTCTGAACGTGAGGGGTGTCGCATTGTCCTGGCGGGCGGGCGGGCGGGCAGGCGGGCAGGCAGGCAGGCAGCGGTCATCCATTATGGTCTCATTAAACCCGTCACTAAATATCTCTGTCATTTTCAAATCCTCAATAACTTCAAACTTTATTCTAATCTAATTTCCTTCCCTTCCTCTAAGTTCCCCAACATAGCCATATAAATTTCTAGATACATCGTTCATTAGTCCCTCTGCACCCATAATATTCTTCATAAATCCATCTTTAGATTCTTTTTTAATTTTTTTAAATATATATATAAATATTTTTTTTTAGGGCGCGTCGACGTCGGGGTCATTAGGTTTAGATTCTCTATTTGCTGTTATTTATTGCTTGTTTAGTAGTTGCAAGTATTTCATGCTGCTTTCCAGTCTCTGAACTCTGTTGTGTTCTTGTCTCACTAGCCTCTTTAATCTTCTCACCTGTGTAGGTTCTGTAATTATCATTATTTTCTGTTTTTGAATAAATATTTAGATGAGCATTTATAAATAACGTGGCATCCATGTTACTGCCATCAAATATAGGAATCGAAAAGGCTACAAAGGAAGGCAGATTTTCATAGGTTGTACGCATTCAATAACTGATCTGATAGATCAGTTGGGCTTGGGGTCACTGGAAGACATTAATCCTATAGAGAATGTTAGAATGCTTAGAAGAAAATAAATCTATATGGATAATATTTTACATTACAATTATTGTAATTTTTACATTAATCACTTATTTTTGGAGTGGGTGCCAGTTGTCACATCGTGAGGAACAAATTATTGTATTTTATTTGCCGTTAGAGGCAACGCGGGGTGTACAAACGAAAATTCTGGATATTTTGTAGCTTGTAGTGAGGGAGATATTGTTTTTGTAGGAGACAGTTTAGGGGAACAAATTAGACGGTAATTTAATCTGTATCTCGGCCTCATTGGTGGTCGAAGCACATCTCTGGAGCTACAATGTAAGTTGGTAGGATGTTTCAACTATTAAACGCTTTACAGTTAGTATAATACAGGTGTATCATATATATGTTTCAGTTTTGTTGAAAAAATGTTTTAGCATTAATCATAGGTAAGTAGTAACATGATTTTTATACAGGGTGTTACAAAAAGGTACGGCCAAACTTTCAGGAAACATTCCTCACACACAAACAAAGAAAATATGTTATGTGGACATGTGTCCGGAAACGCTTATTTTCCATGTTAGAGCTCATTTTATTACTTCTCTTCAAATCACATTAAACATGGAATGGAAACACACAGCAACAGAACATACCAGCGTGACTTCAAACACTTTGTTACAGGAAATGTTCAAAATGTCCTCCGTCAGCGAGGATACATGCACCCACCCTCCGTCGCATGGAATCCCTGATGCGCTGATGCAGGCCTGGAGAATGGCGTATTGTATCACAGCCGTCCACAATACGAGCACCAGGAGTCTCTACATTTGGTACCGGGGTTGCGTAGACAAGGGCTTTCAAATGCCCCCATAAATGGAAGTCAAGAGGGTGGCGGTGAATCGAGGAAGTACAGTACATACTAACGAAACTAAAATGAGCTCTAACATGGAAAGTAAGCGTTTCCGGACACATGTCCACATAACATATTTTCTTTGTTTGTGTGTGAGGAATGTTTCCTGAAAGTTTTGCCGTACCTTTTTGTAACACCCTGTATATTACTAGCTGATATCCGAGACTTCGTACGCGTGTATTAAGAATTTCTTTGCCAGAATTTATTATAAAAAGTTGTCGGTAGCGAAGAGTTGGTCCCAAACAACACCGAGTCGGCTTAATATGACCGGAAACCTATCACTATATCATTCTATCATCGAACCTGTCTCTTGAAGAGAATCAATTTCCAACATATATAAAAACAGAAAATCAAATAAATGTGAGGGGATGTGTATGTGGGGTGACCCGGGGGGGGGGGGGTGTTAACTAAGGGCAGCTTTATTTCAGCTTGGATTTTTCTTCTTTCTTCAGCATGAGCATCCGATTCTTGGGTTCTAATAACTTAAGCTGCTCGTGCTCTGTTAGAGCTACAACTTAGGCCAGTTTTCGCCCGCAAGGCATGTCAAAAAAGAAGGCAAAATAAATTGGTGCCAGAAACATTTAAGCATACACAAAGTAATAGGACAGAGAAAATCGACATTTATACTTCATAATACGTTTTTTCTCTAAATGAAACTTATTAACAAATTATACTCTAACATAATGCGCGAGCAGCATAGCTTGAACAAGCTACGTAACATTACAGACTAACACACACATCCGTCTCTCCGTCACTATTCGATAAGTTCTCAAAATTTCGTGACTACAACTGTTAATCATACCAAAAATAAAAATATGTCCTGTGCCCTCCCTACAGATTTTCTCGTCACATTCCGTTAATATCGGTATTGGCATTTAGTTGTCAAAACGTAACATAAGACAGAGACTTATTTCCGCATGTATATATATATTAGTACTGCAGATCACACGCCACTGACTACGAATCACCCCTGACGCACCAATATAACTTAAAAAATTGTACATCTACAGCATTGCAAGACTACCTACGAATTGCCTCGCATTGCACCCCTAACTTTGTGATATCTACAGTTTAACATTCAATCCGAATAACCAACGGCCCAGGCGTGACTCTTACGATCAAAAACAATTTTTAAAAATCTTAGTCTTCACCGGGATTTGAACCCGAGACCACGACCCAAACATTATTAATCAAGCGCTTTAACCAATGAGCTAGCTGACCGCAACACGGAAGAGCATTACAGAGACCTCCATATCCAACGCGTCTGTCTATCGCTGTTCAGTTATATTTCGAAATTGTAAGACAACATGTGTTATTTATACAGATAATTATTCAACCAAATATAGACAGTATTTTTCTCCTTGTTTCAAAGGATAAGTGTGCAAAGTTTCATCGAGATCGGATGAAAATTGTGGATTTGTAAGAAAGAACAAACAAACAAACATACAAACATTCATCTTTATAAATATAGATTGTTGTCATTGTTTCTTTTTCTTGCTTTGGCTGGCACCGACTCCAAAAATAACAGACTAATGTAAAATTTTTAATAATACTAATTTAAAATAATATCAATTTAAATTTATTTTCTTCTAAGCAAGGTATACTAAATACCTAGGGGTAACAATTCGTAATAATTTGTCGTGGAATGAGCATATCGGGAATGTAATTGGGAAAGCAAATCGTATGCTTCGATTTCTAGGTCGTAATTTAAAAGAATGCACTCCGGAAGTTAAATCGATTGCGTACAAGTCACTAGAGAGGCCTCACTTGGAATATTGTTGCTCTGTATGGGGTCCCCATCAAAAGGGATTAATGGAGGCATTAGAGATGGTCCAAAGAAGAGCGGCCCGATTCGTGACAGGTATATATAGTTTGAGGGAAAGCGTAAGTGCCATGTTGAAGGAGTTAGGTTGGGAAGACCTGGAGCACCGAAGGCGTTGCTCTCGACGGAAGCTAATTAAAAATTCTCGACTGACGTATATCGGAATGACAGCATACAAATATTGCTACCAGCAACATTCATATCTCGGAATGACCGCGAAAATAAGATAAGAGAAATCAGGGCCAGAACCGATTCATTTCTCTACTCATTTTTTCCACGAGCGATTAGGGAATGGAATAGAATGGATTTACCGGGCGAGTAAACACAAAATCCGACAGGAGTAGCTTCCGATAAAGCACTCCGGCCATCCTGATCTGGATTTCCATGGTTTCCCTAGATCGCTCCAGGCGAATGCTGGGATGGTTCCTCACAATAGCCGATGGGCGCCACCTGCCATATCCCGTATATCCCTTCCAAACCATTACCTTTCCTGATAGGTGCAATGCACCCTCCGCCAAACACTTTTAGTGAATCGCTGAGTAATTGTAATAGTTAATAGTAATAGTATAAAGTTATTTTAAAAGTTTTAGTGTGTTTTCAAGGAGGTTTTTATTTTTTGAAACTATTATTTTATTATTAATTTTTTGGTGATATTATAGATTACTTTGTGATTTGAATATGGGACAGCAGTTTCATTTTGCAAACTTTCTGGTAGTTCAATTGCTTTCAAAAATTTCTGGCTCCAGCCTCGGGTTCAAATCCCGCTGGCGGCGGGAATACTTAAGAGTTGTGTTTGATCATAGGTCGTTCCGTGATCCCAGAAGAAAGGAACTGGCTGTCCACCTCTGATACAATGGCTTAGTATGCCTCCGGATGGATCCACCAACGCTTTGGATTGTGGACTAAGTTTAACAATAAACATTCGATAACGCTATAATATTAAATTCATTGAGCTCTTGAATAGCTTGCGGGTTGGTGAATTAACGACGACTCAGCTAGAGTTATTATGTGAGCGGCAACGCGTATCATTGTCAGGTGATTTTGTTGATGGTGCTGCGATATTATCTTAACAGAATAGGTCAACCTGAGATCTAATTCCAAATCGGCTAAATATTAATCCATTGGAATGTGGATATCTGAATTCCGAATCAAGGAATGACTTTTTTTCGATATTTCAATTTATATATACCCGGCGTTGTCCGGTAAAACTATACACTACTTTTGTATTTCCAATGCCATTACTTTGGCACCAGTCATTTCCAGAAGTAAACTACACCAACAATTCCCAGAACGGGATGAATTGGATTCTGTGATAAGGAATGTTATATACATTTTGGTCCAGGACCTAATCACATCTATTAAAGTTGCTGATCGATAATCAAAACACGTACTATCCGGACATTAATACATACCACATGCATAAATCTGTATCTAGTACATATGTTTGTCCCGCCATCACGCAGAAAATATTGATTTTGAATTGGTTTTCACAACGTGGCGGCTTAGGGTCCAAGTTAATATCTGACGTACATGTCGAGACACTAGGACATATTTATTTCATGAATATTCTGGCATAACATAAAAACAGCTGATTGATTTTGACGGGGTTTAAAACTGTGGGTTTCTATAAAGAACATTGGAAATTAAGAGAATAAGGGGAGAGATGTTGGGTATTTGCAAAACAAATTTTAACAGAATTGTCTGTATGCTTTAAAGTATACGTGTACATATTTGATTCAGAATCGGATACAATTGTAGCTCTGTAGTCTGTATAAGTAACAAAGGAATTAAAGGGTTTGGAAAGGGGGGACAGAGATTGGGTTTTCGTAAAATTAATGTGTACTGTATTTTTCTTTTTCTCTTTGTTTTAAAGTATACGCGTGCAAAGTTCCATCGAAATTAGGTAAAAATTGTGAGTTTGTATAAAAATTAAGGGATTTAAAGGGGAAGAGGGTTGTAGTTATTGGATTTGTTTTGGTCAGAAACTTTCTCCACGAAAAAATATGTGTGCTAACTTTCATGGTGAACGGTCAAACGGTGTCGACTGTAACTTGTGTAAAGAATATTGACAAAAATTATGGGGGTGAAAATGGGGAGAAGGTTAGGTTTCTGCAAACCAAATTTTGACGGTATTTTTCTCTTTATATTAAAGTATACCTGTGAAAAGTTCTATTGAAATAGGATAAAAATGCCGCTTAAAAAAAAAAAAAGAGGTTCGAAGGGGGAGGAGAGGGTGTGGTTATTTGGGTGAAAAACCTTCTCCATGAAAAAATACATGTGTATGTTAATTTTCATGGAGATCTGTCAAATGTTGTTGGCTATAGCTGTTTAAAAACAACATTGAGAAAAAATAAGGGGTTGGAAATGGGGAGAGGTGTATGGTTTTTGCAAAACAAATGTTGACAGTATTTTTCTCTTTATTTTAAATTACACGTGTTCAAAGTTCCATAGAAATCTGATAAAAAAATGTGGGTTTGTATAAAAATTAAAAGGTGTGAAGAGTTAGAGGGGATGGTTCCTCAATGAAATCTATATGGGACCAGTTTAAATATAACCCTATCCACAACAAACATTCATTAAGGCTAGACGCAAATTGAGACGCGTATAGCGCGTGTGACATGACGCAGCACAGCGCGCTTTATTGTAAACTAGGCAATCAAATACAACAATGCACACTGCGAACACGACGCTACGCGGCTGCTCACAGTCGCGGGGCGCTGTGGTCGAGGCATAGTTTCTCGCGCCACGCTAGTGAACGTGTGGTATCGTTAACTCTCTAATCTGTGCCTTTTTAAAAGAGAAAGTTGATAGAGGCAGTGATGTAGCACAAAGAGCTTTATTAAAACATGTAACAAACTGAAGAATTGGACTTGGGGTGTCACTGGAAATAATTGTAACCTGGAGGACGATTAATGTTAGCCATATTTCCACAAATAGCCATTTCACAATTTTTCGTTAATACATATCGTACATACTAAGGAAATGCTTTTTCTAATTAGTACATCAAAAAATAACGTTCGCTCTAACATGGCCCCACATAACCTACAGAATGTAAAACTTACACAAAGAAGTGTGGTATGTTGTCACTATTTTCCAATCATAACGGATTGGCTTTGAAACGGAACTGCTGCTCAATTATGGAAACACTAAGTGAAATTCTTCCTCACTTTGAAAATTGCTGATGAAATTCTTTTGTTCATGCAGTGATTGAGTTTGGTAGGCTATCGTTCACATCTTCTGCTACCACTACTAACTTGGAAACAATCAGACATTTTGAGAATAGATTTCGATCATCCAAATATATGTTGAAAGGATTTACTCCATATCCAGATGTCTATACTACTGTACAACCATTTCTTCAAAATGAGCCGTAGTTGTGAAAAAAAAATTGTTAGCACCAGATTAAAAGCTTTGCCTTGGTGTACGGGGTAAGGCGCCTACTTACCGTTTTGCGAACCCGGGTTCAAATCCCCAAATTGCCAAATATTTTTATTTCTTTTTTTATATTCAACAATCATTGAGCATTGATTTTATTTGATTTAAAATTCATTTACATATTTTTATTATGTGAAATAACGTTTAAATAATAAAATGTTACATAATGTTTAGTCTTAATTTTTTTTAGAAAATCATGATTTTTATTGTTAATAAGTTTATCTATAATGTGGTTTCTAATGAAACAGGTATGTTACATCTTTTCTATACTTGTATCTCTGCAGTTATTATTATAAAGTAAGTAATTGCCCAAAATGGGAGCTGATTTTACAATATCTTTCACCGTGTCCACTTCACTATCAAATGGTTTCCTGAACACAAGAAACCATGAAGACAGTGTAACGAAGGCGCATTCCGTGAATTTTTGAGCTCGAAAAAATCAGGCGTTAATAGTTTTGTGTTCATAATTTTCAGTTACACGCCTCCTTGTATATTTGTAGTGACTCGGCTGCCACCCGTTTGGGAATGACCCTCGAAGTCACTCTGTCCAGCCGAGCGGTGAGACAAAGACAGATTGCCACAGGGATTCGTGGATAAGCGTCTACATGGAAATCGACGGTTGTTCGGATATGAGTCTTGTGATAGGATTATTACTTGGGAAATCAGGGCTAATCATTTCTGAATATTTACATGTTTATTCGCATCAGGTTTCTGAAGGTATGATACATATTTATACATAAACGAAGATAGCTGTGGAAACATGTACTATTACTGCATGAAACTGATAAAACTGGAGCAGTGGCGCCTTGCTAACCACCATCAACATTAGGGGGATGAGGAGAGACAGAGCGAGCTTTGTAACGTTAGTACCATTAACCCAAACACGACAGGACTATTGTAAAACATTGGAACTTCTGCCTAACTAACCCTATCAGTCTCATATCCAACTCTTTCTCAGTAGAGCTTACCTTCTGCGTATGCTGTAGAACATCTCTTGTGACTGTACTGGCTCGGCTCCGCTCCGAGGCCGGAGCCCGGTAACTTCTTTCGTCTCCTCCCGGCTGCACAAATGCGACGATCAGTTCGACCGACAGATAGACAGACCTGTGTTGTGGGTTTTACTAAGATAACCCCCACTCCACTTCAGCTCTTTGGAGAGGGCAAACTCTGACATCACCTAAATGCATTCGGTCATAATGCCAGCTTGCGTTCTGGTTTCGGCACCTGACAATTGCCGAATCGCTGACTCGTGCTCTACTTGCAGGTTTTTTTTAAAATTGGCATTTGGCCTTGTAGCCATTTAGCCAGCAACTGTGTTTCTATTATTTCTCAATTGTGTTCATAGAGTCTTCACGTGTTTTTGATTACCACAAGTAACAGGACAACACAGGACGGACACTACACTTAATTAAAACCACCCATGCCCTGGGCCGGACTCGAACCGGCGACCCCTGCAACGTGAAGTCAGCTCGCTAGCCACGCGCTACCGGGGTTGGCTACTTGCAGGTTGTGGCTCCCGTAAGGTTGCCCAAACAAATTTATAAATTACACCAGTAAAACCTCTGGTTTTACTACATATTTCCTGTTAAAAGAAAGACCTTGTCTCCCCGTACAAAAAAAGTGCGGTATCGGCTTAGCAACCGTAAGTATACTTTCAGGAGTCAGAAGTAGTAACATGTGTTACATTATTTTCATGCGCGATGCACTCCTAGCAAATACATTTCTACTGACAAATCTTCCCACAGCTCCAATATCAACTATGATGAATTTTTAATCTGCATCCGCTTTTCATTTTAGACAAAATATACTCGTTAGTTTACTTAAATTTCTTATTCAGCAAGGAATAAAGCAAAAGTCCATGTTCGACACCATCTGATTCTAAATAAAGATAAATGTTAATAATAAAAAAAATTTCTTCGCTTGTCGTGTATTTTCAGACGCGAGTGGTACGTGCACCACTTGGAAACTGCGTCTCAATTTGCGGACCACCACGCTACGCGTGTCTCACGTGCGCTTCGTGCCGCTCGTGTGTCGCGCATGTCACACGCGCTATACGCGTCTCAATTTGCGCCTAGCCTAAAATCGGTTCACATCTGGGGAAAATATCGCTGAACAAGCATCCAAAAATAAAGAATTGAAAACCTGTTAAAAAAAAAAAAAATACTGAAGTCCTAGTCTGTCTGCTGAAATGGTTTATTTAACTTCCAATAATAATAATGCACCAGGTGTTCCATTTAATTCTGTTGTAGGCTAGTACCCTAGCCTAACACGGTATTCTACAGGGTAAAGGGGACGTATAGTTTTCGGTGGAATCCAAACCGAGGAGTGTCCTAGCTCATTTCACACAAAATATTTAGTCGTTTTCATAGCCGTCATAACATTTTTTGTTCCTTTGAGCCATTTACACTTCGCCAAATCTGTACTCATTTTCTCCAGCAATAGGCCTTGTTCGCAAAGTAAGCAATAACAAAGCGAAACTTTGCAAGGGGCAGTGAAAATTCTGGCTGAGATCAGAATTCTGACTGAAGAACGCTCAGTACCCAGGCCTATATGCTTAAACCAACAGAGCATCTTTTAACTCCTAAATTTGTAGAAATAATGTCAAGGCAAACGACGAAACATCCGAAAACGGAAATATATTAAACCTTTGCTTGCTGGGTAATCAGCAGCTGGACAGAATGCCGTTAATCCGTTAATTAACGAAATTGCAAAAATTTAACTTTTAAGTTAACCTAAAAAAATCGTTCACGGTCTACTTAACTTCCATTAAATTGAACTACCGTTAACTTTAGTCCGTTATATTAGTAGTCGACGTCGTTTGGTATGTTTGAATTGAACGCCTCGCCACGCTCATAGGTTCCGCGAGTTGGAAGGCGAACGAATAATAGGTAATATGAAGTGCGAGCGAGATGTATATACAATTGTAATGCTAGGCATGGCATGGGTGTGAGCAGGAAAGCTAGTTTTTTGGAGCGTTTCTGTTTTACGTCTGCAAACCGGCGCTCAATACACATTTCTACTTCGATTGATTTTGATATTTTTATAATCTAACATTTTTACTACCAGGAAAAGTAGCTTTTTAGTTGGTATTGGTTTGTTGTTCATTAGTGTAATAATTTGAACTGACATTCGTTAGATTATTACGTCATTGAAATTGAGCTCTTGATTCCGTTAGTGAAAGCAGCGACGCTAACAATAGCAACGAGAATATTAAAAATCCTTGGCCCTATTCATACAATTGTTTCATTTAAATCAAGACTGGGAGAACAGTTGATTTATGAAAGCAAATTGTGTTTGCCTAAACTTTCTACACTCAATGCTCACGTGTTGTAATCTTAAACAACATTTGAAGAGGATGCATATATCCAAAGATGAACAGTTTGAAGAACAAGTATAAGCAGGGCCAACACGTGGGAAAAAGAATTCCAAGCTTTCTTCAAGTGCTGTGGCTTCTTCTGATGTAGATAACAGCAGAATTGTTTTTTTTTTTCATCTCCATCTGCTATTAAAAGTTTACGCCAATAAAACATTTGGCATCGTAGCTACCAGCACCATCGTATTCCGAGCTGGTGTGGACCGATGTATTGTAAACATTTTCGTTGCCAACATGATTCCACTATATGCTGAAGAATCCGATACGTTTGAGAAGCTGGTTAAAACGGTGAACTCCAGTAAGAACTCCGTTTCCAGAAGGGCATTAGGTAGACGTATTATTTATTCACATCACGGTCCATAGCCGCTTGGTATTGCATGCGCTAATACCACTAATTCCTACTGCAATACATAAATATCAGATCCACTTTTGGATGTTTAAATTTTAACGATTAAATTTGGGTTAAACTTGCAAAAATGTAACGCTTTAACGATTATCGAAGTTAACTTTCTAAGTAGCGGATTAACGAAGTTAACTTTTCGATTAACTGTGCCCACCTATGTTTATTTCATACTTCTCTGTTGATAGAAGTGACCATTTTTACTTAGTATGTTTCCTGTTTAATTACTCTTATTCAATAGATCTCTGTTGAGGAAGGACCTTTGGATTGAGTAAATGATCATCGTTACAATATATACACTACCTGGGTGACCGATCTTCGCTCGGCATCTTTCGATTACTGCTCAATATACAAGATTTTGAGTAAAGTTTGATTAAAGTAAATTGCTTGAAGGTTTGCCAGGCATTTTGAGGTGTACAGTTCCTTTTTCTAACCAAAGAGAAGCTTTACTATGAGTAGGCTTACTGGTACCTTGGAAGAAGGAATATATGGAGATGAAATAACGCCAAATCGGTGAAACATCATAAATAAAAACCTCGTCTCATAATGGGCATGCGCGGTGGCCACTGGCGGCCATAGGAACCCAGAACATTGGGCTGTTTGCACTGTGCATGCTGCTGTGAACATTTCATTTTCTAATATTTCATAGTTTTTTATAATGCCAAGTTGTGTTGCATATGGTTGCACAAACAGACAAGATAGGAAACAACCTGGAATAACGTTTCGTAACTAAATCACATCTACAGCATTGCAAGACTACCTACGAATTGCCTCGCATTGCACCCCTAACTTTGTGATATCTACAGTTTAACATTCAATCCGAATAACCAACGGCCCAGGCGTGACTCTTGCGATCAAAAACAATTTTTAAAAATCTTAGTCTCCACGGGGATTTGAACCCGAGACCACGACCCAAACATTATTAATCAAGCGCTTTAACCAATGAGCTAGCTGACCGCAACACGGAAGAGCATTACAGAGACCTCCATATCCAACGCGTCTGTCTATCGCCGTTCAGTAATATTTCGAAATTATAAGACAACATGTATTATTTATACACATAATTATTCAACCAAATATAGACAGTATTTTTCTCCTTGTTTCAAAGGATAAGTGTGCAAAGTTTCATCGAGATTGGATGAAAATTGTGGATTTGTAAGAAAGAACAAACAAACAAACATACAAACATTCATCTTTATAAATATAGATTGTTGTCATTGTTTCTTTTTCTTGCTTTGGCTGGCACCGACTCCAAAAATAACAGACTAATGTAAAATTTTTAATAATACTAATTATAATAATATCCATTTAAATTTATTTTCTTCTAAGCAAGGTATAAAGTTATTTTAAAAGTTTTAGTGTGTTTTCAAGATAGGAAACAACCTGGTATAACGTTTCGTAACTAAATCACATTGAAATTATTGTTCATACAATGTTTGATAGATAACTGCAAGATTAGAGACTATCGCTATAAATTTAGTCATTGCTCTCAATAGGATGATATAGTTCTCAAATGTTTGTTGGTGTAGTATAGACAATCAGCGTATCTTACTACTTTGCACCTAAAATGCTAGCCTTATTGTAAACAAGTGTTGAAAATCTAATTTAAGTGGGTTAAGTGTACATCGCGATACAGTGAATGTGTATGATTTAGTCCAGTTTCAGTTTACACTGAAAGTGTACGATGAAATTAATTGTGATAATTTATGCTGTATGAACTACTAAACTTGATGAAACAAACGTTGTTGTTACCCGAAATGTAGTTCGCGATGCATTTCATGTGTTTAGATCTGTCCACATCGTTTGATTTTGTAGCGGCAATATTAATGGAAAATGCGGGTAGGTTGAAATGCAGCCTGTACCTGAAGGGTACAAACAATTTATTTATTATTAGTTTTTAGTAATTTCATATGCACCATCTTAGAGACACAACGTGTATCGCGATGTAAACTACTCCCATCAAAGCTTCTGACTTTTGATGTATGGTAAAATGATTAATACACTGATGTTGCTAGCAAAATTACATAGGCCACTAACAGTACAATATCTTCTGAGTAAGCCCAGAAGCTATATCTTTCTGAAGGGTTCAATTTTTTTCATTGACTTAACCTAACCTAACCACCCCAATTTGTAGACAGCATATCTCGAGAACTAAGTGGGATATCGAAAAAAATTATCCTTCATTTTCTATTTGTCTCGTCGTGTTACATAAGAATCTATCATCAAATTTGACCTTGGGGAAATGTTTCTTCTGAATTTCAACCCGAAACTCCTCACTTTTGAGACAGTATATCTTGAGAACTAAGTACGATATCAAAAAATTTTAATTTTTTATCTGTCTCGTCGAGTTACATAATAATCCATCGTCAAATTGCGGTGCCACGGTTGTCTTATGATTTCCTTGAGGTTTTTGTGCCTATTCCCCGCGTTTCTACGGCTAAGAAATATGGCAGCCTCCCCACTCCACTTCTCCCTACCAGGTTTCACTCCAGAGCGTGGTGAAGGTCCCTTGCGTCGTCTCCATATATTCCTTACTCCATGACTGGTACCAGAAACTTTTACGAGATGAGGATGAGCTGTATCCAAGAAACCAATAATAAGAATTGGTCGTTTCTTTGTAAAATCGTGTTACAAACTTGAAAAGCAAAACGGTACTACATATGAAGTTTCATCCAAATCACTAGAGCCATTTCCGTGATAGTCTAGTTTACCACTTCATAAATTGCTTTTTAAAGAAAAATACTATTATTATGTTAAATACAAAATCTTAATGCTAATCAGGGATTTGTGTTAATTCCCATAGACGTGAACATCATCAGAGCTAAAATCATTCACTCGGATAAAGCTATGCTCATATCTCGCAGTAACCACACATCTTCCGATCAACCGTTCCTTTCCAAATGATAAGAAAACAGTAACCTTCGTTATGAACATTAATGAAGCGCAAGGTCAGACGCCTCAAAAGGCAGGATTGTATTTTTTATTTTTTGTATGGACAGCCGTACATGGCTTTTCACGATTTCGTATATTCATTAAAAGACGTATACGGGCAAAAAGTTAACGACGATCACATTGTAACTGATAATATTGTTTTCAAAGAAGTGTTGTCAAGTAAAGAAGATTGAAAAAGGACATTTGACAAAGCCAATATTTTTTAAACATCTACTTTTTAAATGTTTTACAATTAAACATGTAGTATTTAATGATAAAGACTTTACAGTAAAAGTGATAGTTATCAAAATAAATACCTTTCATTAATATATACTTGTATTTATTTATTTCCACAGTATCATATTACCATTCGGTGACTGACCAAGACACTGCTCGCACTGGTCAGATTATGTACAAAAATTATTCGTTTAAAGTTATAAGAGTTCTTTGCTGTAATCAATGAGAACTTACCGAAAATGAAGGTCAGAAAAAAGCAGACAAAAGCTCTGGCAGCGCGGGCGAAATGCATTACAAAAACTGTTGGATTCCTTCCAACAGGAATATCGATCCTATAGGCAGTAACCCTTATTCTCCCCACCTTTCAAATGACCCACAGGACCTAATAATGACTGAATTCTTTGCCAATAAAATGTTGAAAATAATAATGTGTATTTTAACCAATTTGCAGGAAACCATTTGTCGGATCCAGCTCAATATGCTCTAAGCGTTAAACAGCTCGTGCTAAGTTCATTGGCCACAAATACTTTAGAAAATGGCGGTACCTTCTAGAAGTACCTATTAAGGTCAATAAAGAGAGCTTGCTGCAGTATTCGGCAATGAATAACATTGCCGCACTGGCCATAAGTGAGACTTGGCTTAGACCAGATGAACGATTCCAGTTTAAGGGATACAATAATATCGGATCGGATAGAGCAGATGGCTATGGGGGATCCGCCATATTAATTAGAAGCTCAATTTTTTATGAACAACTCCGACTCTGCATTGGACAAACCGAGATCAACATATGTGCGGCTAGAATACGCCTAAGCGACAAACTGATATCTATTGTGTCAGTGTACAGAGCACCCAATAAGAAAATAAATAAGGAACACATCACGAATCTCTTAAGGCAATTACCGAAACCGGTCATACTCCTTGGAGATCTCAACGCGCACAGTACTCTATGCGAATGCCAAAGTACTGACAAACTAGGGAATATGATCACCGAAATCTTAGAGGAGGAAGACATGGTTGTGCTGAATAATGGCACCCATACCAGGATCAACGCGCCACACCATGTATCATCAGCGGTGGACATTTCCTGTGTATCATCGAATATAGCTGTAGACATCTCATGGGAAATGGTCGATGATACGCTGGGATCGGACCACATACCTATAATACTTTGCTTCCACACGCCCATCCCAGCTATACGGATTATATACCCTTCTTATATATGGAAAATTCACCAGGCAGATTGGAGAAAATTCGGAATAATTATGGAACGGCTTACAGCATCCTGGGAGCCCGGTGGTAACGTTGCTTCGGAGTATTGTTCGTTGTTAAACGACATAAACCAAGCCGCTAATGCCTCTATACCTGTGCAGAAACCAGTACACTTACAGAAATCTAAAAGCACAATCTGGTGGGACAACGAATGCAAAGAAGCTGTCCAACGACGCAAAGAATCATTACGGGTCTACTAAAGTTGTCCCACGGTTGAGAACTACCTGGACCATCACAGAGCGCAGGCAAGATTCAAGAAGTTGGTCAAGAGCAAAAGGAGAGAAAAATGGAGAGAGTTTTGCGGATCCTTCAACAAAGAAATCCCTGTATCCGACATATGGCGGAACATTAGAAAACTGAAGCATTCATCCACCCAGGAAGAAGGAAGGGCACCCATTACAAAATATCTGCTAGAGAACATCCTCCAAAAGCTCACACCTCCTTGGGTGGAGATGAACCTAGTAGAACCAAAGGCTGCTGGGACTCACTTCCTACTGCAACCTTTTCTGCTTAACGAACTTAAATACAATAAAACATGGGACTGACTCAGCACCAGGACCTGACAACATTCATTATTCCATGTAAGAAACCTGCCAGACTCTGCGAAGTCGAAGTTATGTGACGTTCTGGACAGGATCTGGTCTGAGAGGGCGCAAATCAAGGAGATGAAGACAGCCCAGGTTGTCCCGGTGAAGAAGCCAGGAAAAGAGGCAACAATGCTGATTGCTACAGACCCATAAGCTTACCATGCATATAAAAGTTCTGGAACGCATGATAAAGTATAGGCTGGAATGGTTGTTGGAGCACCACTCGCTGATCCCGGAAACGCAGTACGGCTTCAGAAGAGGCAAAGGCACTACGGACATCTTAGCACATCTCACCACGGATATACAATCCTGCTTTAGCAATTACAAATATATGATACGTGTATACCGACATAAACAGTGCATATGATCACGTTCGCTTACCGAACCTAGCTAAAAAACTACGATTGATAGGGATACCACAAACCTTCGTAGGTAACCTAATTGCACTTCTATCGGAACGATGGCTAGTAACAACGCAACGTGGATCTACAGTTGCATCCAGAAAAACAAACTGAGGCTTGCCACATGGTTCTGTACTTGCCCCTCTATTATTTAATTTGTACACTTGTGATCTACACCGCATCATGAATGGTAAAGTCATAATTCTACAATATGCTGACGACCTATGCATATTTAAGATAGAGAAAACATGGGAACAATGCTACTTGGCACTGTCGTCGGCTATGAATAATTTCCAGCAATGGCTATTTAGCAACGGATTAAGCATATCACCTACGAAATTGGCTGTATCTACCAATAGCCGTCACAGAGCACAAAACTTGAAGTTGTAGAAAGAAATTTGTCTGCTTCTCTTGAAGGCCTATCAAGCTATTATAGGGAAAATCACCTAATCACCTAATCCTTCAAAACCTGAAGTGTATGCCTTTCACCTAAAAAATAGGAAAGCTCAGCGTAAGTTAAAAGTAATGTGGTCAGGTATCGAACTGCAGACATGTAACACCCCAAAATATCTGGGAGTAACACTCGACAGAACCCTCACATATAAAAAGCACTGCATGAATTGCAAAATGAAGATCTCTACAAGAAACAACTTACTGCGCAAATTAGTTGGATCACAGTGGGGCAGTCAACCACAAACTATACGTACATCGGCAGTGGCCATTTGTTACTCTGTTGCAGAATATGCATGCCCAGTTTGGTACTCATCATCTCATACCAAACAGGTGGATGTAGCCCTCAATAACACCTGTAGGCTAGTGACAGGTTGCTTAAAGCCTACCCCAGTTGATAGGCTTTACCAGCTGTCTGGCATTGCACCACCCAATATCCGGAGAGAAGTGGCTGCGAACAAGGAGAGGATCAAAGTAGAACGGGAAAGCGCTCATCCACTGCACGGCCATATACCACCAGCCCAGAGACTCAAATCCAGGAAAAGCTTTCTCAGAACATCACGGGAACTAATTGTGTCACCTGAAAAGGCAAGAGTACACTTATGGAAAATTAGGGTTCCCAACATCTCTGAACCACTGACAGTTTCAGAGCGTTTGCCACCTGGTCATGCAGAGGACTGGAACGTCTGGCGGTCCTTAAATCGATTGCGAACAGGAGTCGGCAAGTCCAAGGAAAACCTAATGAGATGGGGTTATAATGATACTACCAGTATTAAGTGCGAATGTGGTGAAGACCAAACTATGAATCATATGCTCGAGTGCCCTATGTGCCCATCATCCTGCAACAACGAAGACCTGTTTCAAGCAACACACAATGCGATTGAGGTTGCAAAGTACTGGACTAAGTGTGTTTAAAATTGTTGATTTGCAAATGTATTTAACTGTGTATTTTGATGGTTTTGATACGAGAATAATAATAACAGAATCCATGCAGTGCCTGACATAAACTAGGATCCTTTGTGATCCCAGTCAAAAGCGTGGTGAAATACTTAGAATTATGGATTGATAACAAACTCAAGTGGGGAACTCATGTCAGAAATACGATTAAGAATGTGACATGGCCATAAACCTCATACGTGCAATAGCCAGCATAAAATGGGGAGGAAACACCTCAATATTATTAATGTTATATAAATCCCTGGTGCGACCACACATTGATTATGCCTGCGTTTGCTACGGTTCTGCATCTAGTAACATACTTAAAGACCTAGACAAAATCCAATACAAAGCTCTGCGTGCGTGCATAGGCGCTATGAAATGAACGCCTACCAATGCGCTGCTGGTTGAAGCACATGAACCACCTTTAAACATCCGTAGAAGCTTCCTAAGCGCAAAATTCCTCCTTAAGCATACCCAATACGCTGACAGTACGAGAGTTTGATGTGCGCCATACACAATCTCACAATTCAATGTTTAACCTTCACCTATTGGATAATGAAAAAAACGCCTCCTCTTACGGCGGAATATCTAGAAACAAATAACATTCGTGCCAGAATGCACCAAAGTAGAAAAATGGCTTCCGTCGAGGCCCCGTATTGGGACACTGTCACAAACTTGAAGGTACATATAGACACGGAAGATACCACCCATTTGGAAAGCTACAGAGCAAGTGTGTTCCAGTACCTACACGAACGATCCCAAATGGAACAGATATACACGGATGGTTCCAAGTTTTCAGATGCTTCCGGATGCGCTTTCTTCATACAAAAATCAGGAGACAAGGGTCTCTTTCAGTTACCAGCAGAGGCTTCTATCATGACTGCAGAGCTGACGGGTATTTTGGAAGCACTTAAATATGCCAAGAGCTCTCCTGCCAAAACTTGGTTATTTTATCCGACTCAAGATCGGCATTGTCCCTATTAAAAAACCACCATAGACAATGGCACAACGACCACCGAGTATATGACATTGTAAGCGTGGCTCAAGAGCTGAAACGCTCAAGCAAGACAGTGGAATTTAAATGGGTCAAGGCACACTGCAACTTCTTGGGTAACGAGATGGCTGATCGGTATGCCAAGCAAGCAGCTCGCAGAGGTGTAAAACTCTACAATACGATTCCTTTTCAGACGTAATTGGACAATCAAAGGCAACATAAAATTCAAGTGGAACACGGAATGGAAGAGCTCATTTACGACCAAAGGCGAACATTCACCCGGAAATACCCTCCCATCAATGGTATGAAACACATAAAAGTCCCCACAGACTCAGCACTTGTATTGCTAGATTAAAATTCAACCATGGCTATTTCATGCAACACCTTTACAGATTACACGTTATAGACTCTCCCAACTGTCCCTGTGGGGAAATTGAAGAAATAAACCACCTCCTATTTGGCTGCCGATTGCAGAAGTTGGAAATTTATCATTTCTTAGATACCCTCATGAAAGTAGGAATTCCGTTGCCCACTTGCGCTGCCTCACTCCTTGCATCTGATGATTATACAGTTTATAACATTTTGTATCTGCATACAGAAAATATGGGTGTCACAATTTAAATCAATTGTTAATAACATGCACTTAATGGTATGATATTATTATTGATAAATGACTGGTGGTATTCGGTAATACAAAAATGTCTAATGCACGATCTACCATTGTTATATTAAGGATGTTATCCTGTAAAATGGAATTGGCTAATTACATTTAATTTTATTGTCCTATTATAGATCTTATCCTATAAAATGAAAACGGCTAAAGGTATGATATCATTGTTGTTATATTATTGATGTTCTTGCGTAAAACGAAAATGGTAATTGCATGTAATTATTATTGGTATTCTATTGATGTTATTCTGTATAATGAAAAGAGTCAATTGCATGATATTATTATTGTTATATTTTGGATGTTAAGGTGGCTGTATGGGTACAAGCCCAATGCAAACAAAATAAATGAAAAAAAAACTAACTTCAGCCCAGCTTACTGGTATCTGAAACGTCTACGAGATGGCGTTAGCGCCGTTTCAGAGATACCAAATACAAGTTTTTGTGTGTGTGTGTGTGTAAAATCATGTTTTTGCAGGGTGTAAACTTAAAAAACAAAACGTTATCTAAATATGAAATTCCATCCAAATCGCTAGAGCCGATTCCGAGATCCTATGTATAGTCCAGTCACATTAATGTGACCACCACCTACTTTCGACGTCAACGTGAAATAACCAATCACAGAAGGCAGGTGGCAGCACATTACAGTGGAGTGTATATAAAGGATGTCCTAGGGCATCGGAAAGCATTTCAATCATTGGCGTAATGCAGAAACGTAACGATTTATCCGACGTCCAAAAGGGCATGATTATTGGCTTTCGGGACAAGGGTGGAAGCATTTCGGAAACTGCTAATTTTGTGAACTGTTCACGTGCCGCCGTGGTGAAAGTATACCGTGCATGGCAAAATGGCACTATTCAAAATCAGCGGCGTGGAACATGTGGTGCACCACGGGCTATATATAGATGACAGAGGCGAACGAAGGCTACAGAGATGCGTTCGGGCAAATAGACGTGCAACTGTTGAGCAACTGACCGCCCAGATGATCCAAGGGGCTACCACGAGTGTATCCTCAACAACGGTTCAGCGAACGTTGCTGCGCATGGGCCTCCGCAGCAGACGCCTGGTTAATGCACCTATGCTGACTGCTGTTCATCGGCGACGAAGGCTGGAATTTGCACGCCAGTAACGCAACTGGACGTCCACAGAGTGGCAACAGGTTGTTTTTTCCGATGAATCACGTTTTATGCTCCATCTGACAGATGGACGTTGGTGCATACGGCGTGAAACGTATGAAAGCAAACAACCTGTAACAATTGCCGGAAGGATCCAGGGTTAAGGAGGGAGCATTATGGTTTGGGGAATGTTTTCCTGGCATTCACTGGGTGAACTCATCATTGTGGAAGGCATGATGGATCAGCACAAGTACGTATCTGTCCTTGCGGACCATGTCCACCCCTACATGCGAATAATTTTTCCTCAGAATGATGGCATCTACCTGCAGGACAATGCGAGGTGTCATACAACTCGCAGTGTATGTGTGTGGTACGAAGAGCACCAGGATGAGTTTACCTTACTCCCCTGGCCAGCAAACTCGCCGAATTTAAACCCAATCGAGAATCTGTGGGACCACCTCGATCGGGTTGTTTGCGCCATGGATCCTCAACCGCGTAATCTAGCGCAGCTGGCCACGGCACTGGAGTCGGCAAGGCTCAACATCCCAGTGAATACCTTCAGAAACCTAACTCACTCTCTTCCTGCACGCCTCGCAGTGGTCCGCTCTGCCAAAGGTGGTTATTCTGGTTTTTTAGAGGTGGTAACATTAATGTGACTGAACTGTATATATATATATATATATATATACAAGAATTGCTAGTTTAAATATATAAGATACATACAGGATGGAGAAAAAGATAGTGAAAAATTATTATATATTATAAAATCTTAAATCTTAAAAACATAAAACTGAATATTGTAAAAGTCTTTTCAAATACTATTCATTCTTTTGAACAAATTCTTGGTTGGAGCTGCCAATAAGATAGTCTTGCAGTTTTTCGTTCAATACATATTCATTACCTACAAACTTTATATCAACCACATCAGAATGTAACGTGGCTTTAGGCAAGGACACTCATGCAAATCTCATTTAGTATGATATATGCAACATATTTCGGACGATATAGGCAAGGAGGGCCAATTTGATAATGTAGCACTAGATCATTCAAAGGCTTTTGACGGAGTGAGGCGTAAAATGGTGGTAAATAAGGAGAAAACTTTTGGAGTGGATGAAAAAGTGATTTGTTGGGTAGAAGAATTTTTAAAAGATAGAAACGAAAAAGTCATGGTTGCAAATCAGTATCAAAAGAAAGGAAGTGAAAATGGAAGTGCCACAGGGTAGCGTATTGGGACCATTGCTATTCATTATTCTAATGAATGATTGTGTTGATGGTTTACTGTCGGAATTTTGGTGTTTGCAGATGATATAATGCTATATAATAAGATTAAAACGGTAGAAGACTGTGAATAGCTGCAGAGTGATCAGGACAAGATATCTAGCTGGGTAGGTCAACATGCAATGAAGATAAATTCAAATAAGAGTCAGCTTATTAGGTACACAGATCAAAAATTGAAGGTTGATTATGATTATAAGGTAGGGAAAGAATTGCTCGTTGAAAACGTGAAATGTAAATACCTTGGCATAACATTTGATGAGCTTAGCTGGGCAGCACACATTGGACAAACAGTAGGAAAAAGTTTCAAAGTCCTTCACTTGTTGGCTAGAGTGATGAGGGAAAGTACTAGAAAAGTAAGAGAACTGGGTTTCAAAACTTTGTTCAGACCATTGCTTGAATATACACACATTTTTGGTAGCAAATACAGGAGTTGGAGGGCGTGCATAGAAGGGCTGCTAGAGTTGCCTCTGGAAATTACGGCACAACCGATACGATAAAGGATCCGGAATGAGATTCACTGGAATATGGACGAAGGGTGAAAAGAGTCATGGGAGTGTACAAGATATATATTGGTAATGAGGCGTGGAACGATATTGTAAGAATTAGGAGTGGTGCATGACCGTGTATACACGCTGGCAGTCGATTTCAGGCACAAGGTTGTGGGAAGATTTTCTTTCGTAGATGAGGGGAGACTGGAATAAGTTACCAAGAGACCAAAAATGCTAAAAGGAATTAAAATTGAAATTTATTGAGGGCGAAAGTAAATGGGTACAGAAAAAGGGGGTAAATGGATGTGTAGGGAAATTGCCACTGGAGCGTGCGCTCCATCGCAATTAAAGTAAGGCCAGTGTAGGATTTTTGTTGTTTAACGCAGAACCTTTGAACTCCAGATAGTTACCAAACTCGCAACAACAAATGGTTTTGATACAGTTCGTGTATTCTCAAAAATGCATACTGTAAATGCATTTGAAATAAGTGATGGTTTAAGACATGTACGAATTTGCACGTACTGATACATAATCTAAAGTTGGCACTAAAGATGTCTTAAATAAAGAAACGCGTATAATACAGAAAACATTTTTAGTTGCAAGATGTAAGACCAATAACAATAACTGTTATCATAGCAACTAAGGATGTTAGGCCAAAAACACTAACATGTTTAATCAGCCCTCTGATAATGTGTATCTTTTTTGTATACTACTAGAGGCTAGATCGTTCAGTTCAACCTACTGGTCCTCAGAAATATAGTTTAAATTCTTCAATGGCCGAAAAAAATTGGAAGCATCCAGCTGGAAATCATCAGTTGTTCCTGATCAATACTTTGCAGTGGTGACAATTCCAGGTCAACTATGCGTCACTGTTGGCTAGATACGAGTAGTTAAACCAATGTCCGTAGTACCTGCACGTCATCCCTTCCTTTACTATCTCCTGGCAATTTACAAAACTCCGATACTTCAGAAATAGCCTAAGAATGTTTCTCTTAAAACTTTTAATTGTTTAGTTTTGAGTTGTCCGAGTAAAGCCAGAAAAGGTTTAATCTAAAAATATTTCAACTTGGTAAATCACTAAAAATTTCTTTGGTGTGATTTAAGTTTACCACTCAAACACTACAAAACCTTCAACAAAATAAAACAAATGATATTGAAGAGAACTTTAAAAAATTACATAAGAAAACATTCTGTATTAGTCGTGCATTCGAAATACAAATAGAAAATTCCGGATTACAATTTACTGACAAAATAAAAAAGGTTCGTTACTATTTAAGAACTACACATTATACTGAAATATAACATGATGTAAAATAGAACTTACAATGAAATTTAGTCATCCTATGAAAAATTCGAATTAGGACTAGTGTCGAGATGTAAATAAATCAACCACGAGCACGTTAACTACAATTTACAGATTTAATTTCTTTTTCAGTTTTACTAACGGTTTTACTACAAAAATACGTTGCTCTTTATATTTTTAACTAGCCTGATAGCCAAATTTAACTTTTAAACATAACACCCGCAAATTACCACCGCACGATACAGCACGCCACCTAACCACGCGCAGATGAACTCCAAAGATTACGTCACGTTTACTTTGGAAATTTTCAGGAACTCTAGTACACTGATAGTTGTTCCAAACTTTTATACGACACTATGGTTAGTTTATTGAATCGAGAAAAAATGCATATTTAAGAAGCAACATGAAATCATTCGACAGACAAAAATCAATAAATAAGTTTACTCGTTTACTACTTAGCTGTAGAAACGTATCGTAAATATATTTTTAAAACTGTGTCAAAATGGGTACCCTGGTCTACTGTAATGTAACCATTTCACAAATGTAACTTTCCAAACTAAACAACTAAAGCAAAGGTTTAAAGGACATAAATATACAGACAATATTCATCACAAATAATCAATTACAATATTTATTTTGAATAATCAAGAAAACCCTAAAAGATAGAAGTCATAAACCTAGTTTTGGTGATTAAATTCCAAAATGTTGACCAAACCAAAATGGAGTAAAAAATGATGACCCGCATTGCCATCAGTGAAGAATTTCCACCTCATCACAGAATTTCAAAAGTTTCTCCTGACAAATGTAATATAGAAATGTGGCTTTACAGTTACCTTAAAAATTGAAGAGAAAAATTGAATAATTGTAATATCATCTGATGGCTGTCCGGATGACACAGCATCGTTGTGCATAAGGTGAAAACGTTAGCCTTTTTCACAATGACGCTGCGTCACCTAGAAATCCAAGAGACCATTGACTGAAAACCCGAAATCCTACGATTAAAATCGTAATAAGATGTCTTCACTTACCTCTGTTGTGATGTCTCGGTGGCCACTTCTGAATATGGCATCACTTTTTACCTTTTACTTCAACCGAGAAAATATTATTAAGAGAGAGAGGAGAAACGAGTACTAGAGAATTTTCCTGCTAACTGTTTTTGGTTCCTATTGCGGCCAAATTAAGGGATTCTACGATAACCTTAGCGCCGAAATTTGAGGATGGATTCTTATGTAACCGGAGAGAAAAATTACTGATATCTCGCTTAGTTCTCGAGATATTGTATCTCAAAACTACCGTGGTTAGATTGAAATGCGGCCTGGACCAGAAGTAAGATTTCGCCAGAGCCTAATTTTATGATGAATACGTATGTAACGCAACTTAAATCGAAAATAAAGATTTGATTTTTTTTTTTTTTAGATATCTCGCTTAGTTCTTGAGTTATTGTATCTCGAAAGTGAGGAGGTTCGGGTGCGATCCAGCCTGCACCAGGAAAAAAAAAAAATCGCCAAAGCCACTCTATCTACACGGTGGATAAGCACTGTAGGTGTTTTATCTACTTCCTGGTGGCTGATGTTGGGTTGAAATACGGCCTGGTCCAGAAGAAACATCACTAAAAGCACAAGGAACAATACCTATAACTGATTTTTGACATGCTATATCTAGAAAACCAAACGAGATATCAAATATTTTTATTCTTTATTTTCGATTTGTTTCGTCGAGTTCTATAAGAATTCATTATCAGACAGTGGCGCCACGCTAATGATAGAACTGCCCTAAATTATGCATGGGGACAATGTAAATAGCCCCTTAAGTTTCAAAAGAGAAAGAAAAATCAAATTATATTCATGTAGAAAGAATTTAAACAAATTTCTTTACAAAGAAAATAATTTTTCTGAAATAATTCAGATTATTTTTTTTTAAAAAAAACTATGATTTTAGTCTGCAGCATTTTCTAAACAAATAAAATGTGCAAAATGGTTAAACAGCTACAAAGTTCTAACAGAGTAACAGAATAAACACCACCCAAATCTTTCTATTCTGTGCACAGATATCATTAAACTTCCCTTATTCTAACAGAAACTCCGGTTACTCACAACCAGAAAGAGCACTGAACCAACAAAAATTTTCAGATTTCATTTGTTTAATGTTTTAAGCAAACTAATTGTAAGTAATAATAATTAAAACAGTGAATATTGAAGATTCATACCTATTCAACAATTGATAACTAGTAATACTGGTCACACAGCAAAGCGAACGTAGCTATGAAAAAGCTTTCGCGTTAATCGAGAAAATATATTTAGTAAGATAAAAACGGTTCGTTCACTATTTTCATTTCATCTTCCGTGGATAGATCCGCTAGGCGACGTATCTTCTTCGCAGAAGTTCCCTCGCGTTTGCGGAGAAAAACGGCGTCATGATGTATCCAAACGAAACGATAATCATTTTCGCGGGCAAATTCTTTGGCCAGGCGATATAGCTGTGGAAGCCGTGGGGGCGGATCGATTGCAGCTCGCTCCCACTTTTTTGTTTTTGTAGCTGTTTTCGGCAAATTATTAAATAAAGGTTCCTCATGACGTTGATCTACATGAAATGTTACTTCTGTTATCTCTGAGCTTAATTTCTCACTGTCTGCGGTAACTTTGCACAAGTCCTCCGTTGTAGCCTTAACATTACCATTCGTTATCAGGATATCTCTCTGAAACAAATCAAGTTTTAGAGAAAACTCTTCTAAACACTTTTCGACTTCAAACAAGCTCTTACATATAACGTCAATATCACTTTGTTGTTCAGTATCAGACACGAATTTCACTGGAGAATCATCTTCACTCTTGGACGAATCACAAAAGTTTTTCTCGATTACTCTGCACTTGTCACATGTCCACGATTTTTTGTCACATAAAAAACTCTTAAGATCCGTGACTTCTTTTACACCGCCACATGTTGCATGATAGAACTTCGAACATATTCCCGTACATTGTACTACGGCGGAAGAAATATCAAGAACAACGTCTTTATTGCAAGAGCTGCACTTCTCTCTGCACGCGACACATTTCCATTTTTTCTCTTGAGAAACATATGTTGGCAAGTCCGCAGAGTTATCTAGGTCGGTGCACGTCGAGTGATAAAGTTTAGAGCATGTCCCATCGCATATTACAATATCTGTAGATACATTAATTTCTACAGGATTTTTTGCAAGAAGGACAACTCTCCATTGGAAATCATTACTTGATGTTAACGAAGGCTTTTAATTTTCGTTTCCATTTTGGACCGACAGTTTGAACGCGTTCCTCCAACTTCACTGCTGGCAGAAGATGCAAGCCTTGCGTGACCGAAGAAAATCCATACAGCTGATATAAATAGAACTTCGACCCGCACATTTAGACAGTATGGCCAACAGAGAACTGAAGTAGGGGAATTATTCTTTCGATGAATACGTTCAAGAAGTGATTGAATAATTCTAATTTGATATTTTAACGTTTTTTCATGTTATTACGATTTCTGCTTACTGAATCAGTAAACTTCAGTTCTGGAATTGGGGATAATTGTTTATAATTCTCTAATTTGTTTATGATCTCCTTTTGGAACTTATATTCTTACGGCTTTACTCCTTGTCGACGTTAATGTCCTACAAGCGGGAAAGAACTGTGGGCAAGGAACAAGAACGAATACGGCCGTCGCCTTTTGAAGGAACCGTCTGAAGTAGTTGGAATTATAATCTTTTGAGATTCAAGTATACCTGAAATCCTAACTGTAGTTTAAAACATACAAAAACAATGCTCTTAATTACTCTTGTTAGATGATGACTAATCATAGTGAGGATTAAAATAATAAAAACTGGCATGATAAAAACTGAAACAGAAAAATCTGTAAATCATTATAAAGACATAAAACTAGAACAAAATCGATCTGAGCTTAGTGAAGTGGGGGAATTTTGTAAAATATTTATCAAGCATTTTACTTCAATTGTAGAGAAAACAATCCCCAGGCGAAACCCCAACGCTACTTCAAAATGCTTTCGCAGACAGATTTGTGGAGATGCAATTGCCACCAGTCTCAGAAATAAGGGAGCGTCCATAAGCTACGTGGATTGGTCTAGGGAGGGGTTGCCTGGAAAGCTACATTGGACGTGAGGGGAGGGAGGACAAGCCACTTAGAATTTTATTTGCCACAGTTAAAATGAGGTACAGAACACACAACAGCATGTAAATATTTATTTCCCTCATCTAATTATCTCCTTATGTAATTTACGATACTTTGACAAGAGAAAACAGTAAAAAATATCTTCTGGTATCAATAGGGTAAAAAAGCTATGTGCTACGTGGGGATTGGGGTTAGAGAGAAAAGCCAGGACACGTTACATGGCTGGAGGGGGGGGGGGAGGTTTCACAGAAGGGTTCAATGGAGCTACGTGGTTTATGGACGCTATCAAACTAAAATCAAGAAGGAATTAAAACTTAATAATTCTTATAGCAATGATAAAATTTCAAGTGAATTACTGAAAAGTTGTTCAGATTGTATTCCTCACATACTTGCTCACATCGGTAATGAATCCTTAATGTGAGGTTTATTTCCAAATAGATTAAAATATGCAGTTGTATCACACCAAACGTTCCCTCCCCTACAGTCTTGGCATTCGAGGCAGTTGTATATGCTCCAATCAGAAATCCCTTATGGAATATTCAAATAACATCTCACAAGCATTGGTATCCCGCAATTATCCCCCAGCTTTGGTTCACAAGCAACTTTCGCGAGCCACATTGCAACCTGCTCTATCTATTCACTGCTCCAAACCCCCTGAAACCAACCTTAGTCCAGTCCTGGTTATACAATACTTCCCTGGCCTTGAATCAATCAATAAAATCCTTCAGCAGGGTTATGATTTCCTACTAACCTGCCCAGAAATGAGATCCATTCTTCCAAAAATCCTCCCTGGCCCTCCCAGAACTTGCTTCAGCAGGCCTCCCAACCTCAGCCAGCTACTAGTCCACAAACACAGTGTTCCTCGTCCTATCAGACAGCCCCAAGGATCCTTCCCATGCAATAGACCACACTGTAAGATGTGCGACATTCACCATGCTTCCACCACTTTCACCAACCCTATCACTGGCGAGAGCTTTCCTGTCATAGGACACGCCACCTGTGAAACCTCCCACATAATATACCAGCTAACCTGCAAACACTGCCTGGCTTAATACAACCATTATCAATCCGCTAGCCATTAGAATGAATGGCCACCATCAGACAGTTTTCACTCGGAATCCAAAACATGCCATCACCCATGACACTAATAATTTTAATTCTTGTTTCACTACCCATGCTATCAGAGTCCTCCCAAACAACAGTAGGTTCTCTGAACTCTGAAGGTGGGAGCTTGCCTACCAATACAAACTAGGCACAAGGCAACCTCCTGGTCTCAATTTGAGATAATACCCAGTCAGTACTTTTCCTTCTCTCTATCCTCTACTTGCCTCCATGCCCACTGTCTACAATATATTAAACCACCACATACCAGAGGTGATGTTTAACTACATAGATTCTTTTGTTAATATCATCATTATATTTTTTCAATTTTATTTTATATACTTATTTACTTTTACTTTCTCAAATTTATGTTATGAACATTTTAATGTATTTTTCTGCACTTTTGCAACATTTTGCATTGCTCAGGTACTAGTTCCAATTCTGTCCCTCTCTCCCTGTACTCTGTTTGAATTCACCTTCACCATGTTCCTGACTAAAGGTCATTCTGTGAAACGGCCTCCTACATTCACCCGCCCCTTCCCCCCTCCTTCATTTTCTCCTGTTACCAAAGAGCCAAGTCTCAAAATATTAATTGCTTTTCCTGTGTTTTTTTTATGTGTTCACCCCATGATACCATCGTCTAAGGTAAGTGGTGGTTCATTTCACTATCCCTTTTTTTGTAAATCCATTCGCTAAGGGGACATCCATAAATTACGTGAGGTGAAATGGGGGAGGGGGGGGTCCGGCAAAATCTCACCAGATCTCACCAGGGGGGGGGGGGGTCTACGGAAATCTCACGCGAGATTTTGCGAAAAATTGGGGACAGTAGAGCCAAAAAAAAGGTCTACAATTTGCGCCAAAGTCGATTTTTGGAGGGTATTTCATCAAAAAAAAAAAAAAGTCTACAAAAGTTTCCAGGACGATTTGTAGGGGGGGTTCTCACGGACCAGATCTCACCAGAGGGGGGGGGGGGGTCTGGCCATATCTCACGAAATCTCACCAGGGGGAGGGGGGGGGGTCCAGAAATCCGGAAAAAACACCTCACGTAATTTGTGGATGCCCCCTAAGGGACCGTGCACAAACTACCTGGCTTGGTCCGGGGTGAGGGGGGGGTGGCTGGAAGACGTGGGGGGAGGGGTTCCGAGCCAGGCCACGTAGCTTTCCTTTCATAACATTTTTTACAGTTAAAATGAAGAACAGAATGCACAACAGCAAGTGAATATTTATTTCCCTCAGTTAATTATCTCCATTTGTAATTTACAATAGTCTGACAAGAGATAACAGTGCAAAATGTCTTCTGGAATCAAAAGGGGAAAAAAGCTACGTGCTATGTGGGAGGAGGGGGGGGGGGGTAGAGGCAAAAGCCACGTAGGGGGGATGGGGGTTCACAGGAGGCCAAAATGGAGCTACGTGGTTTATGCACGCTCCCTAATTAGCTCCTATTATTAACTATATATATACAGTCTATACTAAAAGTTGTAAGACTGATTTTTTTTAAAAAAAATTTATTGAATATATCTTTACAATTCCTTAATCCTCTTCGAAATAGCACCCTTAAGCAGCTACACGCCAAAAATTACGCTGCTGCCATTGGCCATACGCCATCTGGAAGTCAGTTTCGGGGATGCTGTTGAGAGCCCCCGTCGATGCTGCTTCAACGTCCTGGATTGAGTCAAACCGCTGTTCCTTCAGCTGCCTTTTCATCCGTGGAAATAAAAAAAAAGTCAGTTGGAGCCTGATTGGGACTGTAGGCGGGGTGCAGCAACGTGGCAACGCTGAATCGGGCCAACAGTTGCCTTCTTCATCCTCCCGTCCAATGAAGGCTCGCATGAGCAAATCAAAGATCAAGACAATGCTGATCGTGTTTTTTTTTTTTTACCGTCGCGGGGTGATTCATAAGGAGTTCGTTTCCCCTGGGGAAACTGTCAATTCGAACTTTTACGTGCAAGTGCTAAACCGTCTGCGAGACCGAGTGAATCGCGTCCGACAAGTCATCTCCGCCAACTGGAATCTGCATCACGACAATGCGCCGTGCCAAGGCGCGCCGTTATGAGGCAACTGTTGGCCCGAATTGACATTGCCACGTTGCTGCACCCCGCCTACAGTCCTGATTTGGCTCCATCTGACTCTTCTTACTCACATGGATGAAAAATCAGCTGAAGGAACAGCGGTTTGACTCAATCCAGGACGTTGAAGCAGCATCGACGAGGGCTCTCAACAGTGTCCCCGAAACTGACTTCCAGAAGGCGTATGGCCAATGGCAGCAGCGTAATTTTTGGCGTGTAGCTGCCTAAGGGTGCTATTTTGAAGAGGATTAAGGAATTGTAAAGATATCTTCAATAAATTTTTTTTTTAAAAATCAGTCCTACTACTTTTGGTATATACCATGCATATAAACACACACATGACTAGTGTCACATCCCACAGGTCCTTCCTTAGCAGGTATCTATGGAACAAGATTAATAAATACATAAAAAGTTTGTATTGTGTATTTTAAAAAATTAAGAGAAAAAATGGATAGATTCTTCAATAAGATTTGTTTAGGTGCATTTGTAATTATCCTTGTTTACTTTAAAGATATGTAACTAAACTTACAAATAACTGAAAAAGTTAACTAAAGTAAAATTAATATCTTAAGGATATAAATATGGCCAGAGAAATCTGTATTAATTGGTTCAGATGTTTTGAACAAGCTTGTTCTCTAGTTAGAAGAGCTATTAAAATCAACAATAATATTAATATTATAATCAATATAACAAATTCTTGTGTAAGGATAAAGCAAACTACGATGGATGCTTTTCTTTCATACAGAGCTTAGTTTTCAAAAACACAAGGAGAATACTTCAATATCTATTTTAGTATATGTTTCATTACTTTCAGATCTGTTGTTAGAGAATTTGTTCTTATTGTTAAGGTGGCACTGTTTAAATTCTTCAGTAATAATGCGATATGTACTTGCCAACAGAGTTTGCCATCTACAGTGCTGGGTCAGAACCGGGAGTGGGGAGGGTGTCCAACAGGGGCACTTGCCCCCAAGGCAATTTCAGGGGTCGGCAAAATCATGTCTGAAGGAGGTAGTAAATGGCAACTCATGAGCCAGCCACCTTTTTTTGAGTCTACTGTCACAAGCAACAACCTTTCAGAGTGCAGCAAAATCAAAGAATAGCTCTATATTGCCCCGGGTGGCAAATTCATGTTTGAAGGGTCGGCAATCTCAAGTTTTTGCACTGGCTCAGAAAATTCCTAGATCCACCACTGTGATCTATCTGAATCCCAAGAAATATTAATTATACTGTTTGTTTCCAAGATTGAGTTATTTTTATAACCCAGATGTAAGGGCTGCTGCACCTTACACTGTTCCTTATGTCCCACTGAGTGCTTCATCTGCATTTAACTTTAGATTTTTTTTTTTTTTTTTGCTGTCGTCAGTCTTTAGACTGGTTTGATGCAATCCTCCATTCCTTCCTATCCTGTGCTAGCCTCTTCATTTTACCCCTTACAACCCACGTCCTCAATTATCTGCTTCATATATTCTAATCTCTGTCTACCTCTACAGTTCTTACCTTCGACTGTTCCCTCCATTAACAAATTAACCAATCCAGCATGTTTCAAAATATAACCTACCAGCCTGTCTCTTCTTCCTGTAAGCTTCTTCCATAAACTTCTTTTCTCACCCATCATTTCCAAAACTCGTTCATTTCTTACTTTGTCTGTCCACCTAATTTTCAGCATTCTTCTGTAGCACCACATTTCAAATGCTTCAAGTTTCTTTCTTTCCGGTATTCCTAAAGTCCATGTTTCGCTACAGTAAAGTGCTGTGCTCCACACACAGAGTTTTAAGAAGTTCTTTCTAATTCCTAGATCAATATTTGAAACTAAAAGGTTTCTCTTTTTCATGAAGGCTCTTTTTGCTAGTGCTATTCTGCTTGTAACATCATTCCTGCTTCGGCCATTGGTTGTCATTTTGCTTCCCAAGTAACAGAACTCACTCACTTCTCCTATTGCATCCGATACTATTTTTATATTTAATCTGCTAGTATTGGTATCATTTCTGCTACATTTCATCACTTTTGTTTTACTTTGATTTATATTCAGTCCAAAATCTTCCTTCAGTATTTTCTTCATGCCATTCAATAACTTCTCAATATCCTCAGCCCTCTCTGCTAATAAGACAATGTCATCCGCAAATCGTAGCATACTGATTTTTTCTCCCTGAAAACTTATGCCACATGGAAATTTTTCTTTGACTTTCTTCATTGCTTCTTCTACATACAAGTTGAATATTAACGGGGATAGACTACAACCTTGTCTCACACCCTTTTTAACTGATGCATGTCTCTCGTGATTCTCTACTTTTACTACAGCCACTTGATTCTTATATAGTTTATAGAGTATTCTTCTATCTCGATATTATAGACCTGACTTCTTTAAAATTTTGAACATCTTGTCCCACCTAACATTATCAAAAGCTTTTTAAAATCAACAAATGCCATAAAAGTATCTTTGCTTCTTCTACATACAAGTTGAATATTAACGGGGATAGACTACAACCTTGTCTCACACCCTTTTTAACTGATGCATGTCTCTCGTGATTCTCTACTTTTACTACAGCCACTTGATTCTTATATAGTTTATAGAGTATTCTTCTATCTCGATACTATAGACCTGACTTCTTTAAAATTTTGAACATCTTGTCCCACCTAACATTATCAAAAACTTTTTCTAAATCAACAAATGCCATAAAAGTATCTTTGTTTTTCTTGATCCGCCCTTCAAGTATTAATCTTAGAGACAGAATTGCTTCCCTTGTACCACAATTTTTCCTAAACCCAAACTGATCTTCACCTACTATCTCTTCTACTACCCTTTCCATCCTTCTGTATATTATTCTGGTCAGTAATTTTGAAGCATGTGATGTTAGACTAATGGTGCGATAATTCTCACATTTGTTGGCTTGTGCTTTTTTTGGAAGTGTAAAGATGATATTTTTATTAAAATCAGTTGGAATTTCTCCTGTTTCATAACATTTTGATATCAGCTTGAATAATCTTTCGATTCCTTCCTCTCCTAGAGATTTAAGAGTTTCTGCAGGGATCTCATCAATTCCAACTGCCTTATTTGCTTTCAAGTCATTCAGAGCTTTATTAAATTCTGTCTTCAAAACAGGATCTCCTGTCATCAATGTCGGCATCGCCTTCCTTTTCCAATACACTATTGTTCAAATTGTCCCTACAGTTCAATGTATTCCTTCCATCGGTTAGCTCTATCTTCTGAGCTTAAAAGAGGTTTCCCATCGGCAGTTTTTTTTTTTTTTTTTTTTTTTTTTTTGTAACTGCTTTACGTCTCTTTTTAACATCGAGGTCTTTAGAGACGGGAAAGGATGGGGGCAAGGAATGGGAAGGAATTCGGCCATTGCCTTTTGAAGGAAGCATCCCGGCATTTGCCTGGAGTGATTTGGGGAAACCATGGAAAACCCAAATCTGGATGCCCGGACGGAGATTCGAACCGCCGTCCTCCCGAATGCGAGGCGAGAACGCTAACCGTTACACCGCCCCCCTCGGTACAGCAGTTTTAATGTTCATACCTCTTTTCTTCATTTCTCCAAAATTTTGTTTGATCTTTCTATACGCAACATCTACTTTTCCCAAGACCATTTCCTTTTCTATTTCTTCACACTTTTCTTGTAGCCATTTTTCTTTTGCTAATTTGCATTTCTTATTTATTTGATTTCTATATTGCCTGTACTGCTCTCTTCCTGCTTCATCCTGAGCATGTTTGTACCTTCTCCTCTGATCCATCAGCTGCAAAATTTCTTCTGTGATCCAAGGTTTTCGGGCAGCTTGTTCCCTAAAGCCTAATGTTTCTTTGCCAGCTTTAATTATTTCGGTCTTTAATGCATTCCATTCATCCTCGGTTGAGCTCCTTTCACAGTTAATTCTTAGACCTAAGTCTACAATTTCTGCAAATTTTTCTCTTGTGCTAGATTGTTTCAGTTTATTCACTTCCAGTCTGTTCTGCTTATACTGCTTCCTTATTCGCTTGAATTTCAGCCTGCACTTCATTACTATCAAATTATGGTCCGAGTCTATGTCTGCTCCTGGGTACGCTTTACAGTCTAGAACTTGATTCCTGAATCTCTGTTTGACCATGATATAATCTAGCTGATATCTGCTTGTATCCCCAGGACGTTTCCAGGTGTATATTCTTCTTGCATGGTTCTTAAACAGTGTGTTCGCTACTACTAGCTTAAATCTTTCACAAAATTCTAGCAACCTGCTTCCTTGCTCATTTCTTTCTCCTAGACCAAAACTTCCTACAGTATTCCCCTCTTTTCCTTCTCCCACTATTGCATTCCAATCACCCATGATTATTAGATTTTCCTCCCCTTTCACATATTGGATTAATTCTTCAATTTCAGCGTATATTTTTTCTATTTCTTCGTCATCTTCCTGTGACGTTGGCATATATACTTGTACTAATGTGGTTGGGACGGGCTTAGTTTCTAACCTCATCAAAATAATCCTGTCACTAAACTGTTCATAATAACTCACCCGTTTCCCTACTTTCTTGTTCATTACAAATCCTACACCAGTGACTCCTTTGACAGCTTGTGTGCTAATTATCCTGTGTTCCCCAGACCAGAAATCCTGTGCGTCCTTCCATTTAATCTCACTAATCCCAACTACATCTAACTTAAGTTGTTCCATCTCCCTTTTTAAGTTTTCTAACCTACCTGCCCTATCCAGACTTCTAACATTCCACGCTCCGACTCGTAGAATGTTTCTATCCATTCTGATGACTCCTCCCTGAGCAGTCCCCACCCGGAGATCCGATTGGGGGACTATTTTACCTCCGGAATATTTTACCCAGGAAGAAGCCATCATGATATATGTAATTTGAGAGGATTACATGTCCTCGGGATACCCTTTGGGTCTTTAATGCAGTGGTTTCCGGTTGCCTTCTGCATCCCCATGCCGTTGATCATTTCTGATTCATCCGCCTTTAGGGGCCGTTTCCAACCCCAAGGGCAAGAGGGTGCCCTGAACCGCTCCCCGCTCTTCCGCCCTCCTTTCGGAGGTCGTTGGCAAGCAGTGGGTGACTCCTTATACCGGGAATCTTTCAGTCGCCAGAGCCTCGTCCGTGCAAACAGGGTGCACCACGTGAAGGAGAGGTTGACATTTGGTTGGAAAAGACTAGTATAGTCTCTCCCAAACCCTTACTTTAGATTATTAAAGACACAATATTAATAAAAGAGAATTCTAGAATCTAGTAACCTATCTAACGGACTATGGAAAATCGTCAAACATATCCCAGATGTTTACAGCAAAGTGTATGACACCTTAGTAAAAATCAATGCAGTCAATGATCTTCACAAGGTAATTAATGCATACGAGTATTCTACTGAATTTTCACTGCTTAAAGCATGTAATAAGAATAGAATCACAGTGACAGCAACAATGGTGGTATAAATAATTCTACCACCATCAGTGTATTGCATAACAAATGTGATAAGACTAATTTCCTCAAACAAGTAACAGAAAATGAAGAGTGTATCACAATAAGAAATTAAAAAATAAACAAAGCTATGATTTGAATGAAATTTCACCTTGCGTTTTAACACAGTGCATTGAAGTAATTACAAACATCTTAAGGCAATAAATCTGTGACTCACAACATGTGACGACCCTAATATCCAAAATTATTTATGATCAAGCCATTATTTAAAAATGTTGATAGAAATTAAATGGATAATTACTTTTGGTTAGGGCTTTATGCCTCATTGATATCAAGGTCATTAGACTGTGAAGGATGGGGACCAAGGAACGAAGAGGAATTTGGCCATAGCCTTTTGAAGAAATCTTCTGAGCGTTGACCTAGAGCAATTTTGGAAAACCGAAATCTGGATAGCTGGGCTAGAATTTGAACCCACAATCTCCTAAATGGCAGAGCTGTGCCTTACTTCTAAGGGGGCGTCCACTGATGACGCGAGGTGAAATGGGGGGGGGGGAGGATCCGGCAAAATCTCACAAAACCTCACCAAAGGGAAGAGGGGGGTCAACGGAAACCTCACATGAGGTTTTGAAATTCTAATACAATTGTAGAGCTAAAAAAAAGTCTGCAAATGATGTTAAAGTTGATTTTAGAGGGGTACATAGGTCCAAAAACCAACCTTATGGGGGGATAACTGCCCTTCGGAGCATGAGACCTAAAAAAAAAGGTCTCAAACAGTTGCGAGGTCGATTGGTAGAGGAAGGGGTCTCCCTGAAAATCTCACATCATTTTAGAGGGGGGGGAGAGGTCCAACCAAATCTCACGAAGTCTCACCAGAAAGGGGGGGGGGGGATTCGGAAATACACCTCATGTCATAAAAGGATGCCCCCTAACCCAACAGTGATGATTACAGATCTATTGCTCTCATATCTACTTTTAGCAAAGTACTAGAAACTGAATTTTAGAAAAATGGCATAACATAAAATAATGAGCAATTCAGTTTTTAGGAAGGAATTACAACTGTCAGTACAGTGACAGAATTTATTGAAACATTTCCCTACTCCCTTAATAGAAATACATATTCAGCAGCACATTAGATGGATTTCTCAAAATCCTTTGACACAGTGGGCAGAGTCAAAACTAATGGCTTCAGGAAAATAATCTTAGATCTTTAAAATAATTTCAGCATTATGGATGGCAACAATTGGAAATTTTTCACAAAATTATGGATGAATATACAATATACCAATCAAATCAATGCTTAGTCAAGAAAGAAATATCACAATTTTATGTTTTTTATCCTCTATGTTAATGGTATATCCAGTAGAGTAGCTAGGTTAAGAAGGGCCCCAATGCAAAAGAAACTTTGGGGCCCTCAGGCCAGATGGGTGATCTTTTTTTTCTCTCTCTACTATGTCGTGTGAGGTTTGCTGCTGGCAAAGGATCCCTGAGCTTTGGGGGTTCCCCTGAGCTGAGATTGTGGGCCCCATGAACTCATGAACTTGAGGGGCCCCAGTGCGTGGCACCACCTAGCCCTCCGATAGCTACGCCACTGGGTATATCATAACCAGATAATAGCTCCATTATTTTGTTTGTTGTTGATACTTCGATTTTAACCTCAGATCTGGATAGTATAAGTTTGCTCAGAAGAACTGTAACATTTCTAAATATATGGATGGTTGCTTGCTTACTACTTTACCCAAGAATTTCGCTGTAACATAATCTTTTCTTGTATCTTCAGCTTTTGATTCCTGTTTGTGGTGATGGTGTTCTCCAGTGAATTGGCAACGAGGTCATCAGCGGTTTTTGATTGCATATTGACACCTATATACAGGCTGCATAACATCGGAGGATTTATTCAGTTTTCACTACAGCTCTACTACAATGAAATATTAAGCCAATGTAAAGTAATGCAGTTAATGCAATATAGATACAACTACAATTACTACTAAAATACATATGTGGACTTCAAATGACGTAAGTCAATCGAGTGGCTAGGTTCCTTGACTGGTAAACTTTTAAGTTAAATTGTATGGTCAAGACAGTATTGGCGAGTACTGGTCAGAATCGATCAGCAGCAGCCATAGGCACGGAATACTTACAGCTCCCATAAATGAACAGCAAGGGACAGCGGGATCAATTGGTTTCTGCACATGAATACAATACTTGCGAAGTGTAAAGATATTGTATTGATGTGACTGGCGGCAGTTTCATCTAGGTTGAACTAACAGGTTTCTGGCATATATGCCACTCAAGCTAAAATTTTTTGAAACTTAATTAAACTTTAAAGTAATCTGAAGCAGTAAAATATATCTATCACAGAGCCCAAAATGTAATTGATCCTATTAATCAGAAGTTCACAGACAACAGCTTTTGTGTAAATTTTTCCAAAACTACATATTACTTAAGAAACAGTCCAATTCTGAAGTAGGTACAGGGCTTAGTATGGTGTTGAAACTATCCTATAGGCAACATCTGCAAAAATTCCAGATAATAACGTATAGTAGAAGATACATACCAGTGAAACTTGCGACAAGATGAATCAAAATACCCTAATTTTAAAAAGAATATTTCATTTCTTTAGAAGTGAGCTTCAGCTAACAGTATACCATGAATTAATACAATAGCATTTATCATATGATATTGGATAAAGGTGACAATGAAACTGCCAATGGGCAATGAATATAAGATAAGGTAGTGAAAATAACACGTCACTTACCACAGATGAAGACAGGAAGGCCAAAAAGATACAAAAAAAGGACAGAAACACACTTTACAATATTTTGGTTAATAACCTTCCTCAAATAGGAAGCAATCCATACCTACTACATGAATGAACCAAAGACGATGCAAGAGGGAATGGTGGGGATTTCACTGATGGAGGGAGATGGGAGGAGGAGAAACAATAATCTCTGTGTCAAACAGTCAAGTTAAAATATTTTTTTGTTTTAATTTTGCTCTTTCGAAAGAGAGAAAAGAAGATAAATTTAGGAGGATATATAAAAAATATGTATGAAAATTGACTGTAAAATTGTGACAGGTTTACAAGAGGTGTCATAGTGCAGGTTGAGGCCAGGGGTATGTCTGGTATCTATGATGTGTTGACAGACTAGTTCAAATCCACGGACAGGTAGTGGTCTCCAGAAAAACTCCGACAGCTCTAACTGTAAAACAGGTGTTATGATTGCTGGAATCGTGCGAACCGGAATGGATTCCCATTGGACAGTCTGGGATGGCAGTATAAACTTCCTGCCTGTGGCCATTCATCATGTAGGACAGTTGTTGAGTGGTGAGACTGATGTAACATACAGTGAAAAAAGGTAAGTTGGTAAATTATGCGAGTGCTAGTGTAGATTTCAGATAATTGCAAAGGATTTCCCTGAAACAGCATTGCAATAGGCAGTGGTGGCTGGATGGATGTTGCATAGTTTTCAGCAAGGTCTATTGGAGCGGAAATATCATGTGGAAATCTAGGAGAGTCAGAAGGTAAGTACTTGTGGACCAAGATTAAATTAAGTGCAGAGGACATGTGGCGGTAACGTCAAGCGGGGATCCTTAGTTTACTAAGGTTCTTTGTCCTTCACCTCAACTGTCCCGCCATCTACGACTGTGTGGCGCTTACCTGTTGTGTATTCCTGGTGTTTGCAGCATTCGCCTCTTGGTCGCCACCCAGGGAATTCCACCCTGAGAATCCTATGCCTCTAAGCACTAAAACCACTTTAAAAATGTTTGGATGATTGATCGAACACCAGGTTTTAAAAATACTTCCAACTTTAATGACATAGAAAATTCTCGCCAACACAGCCTTTTAAGATTCAAATCGAACTTCGTTTTATCCTCCGATCGCAGGTTCTAATTTGGGGCACACGTGGGTTGGTCACCCACACAAACAACTTACTCACATGAACTAGATGCACTTCTCGCCGCGATTACCGAAAAGGTGACACACATTTTTCACTGCTGATGTTCACACTTTCCTTTTATGTTCATCCCGGCAAGGGCACTCCACGATTCACATCACTATTCTCTTTTTTTTAAGTTACATATCGCGAGCAAACGCACTACACGACCGGCTCCTACAAGAACTCGCGCCAGACTGCCCGACCTCCTGAGTCGGCCTATCGGCTCTCTCCTCGGGGTCACGTGACTTGTCTCCGCCAGCACTGGCTTTCTCCCCCATACTAGAGCTAGTCCACTATATGCCCTCGTTTCAATCCTCTTAAACCTCCTAAGTGCCAATCTTGGCCCGTTACAGACAGTGGGTAGGATTCTGGAGAGAAGGACACACACTTCAGGAAAGGAACGTAGAAAGTCATGCCCACAACAAATGATCTGATTAATAAACTCCAGACGAAGAGAGAACTGCGTGATGAATAATTGTCTGTGGTAAGCTTTAGAAGGTGCAGAGCAAGAGATGTGGGTGGTAGCAAGAGAGATTTCCTTTTGCACAAGATCAAGAGGTAGCAGCAGGAAATGGAGGCTTAAGATAGGTTTTGAAATACCTAAAAAGTGATTCATAATTGGAACAGATATGTCTGTGATGTACAGAAGAGAATGTTTCATCTTGGTCCATAAGCATTTACCTTCTGACTCTCCTAAACTTCTGCATTAATCTTTCCTGTGCAACAGACTCCACTGCAGAACATGTATCAAGCCATTACTATATATTCTAATTCATCAGGGGGAATCCTTTCCTATTATTGGAAACACCACCAATTACCTAATTTACCGAATCCTGTTACTTTGTTCATTATATTCCCAGTTCAGAAGCAATAGTCTTAAAACTGGCTTTGTAATATTTCCAGCATTACCATTCAGTTTCCTGGTTGTGACCCGATTTCTTATTGTTTTATCAGCTTCAACTATTTCTTTAGCATTTACATTTTTCCCATCATGCAACTGCCAATGATCTAAAAAAACCTTTGACTCCATCATAACTTGGAATGGATTCCCTTACAGATTTAAAACTACTCAGAAAATCTCCCGACTGATATTTAGATGTAGCTCATGCCTAGTGAAACAACATCTATAATTGGTGTTTACAGGTAGAACCGTCAAGTCAAAATTAATGCCTTCACAAGTAGCATCTCCATCTCCACATTTACCTACCACAACTTGATTCAACTATAGCTGAATTAAGACCTGCTATGGTACGTTGCACCTTCTTCCTAAGGCCACACTATTCTATAACTCACATTTCTATCAATACTATCCCCCAAACCACCCAGTATCACTGCTCTAACCTCATTAGTAAAGCTCCTATATCCTAAATTACCAGACTAAATATTGCAGTAGATTTGAAAAATTTAACCTAGTAGTCAATGCCTAACTGATTCTGCAAAAGAGATCCTACACTTCTCCCTTGGCCAGGGGCGGATCCAGGATTTTGGTTTGGGAGGGGCTTGAGTGGACTTTGGTTTGGGGGTGGCTTGGCATGAGTGGATTTTGGTTTTGGGGGGGGAGGGGCTTGAGTCGGGAAAAGGGTAGACTTTATAGTCTCCTCGGGCCTCAGATCGGTAGAGTTAAAGAAAAAAAAAAAGGGTCTCCAAAATTGCAATGTCGGGGGTGGACCTGTAAACTTTGGGAGGGGGAGGCTTGAACCCCTGGCCCCCCCCCCCCCTGCACATGGCTAATACCTAGCAGCTGAAGGGATGATCGAAACGTCGGCTGCACACACATGACGTGGCGTCACCTGGACAGGTTCCTATTTTGCCTTGCATACCTCTATCCTTACTGTACCCTGCCAACTCCTACATCAACAAGATGCTCTTCTCATTCTAACATTGGTAACAGATCAAACTTATTTCTCTCCACAAATTCTTAAGAATCTGGCATTATAACTAGATAAAAATGCCAATAAATATAACTTAAGAATTTCAAAATTAAATCTACCATGAAACTTAAATAGTCCTATATATATATATATAACTAAGGAAGGCTAGGGAAATATGACCCAACACTTACCACAGATGAAGGTGGCTGGGATCGACGAACACAAAAAAAAATAAAAAACACAATAAAAGTGCAATATTTTGGCGTGAAGCCTTATTTGTGCAGAAGTGAGACACCAGGTGGAGTCAGACGTGTACAAGGAGATGGCTGTCTGGTGAATGATGTAGCCGGCACAGATGGTAGTATAGGAAGGGAGGGGACGAAGCTCAAATATTGGATCGATAATCGATACTGTTGACGATATATTATCAATGAAAGCGGTAGACTAACATAATAACTGAGGATACATATATAAATCAAATTTTGAAAAACTATAAGTGCAAAATAAAATATAAGAAGAAATATAAATAACAATAATAAGTGCCGAGTCTGATGGGAGGAATTTATTGGAGATTGAGGCCTGGAGGATGTCTGGTGTCCAGAATATTCCCCAGTTCCCATCTACGTAGTTCAGAGGAGGTTGTACTATCAGGAAAAACTCATATCGCCCTAACAGAGAAACAGATGTTAAAATTATTCAGTTTGTGGGAACTAGTCTGTTTTGCAACTGGATGGGTCTCATTGTTAGTATATACTGTCTGCCTGTGGCGATTCATTCTGATAGCAAGTGGGTTAGTAGTGAGGCCTTTATATGAGTTGGAGCTGTGGAGGCATATAAGTTGACATATGATGTGTGTTGTCATGCAAGTAGCATGACCAATGATGAGGAATGTTTACCTGTAGCAGGATTGGAGTAAGTGGTAGTAGCTGCATGGATGATACATGTTTTACATGCATCCAGCTACTACCACCCAATCTTAAGAACATGTTAGTCCACAAATACCCTCCCTCAGACTCTCCAAAAGCACCATATGGATCTTTTCCTTGCAATAGACCTCACTGTAAAACCTGCATCATGCTTCCACCCACCTCTACATATTCCAATCCCACCACTTTCCCCATCATTGGACATGCCACGTGTTCAACAACTCACGTCATATACCAACTAACTTGTCACCACTGCACTTGTTCCTACATAGGCTTCACCACACAGCAACTCTCAGTCAGAATAAATGGCCACAGTCAACAACCGCAACTTATACCTTCCGAAACCAGAACATGCCAATAGCCACGATTCCAACAATCTCGATGACAGTTTTACTGTAAGAGCAGTCAGAGTTTTCCCCAATAGCACCACTGCAGCAGAGCTCCGGAGATGGGAACTAGCATACCAGAATATCCTGGATACCAGACACCCACCCGGCCTTAACCACCATTAAAATCCAACCACTTAACCCATCACCTTTATTTCTTTAACTAGATATAACTTTTCACATCAGTACTAGTTACCCTTGCTACATAAGTTAATTTCACCACAGCCTGCAATATATCATCTCAGACATTGCCGATATATCGACAGTCTACTCCTTAGCCGTTCCCCCCCCTCACTACCTAGCTGGTCATTGGGTGACGTGTGTGTGCACACGAACGGAGCCTAATGACTGGTTTATCTACTACTGAAGAAGGCAGTTGCCAAAATATTTTGTATTTGTTTGTACGCCTAAGTGTTTCCTCTCATCGCAGACAAGGGTACATGGTGGGTCAATTTCCCTTTCCTTAACTGAGTAAACAATTATATTAGATTCTGATTGTTGTAGGTAAAGTTACTATCACATATTGTTGACTGTTCTATCTACAATATACCAGTTTATCAATCAATTAGTTGTAAAACATAAAAATAACAATATGCTAGCAACAAAAATATACGTACAACTAAATAAGGGTATGGAAATTCAACCCAACACTTACCCATGGTCGCTGGGAGCGGGTGCAAGGGGGTGCACCTGCACCCCCCTGCTATGAAAGAAAATACACAGAAAAAGATTAAGAAACAAAAATTTTATTATTAAATTCACTATTTGAATTATAACTTAAGGTGCCTAAGTTGCTGCCCAAATTTGTTCAATACCTTGTCAATAAATTCAGTATCTGTAGTTAATAATATATATATATATATATATATATATATATATATAAACAGATGCACCTATCTTTATGTAATCCTGCCAGCGCCCATGCACTGCTGCAATTCATGAAAGCAATATTTCAGTATTGAAACTTTTTCTTACAATGAGACGCTTAACAAGATCAGATGTATAATAATGATAATAATAACAATGAGCAGGAAAATGCTGTAAGGCAATAAAACTAAAGAAGGATAGGGAAATATGACCCAACACTTACCATAGATGAAGGCGGCTGGAAATGACGAACACAAAAAACGTACAAGAAAAGTGCAATATTTCGGCGTACAGCCTTATTCGTGCAGAAGTGAGACACCAGGTGGAGTCAGATGTGTACGCGGAGAAGGCAGTCTGGTGAATGACGTAGCCGGCACAGATGGTAATCGATACTGTTGATGGTATATTATCATTGAAAGTGGTGGACCAACATAATAACTGAGGATACATATATAAATCAAATTTTGAAAAACTGTAAATGATAAACAAAATATAAGAAATATAAATAGTAGAGATGATAAGTGCTAGGTCTGGTGGGAAGAATTTATTGGAGATTGAGGCCTGGAGGATGTCTGGTGTCCAGGATATTCTGATAGCCTAGTTCCCATCTACGTAGTTCAGAGGAGGTTGTAGTAACAGGGAAAGCTTAGATCGCCCTAACTGAGAAACAGACGTTAAAATTATTCAGTTTGTGGGAATTAGCACATACTGCCACCTATCGGAACCTGTCAACAAGAAAATACAGGAATATGTGGGCCCCTCCAAGGTCTCACCAATCCATTTTGCTTCTTACTATCCAAAATCAACATACACCTACCCTTTATCTCCTTCCCAAAATCCATAAACAGGGTTCCCACTCTTTTAGCAAAAGAAAAATTATGGCCTTTTTAAGGCTTTTAAGTCAATTTTTCATATTTTTTAAGGCTGTATTTAATGTATATTACAATGTTATGAATAAACTAATATGCAACTTACAGCAAAGAAAGCAAAATATGCATGTTAAGATTATGATGAAATAAGCTTTAATGGAGTTTATAAGTTAATAAATAATAAATTACTAATAAATTTACTTTTGTTTTCACACAATACAGTGAATATTGAAACTTTTTCCATTTACATATATTAAACATAAAATAAAAAAACTACTATGTCCCAGAAAACTGACACAAGGGCAAAAAGAAACATTACCACCTTAGTAATAAGAATTACTAAAATATAAATATATATTTTAACTTAATTTGTTTTTATACATTATAGCACATTAGCAGTAACATCAGAGAAAGACTGCTGAATTGTCAGCTCAATTACTTATTAGATTTCAGGTATAATGTTGAATGAGGAAGACTCCCCCCCCCCCTTTCACAGGCAACATTACAACCTACTCAGCCCATCAGTCACCCGAAACCTGCAAAAACCCACCACAATCCAGTCTAGGTCACACTATACTACCCTGGCCTCAAATCCGTTGACAGAATCCTCCAGCAGGGCTATGATTTCCTACAAACCTGCCCTGAAATGAGATACATTCTTCTTAAAATCCTCCCTGCTCCTCCTAGAACTTCTTTCAGCAGATCTCCTAACCTCAGCAAACTTCTAATCCTCAAACATAGCCTTCCTTGTCCCAACAATCAGCCCCAAGGCTCTTTCTCATGCAATAGACCCCACTGCAAGATTTGCAACATACATCATGCCTCCACCACGTTCACCAACCCTGTCACAGGAAACGCCACCTCCCATTTAATTTACCAGTTAAAATGCAACCACTGTGTGGCTTCATATATAGGTTTGACCACAAACCCACTTTTCCATAAGAATAAATGGCCACCAACAGACAATGTTCACACGGAACCCAAAGCACCCAGTTTCTGCCCATGCCATCAACCATGACTTGAATAATATCAACTCTTGTTTCACAGTCTGTGCTATCAGAGTCCTCCCTAATAGCAGCAGCTCTTCTGAAATCAGAAGGTTGGAACTTGCCTACCAGTACAAACTGGGCACAAGGCAACCACCTGGTCTCAACTTCAGATAATACTGGATTATTATTATTATTATTACTTATGTTTACCCTTTTTAATCCTCTCTTTGCCTGCATCCCATCGTCACTATCTATATTGAACCACCACTCACCTAAGGTAATGTTTACTTCATAGAGTCTTTGGTTTAATTTTTTTTTTTAAATTATTATTATATACATAGGAAACAAAGGCACTGAAAGCGGACATATTAAACATTTGGATAGGAGAAAAACCACCGCTTACCATAAATGAGGATTCCTGCGGGGATCGATACACGAAAAAAACACGTACACACATGGAATATATAATTTTTGAGCCTATGGCCCTTCTTCAGTAGTAGTGAGATGGCTGCATGTTAGAGAATGGTAGGCAACTGAGTGATCCTGGCAGGCCGGTAACCCATGGTGGGGGGAAACATGGCGGGGAGTGATGGTGGGGGTAGAAAGCCACAAGTTAGAAAACATTAATAAATAGATAATAACCTGTCCTTAGGGACCCGTTGCAGAAGCACAGTCCTAAATTGCCTATTAAGTAATAGATTTTTTTTTTTTTTTTTTTTTTTTTTTTTTTTTTTTGCTGTCGTCTGTCTTTCGACTGGTTTGATGCAATCCTCCATACCTTCTTATCCTGTGCTAACCCAATCATTTCTACATACCCCTTACAACGCACGTCCTCAATTATCTGTTTCATATATTCTAATCTCTGTCTTCCTCTACAGTTCTTACCTTCGACTGTTCCCTCCACAAGCAAATTAACTAATCCAACATGTCTCAAAATATGACCTATCAGTCTGTCTGTAATAGATGTGCAAAAAAGAAAACTGAGACATATGCGAGATAAAAATAAAAATTTATTAAAAATTAAAACTAAGCAAAATTCGAAGTTACAAACTACAAATGATAGGCTCTGGTGAGCGATGGTTCTGTGGGAAAAGGTAGGAGGTGAGAGGGATAGGTGGGAGGGAAATTGGTGCTATCTTAAATTTAGTCCTGGTAGTCGTCTGGTGCCCAGTTGGTACTGGTAAGCCAGTTTCCACCTTCCAAGTTGTGAAATGCTGCTTTTTTTTCTAAGAAGACTGATGGCGCGGACTGCGAAACATGTGTTAAGATCGTTTGTGCAGCAAGTGGTGGCATAATAAGATACAGGGTGGTCAGGGTTCTGGGTGAATACCGATTGCCTGTGTCCATTCATTCTGGTGGCCAGTGGGTTTGTTGTCAGACCAAAGTAGGAGGCTGGGCAATGGTTGCAGGTGAGTTGATACATCAGGTGGGAGAATACACACGTGGCAAGTCCTGTGATGGGGAAGCTTTCCCGTTACGGGGTTGGTAAAGGTGGTGGACGGTGGGTGCATACTGCATAATTTGCAGTGGGATCTGTTGCAAGGAAACGACCCTTGGGGCTGGGGGGCCCCGTGTTTACGGACCAAGAGTTGGTTGAGGTTTGGAGGTCTGCTGAACCACGTTCTGGGTGGGTGAGGGAGGATTTTTGGAAGGAGGTTTTTCATCTCTGAACGGGTTCGGAGACCACCGAGACTGTCCAGTGATGAGGATATCCTGCACCACCCTCCCTCCATGATGTTCTCCTGTTGACGAAGGGTCAAGTTCCAAAATATTCATTGTTTTTCCTGGGTTTTGAGCTTTTTTGTGTGTTCACCCCACTAAACCATCATCTAAGGTAAGTGGCGGTTCATTTTGTTATCTTTTTTTCTTCTTCTTTTTTTGTAAATCCATTCGCTACTTAGCTCCTATTATTTCCTGGTTACTATATACATATTTTCTTATTTAGATTTGATTATATTTTGCTCTTCCCACCAATCAGAGATCAATTTGGATATTTATCTATGCTCGGGTATTAGCTCTGAATCACTGCCCCTACTTTTCCTCTGTTTGAATTTACCCCTATCATTTTCCTGGCCAACAGTCTTTCTGTGAGACAATCTCCAACATCACCCACCTCCCATAATGTTCTACTGTTGACAAAGGGCTCATCCCAAAACTTTCTTTATCAGTTGTGTTTTTGTCTTTTCTGTGTGTTCACGCCCGACATCCATCATCTAAAGGTAAGTGGTGGCTCATTTTCCTATCCTAATATAAATAAATTTAAAATTACATAAAAAATGGACAGCAGAAATTAAGCCTTCATTTTTTTCAAAGAAAAGAAACATTCACATCTTAATGGTTTTCAAAGCAATTAAATTCTGAATGAGGGTTTCAATGAATTATGATTTGCAATTGAAAATACAACGCATCATTTGCTTAAATAAATTGAATTATAAGATTATAGGATATCCTTGCAAATTTCAGCAGACTATAAACACAACATAAATTGATGTATTAAATATTTTAATTGTTTTCTTTTTATAACAGTAGTCAGTTCATTATAACATTTGAATGATAAATTCAATGCAAATTAAGAATTATATGTTCCATGCTGGCACTGACAAAAAAATTTCATACCAAAGAAAATTCAGTCTGGAAGGGTTTAACAAGTATCTAGTAACAAGTCAGTAATAATAAAATTTATGATTTCACAAAAACTTTACAAATCAATATATACATTCATTTATATTCACTACAGGCTCCAGTAAAATTTCTTTACTGTGTACATTCTTTCCAGTTTCTTGCAACCAATATTTGCTTTCCAACTATCACCTCACTTATTAAAAAATTGTCACACACACTTTAAAACTTCCACATTTTCTCATGATTCATGAAGCAGAAGATTTGTTGCACTGTGAATATCATTATTAGCACTCCTAAGAGCACTCAAGACACGTGCCCGTTCAAAGCCCATTTCCACCAAAGTCTGGACCTGCTCTTCAGATGGTTGGACATTGTTTTCTGAAATAAAAAATATATAAGTATCCTTGCTCAAAAAAATAAAAAATAAAAAAAAATAATAAAAAAGTAATAATAATAAAAAATAAAAAAATAAAATAAAATGGACAGTCACACAAGGCTGTAATTTTTGGGCATTAAACCTTTTGCCAGTAAAACAAACTTGATGTGCATCATGATGTAACAGAAATTAGCTATAGTGTGATGGTTTAAAATCAACAGAGCTATGGAGCAGAAAGTGGGAACAATGTTAATATTTTATGAACTGCAGTGGCAAGAATTGACAATGCTCTCCCCCCCCCCCCCACAAAAAAACTAAACGTTGCCCACTTGGTACATGTTATGAGCATACATAAAAAAACTGTCACTTAACCAAAAAGTTTATTTAAAATAGCCATTAAAGCAAGTAATATATATATTAATTAAAATGGATAGATCTGAATAGCAAACAGAGAAAAACATGTAAAAAAGATACCAAATACAAAATGAAATTCAATCCAGGTTCATAAATGTACACAGGAACTCCACCATTTTAGAAATTAAAATGAAACGATGAATTTAAACTTCACTTAAACTGTTTGATGATATATATATAAGAAACAAAAAGTGCAATAACAAAGAAATCTCTAAACTAGAGGTCCCCAAAGTGGTCAACATTGACCCCACGGGGTCAATAAGAGTTCTTCAGGGGTTGATTAACACAAGGGGGTCGATTAATACTAAAGAGGATCAATTAAACTGTCTGGGGGGGGGGGTGTTAGGGCCGAAGCTGATATAGGGGTTGGTATCGGCTTCTTCACCTAAACTCAGTCATCCAAAAGTTGTCAAAGTTCGTAAAAAGTTCTATAACCGTGTTAAACCATGTAGAATGCTAACTGTAAAAATTACTGCGGTCGCCACTTACAGATTAACCTCCTGTAAGAAAGGTACTTAAGTAGAAATGAAAGTCTGAATCCGTATAACTGAATTATATATTCTTGAAAATTTTCACAGAAGTTACAAAAGTCACAGTTAGAAAATCATCAGCCGAAGATCACAGATCATGAAACAGAACAGACCGCACCACCCCAAATGAAATTGAAATCTTATAAACACATGTCAGAAAGTTTTGGAAGGTTACGTTGGTAATGCCGGTTTTAGAAATGGCGCCGGTCAGCCATCATGCTATCACGCCTATCTACCCATCAACCACCGCGCGCTTTAGCCGGTCTCGTTGAACTCGCCAAACGGAGCTCTACATCCTATCCCAACGAGATACTTCATCAAAATGCGATAAAAATGGCGGACGGGTCCCTTTTATCAAACTGACCTACTGGCCGAGACAATAGTCTATCTGGAAAAAGAACCTGTGTACTACCAGAAATTCACAGGATGAAGAGCGTAATGAGACAAGTGTAGTGATGTGTTGGGTTTTGTTTTTAAAGCTTCCAGACCAGTGAAAATGAATTTTGAAGTTTAGTTAATTTAAAAGCACATTTGAATCGCATACTGTTCAACGTCATCATACGTCACATGAAAAATGCTTCGCCCCAAAGCTTTAAAATCTCAAGTTAATATTATTTTCAAATCATTCCCAGCCTTTGCTGAGCTCAGTGGTGTAAAAATCTTTCAAATCGGTTAAGTCTATCGGAAGTTATGGAATTTCTAAATTTTACTGTTTTCCGTTGTGCAACCAAATATTACGCTTTTTATTTAAAAGCCGGTCATGGTCTGAAACTAAATTTAGATTGAACCTTTATTTAATTTAAGCACTTTAGAAAAGTTTTTAGTCTGTTAGTTTATGAGTTATTGAATTTTAAAAGTTCGATTTTACGACGCCATTACCAGTTGGCTCTTATTTACTTATATTTCCTATTTATTAGTTGATGGTTACTGGAAACTTAAAGAATATTGACTGGCTGGTTGTCTTACTTGATTAAATCTACTTTTAAAAGCTTTGAAGTTGTTTAGATGTGGTGGAATTAAATGTTGTAATGCACTCCATGTGGAGATGCATTAAATCTCATATTTACTGCTTTAAATCGGTCTGGAGCTGCGAGTTATTAGTGAATTTAATATCAGATGGTGAAATTCTAATTATGAAAGTGCTTTACAGTGTTTAATTTAGTGGAATATTAGTGCTGTGGTCGGGTAAACAATCCTGTGTTTTCTACTTCAGGATTATTATGGATTACGCTCATTTAGGTAAGTTTATGGTTTATATTTTACTTGAAACTTCTTATTTATGGTTGTTATGTGTGGTTTATTTACTTTTCTGAACTTAAAGTGTTGTTATTTCGATTTTAACGATGGTATCGTGTACTGATGTTAACCTCAAAATTTGCCGGATTTTAACTGAATCTCGAAAATAGAGCGAAAGGTAGCTTACAGGGGGAATAGGAATATTCCAATAACAATTTGATATACAGATAGGATAAACAGCTGACTACCCTAGTTATAACAATTATAATGTCGTTTCAAGTAAAAATGGAGCTATTTAAATCTTCACTGGGACACAACGATTTTAAATATTTTAGAAACTTGCAAGTACTAAAAGAAAATGAAAAGATTTCCGACCATGATTTGGAGGTATATATTAAACATCTTATAAATTAAGACTTGGAGAATATGCAAGTAAATATATATAATGAAGGTAGTAAACCTGGTTTAGAAGATGAACTGATTGAAATATGTTGTTTAAAAATAAAATCCTTGGTGAATTTGTGAACAATAACAACATTGCAACTAAATACCCCAAGATCAGAGCAGAAGCTGAACCTTTCTGACTGGCATGGTTGAAGCTGGTTTTAGTCATTTGAATGCAATTTTGACAAAACAAAGGAACAGATTGAACCTGGAAAACTATGGTGATTTGGGCCTAAAACTTAACTTTTTTGTTTTGTTTTTGAACTGAATGTCAATAATCTTGCTGCTGCTCTTCAGACATATACATCCAACTAATATCAAGTATTTTAATAAAAAGGTATCTTAATATATTTTTGAGGTATTTAATAGTAGTATCAAAATGACGGAAAGAGATTTTTTCATCCAATATGATTTATGTTAAATTTTCAAAGATAGGTGTGTATTTTACATTTTATGACAGGTACAGTTTAAGAACTACAGGAAGATTTCCATCTATCTGTTCCCATCTATCTATTTTTTTGCTGTTTTAAGATTACAATAACATGGGAAAATATCTCCTTTTCCTGTAAACATTATTGGACGAATTTTATAAGACTTGGGAACTTAAATTCTTTTGTTGGGTTGCTATGCAGGTCTCCTTATTTCTTAACATCAGAAATGCCAAAAATGATTTAATATTTCTATTAAATACTTAATCTGGGGGTCCATAAGAAGACAAATATTTTATAAGGGATCAACGGGATAAAAAGTTTAGGGACCCCTGCTCTAAACAATCAACAGATAAAATTAACAGCCTGTTAAATTGCATTTAACTGCAGGTACTACAAAGCACTTCAAAAGATCATGCACAATGAAATGTGCACTAATCAATGCACATGAAACGTCACTGCATAGTTCTAACATCTGATTAAGAATATGCTGAAACAAATATACCTGAATAGCATTGGAATATTTCATTAACAACAAATTTGATTGTTTCCAGTGATTAAATATATATAAAAAGGCAACTTTCAAATTATAAATTAATACTATCAGTGAAAGGCTGAGAAATTTTCAGAATATCATTACATATTACTACAGGCAGAAAATCTAGAATAAATTACCTTCAGGCATCACTACATTGGGTCTTCTGTTACGTAAGAATCCACCAAATAATGTCCCATTTTCATTTGGCCAGTAATTATCAGGTCCAACCAAGGTCTCAGCAAATCCCTGACCTTGCTGAACAAAGGAAAAATATATCATGAAATATAAATTAATACAGATATAATTAGATTTTAAATTAAATTTTCAGCATCCATTATGGCAGAGTCTAGACAAATTACAGGTATCCAGTATCTATAGTAAAATTATATTTATCGGTAACAATGGAGTAAAAGAACTCCTGCGTGGCTATATTTATAAGGAAAGGAAAAATAAATTATACCTAACATCCGCCAAAGTTGAAGAGAGGAGGGCAGCAGCAATACAAAATAATATACAAACACAATATCCCTTTATCAAATGGAAAGAAACATGTGGCTGAGCTCGTGTAAGCCTGATGGTCAACACTGCAGTGCCTTGTACCTGATGGTAAACCTGAGGCGGGAAGGAAAAGAAATTTTTGATAAGGTTTACAATCAGATATGAGGCACTGCTATAGGCATGTGCATGGCACCTACCTATGCCAATCTTTTCCTGAGCAGATGAGAAATGTTTGCTTCGAAAGCTCAATCTACAACCCAGCGTGTGGTTCACGTATATAGATGATACCTTTATGATCTGAACTCACGGTGAAAACCTCCTTATTGACTTCTTGAACTCGCAGAATAACATCCTCTCCCTAAACTTTACGTGGTCCTACTTCTCAGACGGACATCACTTTCCTGGATATTTACTTCTCTGTACGGAACGGTCACTTACGTACCTCTATCCACATCAAGCCCAGTAACCTACAACAATATCTCCTTTTTGATAGCTGACATCCATATCACACAAAATATTCCATCCCATACAGCCCAGTCATCTGCGGAAAATGCATCTGCTCTGACCAGCAATCCTTTACTCTTTTAACCCAACAACCTGACCCGGGCACTCATAAAACGCAATTATCCTCCAGAATTAGTCCAAAAACAGATATTGAGAGTCAAGAAATGTCCACCACAATGACACACACAAACCAAAAGCAATCAGAAACATGTTTTTCTCACACAGTTTTTCCCTGGCCAGGAATTGCTAAGCAAAATTCTTCGCTTTGGCTTCCTCAGATCTTTTCCTGAAATGTGCCACATTTTTCCCATTAACCTTCCCACCACACTATGTGTCACCTTCAGCAGACAATCTAACCTAAAAAATATACTTGTACAGAAATATGAACACACTGATGCTCCTGCTTGCAGTATGCATCCAACTACCACAACCTATAGCAAGCCTACTATTGGTGAAACCTACCCCTTTATAGGTCATGCCACTTGTACCACAACCCATTTCATCTACCAGCTCACCTGCCTCCACTGCCAAAGTTCCTACATTCGCCTTATCTCAAACTAATTGTTCATCAGAATGAATGGTCACAGACAAACAGGTTACTCCCAAAACCTAAACTTCACTGTTGCTTGTCATTCCAGCACTCACAATACTTGCGACCTCAATAACTGCTTCACAATCAGAGCCATTATAAAGTACTTCCAGATACCACTTCCCAATCTGAACTTCACAGGTGGGAATTGACCTATCAGCATATCCTGCAGACTAGATAATACCTTCCATCCTCACCCAGTTATACCCATCACTGGCCAGTACGATAGATTTATAAATATGTATAGACTTTATTTCAAAATTTATCTTCAATTATTTTTATTATAATTATTATTTCTCCCTTTAAATGTACTATTTTTCTTTCTTGTGATAAATATTTGCGATTATATTATCATTGCTCCCCCCACATGCAATGATGGTCAATTTCGTTCTGCGCGTAGCAGTACTGACCATGAGGCTTGTGCAAGCTAATACATGTTTCTTTCCACTTGATAAAGGTTTACTCCTGAAATATTGTGTTTGTATATTACTTTGTGTTGCTGCTGCCCTCCTCCCTTCAGCTTTGGTGATTGTTAGGTATAATTTAAATTTCCTTCCCACATAAAATTATATCTATTTATTTTTATCATTTAGGGAGTACATGGAACCAATTATTTGCATTGTACATCTTATTCATGTTGTTCTTATCTTCCAAAAACATCCTCATCCTTTTGTTCTGCGCGTGGCATCTCTCTTGGATCCATGCATTTCTGAGTTGGGATTTTTTACTGTTGCGATCTTAGGTGCACATTTATGCGAATTTATTATTTTTCTAAAAATACTCCAGGTAGATGTCAGTGGGTTTAGGTTGACTTTTGGGTTTCTACAAGCCAGCATGCTTTGGTTTGTGGGGAAAATGGAAGATTTTCTTGGTCAGTTGCAAGTCATCCATTCGTGCCATATGTCCGTAGAATTTCATGCATCTTTTCCGTGGGAGCGGTGTGATTAGTTCTGAATACAGTTCTTCTGAGCTCTAAAGTAAAATAATAAATGATTTTTAATTATATTAGACATTCATTCATTAACTTTGGTTATGTAGAACATCAAGGTGTTCGGTTGATAATGCAAGAGCCATCACAAACAGTTAGGGCTGATCTGAAACAGTTGAATTCTGATGATGAAATTGTTGGAATTCAAAATAAATCAGAAATGCAGACTCAATTTATTTCAACAGCTTTCCATTTTCAAACTGCAATTTCTCTGAAAGATAACCACCTGTCCAATAGGAAAGATGACAGACTGGAAGAAGACATTTTATTTAGTTACCTTTTATTCAAATTGCACTCCTTGGGAGTCAGTATTATAATGAAACAATCTCTAAAAATTTCTGAGCACTACTGAAACTCATTCTTAGATGTATAAATCTGTCTGTTCTGGCATCAAGCAAAATATTTCTGAAGAGATTTTGATGGGGAGCTCAGTGGAAGGAGAGGGGGGTGCCACTGTGTGAAAATTTAAGATTGGACTTAATATCTGTGGTATCATGATTGTGTGAATTGGAACCGGAGCACATGAAATGAAAATCTGTTCTTACCCTTAAAAATATCTGTGTTCTATTTCAATTTTCCTCTTAAGCATATGAAAAAATATTTGTTGTCCTAGAAGCCACCATTATGAGGGAAACTGTGTTAAATTTTATTTTTAATTACAAATTTCAGTTTCACGAACAGTCACAGAGCTGAGCCAAATCAATCAGATGTGATGGTGTTGGGTGAGGAGGGTCACAACACAACAATACATTTTTAGGGGGGAGACGAGGGAATAGATAATGTAAAAGGTTACTTTTGTGTGCTGATGTATTCTCTTGCCTTTTATTCCTAGTGTCTGATTCAAACTTGAACCATTCTTGATTTATGTAAACTGCACACTTTTTTCTTTGTTTCAATTCAATCTGATGTAATAAATGATATGTTAAATGGCATGCACAAAACAAATAACAAACCAAATGAAGTTGTATGCTTTCACAGCCATCTAGGCTTTCCGACTACTGCCGTGTTTAATCTTCACTGACTGAACTTTCAGCTCATATTTTGCAGCCTCCATCAAGTTTCTGAATACTATTTACATCTCTCAGCAAAGATCACAAAGTACCAGTCCATGGTCTTCATTGAACCTCAGCTGGTGTGGTCTAGAAATTTCAAAGAATGGTAACAGGGATAGTACTCCAGCATGCTTGGCGTTCTTGGTATAAACCATACAGAGCAACTCTGATGAAGGCTGCAGAATATCAGCTGAAAGGTTAGTCAATGAAATGCACAGTATTATTTGGGAAAACATTCATATTATTAATAATAATCAACTTGTCAATGATCACAAAACAAACTATCCAATCCTTGATAAGACTGATTCACTGAAGTATTTGGTCATAGCAGTACAAGCAACATGAAATGAAAACATCACATAACTTCTATCACAGGCAAAGGTAATAGGGAATATGGATGCAATTAAATATACATCTAGTATTATTATTTGAAAGCTTAATTACTGTAGAATTACAGCTACATTTTTTCCTATCGATTTGCTTTTTCTTTATTGGTTTTAATTAATCAAAAGTGTTAAAAATACACAGGAAATTTAACTTCGCAAAATGCAATGTTATTGGTCAAATAGAATGGTGACATCAAAGTATAGATTCATATTGTAAACAATGTTTTTCTAATTTTGTAATTGTGTTTAAGTTTTATCGTAAATTATCAATATAATTGGTGAAATATTGACTTCAAGGCAGTCATATGCCAGGAAAGTTTCCATTCTTAATCATTTGTTAACTTTATTTTATTTTTTTATTTTTTTTGGTGCATTTTCAACAGAAATTGATATTTTTCACTTTATTTCATTTCTAGAGTACTTAATTCAAAATATGTAACATCGAAAAGATCAATTGTTTTCTTTTTTCTATAATTGATATGTTTAATTCCGTGAAGTGGTAGAGTGTAAATGGTTGGAGATAAAATAATGTGATGAAAACAGATTCGCCTCCTAATCAAAATTCGGGGGCTATTGGCGAGGCAAATTTGGGAATCATTGTAAATACATTTGCTGAAATTGCATTTGTTGTGTTTGTTAGAAGGAATGTAATTCATTTTAAAGATGAAATAAAATAAAAAAAATCATGCTCAACAGTTTCTGCAGATAATAAATAAAAATATCTGATAATGCGGGGATTTAAATCCAGGTCAAAAAATTAGGGAGCAGACAACTTAGACTGCACCATGCTGAATCTAGGTAATATATGTCAAATATTGCAATTAAAAGACATTTGGATTTGCTTATGACTTTACTCCTTGTTGACATCAAGGTCATTAGAGATGAGAAAGATGGTGAGCAAGGAACGAGAAGGAATTTGGATAGGTCTTTTAAAGGAAGCATCCCGGCTTTCTCCTGGAGAGATTTGGGGAAACCACGGAAAATCAAAATTTGGATGCCCGGATGGGGATTTGAGCCCACTTCATGCAAGGCTACATTGTTACCGCTCACCGACCATGTTTGGTGAAACCACAGACATATTAATATCAGCCAGTTAAATCATTAAATGATATGGGCTCAAAGTCATGAGTACAGGTAGACATATACCCTTCCACATATATTCAGGAGATTGAAATCTGTTTTTAAAAGTCTGACGGTCTCCTTTGCGGGCTTTAAAGGAATTGTCATTGCTTTGGATTGAGCTTGAGTAAGAAATGATTTGAAAAATATACGTACTAACCTTTTGTAAACTAAGTTATGATTACAGTTTGAATAGGTAACAAATTGTTATGTATGACAACAAATTTAACATAACAACATTAAACATTATTTACTTACAATAAAATCATCTTCACAACAATACAAACAACTAGGTGAAGATTCTTTACGTTTTCTCATAGCTATACACCACTTTTTTCTTACATTTGAATCTTGCAGGACATAAAAACACACTTTATCAAGTGCATTTCTTATTGTATTTTTGCACATCGGTACAATACAGTATTTATAAAATGGTTTTCAACTTTCTTCCATACCAAAATTAGTTATAAAACATAAAACTTTTGAGATATAACACTCCACAATATACAATGCAGTCAAAGCTCTTTATTTGCGGATTCAGTATTCGCAGATAAAATAAGTGTGACAACTTTGTGTATTCACAGTTTTAGTATTCGCGGATAAAACAATTCTGGCAACTTCCTGCAATAGCTATTTGAAAATTTTATTATTTGCATTGTTTGAGTATTGCTGGCATGTACCGAGTGTCACTCTATCTAACCTCATCATCATCATCCTCAACAGTTTCCAGCCTCTGGCTGAGTCTGCACAAGCCCCTCCATTTGCTTCTTTCATCCCACCACCTCTCTGTCACCACTTTCTTCCAGTCCTCTCCTCTCTTCCGTGCATACTCCTCTACTCCTTTCAGCCATCCATCTCTTGGTCTTCCTCTGGGTCGTTTACCATGCATCTTAATTTCGTCGATTTTTCTTGGGATTCTCTGAACCTCCATTCTCTTTACATGTCAATACCATCTCAGTCTGATCCTCTCTACCCTTTCCTGTAGGGGTTCCTCGTTTATGGTGCATCTATTCACTTACATATTTGAGTTGTAAGTTTTACTAGGGGATATAAAGCTGTATTATGGAATCTGTTACTGTATTTTACATTTTACTTCAATTCTTCACAGTTAATGATAGCATCACTATATTTAATTATATGACATTTTCTATTATACTAGTCTGATAGCATTAATTTTGATTATATCATCACTAATTTATAAGAAGTTTTCTATTCCCTAATGTATTGTTATAAACAAGTAACTATTGGGTCATCCTATTGCTGCCACATAAATTTTAACACCTTCAAAGCCTATATCTGTTCAAAATATCGACAGTGATACTTACCTGTCTCCTGTATTCACGAGCTCTACTGAGAAGCATCTGCTGCTCCAAGATTTCAAGTTGTTGAGCCCTTTGAATCTCTAGTGTAGCACCAATGGCTCCCTCTTGTGGTGCTCCTGAATGCAGCAGCCAACCTAAAGATTTACTGCTCATACGAGCCACCCACTTTGGTACTGTCATCCAGTTTTGTATGAAGGCAAAATTGTAGCGATACATCAACCCTGCTATCTAAAGAGAAGAGATGAAATATATAATAACCAGAACATTTACTAGAATAATTTTAAAACATAAGGAAGATCAGATCATTACAATTCACAAAAAAGTTGTGAGCAGCTAATGTATAGCTTTTTGTCGCATTTTCATTTTTCAAACATAATCAAAGAGAAATCTTTTTTTTCTTTGTTTAGTTGTTTCTGGAGTTGTATGTGGCCATCTAATGTTTTCTGAATAGTAAAATGTTTTCTAGAATATTAAAAAATTATAAAATTTGAACTTATAACAGAAATGTAATATGAAATCATTGGATAGTAAATAGATACTGTTTTGTTAAATACATTTTTCTATGAAACACAATTTTGTATTCCAAATTAGAAAGAAACAGAGAAATTAAAACACTCATGTACCAGAGCCGAAGGTAGAGGATTACAGCAACACTCGGTAAAAACACTATCATACATCTTAGTTATCAACAATATTCCATTTCATTAGGTTTGCACGTGTATCATTTATATAGTTACACAACTATGAGGTCATACAATACTGTTTACTTTTTGCGTTCGCCTGATTTTGTCACTACAACCTTAGGCCTTCAGCTTTGATAAGTATTAGTTTTACTTTATAATTGTAGTGTTGTTTCCTATTATGGTATAATGGTCAGTTTGCTATTATGATTGTTTAAATAAACACATAAAAAAACACTTAGCAAAACAATACTCAAAGCAAAGACTTAACTCTTACTAATAATGATACTTGGAATTCTGTACTTTGAATCAGGTATGCCACTAGTAGGTAAAACACATCTTAAAATTTCCAAATGTTGTGGAGATCATTAATTTGATTAAAAATTTCAACATATCTTTCCTTATTATATTTACAATTGCATTCCTCATATGCAATAACAAAATCATACAGTGATGTTAAGGGAGTCTATCTATTTGACTGCATCATCTGCAGCAGAGCAAAGAGGAGTATATCATCCTACAAACCTTTGGTCGGTTAATTCTCCACAATACAGTCAATGCAAAACCTGCTCCATGCTGCAATCACAGTAAGGGTTATCTTTTAGGCCCCAGAACAGACTGACCAGTGCTGAACTGATCTAGATGGTTCTAGTAAGTCCTTGACAGGTCAGCATCTGACAGTTTTTTTGCAGGATCAGTGATCAGATGTCAAGTTTTATTGTCTCTATCGCCTCCATTCCACAGTGAGGTTAAAGTGGGATGTCAGCTAGGTGGCCAGAGAGCACTGGATTATTTTCACGCATGCCAATGGAAAGTCATGCATTTCAGACCATAATGGGATATCTGGCAAGTATTTTACCTACCACCACTGATGTACTGTGGTTGTTTGCCATCGGCAAATTCTGTGAACAGATGTTAAAAACCCCCTAAAGCCAAATTAGAGGGTCAAATCTAAGGAGACTACGCACACCTCATCATGCCAGTTAGATGGATGTCTGGCTTGGTGTAAGCTGCTGAAGTACAAAGAGCAATACTTGAACCAGGCTACCCAGGATGTGCTTGTCAGTTTCCAAACCAGATTTTCTCTGGTCATGATCTTAAATGCAATATTTCCCAGCTGTTTCCAGTACATAAATGTGCAATCAATTATGGCACTGAAGTATATCAGACTGATGTTGAATGGAACCATCCTGTACCAAAGTGAGAAGAATGTTGTCTTGACTGCTGATTTTATAAATGAAAACAAAATTCCTGTGTTTTTGATAGATTTGGTCGGAGGTGCAACTTTGTGAAGTACTGGTGGAGAATACCACAGTCAGCAGTAACTCCTTATGCTCTATATTTCTTTGTAGCATAGGAGTGACCCAATGTCAATGCCACACAGGAAATTACAGGATATAGTTGTTGGCTCTGCCCTTTATATGAGATAGGAGAGATCCCTGTAGAAGCCAACTGTATAATGTGGACCATCAGCTACATTGGTCACCACTATACACTTTTAATTTAATTGATGGAGCACACACTCTGGTGAGACAGGAGAGATCCCTGTAGAAGCCAATTGTTTAATGTGGACCATCAGCTACATTGGTCACCACTATACACTTTTAATTTAATTGATGGAGCACACTCTCAGGTGAGACAGGAGAGATCCCTGTAGAAGCCAATTGTTTAATGTGGACCATCAGCTACATTGGTCACCACTATACACTTTTAATTTAATTGATGGAGCACACTCTCAGGTGAGACAGGAGAGATCCCTGTAGAAGCCAATTGTTTAATGTGGACCATCAGCTACATTGGTCACCACTATACACTTTTAATTTAATTGATGGAGCACACTCTCAGGTGAGATAGGAGAGATCCCTGTACAAGCCAATTGTTTAATTTGGACCATCAGCTACATTGGTCACCACTATACACTTTTAATTTAATTGATGGAGCACACTCTCAGGTGAGATAGGAGAGATCCCTGTAGAAGCCAATTGTTTAATTTGGACCATCAGCTACATTGGTCACCATTATACACTTTTAATTTAATTGATGGAGCACACACACTGGTGGCAATTTACCTACACACCCATTTTTCCACCATTTACTGTGTCCTCATACTTTTGCACTATACAAATTTCAATTTTAAATCCTTTCAGCATTTTTGACAAACTATTCATCATTTCCCATGGTAAATTATTCCAATCCCTAACCACCTAACCTACAAAAGAAAACCTCCCCACATCCTTTTGCCTGAAACTGATTGCCAGCTTTTGGTCATGGTTATCTTTTACATTCAATAAACTACTCATAATTCTTATGCCAATATGTTTCCACACCTCTTCACCAATATATGCCTTGTACTTCCATGACTCCCTTCATCCTCCTCCTGTCTTCAAATGAATCCTATTCCAGCTCCTTTATCATGTTGGTTTTCTGCACTATTTTCTAGAGACAAACCTAGTAGCCCTCGAGCTTCTGTATTTGATACCCAAATTGTTGGTTCAAGCAAGGTTCTTATCAAAGCTTGGGAAAACAATTCCCTCATTTCACTGGCACATCTACACATCATTCTTTCCAACCTTTTCCTACTAACAGTTGCAACAATATAACTAACCACATTCATTTTTATTATTAATTTACTATTATTATTAGCAATAATATTGAATTACGTTGCAGTTATTAATTATAAGTATCTTGAATAATTGTATGTATTACTGTTTGTAATTTGATTTGTAATACTGTTGGGTTTCCAAAGACTGTAGTTTTTTTTAGTAAACAGGATAGTATAGTCTTGTTATATTTCAGTAAAAATCTTAAACGTTGGCCAGCACAGATAGGCAGGTATCGATTGTTGATTGGGTGCTTGGGCAATGTGCGTATTACAACACTTAGAACACTATGGCACAAGTTTATGCTCTTCATACACAAGCTAAAATAGCATGTGAAATGTACTCGAAACTTGTTTGAATGTAACACAAGTGTTTTAAAAGTTGTTTCACAAATGGTATCAATTAAATGCACTACTATTTCGACAAGAACAGTTAGTTTTTCATTTCCAGATGTTGTCACCCACTTGATTTGTTTGGTGGTTATATGCCAGGTGTCATAATTAAAACTATCCAATCTAACGGCCTGCGTGTGTTGAGAGAGGATAACTGGTCGTTCTCATCTAAATAACTGGTCGTAATCAACCAGTGGAGTGATTAGCTACAAATTGGCTAACCATTTCCAGGATAATTGGTAGCTTATATTCGGTGACCAATGTCAGGATAGCTCACACTATCCAATGTGTCCTGCCCAGTTGAGTTTGTTATCAAATGTTATGACAAGGTATTTACATTTCAAGTCTTCAATAAGTACTTCTTTCCCCACGTTGTAATCATAATCAATCTTTAGTTTCTTATGTGCCTACTTAATTTGCTGACTCTTCTTTGCAGTTATTCCATACTGACCTACCCGGCTAGATATCTTGTCCAGATCACCCTGCAGCTGTTCACAGTATGCTACCATTTTAATCCCATTTCATAGAATTATGTCAACTGTAAATAACCTAACTTCTGATAGTAAACCATCAACACAATCACTCATTAGAATGGTCCCAACACACTACCCTCCAGCACTCCCATTTTCACTTCCAATTCTTTTGAGACAGCATTTCCTTTATTGATTTTTTGCTTTCTACCTTTTAAGAATTCTTCTACCCAGCAAATCACTTTTTTTATGCAATCCAATAGTTTTTATCTTATTTAGCTCCATTTTATGGCTTAAAAGCCTTTGAAATATCTAGTTCTACACCATCCATTTCAAATGCCTTGTCTGTTTCATCCAAAATATCTTGTATATAGTCCGCTAACTGAAATTCACATGAATATACTTGCCTAAAACAATGCTGTTGACTTGAAACCCACTTATGTTCCTCATATACATTTCTGATTTCAATCTCCCCATTAATTTATCTACCAGTGATGTCAAACTGATTGGCCAATAATTTTCAACCCTATTTGTTACCCCTCCTTTATGTACTGATACTACTATCACTCCTTTTCCAGTCCTCTGGTAAGCAGCAAGTATCCAGACTCATTTTAAACAACATTTAAAGATAAAGGTACAATGTTTTTAATTAGTTGGTATGTGTTTGCAAGTACAAACTAAGAAACAAACCCCCTCTGCACATCATGAACAAATTCACTAACACTGTTCCTGTCCTCGCTCTTCTCTGAAAAGCTGTCATGATGTGTGTTGTCACTGCAATCATTTGTTTGTAGCACCCACTACCTGGTCTGAAGCCTACTTTTTCTGATGGCACAACAGGCATCTAGTTGAGAATTGATACGATCATCCTTTTAAGAAGTCTGTAGGTTGAACTGAGAAAGAGGGAAAAAACTGGGAAGAAATGATGAGGTGTATTGCCTTCCTTTCCGGGCTTTCGAATGATGATTATCTTAATTTTTTTTAAATTCCTTTGCTAACTTAACAGTCCTTAGAATCACACGTTCAGAAGTGAGGATTTTGGTCAGAATTCTTCAGGAACTACACGGAAAGTTTTTCACATCCCGCCAATACTGTATCCAGTTATCCTGCATTAAAGGAATGAGGGTAGATTTAATTAGGAAGCAATGATCTAATGAAAAAAGTGAGGTTTTTTTGGCCACATGAACTTTTGTCTGCAAAATTATGAGAGACCTTCAGCAGGTGTTATCCCTAAAGAATTGCACAATACTGTGCTGGCTCCTTCCCAGGATTAGAGCTTCCCCTAATTAGAGAAAGTTTTTCCACTTGATGATGTCTTTATCCTGCCAGCTTTTTCTCCTGGATTGGTTCAGAGGCTCCACTGGCCTCAATGCAATGTAATGATTATCAGTAATCTTCAACTCTGCAAATAGAGAGCTTCATTCTCATGGTTCCATGCCAGTATATATATATATATATATAGGTAAAAATGTGGGATACCTTTTTTCACTGCATTGTTAATTGACTTATGGGATGTTGCTAACTAGTCTGTCCAGGGTGTTTTTGAAAATCTCACAACTGGTCTAACGAAAATTACAGCATGGGGCCACTGTTTTGTTGGATGGGATAAAAGGCCATAGCCGAAAAAATTGCATGACGTTAGCTTTAAGATAAGTCATGTAGCTCAACCAAAAACACTGTTTCCAAAGAGGGTGGAAACTTGTGACTAAATACAAGGCAGAGTTGTGGAATGGACTCTGGGTCTCAGGATGCCGATCTGAATACACTTGACAACAACTGAATAAATTAATTTATCCTACCTACCATTAAGTACACCAGCAAGTATCACTTCAATTATGTCAGTTTTTGTCAAAATTACAAGTGTCTGTCACATCATACAAAGAAAGATTTCTGTCCACTTTCATACTCATGATGAATTTCTCAATTAACAAAAAAAAAAAAAAAAAAAAAAAAAAAAAAAAAAAAAAAAAAAAAAAAAAAAACAGGACAAAAGAGATTAACAAAATATTTCAAAGCTGGAGTAGGAAACTTAATCCAGACAAATCAGTACTTTTTACTGACATTAACTAGTTCACAAATCTTGTCACAAACATATACAGACAGACAACCAAGAAAGATAAAACTGCATTAGGAGTCTAACAAAGGTGATCATATGAAATCTTATTCAGTATTTAGAAACAGGATGGCAGCAACAAATAAAAACACTTCACAAACAATATATATATTTACAGGGTGGTCCTAAAATATATGTCAAAAATGTAAAGGTACGTAGAGGGAACCTAAATAAGCATATTTTGGATGTGTGTGCGGTAATGACACATTAAAGCACTAGCTTTTAAAGCCGTATGAATCAAGAGAAGTGCAATATTTAGCCATATAGCCTTATTCTTGCAGAAGTGAGACACCAGGTGGAGCAGATGTGTACACAGATTCACCAGATGGTGGTCTGTGTACACATCTGACTGCACCTGGTTTTTCAATTCTGCAAGAATAAGGATGCATGACAAAATATTGTACTTCTCTTGTGTTTGTTATTTTGTGTTCGTCGTCCCAACCGCCTTCATCTGTGGTAAGTGTTGTGTCATATTTCCCTATTTTTCCTTAGTGTTAGCCTTAAAGCATTTTCCTGCTCATAGTAATTATATATATAAAACATTTGCATAGAAGGAAAACCATCGTTTACCACAGAAGAGGATTCCTGCAGCATCGGGACATGGAAAAAACATGTACAAACATAGAGAAATTTTTTTGAGCCTATAGCCTTTCTTCAGTAGTAGAGTGAGATGGCTGCATGCTGGAGGCTTGCAGCCAACAAAGTTAATCAACAAGGCAGGTAGCTCATGGTGGGGGGGAAAACAACATGTCGGGAAGTGAGGGTTCGGGTAGAAAGGCATAAACCAAAAAATAATGATAAATAATAAACATGTCCATTGGAAAACGTTGCAGAAGCGCGGTAGACATCAGCTGATAGTCCTAAATTGCCTTTTACATCATGGATGTATGTGCAAAAAACATGAAATTTGTGAATTAAAAATAAAAATATTTGGAAATTTCAAAGTTACAAACTGCTCTTCTTCAAGAAAATAGAATCATGTGACTGAGGTCCCACAAGTACTATCAGACAACACTGCAACTTTTGTTGTTGCTGCAACATGAAACGTAGTAACACGAAATTGAATTTAAAGATAATTAATACAAAATTTTACTAAAGGAAAGGTACAGGGTGACATGGAATAATGAAAGCAGCAGCAAGGAGTTTAGAAGATAACATGTTGATTATGTGAATACTGGGACCGAGAATTACTATAAAGTGTTGAAATTAAAAAAAAATATATGAATTATGAATTGAAAGATGTAAAGTTGATAATTAAAAAGGAGGAAGACAAATACAAATAGTATTGCCTAGTAGCCTACATTACATACTCTGAAATAAGGACTCAAAATGTACTTGCTGATGTGAATGAAAAGATGATGAAACAAGGTAACAGATCTTAAATATATTTAAGTTAAGATCATCTGTGAACAGATGATGCAAAATTAGGTATCACTAAGAAGCACAACGATGGAGAATCTTATATGGATGTATCTTCAAAATTTATTCTGTTTTTTAACTTTTTGATATAAGTTTACATAACCTTTTGATCGCTTGCTCTGCCAGATGTCAGAAGTTCTGCAGTCTTAAAATCAATTCTTACTGCTCTACCTGAGCTCAACTCTTTCAAAGCTCTACAAAATTCAGGTTACACTAGTTCATCACTATCCACATCTTCCCCTCTTTCCAGTATATGTTTAGAGGCTATCACCCTCCCTCATACAGTTTTTCTATATATTCCTTATCAGTTAGCTCTATCTTCTAAGACTAAAAGAAAATTAAAACTAGTTTCTTTGTCAATTCTTTGTTGCATAATATGCCCGATAAAATTATTTCCTTAGGTATGAATTGTGTACATGAAAGCAGTTTGGCCTCACAGTTGTGATGAGAGCTTCTCCTGAACCTGGCCGGGTGTTCTGGAGGTCATAAAATTTTGAGAGGTGGCAAGATGCTTAAATTTAGTCTGGCTGGGTTCTTTATTATTTAGAAGCATTGATAACTGACCAAGTTTGCTAGAAGAGGCAGTGAGGACTAAACAGTCAGTTATACAGAGTTATTTAAGTCAGCTCAGATTTAGTATGTGTAAAATATGAATAGGGATCACATACAGAGATGTTGTGTGAGGTATGCAGTAGAATAAGAGACTGCATATGTCTGTTATATCCGGCACAGCTACTTGTTTAGCAAGCTGAGGGAAGAAATTTCTTCCATCGTCTTGACACTTCCATGGGTATATTCTTCTTGGACGACTTTTAAATAGATGTTTGAAATGGTTAGTTCATATTTTTACAAACTATCAACAGCCTACTTCATTGTTAATTTCTTTCTCCAAGACTAAAATTCCCTATAATATTGTCTCCTTTTCTACTCCTACTATGGCATGTCAATTACACACAATCATCTGATTTTTCTCCACTATAAATATTAAACTGTATTCAATTTCAGCATTTAATTTCTCTATCTCACCATCTTCCTCTTGTGCAGGATGCATTTACACTTGTACTACTTTGGTTGGTGCACACTTAGTTGTTATTCACATCAAAATAATTCCATCATTAAAATCTTCATAAATATTTTTGTTATTTATCCCACACCAATAACGCCATTGACAGTCTAACCACAACACTATAGTCCCTCAACCAAACACATTTTAGCGAGAAGATAAATGACTGAGTAGTGTGAAAACTATCACAAGTGATACTTCACTTTTAAACAGCCCCGATGAAGGCCCCAGCTTGGGCACCAAAACGTCAGTATTAATACATCGATCTAAGCAGCATGAATCCCAAAAAAGTAAGTGGAACGCTGTAGCTCCTTAAATTTAACCACAATGTAGTAGCAACATCTAATTAAAGTCATTCCATCCCCTTGTTTCATTTATTGAACCTACTTGCACTATTCAGAATCCAAATAAAATGTTTAATATACTAATGATCCTCATGAGTGCCAAACCCCACTTGGAGAGCTGATTAAATTGATATTTTACTCGAAGTTGCCTTTAGTGTTATTGTGCTACTGGTTCTGGCTCATCCATCCTTAGTGGCCTTTTTTCCCTAGCTTTACTCCTTTTCAATGTCATGATGTCCTTGTAGGTGGCAAAGGACTGGGAGCCAGGAATAAGACGGAATTTAGCTAGGGCCTTTTGAAGGAACTAAACCATGGAAAACCCGAACCTGGGCGACCAAAAGGGGATTGGAACACGCGTGATCCTGAATGTGATACCAGAGCATTACTGTTCACTGACCACACTCAGTTTTAGTGGTTGTATATGACCCATAAGGCAGAATGGAGCTACAGATCACTATATTTTTCCAGCCTGCTTTCAGGGGGCACAGGAAAGCAGTGGGTGACACCTTACACTGCAAAATATTAAGTCACCAGATCCTCATCCATGCAAATAAGATGCAATATATAAAGCTGAGGCTGATATTTGGTTTAAACGTGGCAAAATAATCCTACCCAAACCCTTACTTTCCAACATAATTCTTGAAGACAGTTTATACTCTATTTTCACAAATATTTCAGAAATGTTAATTAGTTAGAACAATTTGATTAAATAGCAAGGAAAAGAAAATCATAATTGTTTGCTTTACACGACTACATTACCATTGGATTTATGAATCTCACTTGGAGACCATCAGACCTGTTCAGAACGGATTTAGATCCCCCGAGTATATGTTGAAAGGTATTTATTCCATATGTCTATGTTACAATTATTTCTTCAAAATGAGGCCTAGGTATCGAGAAATTAACGCACAAACATATATGAATAACTTTTAAATACTATAATTTTAATAACTTATTTAAAAGTGTCAGCGTGGTGTATACGGTAAGGCTTTAACTTCCCATTTTGCGAACCCGGGTTCAAATCCCCATCGTGACAAATATTTTTATTTCTTTTTTTATATCCAGTAATCATTGAGCATTGATTTTATTTCATTTAAAATTCATTTTCGAATTTTTACTATGCGAAATAACTTTTAAAACAAAATATTACAGAATATACAGTCCCAACATTTTTTTTAGAAAATCATTATTTCATTGTTTATTGTTTATAAGTTTATTGTTTATGTGTTTTTTTTAATGAAACAGGTATATTTCATGTTCATCGTTTCTATACTTGTATCTCTACAATTAATATCGTAAAGTAAATATGTTACAGCCAGAAGGTCGGGGTTCTTTCCCCTCTTCCACAGTTATACTTATTTCCGTGCAGTGGTGGTAGCATGTAAATGTTTGAAAATAACATAATGTCTGTTATTTCGCATAATAAAAATTCGTAAATGAATTTTAAATTAAATAAAATCAATGCTCAATGATTACTGAATATAAAAAAAGAAATAAAAATATTTGGCAGTATGGGGATTTGAACCCGGGTTCGCAAAATGCTAAGCAAGCACCTTACCGCATACACCACGCTGAAACTTCAAAATTATATACTAAAATTATAGTATTTAAAAGTTATTCACATATGTTTTCGCGTTAATTTCTTGATACCTACGGCTCATTTTGAAAAAACAATTGTAACACAGACATATGGCGTAAATACCCTTCAACATATACTCGGGGGATCAAAATCCGTTCTGAACAGGTCTGATGGTTCCCAAGTCAGAGAAATCCTACACAACAGGATGCAAATCTAAAACCTTTGAACGAAATTGTTCAATGAATATAAGACATCCCTTAGTAAAATAAGCAAATAACCACTTAAAATTAAATAGTAAAAAAAAAAAAACTACTTAAAGATTGAATAAAAATGTACCATACACATAATTTAAAGTTAGAATATTGAATACATACTATACCACAGAACCCAGAGATACCAGTTGCAATTGAGGTTGTACAAATCTGTAGTCCAAACAGATACACCAAAGTTTTTCCTGTGACTGGAATTCCAAGAACATGAGTTTGTGTAACACGAGGCACATCAAAGAAAAAGCTGACGAAAAGTGGAAAAATCAAGCCATACCTAAAAAAATAAATATGTAATGTAGTAGAAAAACAGACATGGCACTAAAAAATTATAAAATTTATATTAAAATGAATATAAATCATTCATTCAGTTTACAAATAAAAAATATTCTATAGTAAAGGAATTACAAAATAGAATAGTGAAATCAACCACCAATTACACTTAGATGATGGTTGCATGGCGTGAACACACAAAAAAGACAAGAACACAAATCACAATGTATATTTTGGGTCTCGGCCTTTTGTCAACAGGAGAACATTATGGAGGGTGGGTGTTGCAAGAGAGTGTGGGGGGGGGGGGGGGGGTGGGGGGGGGAAGGGCAGTGAAAGGTGAGAAGATAGAACATTTTGCTGATGGAATTAAAGCAGTAAAAAATAATACATTTACTTTGAACAGTAATAAAAATTATTAACCTTGTTGTATGTTATGAGGCTGATTAAAGGGCACTTGATGCATTTGTGAATGGTTGGTGTGATGAAATTGAAGACATTGATTCTAAAAAAAACATCTGATGGACCTGTTGAACATGCTGTAACATACAAGCAAGTGAAAAGTAGGCCAACAAGTGATCAAAGGGAGGGGCCTGCCAGATAAGTCTTTAATGCTAAGTAAGGGTCGAGATGTTTTGTGTGTAATCAAGTAAGGCAAGAGAGTCAAACTGAGGCCAAAATTGCAGGGAAGTTATTGCAATGACAACAGATTGTGGTGCGGGAATGAGGGGTTAATAAAATAATTTAAATGAGGAAGGGGTGAACAAAGTTATGTTGTTACATCACCAGTAAAGAGGGTACCTGTTGCAGTTTCCAGAGGAATTCCTCAAATGGCATATTTAGTTTAAAGAGTCAGTGTAAATGGAAGTCGGTGCAGTTTACTGGTTAATAATGGTGTAGAAGTGTTGTCTAAGTGTATCTGTGGAATTAAAGGGCTATGTCAACCTGACTAGAATCACCAGTTTCGGATGATGAATATCACCATCTTTGTAGACAATAGTGATGCAAGTCTATAAAGAATTTAAATAAAATTTGTCATATGATGAGATTCTAGAGAATAATTTTCTATCAAAATATAATGCAGTGATTGATGAGATGAAACGGTCGATTGTTTTGCACAAAAATAAGAGTGCAGGCCTATTTTTGGTATTATCAGACCAAAAAAAAATAAAAAAAATGGCATTCTTGTTCGAAGGAGAGGATGGTCACCTTAAATGTTTCAGCTATTCAATAATCTGTTGCCTACTCCACATGCAAGCAGAAAAAATTCCCAAGGTATCAGAAAAAATTAGAGATAATTTCGGGTGTGATTAGAATTTTGCAGTTTTGGTTGATCCACCAGACGAGTTTGGTTGGTTGAATTCAAATCAATAATATGTTAAGAGAAGGGTCTGTAAAATGCATACTACTGAACCACTTGCCACAAAGAGATTTACACAAGATTAAATAATTAGAACAGGAACTCAAAGAGTTATTTTTACTTGGTACAAACCACCCAGCCAAAGATATAATTCAACATACAATTCAAACGGAAGATGCAGTGTCCATTTGCAAGAACGCTTCTAGAGTCCCTTTCCATCAAAGCCAACTGATCAATGAATTTATTGATCAACAATTTAAAGACTGTATTATTCAACATTCAGATAGACCTCAGGTGTCTCCATTAATCATAGTACCTAAAAAGAGTCAAACTTGGTAAAATGAGTGCCAAGTTTAGATTTTGTGTAGATTGAATATCTTTAAATGCTGTTACAACTTCAGATGTATATATTTTACTCTATATTTCAGTGACAGTAGAATATTTTGACTAGTGTAAGTATTTTATCAGCCTACATATGTTTAGTTGTTTTCTTCAGATGGGAGTTTTGAAGATGTTTCAAAAACTCCTTCAAATGTCATGATAAGTGTACGAGAATATCTTTCAGTTTAAAAATGTTCCAGCTACTTTTCAAAGATCGGTGGATAATGTTTTGAGGGAATTAAATCAAAATTCTACATTACTTCATATAGATGATGTAACTTTATTTTCTAAGTATAATGATGAACATGTTACGAGATTAAGATATGTGTTCGAACATCTGCAGAAAGTTAATTTGACATTGTTACTTGAAAATAGCAAATTTGTTGTTTCAGCCTTAGAATACTGAGTCATCGTCATTTTTCCAGTGAAGGAGTGAAATGACAAACGTCTAGTCAAAGCAGTAAAAGTGTTTTGTACCCCGAAATGTAGAAAAGGGTTAAAATCATTCAAAAAATGACTTAAAATTATGCACTTGAGGGTAAACCATTAACCAGTATGCATACTCAGTTTTGGCATTCCCAAATTTTTCTAAGGCTTTCAATCATTGCACAGATGCAAGCAATGCACAATAGGTACAGTATTATCACAGATGGAAAAGAAAAACTAATTTCCTATGCATACCATCAATTGAATAAAGCAGAAATAAGTTACAGTGTGAGAGAGTGTACCAGACATTTGGATCATTAACTTTTTTGTTGCTATCTTTACGGGGGAAAATTCACCATAACAACACATCATGCAGCATTGAAGTCAATGTTAAGATTAAGACGCTTCAAGTAGGCTAATGCATTGGACCTTAAGACTCATAGCATTTTAATTTGAAGATGTTTGCAAAGCAATTAAATTTTGTGGCGATACAGATGGTTTAAGTAGAAAAGTTTGAACAGTTGGGATCCAAGATCCACCTTCATTAGTAGAATTACCAACTGTGCAAGTGGGAGTTGAAGAATGCAATAAATTGAAAAAAAAAGGCTTGTGTTTTATAACAATAACCCAGTGTGGAAGTAGAGTTGTAACACCAAAAGTGTTACATAAATCAGCCACGACTTTATACCATGTTTCATTCTGTCAGGTCGTTGTAGATGGTAAACAACTAACCAGTGAATTGCAAAACAATATTTGAAGCCAGTAGTAAGGGAAATGTCAGAGAGTATTTAAAAAATGTATTAAATATAATGGGAGACAAGCTCTTGGAACAACTAGAGAGAAGTTGCAACAATTGTCAGAATCAGCAGAACCTTTTCAGAGAGTTGGTTTAGAAGTAACAGGTCCTTTTAAGCGCACTAAAGCTCATTACGGTTATATTGTCACTGTCACAAATGCTTTTTTCCATTATTTAGCCATGATTCCACTGGAAGATCAATCAGGGATACAATTTTATGTCAATATTGTTCATTCAAGTTTGTAAGTTACAGGATATTGAAAAATTGTGAACTACCAGTTTCCACCCACAAGTAAATAGTTAGAACAAATGAATTCATAGAACAATGTAAACAAATTGCATAATGATTGGGATTTATAGTCACCTTATGTAGTTTTGCCTTATAATACGAGCATTCATGATGGTATATGGAGAAATTCATTTGAAATTATCTATGGTAAAAAGATAACATCACCTTTTCAACTATTTAAAACTTCAAAAGATATAGATAATATCAAATTGTGTAGCCTAGCATTTAAATTGAAGAAAATATGGTCAGACGTTCAGGGAAACAACCGAAGAGCATTTCAGTCTATAAGAAACTTAGCTTATGCTTGGAGTGGAGCATAAACTTGAATCTTAGCTCTGACCGTGCGTAGCCTAGGATGTTACAGTTGTGACTTAATTATAATAACCCGGTCCCCACATAGCTTCTTTAAACCAAAAACTATGGAAAGGTAAAAATTCGAGGATGATAACTAGTTCATTGCCATTTGAATAACTATATTCTTCCAATTTCACAAAGCCAAAACTGTACAGGCAATCAGACGAATTTACCAAAGAAAAGTTTGTAGACCATACCCCATAGTTCACAGTTCAAACATTTAGTTGTAGAAATTAAATAAAAGTGAATCACACGCTCCCATTGTTCCAATGTTTGTTTAATGCCGAATTTAAACAATCCCGAGGCCTCATTCAGAAAAATACTATTTCAATGCAAAATTATAATAAAACTGAATGATCTACGCTGCATATTCACGAGCCTACAGGTTTTCAACTGATTGATACTACGCTAGTTTGCGTCTTGTCTCATGCACTGCTACTTGAAGACTGACTCGCTCGCTGTGGCCACTAACCAGGAAAGTTCTGGTACTCATGAAGCGTGGGAAAACCTAGCAGCTGCACTTCCCATGAGAATCTCTCCGATAACTGATCAGTTTCTCACCTCACATCTAAAGGTTTCATCATCTAATTTGACCTTGACTATAAAAATAATTCAATCTTTTTGAAATTTTACAAATCGCTAGATATTGAAGTAAACGTTAACTCTAGTTAACATACAAAATATTTAAGCCAAAAATAAATAATTAAAATATGAACTTCCACTCCAGGCGAATGCCGAAAACAAATGTAACAGAAAATACTATCTTGAAAGCTATAAAAACCTAATTTCTATCTTGAATTATCATAGAAACTAATTTTAGAAATGAAATTCACTAATATTCTATCCAATCTAACTCGTGGTTCTAAGAATAAAATTTTGTTACGCAGTTACAAAATTTGATAGATAGCTTACATGCCCCTCCGAAATTGAAGTTATTTTCAAAAGAAAACTAACTGAAATTTTCCCAAAAAAACAAAAAACTAAAAAACCTAAAAATATCCCTCTTATTTACCTGCGGTTGGGGCTGGTCTGCCATTCATACTTCTTTCACTCTCTCTCACCAATACCACAAAAATTTGTATAATATTATCAGCAATATCAATAATATCAAATTAACACTTAAATTGTTTCACATTTGTTACATATTTTTAAAATATTTCTGTTTCAATCAATGTTCATTTTATGAAATCTTCATGTTACCTAAAACATGTCAGAAAAACACAAAAAAACCACTCTTATTAAATATTAGACAATTGGTAAAATGTTCATTTTTAGTGTTCATGTCACCTGCAATTATAATAGAAAAAACACACAAATCGCTTTTCAGTCACAAGCAAAACAGCATGATAAGGCAACGAAACCATAAGAAATCAGCAAACCTCTTCGTCTCAACATAACCCTCACAACCCTTGTCCTCAATTATGTGCTTCATATATTCTAAACTATGTCTTTCTCTCTAATTCTTTCCTTTGACTGTTCCCTCCACTAACAAATTAACCAATCCCACATGTCTCAAAATATGACCCACTATCCAGTCTTCTTTTTGCTAGGCTCTTCCCCAAACTTCTTTCCTCACCCATCATTTAAAAAATACACTCATTTCACATTTTATCTGGCCACTTAATTTTCAGCATCCTTCTGTACCACCACATTTCAAATGCTTCAATTTTTCTTCCTTCCGATATTCCTAAATTCCATGCTTCACAACCATAAAGTGCTGTGCTTCACACCGAGTTTTAAAAAGTTCTATCTGAGTCGTAAATTTATATTTGAAACACAAGGATTTATCTTTTACATGAAAACTATTTTTGCTCGTGCTATCCTGCTTTTAACATAATTCCTATTGTTACTTTTTTTTATATACTTATGGCTTTACGCCTTGTCGATGTTGAGATCTTTAGAGGTGGGAAAGGAATGGGGGCAAGGAACAGGAAGGAATTTGGCTATTGCCTTTTGAAGGAAGCATCCTGGCATTTGCCTGCAGTGATTTGGGGAGACTATGGAAAATCCAAATCTGGATGCCCGGACAGGGATTCGAACCACCGTTCTCCCGAATGCGAGTTCAGAGCGTTAACCTCTCACCCACCATGCTTGGTTTTCTTCCTGTGTAGCAGAATTCATTTACTTCTCCTATCACATTCAATGCTATTTTTATATTTAATTTACTGTTATTTCTATCATTTCTGCTACATTTCATCACTTTTGATTTGCTTTGGTTTATATTTAGTCCAAAATCATCCTTCAGTATTTTGTTCATGCCATTCAGTACTACTCCTGTTCTGCTAACAGGACAATGTCATCAGTAAGATGTCCTTGAACGCTTATGCCACATTCAAACATATATATATATATTTCACTGCTTTATTGCTTCCTCTACATACAAATTGAACATTATTGGGGATATACAACTACCTTGTCTCGCACATTTTTTTAACTGATGCATGTCTCTGATGATTATCTACTTTTATTACAGCCACTTGATTCTTAAAAATATTATAAAGTATTTTTCTATATCAGTATTTTAGACCCGACTTATTTAGTATTTTGTACATCCTGCATCACCTAAGAACTCCATTTCTGAGGAAGGGCCAGAAATGCAAGTTCACAACAAACTGGACAGGTCCATTTTAAATGATTGTCAAATTCAGTTAACAGACAGTGTATTAGCTGTACACAAAAATCAACTCTGAGTATACAGTACAACTGGAACAGGAAACACACAAGCTACAACAAAAACACTACATGCTGAACAACCAAGACAAATTACAGATGTGTTAGCTTCACAAAATCAAATTCCATATTTATAACTCAGTAACGGTCTTATTGAACCACCTCATACAACTCAGAAGCCAACAGCAAAATACCATTTCAAGCATATTAAATAACAAACGATTATTGTTTTATTTATATTTCAGTTTTCTAGTTTGCTGTAACACCAAGCTAAATTTTGCATTTTTACATTGTTTTCTGAATTTTTTTTTGTTGAAGATATAAGTTACTGTTGTTTTCTAAGTTTGTATCTATGGTGATTTCAACTGCCTAACTCTGTTACTCTGCATTTGCGTAAAAATATATTCACTACAGTAAATGAATTTTTGAAGCTTTATGATGAACATGCAGAGGAGAGCAACCTGGCACTGCCCAATCTCTCTCTCTCTGTGTGTGTGTGTGCGCATGCTTGACTAAAGTGAATTGCAGAAGTGTGAGTGGAGACTATCCCGGCGTATCGATGCAACAAAATCTTCTCGGGTGTCCAGCCGGATGGTGGTGTAAAAACACGACGTTTCGACAGCTGACTCTGCTGTCTTAATCAGGTATCTGTAGTTGTTCTCAGCTGACTGTCTCTGCCTCGACTGGCATGGCCGCCCATCGGACCTCCTTTATACCTTCAGCTGGAAGGCCTGCTCGCTCGCTCTGGTTGGTCGAGAGCATTGGCTTTATACGCGGCCCACTGCGGCCACCACTGGCGCCACTTGCCCTTTCCCGCCCGGATGTGCTGGCGGTCCGAGATGCTGTTGTGTCCACTTCTGATTGGCTGCGACCGCTGGCTTAATCCACACACCAGGCTGACTTCAAGGCAGTCTTCAAGACTTACAACTGAGGATGGCGACGGAGAATAAAGTCGCCGAAATATTCTGTATTAATAATAATATTACTCGGTTTGATTGCCGAGACGTTTATACGCCGAGAAAAATTGCATTCATTTATAAAATCATCATTCTTTTAACTTAACACCATAATGAGACACCAGCAACACACATTATAAATACATAGTAACTTACACCAATATGATAATTCCAAATCAAAATTACTAAAAAAAGGAGGGTTTACATGGAGAAAGTTACCTGTTTTATTGTCATAGCAACACAGTTACAGTAGAACTCCAATTATCCGAACTCCGACTATCCGAATAGCTTTTTTGATTAAGACAGAAACGTACTGCGAAAAAGCTTCCACTCTTTTATGAAAACCAACCCAAAGTTCGGATGACTGCAACTTTGTTTAACGACTAGTACGGCGAAATTTTCATCCCTGAAGTGCAAAAGCACCAAAAAAAAAACCTTGGAAAGGAAGGCAATTTGAACATAAATACAATAATTAATTAAAAAGGACTTTCTTTTTTTTTTTTTTTTTTTTTAGAAAAAATCCGATTATCTGAATATTTGATTGTTTGAATGGGGTCCGGTCCCAATTGATTCAGATATTTGGAGTTCTACTGTATTTTGTTCTGAAAATAAAGCATCTTACTTAAAATAGTTCACTGGCACCTGAAAAAACTTCTTCTTTTCATTTTTTAAGTAAAGAAACCAGATTTACTAAATCTCTTTAAAGGGTTTTTCTTTGTTTGTGGGCCACTTACAAAATAATAATTAAAAAAATTTTAATCATATTTCATGGCAGATACAAAACTTTTGAAACTACTTACGGTCCCGGTGGTAAGTAACCACCATCATGCAAATCCAATTTCAACTGCTGGAGTATTAATACAGCAGACGTTTCCAAAACTGTAGCTATCGTGCATGTTGCCAAAACATAAGAGGCAAATTTATGTGATCCATATCTTCTCTCAAATATCCTGTCAGGTACAACAGAAATATAAACATTTTTTAACCTGTTTCAGTTTAGGAACAAGACCTCCACAATATTCTAAGTAGGTATTAACAATTTAAATAAAATATATTTCTCACACTATGCATTACATCAGCGGTTCCCAACCTATGGGTCGCGACCCACTGGTGGGTCACGGCGTATCTTTTGGTGGGTTGCGGAACAATCAAGGTTTTTGCCACCAAAATATATCTTTTATTTCATTTATTTAAAAAATATAACACAATATTTTACAAGTGCAATAATCATGAAAACTATTAGCTTAAATTAATACTTTGTGAGAAAAAAAAGTTTTCTTAAAAAGTCAGCCTATATTATGCAATAACCTCGTTGTGAGATAGAATGGGTCGTGTACCAATAAAGGTTGGGAACCGCTGCATTACATAATAATAAACTCAAAAATTGGGGAAAATTGTGCAAAACAGAATAAAATTAACTTTTAGTTGCAGCAGAATTTTCAAGGAGCAATTTTTGTTATACCTGTTGTCAGCTTCATTTATTGTTTCTGATTACTAACAACTAAAAATCTAGTATGCATTCAAACAAGTATAGATAAAACATAAAAGCAAGAAGGGTTGTAATAATTACAACTTAGATAAACCATCTTATCGCTGAACTCTTAGTTATGTGAGAGGCTATGAAACGTTAAATACAATGCAGATACTGTCCAAAAACTATCTATGCTAACCAGTTGTTAATAAGACCATGAAATAAGTAATACCTTTTACATATTTTACTAAAAAAAAAAACAAATATAAATAAGGGAAAAAAGGGGTATACAAAATAAATAAGATTACTAAGGAAAAGAATAACCAAAAAGTAAATGGATTTACCAGATAGAGGGAAACAAAGTTGTGAGGTGTTATCAGATGCCTCGTAGGTACTCAGATCCCAGTCAGTGGATTTAAAATGAGATGAGGGTCTTAAAGGGATTTTCATGGTTCTACCTGTGTTAAACGGTTAACAGATAACTATCAATTAAAAATAAATCAATAAGACCACCATGTAATGTTTTTCACAACTGTCTAAAAATCAGCTTAATAATAAATGCTGTGGTGGTCCAAAATCTTTTTATACGTCACCTGATTTCATACTGAAGAATGTGGAAGAATTCATATATTTGGAAAGCAAGATCTCAGCTGATGGCAGAAGGAAAAAGGAAATGATAAGTATATTGATGCTGGCAGATATATCCCACAGTTAAAAAGAGTTAACTATTTGTTCCAAATAACACGCTAACAGATATAACAGTGAAGTTAATTGAGACATTCATATGGAGTGCGCAGCTGTATGGGAGTGAGACTTGAACAGCAGGAACCACAGATGGGGAAAAAATTGAGCCATCTAAAATAATATTGGAAAACATTAAAGGTGTCTTACTCGGAGACCATCAGGCATGTTAAAAATGGATTGAATCTCCTGCACATATACTGAAGAGTACTGTGGTACAGTCTTTTCTTCAAATGTGCCCTCGTTTTTGAGATACTTGCATGAAAAAAAAATATGCAAACAACCCATACATACCAAAATTATTGCCATATGTTATTAACTGGCAGCCTGGTCTACGCAATAAGATCTTGACTTTGTAATTTTCTGACCCAGATTCAAACCCTCACAGTATCAATTCCCCCTCCTCCCCCTCTTTTAGAAATTGTGAAGCATGATTTTTATTTTATTTTATTTCAAATTAATTTCATACTTTTATTGCATTAACCCTTTTGCGGCTACGAGTGCCGAGCGTCCTGCCTCCCCAGTGGCTGGGGCGAGCGGACCCACCGTGTGCCTGGCCTGCGGGCGGCTGAGTGGTCCGACAACCGCTGCAGGCTACGGCCGCTCTGGGCTAATCGCGCGTTCGTAGCGCGCTTACAACTACTCTTCAGTAATACTCCTTATAAAATCATTGTCACACTGTACTATCTCAGCGATTGAAGTTTCTAATGACCAAGAAAGAGTGTTTTAAAGTTAACCCCTGTTTCCTGCTGTAAGTTTATTCTGGACAGACAGAGAAAAAGGTAATTTAGGAATATGATGAGAATTTTTTTTTATTTTGCACTACTAATATATAATATAAGCTATTAAACATACATTAACATCAGACATACACATTTCAAGATAAATAGTTTTAAAGTGAGCAGTTCCTAGCAAAGGCGCCCTAAAACTCGGACACTTCTTGGTATAGTCGTCTATAAGATACAATTGTTGATCTTTAAAACCAAATTGTCTCATATAGCCTGACGCAGAATTAAACACGCGATATATGAGTATAACTCATTTTGTGATAAGCCTATAGGTCAGTTTGCAGTTAAGGCCTAAACTAGATTCTGCATAATAAAAAGCTCGACAGTAAGCGTCTTCCTGCTTCATGCTCGCTATTTTTCCTCTGAGCTAGGAAGCAATAAAATTCTGCTGGCTCTATAGGCTTCCAGCGTGCTAATCTACTGGGTGTAGTCGTCATTTTTTCAGTAATAAATTTATAATAATTATTGATCTGTGTACAGATGGCAGAAACAAATTCCATGGACATGAAGTACAAAGAGAAATCTAAATGACTTGCTGCCTCTTCTAAGTCTACTTTCAACCCACTAAATGTATTCACAAAACTGTGTCGTTTCGTCACAGGATGATTCTCCAACCAGACATACTTTCTTTTTCCCGACGAAGTTTCATTTACTTCATTTACTTCATTTCCTTTTCCGTCTTCAGAGGAAGAATCTTCTGTTCGTGATGTCGAGGATTCAGAATTACATCCAGACGTATCCAACTCTTCGTCGGAAGAAAGCTCTGAAGTATCACTACAATCTTCGTCGCTACTATTCATGAGGATATCCATGATTTCCTTGTCCGATATATTGCGTCCCGGCATGGCAAAGGCTACAGATGAGAACGCTGTCGTCTCACCAGAAGAAAAAACAGAACTGGCCGAATGTTAGACTCATAAGCAGTAAGGGCCGAGGGGAGGTGAAAACTAAAGTGTTTTCCTACATAAAGTCCAGAGTATAACAGTGTTCTCATTAATTCTCAGTATTCTCAGAAATGCGGTCAACAGCAATTAGCCGTTTACCTGCTTCCGAGCTCGGGCGTATATGTATGCCATTAGCCGTCAGGACTTCCCGCCTGCCGGGCGTACATGTATGCCGTTAGCCGTCTGGTCTTCCCATCTGCTGGGCAGACATGTACGCCCGTAGCCGTCTGGTCTTTCTAGCGGCAGGGCATACATGTATGCCCGTAGCCGTGAAAAGGTTAAATAATACTAGTGATCGCCTAGCGGTCTTAATTCATTAAGTTATTTAATTTCTTTCATGAAACAGTAATAAACATTATTTGTTTCATTGCATTTTGCTGCAAGCATAGATATATTATATACTGTATACATTGACATCGGTTGCTGCGAGCGTGTACCAATAAGTTGTTAGCTTTTGTTGTTTGGCTTAATTCCCTGTAGTACCTATAAAATTAAAATGATACACTCCACGCATGACTGTATCCTAAATTTTAGCTTCTGAACTAACCATAGCAAATAATGAAATGTATTTATCGATAGTTCATTTGAATTTAGTCCATCATACAATGATTTAAAATATTCATTTTGACTTAAGGCCAGAAAACATGAAGTAAATACAGTCCTTTCACCTGAAGCGATTTCTGATTCGAAATGTTTTGCATTACGAAACCTGCATTGTAAATTCAAAACTATAAAAATTTTGTGAAATGACATTTAGTGTGCATTTAAATGTATCCATCAAAATAATTTCATCATTTTGTCTGTTCGCTATTTAAATTTAATGTATATCATTTGAATTTCACACAAATAAGTATTCCTTCTTTTTTGTCCATCTCTCTCTCTCTCTCTCTCTCATAATAAATACTTGTCAATTTCAAAAAAAAGAGAGGGAAATCTTGGTTTTTACGTATTTATAAGTTTGATAAAGCAACACATTTAAGGTATTTATATAGGTTATCTAAAACAAGGATGCATAATGGCCAAGTCATAATTGGCCTATTTTTACAAGAATTGTTTTTGTGAGATCTCATTTTTTTTGGTAAGTTTATTTGCTTATTCTGAATCGCTGCTCAAATGTAATGATTCCATTTAAAAATCAGTAAGAACATTTCAGAATTTAAGACAGCAATATACGTTACCAAGAATGACCCACTCTCTGAAAACAATGGGTGTGTGCCGTAGCCGAGCAATTGCCATAAACAAAATTACTAGTAACTTCCAAACTAAGCATAGGAACAAAGTAAAATTTAAGGCTTTGCTTCAACTTGCTCACCTCTATGTAGTATAGAGATGTCAGGTTAATAGCTTCATCCAGAGCAAAACAATTAAGCCAAAAATATGTGCCAGAATTTTTTATGTTTGGGATTGTAATTAAATAAATACAGGGAAAACTCCAATATTAGAGTTTTCTTATGATCTAGGGATGAAACCATATATGTGTACCAAATTACTTGTTTCTAGGATTACTGGAAGCACAATGGAATTTTGATGTCAGGGTGTCGTGCCAAAATAAAATTTTGAATTTCAATAACTTCCAAAGTAATAAAAGGAAAGAAGTTAAATTTAACACATTAGTTAAACATGGTAAGCTCACTCCACAATTAAAAAAACTGAGGTATATAAAATTAATAGTGTACAAAGTGATTTCACATTAGGGTTAGGTAAGGGGTGGAAATTTACGAGTTTCGGACTTTTCTTATAAAATGTGGGTAAAATTTTATCTGTGTACCAAATTTCAGCTTTCTACAGCAACGGAAAGTGCCTTATAAGTCAGTCAGTGAGTGACAAAATTGCTGAAGTTTGCATCCGAACTAAGAACAGTAACATAATAAAATTTTGTATGTTTGCTAAGATTGCTGATATCTACGCATAACAGAAATTTGAGACATGTAGTATGAATAAGCGAAGAAATTGAGGTTCAAAAATGGCCCGAATCGCTTCGAGAAAAGGGTAGGCAGTGCCGCCATTGACTCAGGAGATCAAAATTCATTGCCAACATGTCTTAAGATCTTCCAGTTAGATAGACATCATCTCTTGAACATTTCCACTTTCGAGTGCCATCTAGCACATCCTCTTCCAAAGTTGACGCTACTTTTGAAAGCAAAGGTCCATCTACTACCAGACTGCTAAGCCTGTTGTAGTTGATGTGGGAACAAATGTATTTCTCTCTGCCTGAAATATGAAATTGTGTTTTATGTGATAAACATATTTTTGTTTGTGAAATGTGTAGTTTATGAGACCTGGGATTTAACTGCATCCTTCTGGATGCCTGTTCCAACAAGCCTTGAAAAGAGAGTATGATATCCAACTGAAACCTATACCAAATGCAAAGGTCACATCATTTTGCTACAAATGAAAATTGTTGTACATTCTCAACACACACCAGATGATCATCGGTTGGAGAGGTAATATGCAAACCTGCGCATAATATGCACAGATCAAACCTATATTTCATTTTTTTATGCTAAAAGAATTATAGTTCATTATGTACTGAACCATGCTCAAATTAATTTACACTGTAAATGCATGTAGAAAGAGAACAAAAATCGAGTTGAGACAACTGGATAGCACACAAGTGTAGAGATTATCAACGAAATGCAAAGAGGTTAAATTATTCTTTGCATTGCTTGTAATCTCTCTGGTCTATATTGTTGATGAACCTTGTATTGCGCATTGGCATGTGAACATGTAATAAAGAATTGCTGTTTGCAATAACATGTTCTTTCCAGTTTATTTGAAGGCACTACTGCTCTACGTGATTAACTACTAATATTTAAGTAATAATAACATTGGTTATGGGCCCAGTTACAGCGAAGATGTATTATAAACGGTAAATTTCATTGCACAATCATTAAGTTGTAGCATCGATTTGAAAAAGTTGGCTAAGGATTTTTTAGTGTGAAGGTTGGGGCAGACAGAAGTTGTTCAAATCAACTCAACATGTTTGATCACCGGTCTACGACAATAACCAAATTGAATGGTATAAATTACACATCATAGAGTTACCAAATGAAAATGGTAATGATGGAAAATGATTTAAGGACAGTTGTAGATCCAGGTGAAGAAGAACCAACTGCCGACACAGATACAACTGTAAAATGTAATTACGCATAGAGACAAAACAAAGCTTATGCAAAGATCGCACTTCATGTTTGCGATGAACAGCATACGCATATTCAGCTCTTAATGAATGCTAAGGAAGCATGGAATGAGCTGGAACGGTTGTATGTACCGCATGACAGCAAATTTCGAATTGTGCAACGCAGGCGTAAATTGTATTCGTTGAAACTGAGTGATTATAATTCAATGGAATTATATTTGGAACAGATAAACAGAACTGTTGCAGATCTTGCTAGTGTTGGCAACGCCATAGAAGATGCAGATTTAGCTACGACGATTTTGTGCAGCCTTTCCGAGGAATGGGATTCTGTTGTAACAGCTTTGTGTAACCTACCAGAAAGCGAGTTTACATGTGCTACAGTGAAGAGGCGTCTTCTTGCCGACGCTTCAAGATGACAAGAAAACGAAGGCACAAAACAGTCTGCATTATTCATGAAGAAAGTGAACACAAAAATTATGGACGTTAAATCTAATTGCAAAGATGTCAAATCTAGTAATGAAGATGGAAAAACCTGTAAGAAAGGAATACGAAAAGGCAAAACTGGCAAAGGCAAATATGTTTTATCTGTAAAGAAGATTGTCATTTTTCAAATGTATGTCCCAATAAATCAAGTAGCAAACGTTCATCTAGTGCATTCACAATGAGTGTTTCATGTGGATCAGCTATATCAAATAGCGATGTTTGGGTCATAGACTCAGGTGCTACTCATCACATGCCTCCAGAGAAAAGGTATTTTTCTTGGATTAGTAAAAATCTGACAGCTGAAAATGTTGTGACAGCAAATGGCACGACGACACCTAAGTTGAAAAAGGTACTGTAAATGCAAAGATTATAGGTAATAACTCTGCAGCTAGTGACATACAAAGTAAAAACATCTTGTAGTGCCTGGCATTAGCCATGGAATTTTGTCAGTTAAATAATTAACTGAAAATAACAAGAAAGTTTTAAAAAAAAAAAAAATGGATGTTGCATTTACGATGGATGACAGTAGAATTTTACTATTGAAAGCGGAGAATATGGGTCACTTGTATGTGGTGAGAACAGAACCTAATTTAAAGAAGAGTGTAGTAAGCTCATTACATCATGAAAATGGAAAGTTAAAAACATTAGATTTGTGGCATCAAAGACTAATGCATGTTAGCAAGAATCAGATTACAAAAATGGTCAAAATGCTGTCTGTTAATGGTTTAAACTGCGAGTTGACAACTCCTACACCATGTATAGACTGTTTAGCAGGAAAAGCGACACGACTGACATTCGTGACACATCCATCAAGCAACTGGAAAAGTGATGGAATAATTTTGAATCTTGTTCATGCAGATCTCATGGGACCAATAGATGTCAAAAGCTTTGGCGGCAACAGATATGTTCTTAGCATAGTGGATGATGCTAGCAGATATGCTTTCATCAGACTTCTTAAAACAAAAGGAAGTGTACTGACTGAGTTTAAAGCATCCAGGTTGAAAAACAAATGGGCAAACCTTTAAAGCGAGTTCGAACAGTTAATGGACCTGAATTTTGTTCAAAGAATTGGGATATGTTGGGTGGGAGTAATGGCATTGTACATGAAAGGACAATGATTTACACACCACAGCAAAATGGAATCGCAGAGAGATTGAGCAGAACTCTGATGGATTTAGTGAGAAGTGAAATCAGCAGTAGTAGGTTGACTAAGGCAGCTTGGGCAGAACTGATATATACTGCTGCATATATCAGGAACAGAGTTACAAACAGTCATAACGAAGTTAAAATTCCATATGAATTATGGGTTGGCAGGAAGCCAAGTGTCGCTCATCTTCGGGTAATAGGATGTCAAGTGTTTGTGCATATTCCCAAACAGAAACACCACTCAAAACTCTCAGTAAGAGCCAAGAAAGGAATTTTGATTGGATATGCAATATATGGACGTGGGTATAGGATATGGATGCCACAAGTTGTGGAGTCACGTGACTGCGTATTCAAAGAGAGCACAAGTGATGAAGCAAAACACATTAATAAGCCCGAAGATTCTAGCTTCAAACAATTGGATAGAGAAGAAACTATCACTTTTGACTGCAGTGATGGAATTTCAGGCAGCAATTCTGAAGAAAACATAATGATCAATTCTGAAGCAAATTATTCAAGTGAGGAAGAAGATTTCAAAGGATTTCCAGACACAAAAAGTGAAGAAGAAGAAACTCCAGACAAAGGTGAACAGAGTGAAGGACAATCAACTGTTCAAGTAAAGAAGAGAGGACTAGAGAAGGAAAGTTCTATAAAACATAATGCAAACCTGCAAAAGCAACACAGTATGATTCTTCAAGAAAGGTGTTCTATAAAATCAAAGAAAGATGATAAGATAGAACCACAATCTCATAGGTTCATACTAATGATATACTAATAATATACTGGAACCATCTTCATTCAACAAGGCTATCAATTCTGCAGTGCAATGGTTGGGAGCGATGAATGATGTAAAGGTCCAAATATTATTATGGGTATGAGAATAAGCGTTGTAAGATTGATTCGTGAACATTCGAGAGAGCTGCTCCACTTAGTGACAGCGTAGCTGCACATTCCACGCGCGGTGTCGCAGAGCATTGTCCTAGCTAGTGTCAGTAACTTGATAGTATTTAAAGGGAGACACCATCTTGTCTCGCTCTCTGCAATGCAGTTGACCAACGAGACTGGCACGATGTAGCAAGGTAATAGTTGCGAGTCGGTCTGCTGCCGCATGGCAGTTGGACTTAGTCTGTTCTAGTCTTTCTGTAATATTAGTATTTCATTCTGTTATATAGCTCGTCTGTCTATAAGTTCTAGTATCATCATGCATTCCTAAAGTCTCGTGCATCACTGTGTTATAATATTTGCGTTGGGTTCTTATTGGTTATTCATAATCTTAACAGTTGTCATTGGTTCCAAATCATGCCATAGCTAAATCATTCACTCACGTCTGAAGGAGACTTAGTTCCATTACTGTCGATACCATATTGGTGAATCTGGGAGCTACTGCGCGTGTTATTCCTCCCATCATAACTTAGTTGGAAATGCGGACGCATGTATTATGTTCAGTATCTAACGCAGTGATGGGCAATCTTTTTAAGGGGAGGGCCACATAAAATAAAAAATTATCTCGACGGGCCGGATTTTTTTTTTTTTTTTTAAGTGATAAACTTTATTTTTGATTTTTACATCACACACAACTTATATTATTTTCAACAATGGTAAAAAACTTAGAAAAAAGTTACAAAAATTGAGAGTAGGAAGGTGCATGTGACAGATGAAACTGTGACTGAGCTTCTAAAAGTTATTCATAATCTGGTAGAAACTGGGATGAGCTGCTTCGCAGTAGTGAAGCTAAATGGTGATCAGTCAATCGATTTCTAACGCTGTTTCTGCGAAGCTTCATAGTAGAAAACGCCTGTTCACACAGGTAGGAAGATGCAAACATCGCAATTATCTTCTGAGCGTGAGATTTCAGGTTTGCGAAACTTGATTTTGACAGAGCCTTGTAGAACTCAATTTTAGAAACGTTGAGAAATAGTTGCTTCAATTCAGTATTACATTGCAACTCAATCAGTTCGAGCTGCAATTCTGGTTTGACTGATTCACAATCCATATTAAATGGCATGCTAAAAATGTCCAGGTCATGTTCGATAACTTTGAAGTCTTGGAATCTTCGTTCAAATTCTTCATGAAGACATTTCAAGCTTTTCTCATAGCTCCTAAGTTTGTCTTCCCTAACTGCAACAGTCTTTAGTCTTGGAAAATGAGTAAAGTCTTTCTTGACTAGTTGTTTGGAGAATAGATTCAATTGCATTTTGAAACCCTTGATATGACTCCAACTATCATGGATTAATTGATTTCTTCCCTGGAGTTTAAGGTTCAATTTATTGATGTGACTGAGAAGATCTGTAAAAAATGCAAAGTCCGAAAGCCATACAATATCTTTCAAATGTTCACACTCGTCCATTCCTTTTTCTTCCATGAAAGAGATTATTTCGTCTTTTAGAGCCCAAACTCGTTCGAAAACCCGTCCTGCACTGAGCCACCTTACTTTAGTGTAGTAAAGTACATCAGAATATTCAGATTGCAATGAGTCAAGAAACTCTCGAAATTGTCTATGGTTGAGTGCTCGAGAACGAATGCTATTAACAAGCTTAACAACAGCATCAAGCACATGTTTCATGTCTAGAGCAGATTTACACAGAGCTTCTTGATGTATGACACAATGAAAAAACACAACTTCGTTCCCAGGAAATGATTCGTTAAACATGCCTACAAAACCAGATTTCGTCCCTATCATATTCGGTGCTCCATCAGTTGTAACGTTACAAATATTAATCAAAGGTACTTTCAAAGACGTGATAGTTTCTTGAAATTCTTGAAAAATGTCTGATCCTTTTGTCGTTCCCTTTAATGAACGCATGCAAGCTAATTCTTCGCTAACACAAAAGTTGTCATCAATACCTCTTATAAATATCAGTAATTGAGCTGTGTCAGTTATGTCCCTACTTTCATCCAACGCAAAAGAACAGAATTTAAACTCCCTTATCTTTGACTCTAGTTGTGAGACAAACTGCTTATCAATTACTTCAATTCTAGAAGTAATTGTTGATCGAGACAAACTTACTGTCTCAAAATCCTTTGTTTTGTCAGGACACAAAATGTCACATACTTGGAGCATACAAGTTTTAACAAATTCGCCGTCAGACAATGCTTTGTTACTTTTTGCAATATTGTATGCTACAACGTAACTAGCATGTGTAGCTAGCTTTTGAGAACAACTTTGTTTCTTAAAAATATTTTGCTGACCTGACAGTTTTTTACGTAGAGCTCCTGCTTTTTGCTTCCGATCTTCTTCGGTCATAGATTCATAAGTGGCGTTGTTATGTTTTGTCATAAAGTGACGTGAGAGGTTGAATTCCTTGAATACGGCTACAGTTTCATTGCAAATGAGGCACACAGGTTTATCCTTAATAAGCGTGAAAAAGTATTTCCAAGTCCACTCAGATTTAAAAACACGACATTCTGAATCAACTGCACTGACCTTGAGAACAGACTAAACGACAATGGTAGCGCCCGAGTCGTTCCGAACTTAGCCGAGCAACACGCGCATTGTACTCCACATCGCCATGCTACTGATCTACAGACATATACTACGTCACTACGCAAACTCAGCTAATATTAGACGCGATAATACCGTACTGAAAACGCAATAAGAAGGAAACATTCTATTCTAGCTACGCAGAAAATATATTTTGTCCTATGTGTAATTGTAGGGGTTATTCGAAACCATGTCGCGGGCCGGATTGGCTAGCCCGAAGGGCCGGACTTGGCCCGCGGGCCGTACTTTCCCCATCACTGATCTAACGAATAAATACTCTCATTCAATCCACTCTTCTGGTGTTCCCAAATCATTTATCAGTCGTTAGAGTAAGATACCCAGTTGTTTCAGATATAATATATATGATGTGAGTAATATGTCCCCAAGGTAAGAAGTACATGTTTCATCTATTGCTAAGAGTAATGTTAACTTCATTGGTTACTAATTAACGCAGTCGGCAAATCTGCTTCACTAAATCGCCTGGTGTCAGACTGGCAATTCCATGTAATTCTATATTAATCTGCCCACTTGATAGTTGCTCAATGTAATAATATCATAAAACGCCCACAAAGTGAAAGACCATTGCAACCACGGCTAATCCTCTACAATGAATAGATAGAATCATTGAAGAAGCACAACACCTGGTCACTGGTTATACAACCTCCAAATGCAAATGAGTATTTAAAAGGAAGACAGTAGGAGAAACAGAATGTTACAGGGTGCGCTTGGCTGCAAAGGTTTTATCTCACAAAAAGGGACTGCATTCCAAGAAGTGTATGTGCCTGTATCAGGCTTTAATACGCTAAGACTACTTGTAGCTACTGGTGTTGAGAAAAAGTGGTCCATGGACCAGTATGACGTCAAATCTGCTTATCTTCACAGTGATTTAAAGGAAACTTTTGTATATGGAACAACCAGAAGGGTTTATACAAAAAGGCAAAGGAAAACTGATTTGTAAATTGAAAAATTGATATATGGTTTGAAAAAAAGTGGAAGATGCTGAAATGAACATCTCAACAAAACATTAGAATATCTTGGATTCGTTCGTAATAAAGTCGATCCGTGTGTATATCAGTTGAAGAAAGGAAAAGGAAAGGCTGTTTATGTTGACAATATACTTGTTCAGACATGAAAACGAATCAATGAGATGTAGTGTTAAAGAACTTCTGGAGAGATGCCTTGATACTAAGAACCTAGGAACAATTTTGCATCTACTGGGAGTAAAATTCAATAAGAAAGAGGATGGTAGCGTCACCCTCTCGTAAGAAGGATATGTCAACAAACTGTTGAATGAATTTGGACTGCAAGATGCCAAAGGAATTAAAACCCCAATGGAGCAGAGGCCAAAATTTCTCGACGAGTGTAATGAAGATGACCTCAAGAACCTTCCTTACATAGAACTCATCGGTGGTCTGTTATATTTATCGCAGAGAACTAGACCTGACATTGGCTTTTCAGTAGGCAAGTTGGCTCAGTATTGTTCGCAATTCAACAAGTGTCATTGGAATGCAGCTAAAATAGTACTGAGGTATTTAAACTATGGAATTACATATTGTCCAACTAATGGAAGTCTTGTAGCGTATGCTGATGCAGATTGGTCTAGTTGTACACAAACTCGCAAGAGCATAAGTGGATATGTGCTTATACTTGCAGGTGCTCCAATCATCTGGAAAAGTTCAAAATAAACTGTGATTGCACTTAGCACAATGGAGGCAGAATATGTGGCCTTGGCAGATAGTGCAAGAGAAGTGTTTTGGGTAAAAGAATTATTAAAGTCCTTGGAGTTCCATGAAATAACTGACAGTGCAACTACAATATGGTGTGATAGTCAGCCAGCTATTGCTCATGCTAGAAACTATGTTGACAAATCCAGGACAAAGCACATTGCAATCAGGCATCACTTTGTAAGAGAAAAGGTGATGGATGGGACAGTGGAACTTCGATATGTCCCAAGTGAACATAATGGCGCGGATATCTTAATGAAAGTGCTGTGTCACAGACTACACCAGTCACATCACAGTTATCTGGTGGAGCAGGTCCAGGTGGCATAATCTCCTAAGTGCGGAATGATCATCCACAAGTTAATGACCTTCCAAGGGGGAGATTGTAGAGATTATCAGTGAAATGCACAGAGGTTTAAGTATTCTTTGCATGGCTTATAATCTCTCTGGTCTATGTTGTTGACGTACATTGTATTGCGCATTGGCGTGTGAACCTGTAATAAAGAATTTCTGTTCGCAATAACACGTTCTTTAAAGTTTATTTTAAAGCACTACTGCTCTACACGATTAACTGCTAATATTTTAGTAATAATAACAAGCAGGAAACTTTTTTTTTTGAAAATTTACTTACCTAAAATAATATAGTAGAAGTGCTCCACACACTAGATCCTTTGCCTCTAGAAACGTAATACGAGCAGTAAGTAGCCTCCAAACCTACAATAATAATAATATATTGAAATCAAATATCAACTTCTAACTTATAATGCACAAGTAAATGCAGCAAATAATTTATAATTCAGTTTCTTTGAAGTAAATAAGATTTTTTTTTTTTTTTAGAGTAAACCTAAAATTTTAATTTTAAATTTCATAATAGAATTTTGTATCAACATTTCAAATATTAAAACAAATGAAATTGTTTAAACAGAGCAGGAGTAACCAAGGAAAAAAATTGTTTAGGTCAGTAGCTCAGTCTCTACTACTATGCTGTCTGAAGAATGTCGTAAATGAAATACAACAGTACAGCTAACAAACAGTAATGGAGGTCCATAAACTACGTGGCACAATCTAGGTGACGGGAAGAGTTGGGTAGAAAGCTACACTGGGCTATGGGTGTGTGTGTGTGTGGGGGGGGGGGGGGGGATGGTATTGTCGAGCCAAGCAACGTAACTTTCAATTCATAATATTTGTCACAGTTAAAATAAGGTAAAGAACACACAACAGCATTTATTTCCATCATTTAAGTATCTTCGTAAGTAGTTTAGATATCCTATATACTAACAGCATATTCAAGTTACTCTATGGCACATTTCCAATTCGAAAAACATTAAACAAGCTGAGTTACCGGGATTTTCCACACCAGGGACAGTTTGTATTGTTTTTATGGTTTTAAATAATTCCGTCTTGATTAGGATTGCCCATGTGTGACCGCATCATTCATTGATAAAATAATTCTAATTTTGTTCTGTCGAGTGAATTTCAGTGCAACCTTAATTCTAGTGCTTACAGATATGTTATTTCAAGTTCAAAGTGTGGTGTGAAGTGGCACTGTACAATAAACTTTGTGAAGCTCATCATAAATGTTTTTCCAATGAGTTGTCACTATCCATTAATTTATATAAATCTTTTAAGCAGATCAAAGAATCATTCCCTAGTAACGTAGAAAGAAAGGTGACAGAAATGCAGCAAAAGGTAACTTTTTTTTTTTAACATCTCTTAACAGCGAGGTCTTTAGAGACGGGAAAGTATGGGTGACAAGGAATGGGAAGGAATTATGCCATGGCAGAACACTAACCATTACACCACCACGCTTGGTAAAAGGTAACAAAAAATGCAGCTCTTATTAGTTTCTTTTTATGCAGCAAGTATAGTTTGTTCTGTTTTATTAAATAATGAATGATGATGAAGGAGATTAGGAGAATGTTTTCAGTGACACCTCAAGAAGAAAAGGATCCCTGACTGTACCTGAGAATGAGGTTTTTCCCAATAACTGATCTTCTGCAGAACATTTGTACTTATAGAAAAGAATTTAATGCAAATATCTGTTGCGTTCATAATATAAGCAATAATTTAAACGATAGTTTATTAGGCGAGAAAAGTACAAAATATCTTCTGGAATTAATAGGAAAGAAAGCTAATACAGAGGGGGTAAGGATGTATCAAGGCAAAGGCTCGTCAGTCTTTATGGGGGAAGAGGGGTTCAAGGGAGGACAAAATGGAACCACATAGTTTATGGACGTCCCTTAATCTAAACACAGTCTCAAGTGTAAGTTATAGACTGTTCAACAATTTGAAGTTAGATTTGAAACACAATTATAGTAAAAACTGTGGCCTTTTATCCTACAAGTTTTTTTGAGTCTAATACTGGTCTATCCAGTGACATAATTTAGAGCAATGAATATGAGGAAAAACAGGCAAACAAAACCCGACAATTAACATAGATGAAGGTGGCTGGGAACAACAACCCCCCCACACTTCCGCCCCCCCCCCCCAAAAAAGAAAACAAGAAAGATGAAGCTTGAAAATCTCTCGGACATGCGGCCGGATCAATTGATCGTGGATGAACAAATTTTCGATGGCATAACATGCCATCATCTTCAGGTTGTGTACGCTGGTTGGTGTGAGGAACGCAGTCCAGGACGTGACTGCTGAGCCGGTCAGGCACTGTTGGTATTTATACCCTCCGACCCATCCCCTCCACTCCTGCTGCGGCGCTCCGATAGCAGTGGTGGTGGCGGCTCGCTCAAACGCGTTGGGCGAGGCCAACAGTCTGTCTGCCACCTCCGTCGCACACTGTGCTCAGGTATTTGCAGAGCCGCTTCAGTGCTTGGCTCCAAAATTGGCTTAGTTGGAACCCAAGATCTTTGTTTATGAGGTTACTCCGTGGCCGGATTTCAATGGCTTCTTTGTAAACACAGTCCCAAAAATTGATATGTGTTTCTCAGAACTTCAATGTCTTCATATTTAAAAGTATGCCGCGTCTCTAGACAATGTTCCGCAATTGCTGATTTTGGCGGTTGATGTAGCTCAGTGTGCCATTTATGTTCTCTGCACTGCTCTTCGATCATGTGAATGGTCTACCCGACGTATGCTTTTCCGCACTCACAAATGTATGTGAAATACGCCAGGCTTCCTAAGTCCCAGATCATCTATAACTGAGCCCAGTAGTGCTTTAATCTTGGCTGGTGGGTAGTAAACGCACTTGATGTAGGCTGTGGCTCTAGGCTTGTCTTCCTCGTCAGTTGGCTCTTGAGTGGTCTTCCGCCTGAAGGCGCACCGAATTTGGCGGTCGTCGTAGCCGTTACTCTGGAACACATTCTTGAGGTGTGCTAGTTCAACAGACAGACTGACTCAGTCAGAAATCACACGTGCTCTGTTGACCAGTGTATTTGGCACTTCTTCCTTCCTTGAAGGGTGGTGGCAGCTTGTGGCATGTAAATATTGGTCCGTGTGAGTAGCCTTACGGTAAACACTGTGCCCTGATGTGCCATCCGGTCTTCTCTTTATCAGCACATCCAAGAAGGGAAGTTGGCCGTTCTGTTCCACCTCCATGGTGAATTGTATCTTGCTGTGGATGGAGTTCAGGTGTTGCATAAAAGATAGAAGTTCTTCTTTTCAGTGTGGCCAAACGACTAATGTGTCATCCACGTATATGTAGAAGACCGTAGGTTTTAACTGTGCTGATACCAATGCTTCATCCTCAAAGTGCTCCATATACATCTTGGTAACTACAGGTGACAGTGGGCTACCCATAGCTACTCCATCCGTCTATTCATAATACTTTTCATCGAAGAGAAAATATGTTGATGTCAGAACAAAGCTGAATAGTTTTGTGAGCACAGGCCCAAATTTCTCGCCAATCAGTTCCAGTGATTCCTTGAGAGGAACCCTGGTGAAAAGTGATACTCAATAGAAACTGACCATGAGATCTGAGTCGGATAGTCTCAGTTGTTGTAGATGTTCGATGAATTGAGCCGAGTTCTTGATGTGGTGCTCACATTTACCAACTGATGGACTCCAGACAGACGTCAGGTATTTGCAATAAGACAGCTACAAGAACGGCACTACGAGTATGGGAAAGATCTTGTGATGGCCTTTCTGGACATTGAAAAGGCATATGACAGCCTCAGCCGAAACAAAGTGTGGGAAGGACTGAGAAAAAAGTCAGTAAAAATGGAGATAGTGCAAAGAGTGAAGGATATGTATGAGGGTAGTAAGAGCTGTGTCAAAGTGGGAACGGATAAGACTGGATGGTTCCATTTGAAAAATGGACTAAAACAAGGAAGTGCCCTATCACCTCTCTTATTTATTGTAGCTATGGATGAAATATTGAAGAAGGTGGTGCAGAGCATTGGGGAAGGAAAAATGAAAGCAATGGTATTTGCAGACGACCTATTAGTTTGGGGAGAGGATGAAAGAGAGGTGCAGGATCAGCTGGATGTGTGGGAGAGAGTAGTTGCTGATTATGGTATGAAGTTCTCTGCGAGAAAAAGTGAAGTGGTGATAACAACAAGAAAGAAGAACAGGACGGACATAGGCATATCACTTAGAGGGGAGCAACTAAATAGAGTGGAATGTTTTAAATATTTGGGAAGCTGTATTGAAGAAAATGGAGGAAACAGGATGGAAATAAACGAAAGAGGAAGATGTGCAGATGGATTTTTTAAAAGTATTAGGAGCCTGGTATGGAGTAGGGATGTCCCACAAAAGAGTAAGGAGGCAATATATAAAACATATTTTGTACCAATTTTAACATATGGAGCAGAAACATGGGTGATGAAGGAGAGAGACAAAGGGAGGGTACAATCGGTGGAAATGAAATTTCAGAGGAGTAGAGTGGGAGTAACAAGAAGAGACAGAATAAGGAATGAGCGAATCAGGGAGATGATAAAGGAAGAACCGCTACAACAAAGAATTGAAAAATCTAGGCTACAGTGGTACGGGCATGTAAAGAGAATGGGAGAGGAGAGGCTACCAAGGAAGATGCTGGACATGGAGCTGAAAGGGAAGAGACCTAGAGGAAGACCGAGGGACAGATGGATGAAAGGTGTTAAGAAATGTGTGGAGGAAAGAGGAGGAAATTGGGCGTCAGTGGAAGAAGAGAGATGGTGGTTAGACAGGAAGCGCTGGCGAGGCTTTTGTTCCCAGCAGACCTGGCCAGTGGCTGGAAGCTGTCCTAGATGATGATGATGATTATCTATACCCTTTCCTTAGTTTGGGGTTTCATTAAGCTGAGTGGCGACCAATTTAATATAGCAAAGCAAGAGCTGGAATTATCCTAGGCAAGATCGCAGTTATAGAGTTAGGACTGAAGGTTTTGCACCCACCCCAGGTAAAGCTTGTTTCTTACAACTGGTTTCAGAACTGATTCATCATGTTGTATCTTAGTATTCTGTGAAAGAATTTTTTTGCTGTAGAGCTCTCGTGAAATTTCCAGTTTGTGTATCACCTATTGAATAGCTTCTCTGTCCAATCCATTTTTCACGATGATCTCACCCAGGCACTTAAATTTTTACTAAATGTCTCTGTATTTGGTTTGAAGTTTGGTTGGAGTATTTTTTACGTTAGTCATTACTTCTGTTTTTTTCCCCAAAAGATACCTGTAAACTGGTTTGATCGGCCATTTCTTTCAGCAAATCGATTTGGATACTAGTTCTTAAGTCATAAATTAAGTACCTATTCTCAACAGTGGTCAGTTTACTTTAACTTCATTTCCCAGGTTTGAATGATGTTTTCGAGAATGCAGTTAAAAAGTAGTGGAGACAGACGATCACCTTGCCTAACACCAGTTGTGATCTCAAAAGAGTCCAACAGACATCCTAAAAACTTAACTTTCGATTTGTGTTCGTCAGTGTGGATCTGTTATAATTCATTAACAATAGTTAATAGCACCTCCCGGTCTGTCTAGTCATAAACTTTTTTAAAGTCCACAAACATCGAAATGTATTGCTTGGATCTGAACATGTAGTATCTGATAATCGTCTTAAAGAGTGGATCTGTTCAGCTGTTAAGCGACTTTTTTCTGAAGCCCCCTTGGTATTCGCCAAATTGGTGCTCAACTTGGGACTCTAATCTCTCCAAGATGGCGAGTAAGAGAATTTTACCAGAAGCAGAGAAATTATTCAGTAGTTGTTAACATTCTTTCTATTGCATTTTTTGTTAATCAGAGCCTTTTCCAATCTTTGGATGTGGTTTCCTCATTCCAAATTTCTTCTATTTGCTTTTGCCAGATTTCTATTAATTCTTCCTGCAGGGACCTTATTGTTCCTGAACCTGTGCAATGTGGCACTTGATATAATCTTTGTCTGGTGGTAAGGATTCCAGGTACCTGAATAACGGATGCTTGGTCTTAATGGGAATTATGGGCTTTTCACAGTTAAGAAGGTCTTAAAATAGTCAGGATCCTACAGTTTTTTTAATTTCATGTGGCCAGTGCACCATATTTCCTTTGAAAGCATAGTCATGGCGATTTGTATCCTGTGAGTTTTCTTTTTGATGTTTTGTTGTACTCTCCGATTTCATTTTTCTTAAAACTCTTCAATGAAAGATTTTTCATAACTACGTTTCTTGGCTCAGATCTTTCTAAATATTTGGATCTGTTGGACTTTGTAGGCTTCCAATCAGTTTCTGTTTTAGTTGAGTAGTACTTTTTCTATGCTTTGAGTCTTTCTTTGAGCATTGATTCATAGGTGTCATTCCTTTCTTTTAATTTCAGCAAGGTCCTTTGCTGCCTCAAACATGTGACCTTTCGTGTTGAAGTTGCAATCACTGGGTCTGGTCTTCTCCTAAAACTCCATGATTTTTTTACCAGAGTTTATCATTGTAGAAGAGTATGATCAGTTTGGGTGTTTTCCTGTTGTTTGCGGGAATAACTTGATTATTGACATGTAGTGATCTGAGTCTACATTTATGCTCATAATCTCAAAGCTATTTTTCCTGGAGATAGCAACGTGATCTATTTGGAACTGTCCAACGACTTAGATGGAAGATTGTTTGCTTTCTTAGCAAATGAAAATGTGTCGACGACATGACCTGAAGGCTGTGATTTTCAACAAGTGAGACTAATCTCTAGCCATTTTGATTGGTTTTCTCGTGGACAGGATGATATCAAATAATTTTCTGGTATTTCTTTTCTCACCCGAGTTGGGCATTGAAGTCCCTCAAAAGAATTTTTACATGGTACTTGGAAACTTTGGCTAGGTTTTTATCTAGTCGGTCCCAAAGATTTCCACTTCATCTGTACATGATCTGTTTTCATCATTTGTGGGGGCATACGAATTTATCAGGGTGCAGGTTTTGTTAGCCCACCTGATAGTTAATATGGATAACCTGTCGTTTACTAGTTTATGGTTTTCAACTGATTAAGGATTGTAGTTCTCACAGCAAAAGCTATTTTAAGTATCATAGACCCATTGAGAATACTTTTCTGGGGGTCTACACTTCAAGAAGCGATAACCTTTGGAATCAAATATCTCCTCGTTTGGGTACCAATGTTCCTTGTACAGTTAATACGGATATCTGATTTCCATGGAGGGTTCTAGTAAGAGTTCTCATCTTACCGGCTTGGGAGAGTGAATTTATATTGAATGTAGATAGAAAATGTTTGTATTTGGTTTCGAGTTTGTGGCTGTTAGGGACATTCCAAGATGCTCCGACTCATCTTTTGCATAAAAAAATTATTATTATTATTATTAATAAAAACTTTAAATATAAAATCTGCAAAACATGAATGAATAGTAATAATGAGAGCTGGAAGGATTTTATTGGAATTGATTCCAGGAGGATGTCTGTGGTCAAGTTAAGCTAGTTCCCATCTGTGGAGTTCAAAAGGAGGTTGTGGTATCAGGGAAATCTCTGACAGCCCTTACTGTAAAACAGTTGTTGAAATTGTTCAATCTGTGGGCATCGGCATGTTTTGCCACTGGATGGGGAAAGTTGCTGGTTTACACTGTCTGCCTGTGGCCATTCATTTATATGGCAAGTGAGTCGACAGTGAGGCCTATATATGAATTTGTACAGTGAAGGGATGCGAGTTGATATTTGAGGTGTGTTGAGGTGCATGTGACATGCCAAATGGCGGGAAAAGTTTCCACTATGGTTGGATTGGAGTAAGTGGTGGTAGCCAGCTGCATGCTGCATGTTTTGCAGCAGGATCTGCTGCATGTGGTGGTTTTGGGGAATTACAAGGTGATTATTTGTGACCAAAGATATTTTTATGGTTGGATGGTCTTTTGAAGCATGAGAGTGTGGCAGTAGGTAGGATTTTGTGGAGAAGGGCATGTGTTATAGAAAAGAACATACAAAGTTACACCCATGAGAGCAGATTAATTTAATTGACTCAATACGAGGAAAGAACTGGGAGATTAAACCAGTGCTGTATTTAGTCTTAATATGTATGGCAGCTGAGTAGTTGTGTGGATGATGGGATGTAGCATAAGAAATTTGTTTTTGTACTAGATCAGAGGGGTATACGCAGGAGGTGAGAGATTGGAAGAGGTTTTTGGTTTATCTGAGATATTCGTTATCAGGACAGATGTGTGTGCTGTGGATGGAATGCTGTAGAGAAGGAAGCATTTGGAATGGGAGGGTTAGAAACTGTTGAAGTAAAGGTACTGTTGTAGATTTGTAGGTTTCATGTGAACAGATGTATGAATTTCCCCAGTTTATTTGGAAATTCAACATCAATAAAGGTGACATGGGTGTAGGAGTAAGTCCAGATAAATTTCATGGAGTTACTACTGTTTAGGGACTGGAGGATATCACAAATAATAATAAAAAAAACCTTGTGTGTTTCAGATACACAGATGATGTTTTTATGATCTGGACCTCCAATGGAAATCACCTATTAGATCTATTACAAAAACAAATCTCTCGTGCAACAACCTCTTATAACTCAACACATCACAGCTTTCATCACTCAGTTGTTTCCTAGTCTTGAGCCCATTAACTTAATCCTTCATCATGGGTATGACTTCCAATGTTCCTTTACCGGGCTGCATAATGTATGCCACAAAATCTTGCCCACTGCCCCATGCACATTTCAGCAGGCCACCCAACATCAAGAATACCTTGGTTCACAAAAACTAACCTTGTAAATCCACCAATGCATCTCATGGATCATTCTCATGCAACAGACCCCACTGAAAAACATGCAGCATGCACCTGGTTGCACCACCTACTACAATATAGCCTGAGGGGAACCTTCCTATCATTGGACGTGCCAAATGCACCCCAACATACATCTTATGGCAACTCACCTGCCTACACTGTATCAATCCAAAGACAAACAGTGAATACCAGAAACTTTTCCGATCCAGTGGCAAAACATGATGGTACCCACAAAACAGAACAATTTCAACAACTGTTTTACAGTGAGGGCTATCAGAAATTTCCCTGATACCACAACCATCATTGAACTCCACAGATGGTAACTAGCTTATCAACATATTCTTGATACCAGATGTCATCCTGGTCTCAATCTCCAACAAGACCATTCCAGTACACTGTAACAGCCCTCAAACCTAGACTTTAAATGGAATTGTATTTTATGAAGCATTTGTAGCAAGCTGGGTTTGAGTGAATATTATTTTGTATGTTTGTCTTGCAATTTACTGTAAATCGGTGTATATGACCTTTGTTTTATGAAAAGAAATTATCAAATGCTATTTAATATGTTTAAGGACAGAACTAAGCAATAGAAATTGATTACATGTTTGTATTCCAAGTATTAAGGTGAGCTACGAAGTTTAGAGGACGATTAACTACAGTTTAAAATGATTTATGTGGATAATTGTGTGTTTAGATATCTTTAATTTTCATTTCTGAACATTTCGTAATTATTGTAACTTATTATTTATTGACTTTGATTGTTTTCAATGGTTTAAGTATAGTTAAAGTTCAAGAAATATCTGTCGGAAGCCTTTGTAATGTTCTAGATCTTTCTATGAAACTTATATAAAGCGAGCGGCAGAGACTCAGAACACAGTTTACGGAAATAGTTTTACATTGGCAAAGGACAGTCAGTTGGAACAGAGTATGGTAGTATTGTCTTTGGAAGCAGTACTAAATGTAATCACTGGAGATTGTGACCAGTATCTTTGAAGTCCGATGACTTACGAGCAATAAAAAACATTTAAAAGTCTGTCTGGAACTAATTATTTCATATATAATTAGCCACAAGACACCTAATTTGGCGACCGTTGAAGTGACATGGAATCATTAGACATCTGTGAGATAAAAGATGTCAATTTTACAAAAGATTATGCAGCTGATTTGCAATACGCAACTGAAATTTTCGGAGTGGTAAACGTTTGACAATGAGACAAGCTTCTAAACGCAGCAGACTTCAGAGAATTATGATCACTGGAATCGACAGTGGTCTCCCGACAACAAGAGGTGGATTTTTTCGGTGCAGGATATGAGCTTTCTTTGATGTCAATACTGGATTTTTGGAAGATCATCGTGGGAAGTGTAGTGATTTTGTGTGTGAAGAGGTGTGATTAAGTGTTTAGAATCAGCGAAAAAGTGGTGTTTAACGGAGGAAAATTGCTACGAGGAGAAATAAAAACTGATAAAAAGTGTTTAAGTGGTACAAAATTGACCTCGAACAGTAAGTACTGAATGTTAAGATACATGTTTTTGTATGTTCGTGTTTGGTAACTTGGTTAAATTTCATTTCTCCTTAAGTTTGTTGTGAAATTGATTTTGTTACCAAGTCATAATGGCTGAAGGTCAAAATTTACAAACATTTCTAGAATCTTTTGTAGCCAATTTTAACACAAAATTTGACAGCAAATTTTCTGAAACTAATTCTCAGTTTTCTGAATTTAAAAATGAGTTAAATCTTGATGGAAAATTTGCTGAATTTACTTGTGAGTTAAAGAGTGATAATGACAGTAAATTTTCTGAAATCAATGGTAAATTTGACAGTAAATTTTCTGAATTGAAAGATAAGTTTTCTGAACTGCAACAAAACAATGATAAAAAATTCTCAGAATTAACTGTTTTGAAGTGAAAATCATAGAGGAATTTCAGGGTTTTAGCTCTCCATTCAAAGAGGATATTAACAATTTAAATTTTAAATTGGAGAAAGTAGTCAGAAGGTATCAGGAGAAATTTGAAAAGGTAAAACAAATTTGTGAAGATAATAAAGATGCATGTGTTGATTTAATTAAAGAAGTGGACTGTAAATATAATAAGGAGATTAGGGAAGTAAAAGAAGATTATAATAAGATGAGGGAAGAGTATGTCAATTTATTCGAAGCAGGTGATAATAAAGGAGCTCGAGGGGTCGACGAGTTGAGACAGGAAATGTCTGGGATGGGACAAAATGTTAACACATTGGTGCAGCATCAGGAACAGTTTACCCATGTATTGGAGATAACACAATGTAGTGTAAATTAGTTGGAGAAAAGGGTAGCTGGGCTACAGGTACAACTGAGTCAAGGTGTTTTTCCCTTAACATGTAATCCAGTGGTCAGTTCTGATGTTAAGGAAGAGTTCGAATTGTATAATGATAGTGACAAGCTACACCCTGTAGAATTTATTGATAATTTTGAGAGATCTGATTATTTTAATGTGTTATTGGATAGTAAGAAAATAACACTTGTGTGTAAACATCTAAAATCTTATGCTAGAACATGGGGCGATAGGCAAGTGAATGATTGCAAGTTATTCAAAGAAAACTTTCTGAATCATTTTTGCTCAACAAGTAGGCACATTCGGGAAAAAAGATAACTGATGACTGGTAGGCCATAAAGACCAGGTAGTGAAACTCAGCATCAGTTTTTTCATCAATGTTGGATCCGGTGTGTAAATATTTAGACCATCCTTATGGGGAAGAAGAATTCATTGATTTGATAGGAGCAAGGCTACCTACTCAAACTAGAAACTTAATAGCTACTTTGGAGGTAATCAATGTGGATAGAGTTTCGGAATTATTGAGGTATTTGGATGCTCAGGAGTCATTCTCTGATCAGTATTACAATCATTACCGTAGGAGGGAGAGCAGAATTCCTCCAAGTGGGGAATCATAGGTCAAGGGAAAGTAGGTCCAGGGGAAGAGGTCGTGATAATTATGCAAGGAGAAATGATAATGGGGGAGTGAGAGAACAAAACACACAGCCTGAAAGGGAATAACAGCGTGGGGCCAGCCTAATTAAAGACCACCACTACGTTGGACCCAACAGTGGTGGAAAATAGTTTGGGTCGAGGTACTATTTCCCACGAGATAAATTCTATTTTTAAAAATACTGACAGTTCAAATGTTAATACAGATTTGGGTAGTGGTAAGTCAAAAGTAAGTGTTCATAAGGAAGCATTTGGTTCTAATAGTAATAAAATTGTCCGAGAGATGGAAGTCGTTCCTAATGATGATCAAGTAGTTGATCTGTGTGTAAGAGAAGTAGCTTCTGATAGTAATATATCTGTAGTAGCATCTCCAGGATGTGAAAAAGTTTTAACTCCAGTATGTGACAAGAAAGTTGATGGATGTGATATAGTAAATAGTCCCATTCTGGTGGACAATCTAACGGAGGGAGTAGTAAATGAATTTCATGATATGGGTATGGTAATGGTAGACGTAATTAATGATGTTATCTTGGGTGTCCGAGTTGAACCATGTCAAAATGATGGCCGAAACATTAGGTTTTCGTAAATTGAAGCGGTTCAACCCGGTCAACCAATATAACATCAACAATGACCACAGAAGTCTGCATACCTAATTAATGATGTTGATGATGATGATGCAAGGGTTGATTATAGGATAGAGCAGAAAGGGGATCATCAAAGTACCTTGTCACTCGTTTCAGTATGTGAAAGTAATAAATTTCGTGTAGAAGATTTATGGAATGGTCACAGTTTAATTATCAAAAGGAATGCAGGATTTGTAGTACACAGAAGAGTGTGGCTATCTGAAACTGGTGTGATCCAACTTGGCATAATTGGGTGGTGGGGAAGATTGTAAGAATGCTGAAATTGAGGAGTTTCTCAAATACTTTGCAGATGAGGGTGATACAGTGGTGTTGATTGAAGAAGACCCAGATGAGGAGGAGAGTTGTGAGTTAACATGTTTGTCTACTGAACCGATAGAGACAAGCTGAAAAGGCTTACGTACCAATTCCTAAGTTGGAAAAATGTTCTGAAATATGTTAGCTTATACGTTTAGTTCTTTATTTGGTGATGGTGTTGAAGAAACGGGTGGGAGTAAGAAGTTCCCTGAACCAGTTTTTGACTTGGAAAAATATCCTGAAATTGACTTAGGTGACAGTGTTTTGTACGCTCTTTGATGTAGGAGGTAATAGTGAAGTAGTAGTTGCTGAGAAAAATAATCATGTTGAGGAGGAAGTCATTGAGCCAGATGTTAGGACAATTGTAAGTACTGATTCAGATAGTTTGTTAGGAATAGATAGTAGTCATCTGTTAATGGATAGTGGAATTGGAAGCAATGAGATACTTAATTGTATGAGTGATGACTGTAAATCTCTGATGATTGGTTCAGCAATGTTGCTGTTAAGGAACAAACAATTTGTAAAAATAGAACCATATAATCTGTCAGGTGTTATATAGATATGCCAAAGTCTGTCATCATCGTCGTCATCATCATCCTGCCAAAGTCTGTAGTTTGTGATTATTTAAAGTTTGTGTATCTGTCAGTATATAGTGAAGCTCTGTGTATCTAGAAGTGTTGTATTCAATGTTCATACAAAAGTAGAAGAAAATTGGAAGAAAAAAGTAATTTACATAGTTTTGGGTTTTTAGAAAAATTCTGAAACCCACTTTTACAGTAAGATGTAGGGACTTCTAGCAATGTCTTGGGAAGGGGTGCCCTAATGTCTGTTATATTTATGAGAAGTAGTTTTTGGAATACATGTTTTGGGGAGGGGTCACTATGCGTAAATATCTGATTTTGTAAATAAGATTGTGTCAATAAATGTATATAGATAGTTGGTTTGTGTACTCCAGTTAAAATGATAAGACATAATGAGACAGAATGTTTAAAATGTAATAATTCAAATGTATAATACAATTTGAAACAGTTCTGTCTAGTTACTTTTTGGTGTTTTCATGATGTTGGGAATGGCTGCATTGTGGTGACAAATGATTAGCTGTCAAATATAAACAGACTGTTGTCATCAACAAACAGACAGCATGTGTGTAGCTTCTAGTGAATGAACTTGTAACTTATGCTTATGGTTATGGAATTTAATGTTTGTTTTGTAAAACAGTAACTAAGAAATTGATTGGATCTGAAAATAGATAATTACTTGTTGGAACCAGAATAAGTGTCATGAACTATGCGTTGTATGTAATGAAGGCTTGTATATCTGGATTGTATAATTCTAAAAGTTATTATGGTTGATTGATTATGATCTGTTTATGTTTACATTATGTGTTCATACAACCTGCTTAACTTTATTCAATCAATTTTAACTATGTGAAATCAAGTGAATCCTGGGGAGGGGTTGAAACAGCCCTCAAACCTAGACTTTTAATGGAATTGTATTTTAAGGTTTGAGTGAGTATGATTTTGTATGGTTGTCTTGCAATTTGCTGTAAATTGGTGGAAATGGCATTTATTTTATGAAAATAAATTATGTAAACACTATTTAATATGTTTAAGGACAGAATTATGCAAGAGAAATTGATTAAATGTGTGTATTCCAAGTATTAAGGTGAACTACGATGTTTAGAGGACGATTTACTACAGTTTGAAATGATTTATGTGGGTAATTTTGTGTTTAGATATCTTTAATTTTCATTTCTGAACATTTCGTCATGATTGTAAATGATTATATATTGATTTTGATTGTTTTTAATATGTCTTTAATTGTTTATGCAAGAAATATCGGTCAGAAGCCTTTGTAATGTTCTGGATCATTCTATGAAACTTATATAAAGCGAGCGGCAACACAGTTTACGGAAACAGTTTTATGTTGGCAAAGGACACTCAGTTGGAACAGTGAATGGTAGTACTATCTTTGGAAGTAGTATTGAATGTGTTTACATGTAACCAGTATCTTTGAAGTCCGATGTCATTCGAGCAATAAAAAACAGTTAAAATTTGAAAGTGTATCTAGAACTAATTATTTCATATCATGTAGCAACCCTCGGTGTGTGCGCACCTCCCGAGCCTCATGACTCATTTTCCTCGTCATGAATAAGGTTGAATAACCGAAATATTGAGTTTATTTGTGTGTTCGTTATATATGTTCTTCTCTCATCGCTGTCTTCAACTTTGGTGAGTGATGAGTCATTTTCCCTTTCCTTGTAATTATATTGCCTAAAGCAGTTTCCTTTTTCCTTAGTTTAATAATTAACCATGAGACACCTAATAACACCATACACTTATTATTATTATTATTATTTGTTGATGTTTTACAGATTTCATATTAATATCCCTGCTTAAAGATTTTTATTATTATTATTAATGCTTATATCCTCTCATATTAATGACTTTAGTGATATTACCCACTTTCAACAACACTATGTCTCCAGAATTATTGATTGAATACTGTCTTGCAACCTACCACTACCATCCTTAACACTCACGCCAAGTTACTTGTGTTCCCCATTCAACAAATGGCTGATGATATGATCACATATTACCTTCATTAAAAGTCTCATAAAATTTAACAACTGAAATATTATGTAAAATGTGTGTCTTTTTTGTCTTTGTCATTCGCAGCTGTCGAGATCTATGGTATGTATTGGGTTTCATATCCCTTATCCTCCCTTAGTTTAAATGCCTTAAAGCATTTTCCTATTCATTATTACTATTGCTATCAGTGTCATAATTTGATATTTTGTAATTTAGTCCTGCTTCAAGTCTCCAATGATATTTTTCACAGTCCCTTATGTCAATGCAAAAAAAAAAAAAGTTTCATTATTAACAACCAAACCATCTCTTCCCCAACTTTGGATACTTCTTTTTAAAGAAAGAAGCTTTTCTTACCTATAATAGAAATTAGAAACAATGAATGTGGGTTTATAGGCAAGAAGTGTGAACTGATCATGATCAAGTGTGAACTGATCATGATCAAGTGTGAACTGATCATGATCAAGTGTGAACTGATCAAAAAGTCAATTGAAAACTGTTTCCACTAACGTTCATTTCTTACCGAAGAACTTCAACCAATGAGTATACAAAAATAAAACAGCTTTCAAATATTAAAATTTTGTGCTCTAAGCATTTAACATAACAGTACTATTTCTCACATATAAATATTATACCTACGAAAGGGAAAAGTAAAATATACACTCCACTCACCAAAGTAAAAGAGAGAAGGCCAACAGAAAAAAATACTCTCCACAAACACAATATTTCGGAGGAAATAGGGGAATAGGAAAAGAGGGTGGGGCAAATTAGTATCATTGAAAATGTTAATTAAAGAGAGAAATGAATCAATATAACTGAATCAGTAAAACTGAAAGGGGGCAGGGTTCTTACATTAGCCTAACCACGAAACAGTTATGTATCAGAATAAATGGCCACAGACTAACAGTTTACTTTCAAAATGTAAATTACCCTATTGCTAACCATTCCAGATGTCACAATTTTTGTGATATCAATAACTTTTTCAAACTAAGATCACCTACTGGTGAAATTTTAGAAACTGCTAATGTGACTGCACTCTATCACTTTAGAATATCAGAGAGATATAGCCTCCAATTTAAATTATTGTCGATATACAAGGTTAGAATTTTTAAAGATTGTGCCTCATGAAAGCACTGTCCTGCAATTTATCTATACTATTATAAATCTCTAAGCAAGCTGCGTGTCTCTCTTTATTTGAACAGGAGCCATGCAAAATTGACAGCACCAATTTGGATGGGGTTTTCAAATTTTTAGAGTTAATGGTCCAATCAAAATTTTCAGAAATAGCTAATGACTAACTAATATGTACCGTGGGAAGGAACAACCAATCAAAAATCTTTAAATATGTAAAATAGTGGGCCACTTTTTTTTTTTTTTAATCTGCTTAACGTCTCTCTAACAGCGAGGTCTTTAGAGATGGGAAAGGATGGGGGGGGGGCAAGGAATAGGAAGGAATTCGGCCATGGTCTTTTGAAGGAAGCATCCCGGCATTTGCCTGGAGTGATTTGGGAAACCATGGAAAACCCAAATCTGGATGCCCAGACGGGGATTCGAACCGCCGTTCTCCCGAATGCAAGGCCAGAACGCTAGCCGTTACACTACCACGCTCAGTTTGTGGGTCACGGATCATTATGCACTTCAGATGCGCACCTCTTGTGCAAAAATCTGACAAAATTTAGGATTCAGTTTTTTTTTTTTTTTTTGTTATTCTGAACTGCAGTAGTTTAAAATAAATTGAATTTGTGAATCAAATGTAATCAGCATTTACTTACAACGTAACAGGTCAGTTGCAATGGAAATGCATAAGATTACTAATGTGGTAGACCTATATTGTCTCTGGTAAACAGTTAAACAGTTTGTATCTGGTACAATATGTCTTCCATGGTCATAAATGAAGTCAATGCACCAGTACTTCTTGCTTCCATATCATTATTTTCTGTAAGAAAGATGTCAGAGAAATAACTACCATAAATATTAACTGGTAACAGTACGAAGTTTTTCCCTAATAAATTCTACAGAACTGCGCATGGTTCAATGGACTTTGCTGAATTGTTATATATATTTGGTGGCTTTAAAGTGCAAATATTCTTGTATAATATCGCCCAATGAATATGTGCACAAATTTTGGCTGTTGTTCAAACCATGAACAGTAAAATAAACTGTTCTTTCTATAAAATAATCCTCATATCCCCGATTTTCTAATGTTTATCGCCATATGTGCTATTGAATTAGTGACAACAGCAACATGCAACCAATGAAATTAAAAATTAATTAGGCAACCTAAAACGTCATGATCTAACAAAGCATGTCAATTTTCATTCTGGTTCTAACCTAAATCAATAAATGAGGTATCATTTAAAAGATTAAAGTCTCCACTCAGGCAACATTGTGAATTATGAGCGACAAGTTTTCAGAATTTGGCTCTTAAAGGGCAAAAGTAATGACTGTGAATGTCGCGCGTATGAGGCAGTTCAGAGCAAAGCCTCTAGATAGCACTAGCACATATCACAAAGATATTAATAAATTGCTTCTCTAGTGTCGACTTTTGTTATGTACCTAATCCACTAAACAAATACACAATTGAAACAAATGAGGTGGTTCTTCTTTCACCCTATTGCAAACTCCCCATCTTACTATTCATTGTATTCCGAAATTTTCGAATGGATCATCCAGTATATATTATCTCTATAAGGTGTTTTTTATTACAAGCCATTAACTCCCTTCATATTGAACCAAAATTGATAACTGAGGTATGATATTAAAGATTAAGGTTTCCGCGTTTGTGACATCATATTTTAAGAAACTAATTTTCCCAAATTCGGCCCTTAAAGGGCAAAAATGTCAATATTTCTAAAATGTGTTTTTTGTGTGTCGAGCCATCTATCTCCTTGGATATCAAACCGAAATCGATAAATGAAGTAGGATTATGAAGAGGAATTAAATCCGCTTTGGTGACATCAACAAAGAGATTTTTTTTTTTTTTTTTTTTTTTGGAATTCAACCCTCAAAGGGGAAAAATATCCATAATTCTGCAATGCATTTTTGTATCACAAGCCCTTTATGTCCATTAATATCTAACCGAAATAGATAAATGGGTATCATTCTAAAGAATAAGGTCTCTGCTGTGGTTTCAAGAAAGGAACTATTCTGAATTTAACCCTTAAAGGGAAAAAATATAAGCATTTTTAAAATGCGTTTTTCGGATCTCGAGCCATTAATCTCCCTGGATATCTAAATGAAAGTTGCGGAGAGAAAGTTTTATAGATCTTGAGTAGAAAGAACCTGCTAATCTTTCGGGACGAACTTAATTCAAGATTATTACAGACACGATCAAATGATGTTGTTGGTATGAGAGGAAATTTGAATGTAACAATCAGAGAAGGAAATAAATGGAAAAAGTTACAATCCGAATGCTTGTATAAAATATCTATTTATTTCAACATTACAATAAACCATGTTTGTTGCGACATGTTATTTTGGAGATTAGTCCCCACTTTAGTCACATTATATTTTAAGAAAGGAAATTTTCGGAATTTGACCCTTACAGGGCAAAAGCATCTTTATTTCCATAACTTTTCTTTTTTTATAAGCCATTTATCTTCCTTCATACCTTACCAAAATCGATAAATGAGATATCATTTTAATGATTAAGGTCTCTACTTAGGCAACATATTAGATTAAGAACGAAATTTTTCAGTATTTGACCACTGAAGGACACAAGAAATAACTATGAAAGTCGTGTAAGAATGTTACCGCTCACCAACCATACTTAGTTTTAGTTTACAGACAGTCTCACTACAAAAGTTTCTTCATTCTGTAACGATCATATTCAATTAGTTTTCAGCTCTCTCTGTACTTGGATTTTTGCTTGTTAGCAGTCGATTGGGGAGTTTTGAAGTGAAATCTCTTTTCTAAAACTGTTGTTCTATGAATAAAACAACTAGCTGCACAAACAGAACTGAGCTGACATATTTTAGCAGCTAATTGGCATATTAGTTTTAAGGCTTTATGGACAGTGTGCAAACTAATGATTATATTGACAATTTTTTCAGTAGTAAAATATCACCAAGTTGATTTATGGTCTCTAAAAAGAAGCCAAAATCCAAACACTCAAGTCTCCACTCACATCTTTCAACTCAAACACGTATAGAACAAAAATAAATAAAAATTCAAAGCAAATGTAAAGCTATTTCAGTTATAAACAAAGAAAAATATACCTACACTAAACACTTTAATTTATTTTTTCTCATAATAGTCAACCAAAATTGTTATTTTCTATTCTGAACATCTAATAGTTTCTTTTCTTTAAACATTTTATCTTTTACATTCTTATTATACAAGTCATAAATCAGATCACTTTTGCACTCCTTACATCTTGAGATGATTCTGTGCAATCTGTAGGTCTCAAACATTAATACAATTAGTTTCATTGATCTCTTAAATGAGCAAAGTACTTCTCAATTATATATTCAAATATAAAATAACAAAAACTAAGGAAAACAAATTAAGTTACGGCAAGGAAACCATTAAATTGAGGAGGAGGACTATGACAAAAAAGGATGAACGCAATTACACTACCTGATGTGATACCTCAATCATTTATGGAACAAATATAGCACATGTCAACATTGACTGTTAAACATGTGCCAAATTTTTCCATGAGAATCTATAAGATTCAGGACAAGTGCTTATCTGCTTTATTTCTATGAACCTACACAGTTACCCCAAATCATTGTGTCTTTTTTATATGTCATTACAGCTCTCCTGTCTCCAATATTGGTAATGAAGGTTTAAGGACACAGTTCTGAAGCACAATTTTTATTTTTTAGGTTCTTATTCTTAATGATGGTTTTGCATGTTTCTGACGAGATACAGAACTATGATCTCCGAAAACAGCTTTAAAATTCTGATGGGATATCTACAATAGGTTAAAAAATATGCTGCTATTAAAGGAAGAATTCAGATTGTTAGACTGAGTCACATAGGTGACACCATTTTCTAATGTTCCCTGCTTTATGATTAACTGGTCTTGTTAACTTTTCCTGAATCTTGCATTAAAGTTTTTACTTACTTCACCATTTGTAAATATGTCAGGGATCTTGCAAACAAGGTACTTTCTCATGTGTGCCAGAAGTGGCATATTGATGGCAGTGTATGTCAAAAACATGCCACCTATTAAGCCCTTACAAATTGGAGCTTTGTCTGAAACAAAAAAGGAGAAATAATTAGTAGCTGATAATTAATGCAAAGTCATATTAAATTGGAGGATGAAAAAGGTATCATACACATTGCTGTGTACTGCCTTCTTGTAGCTACATTTCTGCACTATAAATATGCCAAGTTTGTTGTTGTTAATAAACTGTGATGGAGCTTACAAATTCACCTGCATTCCTACTTATGATTAATGCACATTTTAATAATGTAAAAAAAAATCATTTGTAGCTATGTTGTTTACTAGCCACCTTGGTAATTTATTTCATTCCATAATGCTCCTTCCTACAAAAGAATACTCACCTACTCACTTGAAATCAAGTGCCAATTAACTTCCACATTTTTATTTTCCCTTACACATGCTGCTCCTAGATTTTTCCCAATATTTATATAGGCCTTACTGCCCTTGTATGTCTTATACATCACCACCATTCTTTCCAACTGTTTTTGAATCTCCATTGACTCCCAACCAAGCTTCTTTAGTATTTCCATTATATCCCCTCCAGCAGATCCTTTCCCTGCAACCTCTCCAATGAATCCTCTAAAAAATAGCATTCCATCATCTTATATCCAAACATAACCTCTTTTTTATTAGTTAGTAACCATGAGAGAAGTATAGGTTCCAGTAGGTACAAGCTACATGGTCATAAGCTTTTTCAAACTTGGTGCAAAATTATGGCAGGCAATAAAGGAAATAATATAACTATGTAAGAGTTACAAAGAGGACAGAACAGTGATATTAGGGGGTGCAGGGAATAGTACTGAAAGAAAAGTGATTATAGTATTATGGTGATGAAAGTCGGCATGGTCAACCACAGTTGTAACATGCAACAATAGGGATAAATGTTGAGATGGAAGGGAAAGACGTTAGTTCACTCTCGGGTGTTGTGCCTGTGAACATCATGAGGTATCACTGGGTATGGATGGCCAGCACCTAAATAGAAGGAGGTACTTTCTTAGTTGTTAAAACTATAAAGGAGCACAATTCCATGTTTAATGGGGTAAGGAGTATACCTTAAGTTAGAAGCTGCTGATGAAGGGATAAAAATAGGTGGCCACAGGGATACTGAATGCAGATGCATGACGGGGAGAAAATTATAAATACTAAAGAAATAGTAGAAGCTGAAGAAATAATCTGACCGATTTACCTCACTACAGTAATGGCGTAATGCCAGTGTTAGGTGGCAGGAAATAACTTGACACCCCAAGGGAGGCAACAGCTTAGGGCTGAGGATTTTCCTTAGGTATGGCGATGGTCCTTTAGCTGGGATATGCCACCAAAATCCATCGGGCCTCAGTCCTCCAGGTTAAGAGCAGCTGCCAAAAGTGTCTGTTAGCAATGGTCCTTTCTATTACCAACACTCCTGAATAAGATTTAGAGTGGCCAGCCTTGAAGACCCTGGGTCTTCACTCCTGGTAAATTCCTTACTAACTCTTTTTATGATGATAAACAATGATACAGAAGTCACCAACAATCTCCCATCACCAATGATAGCACATTCTGGTCTTTGGATTCTGGGGAATCTGAACTGATTGTGCTCGGAAAGTCAGAGTTCCGCAAATACCACAGCTCGAAACTGAAATCTAAAACCATCACAAGCTTTGGTACTATAAACATCCAACCTCTCTGTAAGACTGAAAAACTCCAGAAACTAACAGATATGTTGCATAACCACAAAATTTTAATAGCAGCAATCCAAGAAACCAGATTTACTGTTTCCAGCATCTGTGGAATGGCCTTCTTAGTAAGATAAGATTTAATGAACTCCATCGATTTTACGTCATCCAGTGAATGCCTACCTGTGCTGTCCACCAATGATACTGTGGTAACCAATGACACTCTATTGTAAATGCATATGCTCCTACAAACAATGACAATAAGAACCCTGAGGAGATCAAATATTCTGGCCAATGCTTGAAGACGAGATTGGCAAGATACCCGGACAACAAGCCAAACTCCTGTAGGTGACTTCAATGCCCAACTGAGGAAAGAACGAAGGTACAGAGACGTATTGGGACATTATACAACACACAGATGCACGAACGCCAATGACAAGAACTTAATAGAACTGTGTACAAGTTGTATCAGATGAGGATCATGTCCACAGTTTTCCCTAGAAAACCAAGGTACCAGAGTATCTGACAGTCACCAAAACCGGCTATTGGTTCATTTCAGATAGACCATGTCACAATCAGTGCGAAAAACTAGGAAAGAGATCATGAACACTTTGCAAAGGCTGGACACTGATCATTTCTTCACTCCAAATAAAGACCAGATTACAGTCTAAGCAACAGGTACCCTCTTAAGGTGGGTGCACACTAGGCGAACGCAAGCAAACACATACGGCTGAGTGGATGTGGCTAAATCTGTGTCGGGTTTGTTAAGAATTTACTTGTTGTCCACATTACAAGGAATGAATGTGTTGTTTGTCATTTTTTAATGTTTGCAGGTTTATGCGGTAAAAATATTTTTATACCTACTATAAAAATGGAGGTAGAAGATGACTTAATCGTTGCTAGTGTTTCGTACATTATTATATATTAGGGAGGCAAGTAATGAAACACGAAGACGGAGGAGATCACATTGACTGTGGTGCATCACTTCTTTGTTCGAAAGTAGAAATGTGTATGGACTATGGAGGAAAAGACTTGATAGACGATCTGACAGCTGAAATTGGGTATGGACTTTTTGCAAGTTTCTACAGAATGAAATTGACCGACTCTGAAACATTATTGCAGCAGACTGGTCTGAAGATTTCAAAACGCCAGTATTTTTTCTATCCCTTGGTGCAAATTTATCCCGCAAAATTAACATCTTTAAAAGCAAATCATGTCGATTTAAATATGACATCAGCTAGAGAGTCTGTTTTAAATGAATTTTCCTGTTTTTGGACATTCATGCCTAAAGGATCCCAATTGAGATTTCTTTTAGTGTCTTTTGAGTCACATTTCTTAATATTACTAATTTCGTTCCAGGCATCATGTTTCTTTATTTTATTTTTGTAATCATTAGGAATAGGGTTGGGTATATAATTCTGTTAATTTTAAGGAATCCGAGATAGATCACATCATGTTCCATAAAAAACAACAAAAGAATTCTTCTTGGCATACACACTATAACTAAGCCGAAAGCGTGTGGTCCACATTTTGTATTGATGTACTGCCTCCCAAGCGAAACCGGGTGCAGGCAAACAAATGCGGTCGGAAGCGTTCATTCGCCTTCTTTTTCGTGTATAAACTGAGTACACGTATGCGTTCGCTTGCGTGTGGTCGCATGCATTCACCTGGTGTGCACCCACCCTACTACAGCTCCAGTAAGGGTTGATCCTCAGCTCCTTCATGAAAATACAAAGCACTTCGCAACTGAAATCTTGCAAAGAGAAATTAATTAACTAGCACCAAATGAAGTCCGCAGTAAATGAGACCATGAATAGACTCGGGTAAATTCGAAGGAAGCAACATCAAAGGTGGTGGAATACTGAGTGTGATAGTGCAGTGGATGAGCTAGCCACACCTTGATGAAGTGGAACTCAACTCAGTGAAAGAAAGCCTGGAAAGATTTCGCAAAGATACTAAGACCATTAGACGGGTAAAGAGATCTTAGAATTGTTTGAAGTTTGAGAAATTTGATGAAGAATTCAGGCTGTACAACACTAGAAATTTCTACCCGGCATTCAAAGAGGAGCTGGGTATAATCCACCATGCCTTCACTTCAAGGGAAGTGAAGTTTGTCACCTGAAACCATGGGAATGTGGAACTTCTGTCAAACTACTTTGACCAATTACTCAATTTCCAAGAGCCCAATGACATATCACCTGTAGGAGAGACAATACAGATCAACCCCCCACTTGAACTACCTACATTGCAGCAAGTCACTACCACCAATAAATGCCAAATAAAAAGGCACCTGGAGAAAATGGCACATTGCAGAAACCCTTAAAGCACACGGTACTACTATTGCAGAGCCATACACTGGAACCTGATTGCTGGGACACCTGAAGAATACCCAGTGTCTGGTGAACAGCACCAATAAACCCACTGCACAAAAAAGGAGACTGAGGTGATGTTAACAACTACCGTGGAATATCACTGTTACCACTAGCCAACAAAGTTGTCTCTAGGATTCTACAACTACTGTGGAATATTGCTGTTACCAGTAGCCAACAAAGTTCTGTCTAGGATTCTACATAAAAATGTGGGAACTCACACAATTGGTAAATAACAGGGAAGATTTTGGCAACAACGCTCTTGTAGCAAGCTGATATTTTGTCTAAAAACCATTCTCCAATTAAATCATGTGAAAAGTGTGAACGTCACTGCAGTATTCGTGGACTTAAAGGTTTACAATTCGATTGATCACCGACTCTCTTCACAGTGCTGTAAGAACATGGTGTGGATTATAACACATGCACCTTCACGAGCAAACACTCAAAGACACCTTGTTTTTGATGAAATCCAATGGAGAACTATCTCGGAGTTTCACAGATGGAGTTAGACAAGGAGATGGCCTCTCACCCATCCCGTTCTCTGTACCCATCTGGTACTAGACAAAGTCATCAGGACTTCAGAACTTGCACTCACCAATATCAGAATCAAACCAGTCACCATTGGAGCCAAAACACAAATATCATAATCAGGAGCCTGGCTTCCACCAACAACTCTAAGGATGCTGAAGTTCAAATCCTACACAAGATAGCGGCAAAGACAGGACCACAAATATCGTAAGAAAATACCAAGTACTTTGTAGGCTCTTTATTAACATAAAACAAGTGCTTGAATTGAAATGCACTACAAAGAGCCATGTGCAAATGGAAAGCACTTACCATATCTATGAATCAGTGGACACAAGGGGCTCTCACAGCACAGTGCTAAAACTAACCCATTTCACGAGAGAAGGACGCAGTTCATCTGCATGAGTAAACCATGGTCACTCTTGGAAAATAAAGTGTAACTGCAGTGGTGGCAGTAGTGTGAATAACTTTAACGGCATGTTAATGACATGAAGATGCAGAAAAGTGGTGAGTGCCTGAGGTTCCAGTCATTCTTGTGCGTGGTGGTGTCTTGTGAGGAATAAGAAGTATCTCGGATTTAATTGTAGACACTACAACCAGTGGCAGCTGTATATAAGGATTCTGCTATTTTTTTTATAAGTTACGGAGGGGTGGCGTGATGCAGACCCTGGTAATAAAACTAATGTTGAAAGAAGGTGGCGACAGTGTAAAACTGCCGGTCTTTGAAGAGATGGTGATTGAATCAGACTATGTCAACTGGTGCAGTCCAGCTAATGACTACTCAGGTAGTTCTGAGTTCAATGAATGTCCTTGCTGCATCTACTGTGGACCCCAGAGAATCATAGAATCATTGAAGATGGAACCCCTCCTGTGTTGTTAAATGGTCTAGTGTCTTCCTCCACAATTTATTGCGAGATAGGAGAAAGTATGGATCAGACACATATAAGACAAACTGTCCCACGTTTGGTCACCCATTCAAATACATTGGCACACAAATATCCAGACCATTCTCATAGAAAAAGATGGTTTTTGTGTGGCCACTTTCTAATGATTGTTGCAAAGTGGGTGGACATGTCTCTTTCTGCCCATTTTATCTTACTGCTTCACAAAACCACAAGGATACAAACAGATATTGTGGCACATGTTGTGACAGTCATTGAACTGTTGTTCTACTACTGATTTCTACTATTTACAAAATGATGTGTCTTAGCCCTACTCAGCACAGTATTAATTCATGACATAAGCCAAAACTGTGCTGTTTTCCTGAAATCCATTCATAAGTTTTTGTGTGAGGCATGTACACACACACTGTCATACATTCAAGAGTTTTATGCTTTGGTTTCGGGCTGTGTATCATCGAGAACTAATGAAAGAGATTAAACTTCTCTTTTGGGTTCCATCATGCACAGAACAGTACAACTGAGCTTTGATTTTCATTGTGGGCAGTTGAACTTCTGGCTGTCAACATAAGACATAGTTGTGGGGTTTGTGAAGCACATCACAAACACCAATGAAATAAATTAATTGGGATTAACAGCATAGGGCAATGTGCTTAGTGGTGGATCAATGGTTAAAGTGTCTGACTGGAGATCAAAGGGTCCCAGGATTAGTTTGATAACTGGTTTGAAAATGTGCAGTTCAGATGTTTTGAAACAATGCAAAGACTCTTATTTTGGCATAAATTTAGTGTCTTCAGCCAAGTTGTAAAGCGTCACCATCTGGAGAAGTCAATAGATTACCTAAACTTTCACAGTCTGGTTGGATAAACTGTCAAAAAATTGCAACCTCCTGATTGAAAAACTTCCAACTATGCATCACAATATTTCAGCTTCCTAGTGATGGGATAACTTCCACATCCATACCTCGACATTGCAGAAAAAAAAAGATGGCCTGCCTGCTATTTTCAATAAGTCATTTATTTTTTATTTATTTCATATGGCACAAGAACACAAAAACAGTAACTACATTGAGTCACAATAGACAAAACCAAACATGGATGTTATTACAGACTGATATCCAACGATTGCAGCCATTCAATTGCTTCTGTGGTTGCTTTGTGAATCTGATGCATTGTGCCACTGAATCTCCAAAGAGGGCATCCCAAGGCAATGTGGTGAATGGTTTTCTGATGGTTACCACAGTCACAAGAAGGATCCTCTATGATTTCCCACTTATATACCCAGTAGTTGCATCTACCATGGCCTGTTCTCACTCGGTTCAGTGCCGTCCAGGTTTTCCTAGGAAGGTTGAATCCAGGAGGCTGTCATGGAGGGTCTTGGATTAGTGCGTTTGTCAGGGTTGGAATTGGTCCACTCAGTGCACCACGCTTTGCTCATGTTGAAGTGATTTTGGACCAGCACTTGACCAAACTTCCACGCTGAATACCTAGATTTTTGTCTATTTGGAGTTTTATGTTTGCAGTTTTGATGAATTGGAAGGTGTGGATATCTTAAGCATTTCTGCCATTCCTTTTTTAAAGCCACTTGTCTACAGAGACTTGGTGGGGGGATGTTAGAGAGTACAGGCAGCCAGTCTGTAGGTGTAGATTTAACAGTTCCAAATATTGTTTTCATTGTGTCATTTAGCAGAATGACGATCTTTTTTGTGTGACTGATATTTAGCCATGGACTGCAGTATTCAGCAGTTGAGCATACCGGAGCAAGAACTGATGTTCTGAGCATGTGCTCCCCAACCCATTCCTGAAAGTTTGTGGAGGATGTTATTTCGAGATTTCATTTTCGCCACTGTTTTATGGATATATTCTTTATATGTCAGTGACCGGTCCAGAACCATGCCTCGATATTTTGGATGAGGATTGTACTTCAGTAATTGGTCTCTGAATTTTATTTGAGGTCTATAGTGGACTTGTCTTTTATTTGGGTGAAAAGAGCTGACCTCTGTCTTATTTATATTCAGTTTCAGGTACCAAGTGTCAACACTACTCATTCAGTTTGTGAAGGTCACATGTGAGAATTTCTTCAGATGTTTTGAAGTCGCTAGATTGTACTGTCATCACTATGTCATCAGCGTATTTGATTTTTTTCTTTTTTTTTATCGATGTTGTTTCAATGTCCATAAAGTTACAAATAATGCAATTTTGAGAATTTGACAGTAAAATGCCAGTCTGCTCTTGTTCATTATGGTTATTGAAATTAACCTTTCAAAATTTAATTGATAAATGTGTTGAAGAAATCCCACTGTTCCTCATTGCTGAACTGACTTAAAAATCCATTTTTTAAACAATCACAATAACTGCCACACTCATAAATAACTTATTAATATCAACAGAAGGTTGGATGGGGATTCAAACCCGCATCCATCTGAATGTGAGTCCAGAGTGTTACTGCTCACTCTCTACACTCAGTACAGCTATGTTATTGATCTAAATAAACAGTATCCAATATGAAGAGCTAACTGGAAAAAGGAGGTGATGCATTCTGGTGGATATTAATTAATACTTTGTGTTAGTCCAATTTTTATTGCAAAAACATATTTAGCCTTTGGGATATTATAACTTAAATACTTTGCACAAATATGAAGAATATGTCCAATCGCGAATTTTTTTTTTTAAAAAAAACCAGTACAATTATAAAGTAAGGACTTACATTTTTCCTTTTGGTTTTTCCTATTTTAAATTATGACACAAAGTTGCACTGAAATGTGTTCATTAGTTCTTGCAAAATGCATACATAGAAAGAGTAAAATTACAAAATTTACAGTATTGTGCTATGTCATTAATCTCATTAGAAAGTATAGTTTTTTTTTTTTTTTTGTCGTCAGTCTTTCGACTGGTTTGATGCAATCCTCCATCCTTTCCTATCCTGTGCTAACCTCTTCATTTCTACATACCCCTTACAACCCACGTCCTCAATTATCTGTTTCATATATTCTTATCTCTGTCTACCTCTACAGTTCTTACCTTCAACTGTTCCCTCCACTAACAAGTTAACCAATCCAGCATGTCTCAAAATATGACCTACCAGCCTGTCTCTTCTTTCCGTAAGCTTCTTCCATAAACTTCTTTTCTCACCCATCATTTCCAAAACTCGTTCATTTCTTACTTTGTCTGTCCACTTAATTTTCAGCATTCTTCTGTAGCACCACATTTCAAATGCTTCAATTTTCTTTCTTTCCGGTATTCCTAAAGTCCACGTTTCGCTACCATAAAGAGCTGTGCTCCACACAAAGAGTTTTAAAAAGTTCTTTCTAATTCCTAGATCAATATTTGAAACTAAAAGGTTTCTCTTTTTCATGAAAGCTCTTTTTGCTAGTGCTATTCTGCTTTTGACATCATTCCTGCTTCGGCCATCGGTTGTAATTTTACTTCCCAAGTAACAGAATTCGCTTACTTCTCATATTGCATCCAATCCTATTTTTATATTTAATCTAGTATTGGTATCATTTCTGCTACATTTCATCACTTTTGTCTAGTATCTTATATATAGCATTAACTATCACTTTGTGCAGTTCGATAAAAACCTGTCAACCACTTTTTGTGTGATGAGGGGACAGACAAAAATTTAAAATTTTTTGGTCTTTCAATCTTTGTCAACAATAGTGTAAATTGAAATTACACTTTTTTAGAAAAAAAAATATTATACACTATAGATGAGGCTTGGACATATATTAGTAGAAGAAACAATAGTAGTTCACAGAAGGGAACAGATTAGAATAACAGGCACTCAGGTCAGACACATGGGATCATTTTTAAAATTTGTAAAGTGTAAAAGTATGTGGCTACAGAAATTGCACTCCAGGAATTTAAAATAAAAAGTAAATGGGAAAATTTATGTGTAGGAAATTTTCCAACAGATTATATGCTCCGCTGCAACACAAAAATTAAATTTTGTGCCTTTAGTAAGTATTTCCTCCTCTGCCATATAATGACACAAAATCACAAGGCAATTACATTCATTCCACTCTTACCCACCAATTAGGATTTTCCATCCAGATCTTTATGTTGTAGTGACGGTGCTAATTTTGGATTATCAATCGGAGAGGAAAGGAATATTTATTAGTTTTCATCATTTGAGAGCTGTGGGCCTCAGGGAGCGAGCCGGTTCCCAGTCGCAATACAGGAAATACGCCTTGTTATCAGAGTTGAGTGGTAACACCACACGGGCTTCAAGGTTGAGAGTTGGAAGTTGCACTCACGTAGCCTGGGAACTGCTTAGGTCGCAAGTTTCCTTTAGTAAGCACTGAGTGCATGAGATTTGCCGTCCCCACCCTGAGGTCGGCGTAGCACCGCTGAAAGCCACTTGGGAAACTCTAAAGTAACCACGTGAAGGGTCAAGCCAATTGTGGAGGGATCTGCACCCACCACTGCTAATTGTAGCGGACGACAGTCTGAAGCGACTTGAACAGAGAGTCTACCATCATCTTCGACTCGAGAAACATATACAATAACTAAGGTAACACCTAACCATCTGATATTCCTACACTTGTTGATTTGTAGTCAGTCATTCAAGTCACTCATTTCAAAGGATAGGTCTTGTGTATCAGTTAGATCATCATAAAGGTTATAAGTGTCTAGAACAAAGTATAAGTGTGTCGTGCCAAGATTTCAGTAGTTTGTGTGCTATGTAATGTCACATGTTTTCATCAAGTGATAGAATTATAGAGTATACTGAATAGGTGTGTTTCACTTCATGAATACCTTGTCATTAGTTAAGAATTATAAGAATAAAAGTACTGGAATTCAATAGTGAGACGAGTTCTCCATAAGTAACTAGTCTAGTTAATGTCACACTAGCAAACGTGACAGTTGCTTAACTGTAACCTAGTTTCTTTTCTCAAGTTGCAAGTAATAGTTGTATTACCTACCTTCGATCAGGTTAGCTTGACTGTAGAAGAAATTTAAACCACTGTTCCCCTCAACATATTAATGCATATGCCAATTGAAACTAAATAGACAGCAGTCCTCGTTGAGAGAACCCACGCAATGTGGCAAATTAGCCGTTCAATTCGCTATAGTGCAATAGCTCACAATTCCTCCACCAAGCAATCCAATTTGATTAACTCCAATTATTTTATAACCTCATTCTGTGGCCAACTCTACCAAATTTCCTAAGAAATCCAGTGTCAAATTACCAGTCTCACCTCTCCTGTCCATTTCATATGAAATACAATATACTGCCATAACCTATAAGTGAGATTAACATGAATAACCTTATAAATACATGCTGCTGATGTAGAAATATATTTTTCCTCATAGATTTTTATAAAGTAGCTAATTATCAACCTCAACCCCACAAGCGAAGATAAACTAATCCACCCATAGTTCTAAGCCCTATTCATTTCCCCTTACGAATCAGTACCGTTATAGCACATACTTAGTCTTCTGGGATAAAGCAAGTCTCCACACTCAACTGGCAGTGCTAGGTATGATACAATGTAAGCCCCACCTATCTAACATATTTGTTATTTGTGACAATATAATGCATACATGGCTCTATCACAAGATCATAGCTCTCCATTTTCAGTTTTCTAGTTTTCTTAGCCTTACTTACAGTACATAAGAGAGATTCAATTATTTCCTCTACAGTTTACAGAGTGTCTTCACCAATAAATTATTGTCCTTCAGGCTTTACGGCACATAGGGGGGAGGGGGGGGGGGAGAAGCAGGATGAAAAAAAAAACATCCTGGTATTCAGGTGGAGTGATTTCTGTAGACCATCGAAAAACAAAATCTGGATGAATGGGTGGGGATTAAAATTCGTTTCTTCCAAAATTCCAGGTCGGAGTATTAGTGCTCCCACGGAAGTGTCTAGATTGCATCAGTGCACTATGGCCATAATATTCTTTTTGAATGCATTCTTAACTTCTGTCTTTGCCAATAATTCCTCTTTTAGCTGATATATATCCCACGTTAGCACATTCCTGGTCTTCTGGGCTAAAGCAACACTCTACACTCAACTGGCAATCCCAGGTATGATAAAATGTGAACCCGACGTATCTAATATATTTGTGGCAATATTATGCATACAAGGTGCATACATTTAAGAAACATAACTCTATCACGATATCACGAGACCCCATTTTCAACGTTCTAGTTTGCTTACCCTTACTTACATCAAAAATATCCAGTTATTTCTCTGCTGCTTTTTTACTTTGTGTTCTCTTCTAACAAACCTCATCAGCCACCTTATTTCCCCGTTACAGGCAGACAGATCTACAAATTTTTTGTATGTGGCCACCCAGGTCAGCAGAGTTTTTAATTAAAAAAAAAAAAGGTCCCCCGCCACCCTGGACAAGTTTGCCTCCCACCCTCCATATATCTGGCACTGGTTATAGGAGACAGATTACACACTGTTCCTAACAGTTCTACCACAACAAAGTCTATTTCCCTGAACTTTTCACTGAAATAACCCAACTGTATAATCCTTGTCTTCACATAATTGTAGCGCCTTTATCATTAAAGCCAGCATTGCCAGTGACTCTCTCCATATTTTTGCACAGTGCGGTAACACAGGAAATGCTCGAAGTCACAGGAAACAGTAGTGCATCTCGACACCCCCCATGATGGCATCCTATTGATGGACGTTGAATTAAGGGCCTTTTATATTTCAAACAATTCGTTTCATAATTTCAAGTTACAGAACATACAATTAAAGTTTGGTGGCAGATACGTGGCTAAGCTCCGCTCACTGAAGTGTATGTTTGGCCGCACATTTCAGCCACTTACAGATGATTCCTTTTCTAACGTTCTGTTATTTAAAACTAATCTTAATGTTACGAAAGTAACTTAAAGGAGAGGTTGAAGGCATAGCAAAGAGTAAACAGGATGTTACATTTTATTTCGATTTATCGTGTTTACGCTAAACAAACGTTTTTTCTCATTTCATTTTGGGTAATTTCTTTTCTTACTTATGCTCTTCATATCATCCATGAATCCGTGTATAAACGGACAAAAGGATACGCAAGTCATGAATCGCTGAAATCATAATTTTTAGTTGATATGGAAGCGGTCATAAGGAAATTAGCGTATTAAAAACCATGTTAAAGGTTGGTTTGTTTAAGGACTGGATGGCCGAACTCATAGACCAAGTAGCGTCATTTAGTGGTTACCATTGTAGGATAGTGACGATGTGGTTGCTGGTTCGAAACTATTTTTTTTTCAAACTATTCAAATATACTGATTGTTTATGTATAAAATATGTAATTTCTGTAGTATAAAACATATAACAATTAAAACATCAGGGTAAAAAAATATTTATATTAAATTTTGCCAAATAAAATCTTCATTATTAAAACCATAGCGCTTAATCGAAAGCACTGAGCTATAAACAGAATCATCTCTTAAATTCACTCCTCATGACTAACAATTTCGAGCACATTCATCTCTGGAATTATAGACTATCAGTGACCATTTCCAAATAACGTCAAAAGAGATCTTACCATTTGCAGAATGGAACTGATTTAAAAAAACTTTCACATTCCTGTTTAAATAATGAGAATAACCTGGAACAGTTAAGTGTCATAAAAAACCAATTTACAGTGTTATGCTTAAGAACAAATTCGAATCTCTAACACAAATAATCTTTCACCTTGGCTAAGAAAGATAACATTAGATGAGGAACACATATTAAGAAATTGTTATTGAATGATGCATTTTTAATCTCCCCCAGTTTTAATTTTAAAATAATTTTTTCCTATCTGACAATATTGCGGAAGGAATTACTAACAGCAATAGCACTTATTTATAATTGATTAGAATTTTTGGTTAATGGACAAACAAAGGAATAACCAAGTTCGAGGAGGTAGAATTTTTTGTATTACGAGATTACAGAAACAATCGTAAAAAAGATTATTCTGGAAAAGTGTATCTGCAAACTGTCTTCCTTATTTGCGTTGTATATATCCTGATGAGTAAGGAAGCAGCATGAGCGCCTGGGTCGGTTAGTGTTCTAGGTTGCTGAGCAGACAGTTCTTAGTTCGAATCCAAGTATTTCATATTATTTTAAATTTATTTTTATTCCATTTATAAACATTCTGAACATACACATTGCTTATGCGTAGAATATATACTTGATTCTTTCCTAGCTGTGCCAGGGAATAAGATACTCATAACCGAAAGTATCCAATGATTCTTAACTAACTGCCAACGTCAATATGAACTCTTCTGTGGGGGCAACACTGAAAGAAAGCTACTCGGGATTCTAGCTGTGCCGAAATCACATTGTCTGTCCCTTTTCAAATAGCACACGTTTCCAGTGGCGGGTCCAGGATTTTGGTTTGGGAGGAGCTTAAGTAGATTTTAATTTCGATGGGAGTTCCTGAGTGGATTGTATTTGGGTGGCGGGGGAGGGGGGGGGGGGCTGAATTGATTTTTATTTGGGGAGAGATTGAGAAAATTTCGTTTAGGGGGGGGCTTTGGTATGAGTAGGTTTTATAGCCATGCAGCCTTTAGAAAATCAGATGAGCTAAAAAAAATCTCTAAATATTACTTATGATTTCGGGGTGGGCCTAAATGTATTTTTTGGGGGGGGCTTTAGGCTCTTAGCCCCCCTGCCCCATAGATCCACCCTGCATGTTTCCAAAATAATTAATTCACAGTAGAGCGAGCTTCCTGTTTCAGAAACTAATAATGTATTGTTTGAATTAGTTCTCTAATTCTGTAGGTGTTTATGCATTATGCAAGTACATGAGAGGAAATCACATAGAACTGATTATTAGTACCGTAACAAAGTAAACTATCACTGTCATTCAAAAATTTCCAACCGGATTATTATCATATGATAAACATAAATTCTTTTATAACTGGTATAAGTAAAGAAGATGAGAATCGGGCTTAGAAGCAGGGAGTTCTTAAATTACTGTTTTTTTTTTATTTTTCTACAATGCTGTTACTTGTTTCTGTACACAATTTTACACGTGAAAAACCAGCATGAAAACTCCAATCACACTCTCTGCCATAAGGGCACAAAAATCCACTTAACTCGTAAGATTATACTGTCTGAACAGTATTTTCAATTCGAATCACACATATTCCACCGCGAATATGGTACATGAACTAATAAAAAAATAAAATGTTTTCATGTGAAGCGCTAAATGATAAACAACGGTAAACAACCAAAGATGCTACTATATTTGCGGTCTGAGACATCCCTTTCAGTATTGTTGGACAGAATGTTCAAAACTTCAAAGAAGTATAGTCTAAAACTTATTCATATAATGCTTTTTGCTAAACTGTATAAAATCAAATTGTTGTAATTGTAGTTTATAATTACAGTTTCTTATATTCACAAAACAAGTGGTCTTAAAAAATGATTGTTCTACATCCAACAAGTGTATTCACCTTTGAGATCAGACTTTATTTTTAAACAATTTGCTGTAAAATATAATAATGGTTTTTATATGTATTTTGCAACAAGTGAAAAATGAAATAATGAATGAAAAAATATTTAACAGGACATGGGTTCGAAACCAAGATCACCAGGTCAAGAGGCCAGTGCGTTACCACTCAGCCACCTGGACTCTTACAGATAAATGCCTCATCATTTATATAATTGCAAGGAAAGGGAAAATGACTCATCACTCACTAAAGTTGAAGGCAGCGACGAGAGAAGAACATATATTACGAACACACAAATAAATAAACTCAATATTTCGGTTGTTAACCTTACTCATGACATAGAAAATGAGTCATGCGCCTCGGGAGGTGTGCACACACCGGGGGTTGCTGCATGACAACTACCGAAATATTGAGTTTATTTATTTGTGTGTTCGTAATATATGTTCTTCTCTCGTCGCTGCCTTCAACTTTAGTGAGTGATGAGTCATTTTCCCTTTCCTCGCAATTATATTGCCTTAAGCAGTTTCCTTTTTCCTTAGTTTAATCATCAATTATATAAGTAGAGATACATATATAAAGATACAAAATTTCATAATTGAATAGTAATCTGTATAAAGAATGAAACTGTTATTACAGATCAAACTGGAAGAAAAATGATTTTTCATTTCGCCAATGTGTATGTTTTGTTGACACCATCCAGTTATGAGACACGATTCCTTGTATAGGAAAATTGCTAAAACATTGCCAGTAGGCAATAAAATAATTGTTTAAAAAAACATAAAAAGCGCCTTCAAAAAAAAATACTAAAAATTTTAAAATAACTTCATACCTTGCTTAGGAAAAAGTAAATCAAAATGGACAATATTTTACATTACTGTCATTGAAATTTTAACATTAATTAGTTATTTTTGGAGTCGGTGCCAGCTGTCACATCGTGAAGATCGAATTACTGAAATTCTTTTGGTGTTAGAGGCGAAACAGAGAGTACGAACAAAAATTCCCAATATTTTACAGAACGACATGAGGCAGACATTGTTATTGCGAGAGACAGCTTAGGGAAACAAATTAACAGTATTTTAATATGTGCCTCGGCCTTATTGGCCATCCAGGCATATCTCTGGCGCTACAGTGTCAGTTGGTAGGCTGCATCATGCAGTAAATGATTTACAGTTAGTATAATATCGGTGTATCATCTGCATGTCTCAGTTTTGTTGAAACATATTATAACATTAATTGTAGGTAAGCAGTAACATGATTTTTTATGTAATTATTGTTATTCCTTATTGTTTTTATAGTTTTGTTTTCTTGCTTTCACTGGCACCGACTCCAAAAATAACTAATTAATCTAAAAATTTCAATTACAATAATGTAAAATATTGTCCATTTAGATTTACTTTTTCCTAAGCAAGGTATGAAGTTATTTTAAAATTTTTAGTATTTTTTTTGAAGGCAGTTTTTATGTTTTTTTAAACAATTATTTTATTTTTAAATTTTTAGTGGTATTATAGTTTGTTTTCTATTTTAAATATGCCGCAGCAGTTCTCATTTTGTGAATCTTCTGGTAGCTCAGTGGTTGAAGCGCTTGCTTTCTGTCTTTACATACCCCAACAATTTCCAGAACGAGGTGAATTGAAAGCTGTGTTAAGGAATGTTAGGTTACATTTTGGTCCAGGCTATGTTTCGATCGTATCATAACATGTGTTAAACTGAAACATGTAACATCTGGGCATTAATACATACCACATACAGAAATCTGTCTCTTGAATATATCTGTTTGCTCTGGCATCACACAGAAAATATAGATTTTTAATTGGTTTTCACAATGTGAAAGCCTGGGTTCCAAGTTGATATCTGAAGTACATGTTGAGACATTATGACAATTATTTTATAAATAATATGCCATGACTTAAAAATAGCTTAATTGATTTTGAAGGGATATAAAACTGGGGATTTTTGTAAAGAACATTGGAAATTAAAAGGGATGAGGGTAAAGGGGAAGAAGGATTGGGCTTTTGTATACCAAATGTAGACTGCCTTTTCTGATTGATTTAAAGTATACGTGTGTAAATTTCTATTTCTATTGATATGAGATAAAACTGTAGGTATGTATAAAAAAATTAAGTGGTGTGGAGACAAAGAGTAGTTTGGTTTTTGTAAAGCTAGCGTGGGCAGTATTTTCCTCTTTGTTTTAAAGTATACATGTGCAAATTTCCATCGAAACCAGATAAAAACTGTAGCTTTGTGTAAAGAACATTTGCAAAAATTAAATGGGGTAGAGTGGTAGGTTTTTGTAAACAGAATGTAGATACTATGTTTCTCTTTGTTTTTAAGTATACATGTGCAGTGTTCCATGGAAATCTGATAAAACTGTGGGTATCTATAAAGAACATTTGAAATTAGGAGGGGTGGGGGTAGAAGGTAAGAGGGGTTGGGCTTCTGCAACCTATTTTAAACACAACTGTTCTGTAGGTTTTGAAGTATATGTGTGCAAATTTCCTTCAGAATCTTATACAAACTGTAGCGTTATGTAGATTAAAGGGTGGAAAGGAAGGAGCGGAGTTTGGACTCTCGAAACCAAATGTAGACAGTATTTTTCTGTTTGTTTTGCAGTATACATGTGCATACTTCCTTCAGAATCAGAAAGAAACGGTAGCATTGTATAAAGAACATTGACAGTAGTTAAAGGGGTAGAAAGGGGGATAGGGTTTGCGTTTTTGTGAAAGTTATGTGGACAGTATTTTTCTTCTTCTATTTGCTTTAAAGTATCCGCATGCAAAGTTCCACCGAATTGGATTAAAACGTGGGTTTTGTACAATTATTAAGGGAAAGGGAGCTAGGATAGTTTTTTTGGTCAGAAATCTTATCCATAAAAAATTACATATATATGCGCCATCTTTCATAAAGATCGGTCAAATGGTACCGACTGTAGCTTTCTAAAAAGAAATTGAAAAAATCAAGGGGGTGGAAATGGGGACAGGGGTTCAGTTTTTGCAAACCAAGAGTTGGCATTATTTTCCCTCTTTGTTTTATAGTAAAAATTTTCTAAGTTCTGTCTAAACCGGATAAAAACTGTGGTAGTGTATAAAAATTAAGTGGTTCAATGGGGGAGAGGGGGTGGTTTTTAGATCTTTGGTCAGTCACCTTCTTCATGAAAAAATACATATAAGCACCAACTTTCATGGTAATCGGTCAAACGATCGGGACTGTAGCTTTTTATAAAGAACATTGACAAAAGTTAATGGGGTTGAAGGAGGGAAAGGGGTTGAGCTTTGGCAAACCAAATGTTGACAGGATTTTTCTCTTTGTTTTAAAGTATACATGGGCCAAGTTCAATAAAAATCAGTTAAGAAATGTAGATTTCTATAAAATTAAGGGGTGTAATGGGAGACATGGGGTGATTTTTTAATTTATTTTAATTTATTTACTTATTTATTTATTTTATCAGAAACCTTCTCTATGAAAAATTACATGTATATGCCAACTTTATTAGAGGCCAGTTGCGTCGACTGTAGCTTTGTATAAAGAAGAAATTTAGGGGGTGGATAGGGGGAGAGGGCTTCAGTTTTTTCAAACCAAATGTTGACAGTATTTTTCTCTTTATTTTTGACTATACATGTCCAAAGTTTCATCGAAATCGGATAAAAAATGTGGGTTTGTATAAAAATTAAGGGGTGTAAAGGGGAGAAGGGTGTTATTTTTTTTGTTAGATTCTCCATGGAAAATTACATGTATATGCCAACTTTGATGATAATCAGTCAAACAGTGTCGAGTGTAGGTTTTTATGAAGAACATTGACAATAATTAAAGGGGTGGAAGGAGGGAGGGGGTTGAGCTTTGGCAGTCCAAATGTTGACAGGATTTTTCTCTTTGTTTTAAAGTATGCATGGGCAAAGTTCAATAAAAATCAGATAAAAAATGTAGGTTTCTATTAAATTAAGAGGTTTAAAGGGGAGAGGGGTGGTTTCTTATTTTTATTTTTTGTCAATAACCTTCTTCATGAAAAACTACATGTAATTGCCAACTTTAATGGAGATCAGTTAAATGATGTCGAGTGTAGATTTGAATAAAGAAAATTGGCAAAACTTAAGGGGGTGGATAGGGGGAGAGGGGTTCAGTTTTTTTAAACCAAAAGTTGACAGTATTTTTCTCTTTATTATTGGCTATATATGTCCCAAGTTTTACCAAGATCGAATAAAAAATGTGGATTTGTATAAAAATTAAGGGGTGGAAGGGGTGGTATCTCAATGAAATTCATATGGGACCACATTGGAGGTATACCCTATCCACAAAAAAAATTTCATTTAAATCGGTTCAAAATTGGCTAAAATATCGCTGAACATACATACAAAAAAAAAAAAAAAAATTACAGACGAATTGAGAACCTCCTCCTTTTTTTGAAGTCGGTTAAAAACCGTGACAACATTGTAGATAGCAAGTGTGGCAACGTTATACTTTCCTACTTCCATTGGCCAAGAAGAATACCTTTATAACGCGAAAATAATACAAGTAATAATTTAACACGAGCAGCACATTCGGCAATTTTTTTTATATATTTCATTACAATTATCCAACTTAAAGCTGGTAATTGAAAATACGGTAGAAACCCGTGTTAATTGTATGAGGACAATCCAAAAAGTAAGGTCTCCTAAGCATTTGTAGATAAAGAAACAAATTATTTTCTTCAATGCATTCACCGTTTTAAAGGTTGAACAGGTGTCTATTACCATTTTGGAACACGCATTTGTATACGGTGTGACTGTTTATGAATGACCGGAAGTGGTCGTAAAAGCTTGACGCTCTGGTCTCTCATTTGGGAGGACATAGGATGGAAACCTGATTTGGTCATGCAAATTTGGGGTTTTGAAGGTTTACCCAAATCAATCCATATGAAAACTTTAAAAGGGCATGGTGGGAATCCTTGCCACTACTCTTATCCTGCCTCTCGTGAAGAAATTCGGCCATGGCCTTCTAAAAGAATCATCCTGGCATTTGTCTGGAGCGATTTGGGGAAACCATAGATAGCACATATCTGGATGGCCGATCGGGGATTCGAAGCTGCCTCCTCCCGAATGCAAGGCCTGAGTGTTACCGCTCACCCGCGACACTACAGGGTGCGTCACCAAAATCCGGACAAATTGAAGAGTTTCTTGAAACAATTTTTTTTTCACAAAATATTAAATATAACAAAAAATACTTTTGCATGGTTTATCAGGGACCTCTATAGAAAATAATTATTCAATATATCCCCCTTTAGCTTCAATAACTGCCTCCAGCCTCGGCCTGAAGCGGTCGCATGCTCGACGTAATGCAGCCGAGTCCATGGCGGCGAATGCTGCTTCAATGGCGGATCTCAATGATGCGACGTTTGGATGTCGAGACTTGTTGGACATCCTTTCAACTACGCTCCAAACGTAGTAATCCAGAGGATTTAAATTGGGACTGTTTGGAGGCCAAAATTCCTTTGATCAAAACATGTCCAAATTATCGGACATCCAGTTTTGAACCAAATGGCTCGTGTGGGCTGGTGCACCGTCTTGCTGGAAAACATACGGAGTTCCAGATGCCACTGCATCAATCCACGGCTTCACAACACTCGAAATAACGTTCAAATAAACTTCTTTTGCACAGTTTCCTTGTTTTTAAAAAAATGTGGGGGCATGACATGACCCTCGCTCGACACAACACTTAGCACGTGAACACTGGCAGGAAATTTTGTTCTGGCAACAATAGGGATATCCTGTGGATCATGTGCAAGCCAACGGTCATTTCTTCGATTATTTTTGGCATCAACTGTAAAAATCTTTTCATCAGAAAAGAATCTGATACACCCAGCGGCATCATTTTTCAGTGATGACAGAAGCAAATGGCAGCGGCTGACTCTCTTTGTCCTAGCAGTCTCGGAGAGCATTTGCCTAACCTTCAGTGTGTAGGACTTGTATCTAAGGTCTTCTTCAGCAATTCGACGCATTGTTGGTTCGCTTACACCAATGATTTTTGCCAGAGATCGCAATGACTGCCTTGGATTCTCTGAAATCAGCTCTTGAGCCCTTTTGATGACTTCAGGTGTCCTCATTGTGCGGTCTTTCGAGTGACGCTTCCTTGCCGGTACTGTGGAACCTTCGTTTGACTGTTCGTTTGACTGTTCTAACGACGAATATTTTGCTACAACATCATAAACTGTCGATTTTGGGTACTTGAAAAACCGAATTATTTCAACTGCTGAGCGCCCAGCGCGAAGACCTTCGACAATCGCGGCTCTTTTATCATACTCCGCACTTCGCTTCAACATCATGGCCATTTTGAGGTTACCACTGTTTACTAGCAACGTTAGACACTGCAGAGCGCCAAACACGACCTCTGGCGGAAGAAAAATGTGGCAGGAAATTTAAATTTAAAATTGTCCGGATTTTGGTGACGCACCCTGTAGGTCTTTCGACACCATCGACCTTCTTTACCAGTAGACTTGTGTTTGTTTGAATTCTTGAGGCTTAGGCGATTTTGAAGTGAATTGAACTTTACACCTGAGACTAAAGAACAATCACACGAGTGGCAACACCCTTCTTCGCTAAGTGCTGGTGTTTATTTATGTTACTATACTGTAGTAATTCCAAACAAAGAATAGCACAGGAAATTTCACGCCTCGTTAAGTAAAGAGTATTTAACCCTTGTATATATCAAATCGCAATGCTGTCAAGAACATAAAGAAATTGTGTATTGGAACTAGTAAGAGCATTGTAGAAAAAGGAAAAAAAAAACAAAAAAAAACACAGTATTATAAGAACTCCCTGCTTCCAAGCCCGATTCTCAACTTCTTTACTTATACCAGTTATAAAAGAATTTATGATTGTCCTACGATAATAATCCGGTTGTAAATTTTTTAGTGACAATGGTAGTTTAATTTGTTATGGTACTAATAACTAGTTCTAGGCGATTTCCTCTCAAGTATTTACATGATGCATAAGCATTGTAGTCCACCTACAGAATTAGAGAAATAATTCAAACAATAAATTATTAATTTCTGAAATGGGAAGATCGCTCTACTGTGAATTAATTATTTTGGAAACATGCAAGGCGGATCTATGAAGGAAGGGAGGGGCCTAAGAGCCTCAAGCCCACCCCCCCATAATACATTTAGGACCACCGCGACATCATAAGTAATATTTAGAGATTATTATTAGCTCATCTGAATTTCTAAAGGCTACCCATACCAAAGCCCCCCCCCCCCCTTAAACGAAATCATCTCAAGCTCTCCCCAAATAAAAATCCATTCAGCCCCCCCCTCCCCCGCCACCCAAATACAATCCACTCAGGAACTCCCATCGAAATTAAAATCCACTTAAGCTCCTCCCAAACCAAAATCCTGGACACGCCACTGGAAACGTGTGCTGTTTGAAAAGGGACAGACAATGTGATTTCGGCACAGCTAGAATCCCGAGTAGCTTTCTTTCAGTGTTGCCCCCACAGAAGAGTTCATATTGACGTTGGCAGTTAGTTAAGAATCATTGGATACTTTCGGTTATGAGTATCTTATTCCCTGGCACAGCTAGGAAAGAATCAAGGATATATTCTACGCATAAGCAATGTGTATGTTCAGAATGTTTATAAATGGAATAAAAATAAATTTAAAATAATATAAAATACTTGGATTCGAACTAAGAACTGTCTGCTCAGCAACCTAGAACACTAACCACTGGACCCAGGCGCTCATGCTGCTTCCTTACTCATCAGGATATATACAACGCAAATAAGGAAGACAGTTTGCAGATACACTTTTCCAGAATAATCTTTTTTACGATTGTTTCTGTAATCTCGTAATACAAAAAATTCTACCTCCTCGAACTTGGTTATTCCTTTGTTTGTCCATTAACCAAAAATTCTAATCAATTATAAATAAGTGCTATTGCTGTTAGTAATTCCTTCCGCAACACTGTCAGATAGGAAAAAATTATTTTAAAATTAAAACTGGGGGAAATTAAAAATGCATCATTCAATTACAATTTCTTAATGTGTGTTCCTCATCTAATGTTATCTTTTTGTAGCCAAGGTGAAAGATTATTTGTGTAGATTAGAATTTGTTCTTAAGCTTAACACTGTAAATTGGTTTTTTATGACACTTAACTGTTCCAGGTTATTCTCATTATTTAAACAGGAATGTGAAAGTATTTTTATTTAAAAAAAAATCAGCTGCATTCTGCAAATGGTAAGATCCTTTTTGACGTTATTTGGAAATGGTCACTGATAGTCTATAATTCCAGAGATGAAAGTGCTCGAAATTGTTAGTCATGAGGAGTGAATTTAAGAGACGATTCTGTTTATAGCTCAGTGCTTTCGATTAAGCGCTATGGTTTTAATAATGAAGATTTTATTTGGCAAAATTTAATATAAATATTTTTTTACCCTGATGTTTTAATTGTTATATGTTTTATACTACAGAAATTACATATTTTATACATAAACAATCAGTATGTTTGAATAGTTTGGAAAAAAAAAAAAAATAGTTTCGTACCAGCAAACACATCGTCACTATCCTACAATGGTAACCACTAAATGACGCCGCTTGGTTTATGAGTTCGGCCATCCAGTCCTTAAACAAACCAACCTTTAACATGGTTTTTAATACGCTAATTTCATTATGACCGCTTCCATATCAACTAAAAATTAAGATTTCAGCGATTCGTGACTTGCCTATCCTTTTGTCCATTTATACACGGATTCATGGATGATACGAAAAGCATAAGTAAGAAAAGAAATTACCCAAAATTAAATGAGAATAAACGTTTCTTTAGCGTAAACACGATAAATCGAAATAAAATGTAACATCCTGTTTACTCTTTGCTATGCCTTCAACCTATCCTTTAAGTTACTTTCGTAACATTAAGATTAGTTTTAATAACATGACGTTAGAAAAGGAATCATCTGTAAGTGGCTGAAATGTGCGGCCAAACGTACACTTCAATGAGCGGAGCTAAGCCACGTATCTGCCACCAAACTTTCATTGTATGTTTTGTAACTTGAAATTACGAAACGAATCGTTTGAAATATAAAAGGCCCTTAATTCAACGTCTATCAATAGGATGCCGTCATGGGCGGAGTTTAAGAGACGCACTACAGTTTTGTGTTACATCGTGCATTTCCTGTGTTACCGCACTGTGCAAAAATAGGGAGATAGCTGCTGGCCACAGTTAATGATAAAGGCTATAACTGTAACATCCGTCTTACTTGCTTAGTGGTTGACTGAATCCCTTTATATGCATCACAACTACCTTGAGATCCTTACTCCTTCCTTTACATGAGACCACAAACATTTATAAGAATTTATTAGAAATAAATTCAACAAAATTTTCCACCTTTACATTGATCTGCCACTTGCACAAAGTCCACTTCTTTCAGTAGGATATCTATAAATATCTGCTCCCTTTATCACCTCTGAATACCAACAAGTTGTATCATAAATTACTCCAAACTTATTCCCCAAGTCCTTCTGACTATCATAATAATCGAAATATTGAGTTTATTTGTGTGTTTGTGATATATGTTCTCTCGTCGCTGCCTTCAACTTTGGTGAGTGATGAGTCATTTTCCCTTTCCTTGCAAATATATTGCCAAAAACTTTATTCGAATGAGTAGTACTGATTTAGAATGGCTATTTCTAAAACTGAACAGTTTATTCGAAAATAAAATATAAACTGCAGGGCCGCAATATCTCCTATGGAACATTTGCTGCTGACTAAGATTTCTAGCTACTGGAGATTTATATACATCTCTGATGCACTTATTTCGAATCTCAAAACAATCAATATCCAAAATTGTGCCACAAGTTTGTGACACTATTATTTCAGTTCTCCAAGATCAAATACAGGTAAATTCAATTGTAACTGTTAATAACTGATTCAACTTCCTGAGTTATTTTGTAATTTTAATTGAATTTCTTTCTAGAAAATACCAATGATAAATGAAAATTGTAAAAATGCTGAAATACATTCCATTATAACATTACAAAAAAATCATTTGACATATCATCGTAATTAATATTATGTGGACTGGCGGATGCATGCTGAGCGTTTTGTGACCTTTCTTCACTTGTGGTACAAATATCATTTAAAGAAGGGAATGAAGCAGGAGAACGTTTACATGACAATGAAGGCGAGGGGGGTCTATAGTGTGTATACACTGGTGAAAATTCCTGTGCACTAGGTGGATGTAGATTAGTGTATGGATATGGATGATCATATTTGCCATTTGAAGCCTCCCACAAAATGTTTGAAATTAAATGCTCATCTGTGTTTTGCAGATGATCAGTTGTTTAAATTTTGAAGTTCGCAAGCCTCATGTTCTCCAAAAACACTGAAACTATCTCTTAAATGTTGTTTCTTCTTCAAATCCTTCAAAAACAAGTAAGCTTCTTCCTGTCTTTGATCCCATGAATTATATTTGAATTGTTTCGGTTTCGGTGTTTGGAAGGATACGGCTCTTTTTTTTTTTTTTGTCTTCGTGGCGATTCTTCATTATTTGTTTTCAGCGTCTGGTATGTTAAATGTTTATTATCTACTTGGTTTGGAGTTCCAAATTGAGATTCTGTCATGTCTTGTGTTGTAGATCTGTTTCAGAATTCATAATTACTTGTGTTCCATTTCTTATTGTGTCATCCGTACCATCATTTGAAATGCTGTCTGAAGGGTCCAAGTCCTGGAATAAGAACCTCTTTTTATGTATATGCCTAACATTATCATATATCATCACTATTGATTTTATTCATGCTGATAAATATTTCAGGTGCCTTCGAAAGTCGACCAATGGAAGCAAGTGTCAAATCTATTTTATACACTTTGGAATTTTCCTAAATGTGTTGGAGTTATGGACGGAAAGCATATTATGATACAAGCACCAAACAACAGCGGCAGCAATTTAAAAAAAAAAAAACTATAAATCATTCTTCAGTGTAGTACTCTTTGTGGTAGTTACAAGATTAAGTACATGAATGCTGGATCTCAAGGGCGCATATCAGATGGAGGTGTAGTTGCAAATACACGTTTCAAGAAGATGTTGATGAAGTGTCAATTTACCATCTGATGATGGTCCTCTGCCTGGTTGAACAGAATAAGTGCCTTATGCATTTTTGGGCAATGATGCTTTTCCATTTTCTCCTAATCTGTAGACACCTTATCCTGGACATCAAGAAAAAAGATCATTGAGAAGAATATTTAACTATCGACTTTCTAGGGCCAGAAGAGCAACATTAAATGTACTGGGAATTCTGTCAACTTGATTCAGTGTATTAAGAAAACCATTACTTCTCTCTCCTGAAAATGTAGATTTTTTTTTTTGTAACTGCTTTACGTCTCTTAACAGCGAGGTCTTTAGAGACGGGAAAGGATGGGGGCAAGGAATGGGAAGGAATTCGGCCATGGCCTTTTTAAGGAAGCATCCCGGCATTTGCCTGGAGTGATTTGCGAAACCATGGAAAACCCAAATCTGGATGCCCGGATGGGGATTCGAACTGCCGTCCTCCTGAATGCGAGGCCAGAACACTATCGGTTACACCACAACGCTTGGTGGAGGAAAAAAAAAATTGTAACTGCAGCTATATGTATAAGCAATTTCATCAGACGTAGCAATTCTTCAAGACATTCTACACGCCACCCTGTACATGCCGAAGAGAAAGATACAGTGAATTAATAACAGGTATTTGGAGTAAAGACGTAAACGCAGGCACAGTAATGTTGCCATCCGCAAGAAACTCCAAATATTTGTAAGCAAACCATTTACTCACAAAAGTTGCTGTAGCACCAGATTTATTTAGTTCCTTTTTTATTTCTCTGAAAAATTGTGCCACTAAAGTTTTTTACTTTGTTTTACTTCAATTACGTCTGCACCAGTTGCTTTATTAACATCACCCACAAATCGTGTTTCTTTAGTCGATCTTTATATTTTGAATCATATGGATTCCACAAATACTCTGCATTCATATATGATTCAATCAAATTTATTAAATTTTTAACCGACTTCAAAAAAGGAGGAGGTTCTCAATTCGTCTGTATTTTTTTTTTTTTTTTGTATGTATGTTCAGCGATATCTTCGCCAATTTTGAACCGATTTAAATGACAATTTTTTAGTGGATAGGGAATACCTCCAAAGTGGTTCCATATCAATTTCATTGAGAAACCACCCCTTCTACCCCCCTCCGCCCCCTAATTTATACACAAATACACATTTTTTATTCGATCTCGATAAAACTTTGGACATATATAGCCAAAAATAAAGAGAAAAATACTGTCAACTTTTGGTTTAAAAAAACTGAACCGCTCTCCCCCTATCCACCCCTTAATTTTTGACAATTTTCTTTATTCAAAGCTACAGTCGACACCATTTAACTGATCTCCATTAAAGTTGGCAATTACATGTAGTTTCTCATGGAAAAGGTATCTGAACAAAAAAAAAAAAAAACAAACAAACAAAAAAAAAAAACACCCCTCTCCCCTTTACACCCGTTAATTTTATAGAAACCTACATTTCTTATCTGATTTTTATTGAACTTTGCCCATGTATACTTTAAAACAAAGAGAAAAATCCTGTCAACATTTGATCTGCCAGAGCTCAACCCACTCCCTCCTTCCACCCCTTTAATTATTGTCAATGGTCTTCACAAAAAGCTATACTCGACACCGTTTGACCGATTATAATCAAAGTTGGCATATACATGTAATTTTTCATGGACAATCTGAACAAAAAATAAATAAATAAAAAACCACCCCTCTCCCCTTTTCATCCCTTAATTTTTATACAAACCTTCATTTTTTATCGTATTTCGATGAAACTTTGGACATGCATAGTCAAAAATAAAGAGAAAAATACTGTCAACTTTTGGTTTGAAAAAACTGAAGCCCTTCCCCCCTATCCACCCCCTAAATTTTTACCAATGTTCCTTATACGAAGCTACAGTCAACACCATTTAAATGGTCTCCATTAAAGTTGGCATATACAAGTAATTTTTCATGGAGAAGCTTTCTGACAAAAATTAAATAAATAAAAAAACCACCCCATATCTCCCTTTACACCCCTTAATTTTATAGAAATCTACATTTCTTATTTGATTTTTATTGAACTTTTGCCCATGTATACTGTAAAACAAAGAGAAAATACCTGTCAACATTTGGTTTGTCAGAGCTCAACACCTTTCCTTCCTTCAACCCCATTAACTTTTGTCAATGTTCTTTATAAAAAGCTACAGTCGCGATCGTTTGACCGATTACCATGAAAGTTGGTGCTTATATGTATTTTTTCACGAAGAAGATGTCTAACCAAAAGATCTACAAACCACCCCCTCTCCCCATTAAACCGCTTACTTTTTATATACAACCACAGTTTTTATCCGGTGTAGACAGAACTTAGCAAATTTTTACTATAAAACAATGAGAAAAATAATGCCAACTCTTGGTTTGCAATAACTGAACCCCTCTCCCCATTTCCACCCACCTGATTTTTGTCAATTTCATTTTAGAAAGCTACAGTCGACACCATTTCTCCAATCTTTATGAAAGTTGGTACATATATTATATATAGGCCAATATATAATTTTTTATGACCAAAAAATCAAAAAAACTATCCTAGCTCCACTTCCCTTAATATTTGTACAAAAACCACATTTTAATCCGATTCAGTGGAACTTCGCATGTGTATACTTTAAAACAAATATAAAAAGAAAAATACTGTCCACATAACTTTCACAAAAATGCAAAGCCTATCCCCCTTTCTACCCCTTTGATTACTGTCAATGTTCTTTATGCAAAGCTACCGTTTCTTTCTGATTTTGAAGGAAGTATGCACATGTATACTGCAAAACAAACAGAAAAATACTGTCTACATTTGGTTTCGAGAGTCCAAACTCTGCTGCGTCCTTGCCATCACTTAGTCTACAGTTTCTATCCGATTCTGAAGGAAATTTGAACACGTATACTTTAATTAGGTTGCAGAAGCCCAACCCCTCTTCCCTTCTACCCCCACCCCTCCTAATTTCAAATGTTCCTTATAGATATCCACAGTTTTATCAGATTTCCATGGAACACTGCACATTTATACTTAAAAACAAAGAGAAACATAGTGTCTACATTCTGTTTACAAAACCTTACCACTTACTCCCTAACCCCATTTATTTTTTTGCAAATTTTCTTTTCACAGTGCTACAGTTATTATCTGGTTTCGACGGAAATTTGCCCGTGTATACTTTAAAACAAAGAGAAAAATAGTGCCCTAACTAGTTTTACAAAAACCAAATTACTCTTCGTCTCCACATCCCTTAATTGTTTTTTATACATACCTACAGTTTTATCTGATATCAATAGAAATTTACACATCTATACTTTAAATCAATCAGAAAAGGCAGTCTACATTTGGTATACAAAAACCCAATCCCTCTTCCCGTTTACCCTCACCCCTTTTAATTTTCAATGTTCTTTACAAAAATCCACAGTTTTAAATCTCGTCAAAATCAATTAAGCTATTTTTAAGTCATGGCATAATATTTATAAAATAAATGTGTCATAATGTCTCAACACGTACTTCAGATTTCAACTTGGATCCCAAGCTTTCACGTTGTAAAAATCAATCAAAAATCTATATTTTTTGTGTGATGCCGGAGCAAACAGATATATTCCAGAGACAGATTTCTGTATGTGGTATGTATTAATACCCAGAAGTTACATGTTTCGGTTATCGACCAGCTGCTTTAACAGATGTTATGATACAATCGAAACATAGCCTGAACCAAAATTTTAACTGACATTCCTAAACACAACACCCAATTCACCCCGTTCTGGAAGTTGTGGTATATAAAGAAGAATTCTTCATTAAAAGCAAGCGCTTTAATCCCTGAGCTACCAGAAAGTTTGCAAAATGGGAACTGCTGCGTTATATTTAAAATACAAAACAAATTATAATACCACTAAAAATCTAAAAATAAAATAATTGTTTAAAAAAAACATAAAAACCGCCTTCAAAAAAAGCACTAAAAATTTTAAAATAACTTTAAACCTTGCTTAGGAGAAAGTAAATCTAAATGGTCAATATTTTACATTACTGTCATTGAAATTTTTACATTAATTAGTTATTTTTGGAGTCGGTGCCAGCGAAAGCAAGAAAAACAAAAAGATAAAAACAATAATACATAAAAAATCATCTTACTGCTTACCTACAATTAATGCAAGAAATATGTTTCAACAAAACTGAAACATACAGATGATACCCCGATATTATGCTAACTGTAAATCGTTTACTGCAGGAGGCAGCTTACAAACTGACACTGTAGTGCCAGAGATATGCCTGGATGACCAATAAGGCCGAGCCACAGATTAAAATACTGTTAATTTGTTTCCTTAAGCTGTCTCCCGCAATAACACTATCTGCCTCACGACATGCTGTAAAAGAATGGGAATTTTTGTTCGTACTCCCCGTTTCACCTCTAACACCAAAAGAAGTTCAGTAATTCAATCTTCGCGATGTGACAGCTGGCACCGACTCCAAAAATAACTAATTAATGTAAAAATTTCAATGACAGTAATGTAAAATATTGACCATTTAGATTTACTTTCTCCTAAGCAAGGTATAAAGTTATTTTAAAATTTTTAGTGCTTTTTTTGAAGGTGATTTTTATGTTTTTTTTAAACAATTATTTTTCTGTCATCCACTTGATATTTTTTGTGGGAGTTCGACAATTGAGGTGACAGCAACATTGAACAAACTGTCCACACCAAACTAACATCAGTTTCAAACACGATAATGTTTACCCATGTTCCTTTGTTTCCTTTCATCTTTACCGCTACTTCTGGAAACAGTCAACTTCAAAGAACTTTTGTTTCTGTTAACATAAACATATTGAGAAAAATTGGGTAATATGAGGGAACAAGCTGCAGGAACACGTAACATCAACATGTTCCTCTGTGTTCCTTTTGGTGTGGACGTAGCTTAACATGCGCCACAGTTGTGTAGCTTAGGTTGATTATGATATTATAACCTCAACAAAAAACTACAATTTCATAATCAGTATAAGCTCCTTTCAGTGACTAAAAGATTACTTTCTACATTATAATTTTCTTCCTTAACCAATCTATTCCCTACTCCACAAACTTTCACAACGTGATACTATTTCATATATTCTCTACAGAGCGAGCTTATGTTTTTGTACTATCTTATCTTATTCTTATAAAGTAATGTGGGTGTGCACTGTCAATGCAATTTAAAGTGTTAATTGATCATCAAAGAAAACAGAAAAACAAATAGTAATTAAAAAATGAAAGAAAATTTTATTAGTTATAAGAAAGACACCAGTGTCAAAGCCAGTCAAAAATGACGGGTTGAGTGGAGTGTTCAGGAAATTAATTTAAAAAAAAAAAAAATGTTGCATAGCTAAATAGAATTGTTATAACATGAAGCTCAATGTAATTCCTCATCCCTTGTGCCGTAGCAAAACAGTAGTCAGCTTAGTCCAGGTTGCATTTCAGCCTAACCACTACTACTAATGCTTCTAGAAAAATCAAAGCTGCAATCACATGTGAATTAATAAATTCATGTATCGCATGTTAACGCTATCATGAATCACAATATAAACTTGATCCAAAATCTGCATGGGTTCATACATCTTTCTTTCTTATAATCTGTGACAAAGATCGATTTTTTTATTATTATTATTTTTACAACTGACACAGCTTATGTGTGGCTGAAATAATAACCCCAGTAATATGAAGTCAATGAAAACGAAAGATAGTAAAAATAAATCTTAACTACTTACGCTATACCATGTAATATTAGTTTCAATTGTGGCGTAGGGCGCATAGATAGAGTTCAATTTGGAATTAATTTCATTCAAATCAAGCAATGATTTCAGTAAAAAGTAGGAAATAATAATTAATGGGCCGATTGAAGTAAATACATATTTTTTTTCAGTGTTCTGGTAATTCAGTTATTTGCAGTTGCTTAACTAAACAGAAGTGTTACAAAATGAAATTCAATATAATTCCTCGTGCCTTATGCTGTACCAAAAACTTTCAGTTGTTATCCAGGTTCAGGTAGCATTTCAACCTAACTCACAAACTACGCTAAAATTGCAGCCAGAAAAACAATACTTTAATCACACGCATATTGTTTGAAGATCTCTCGGGTGTGCAGCCGGGTCATTTGGTCTAGATGTACGATTACACACATGCATATTAATAAATGGCGATATAAACTTGATCCAAGATCTTCACAGGTTCTTACATCTTTCTTTCTTTCTTATTATCAGTGATGAAGTTCGATATTTTAACGGCTGTGATACCTTACATCGACTGATAAGATGACCCCAATGAAAATGAAGGATGCTAAAAATAAATCTTAACAACTTACGCTATGCCACATAATATTTAATTGTGGTTTAGGCCACATATATCGCAATAAATTTGGAACCTCTTTCATTCAAACCATGCAATGATTTAAGTAAAACAGCAATTGATAATTAATATGCCAATTTAAACGAAATAGATACTTTTCCTTCAGTGTTCTGACAAATCATGTCTCAGCAATTGCTTAACTAAATAGAATTGTTATAAAATAAAATTCAATGTAATTCCTTGTGCCTTATGCTGTAGTAAAAGGCTTCCGTTTACATCTGTGTCCAGGTTGCATTTCAACCTAATCACATAATCCGCTAAACTTGCTGCCAGATGAACAATACTTCAATCACATACTGTATCACATTTTAGTGGCAATAATACATCGCGATATAAATTTGATCAAAAATCTTCAAGAGTTTTTACATCTCTCTTTTTTGTTACCCCTGATTCAGGCCGATATTACATCGTTTGAATGGCTGACACCATTACATGTTACTGAAATAATAGCCTCAGTAAGAGCAAAGGAAATTAAAATGAATCTTATAAACATATTATGCCATGTAATATTGGTTTTAATTGTAGGCTGCACAGATTGCGATCATTGTGCAACTATTTCTGTTCAAACGATTTAATAATTTGAATAACGGGACACAGTTTAATCTATTTTTTTAAAACTAAATTTAATTTAATTTTTTTAAAAAATTTTTTAATTGCAATGGAGCACAGGCTCCGGTGGCAATATCCCTACACACCCATCTTCCCCCTATCCTGCACCCACCTAAATTTGCCCTCTACAAATTTTATCTTTAAATTCCTTCAAAGTTTTCGGTAAATTATTCATAATTTCTCTTGGTAACTCATTCCAATCCCTGACACCCTGCTGTAATGTCAAATGCAGTTGTAATTCTGGCCCATGCTAAGTAGCAATCCCATCAAAACTTTTGCTAACATTAAGGCTCGAAACTTAAAGCTTTTATCTTACATATCTATGGACAAGGCTTTAAGGAATACTTCTATATATCAAAAGAATATTACGTAAATATAAGCACCTAATGATTTATATGTTGATTTAAATGCAACTCACTGCAACTTTAATTTCAGTGTTCTGTCAGTTAATTTATTTGCGGATGCTTAGAAATGTTATTAAATAACGTGCATAACTTAGAACAATGGCATAAAGTGTTACGTCATAGAGTGACGTCATGGCATACAGACGACATCATAGATGACTAAGAATTGTGTTTTATAATATTAGATTGAATTTACCTGTGAACAGTTACCATGTAGAACTTTAAATTTGCCCCGACCGAATTAGTTTTCCCATCCTGTCAATGATTTCTAGTGGTACGTCGTTAATACTGATGTACTTACTTACTTCCTCTTCATGGATAGGCCAAAAGCCTGTTCCGACCTCATTCTTCCGACCATCTCTTCCTAGGTCTTCCAATGTCCCTTCTGCCTGTGGGATGGTACTCCAGGGCAAGCTTAGGAAATCTGTCTTTTCTCATCCGTAGGACATGGTTCTTCCAGTTATCCCTTTTTTGGGTAATTCTATCATTTAGCGAGGAGATATTCAGTTGTTCCCTTATTTCCTCGTTCCTCCTCCTATCATTTAGGGAATACCCTTTTACTGACCTTAAAAATTTCATTTCCGATGATTGAATTTTGCTTTTGTATTGCGTTTTATTTACCCATGTTTCGCTGCCATATAGCGAGTTGAGTCTCCTCTCGTGCTTTACCTTTCAGTGTTCGTCGAATTGTTCCACACATATACTGAAATCGGTGAAGTTTCTTCTTCACCTCGTTATCCTCATTGAAAGATAATTCACATCCGAGATAAGTAAAGCTGGAGACTTGTTCTATTGGCTGATTGTCTACCACTATTTTAACTCTGATAGGGTATTTCCCCTGCCATGCCATAACTTTCGTTTTTGCACGAGACAACTGCAGATTGTAATCTTTGCTGATAATGTTTAGAATATGAATTGCTTTTTGAAGTCCATCTTCATTTTCCTGGAGGATAAATTGGTCGTCTGCAAACAACATAGTATTTATGTAAGTGTTGTTGCTTATTTTTATACCAGGATGGACATTTTCTTTCCATTTCCTAACTAAGTCATCTATATATACATTAAATAGTGTTGGAGACAGGCTACAACCTTGCCGCACTCCTTGGTTAATTGCTATTTCTTCTGTAAGTTTATTTCCCAGTTCTAAGACGATTTGTGTCCTTCTATACATATCTTGAATAACTTGTATTAAATGCTGTGGATATCCATTTGTTTGCATTATTTCCCATAGTTTTTGTCTATTTACTTTATTGAACGCTTTTTCATAGTCTATAAAAGCAATGAAAGTCTTTAAATTAAATTCTCTTCTCTTTTCCAGTAGTTGTCTAAGGCAGAATATATTATCTATGCAGGACCTTCCTTTCCTAAACCCACATTGTTCTTCTGATAGGAGAGCATCTGCTATTACTTTTAGCCTGTTATTTATTATTTTTGCATATATTTTGTATCCCGTATTTAATAAACTAATTCCTCGATAGTTATCACATGAATTCCTATCTCCCTTCTTAAAAAGTGAAATAACTTTGGCCTTCCTCCATTCTTCTGGGATGGTTCTCTTTTTCCAACACATATTAATTAAGTGTAAATATCTAAATTTCAGAATCATTCCCCCATACTTAATCAATTCTAAATTAATTGTATCTAGTCCAGGAGCTTTTCTATTTTTAAATGATTTTAGTGCTGCATCAACCTCCTCTATGTCTATAGGATCTATTTCTTTAGTATCCACATGGTCCATTCCTATTTTCTCTTCTTCTTCTTTATAATTACTATTGTACCATAATGTTCTATAGTGTTTTACCCATGCCTCTTCTTCAATTACATTTATATTAGCACTTTCCTTTTCATCCTTGTTGAGATGTTTCATAAGTTTATAAGCCATATCTTGTCTACCATGGACATCATCTTCTATTGAACTGATTAATCTGATTAACTGATTAATACTGATGTATTCAATTGTAAAACAAATTATTTTCAAGCCTATTTAGGTTTTAATATATCCTGGATAAGTATGACACCGTTAGAAGTAGTTGGACAAGTATATCCAGCAGTGTCTTGTGTGTTTGACTACGGCAGTATTATGATCCAACTCCTCGCAGAATCACAATCTCCAGTAATCCCATTCATAGTACTTGATCAACAGTTTTATATATATAAAGATAGATGAATTCCTCTACATCTCACTTTTAAGGCTGTTACTTGAAGGCAAGAAGGTAAAGACATAAGTTTACATTTTGGCTTAATGTCTTATTCATGTAGAGAGGTACTAGTTATTTGGAATCATGGTCTACTACAAGGCTGCTCAATCCTAGGGCACAAAGTAGCCTGCCTGCGCATTTGATTTTGCCTGCCAGCAGCAGCGGTCTAGGATATGCAGCTCAAAAATCTCTGCAAAGATGTTACTGATGTTCATTATGATGTTGATTATAATTTTTAAAAACCTCTGCAAAAGCCTTACTGATGGCTTTTACTTTTTTATTGTATCAACTGTAACTATAGGCAAGTATTATGTGGGATAACTTACAATCGAAATTGTTGCCCATCTCCAAACTTGGTTGAGTGACCTTGGTCTACTATTATGACGTCTCTGCATGGATAAGACGTTAATCCGAAATATTGTAAAATTTAATTCATCTCATGCTGTGTTTGTTTACCTTTGTTATTTTCATTTTTGGTGACTTATTTTCCACATCCTTTGTTACTTTCATTGCCCAAAAGCCTTTCCTGTTTCAGCATCACTGTAGCTAAAAATGCAATATCGTAAACTGTTTATTGGAAGCACAGTCACACTAATGATAAACCTGACTTCTTCTCTGTGTGTCATATTAGATTTAGCTTACGGCGGTATGTTTGGAAAATTTCTATTCAGTTAGATAATCTACAATTGTGTAATTTTTTTGAATTTTTTTTCCCCTCTCAAAAGAAATGGCCATGTGGATTTTTAAAAATAAAATAAAATCACCTTTATCATAGTGCAACCAATATCATATCAAGAAGGACCAATCTTGCTACCAAGAATGATTGGTGTTGTTCTTTATTGTGATACCGCTACCACTTGTTTTCACTAATGATGTAAACACTTCCACCAATGTTGTTCATGGCTTCACTCTGTTGCTGGGTATGAGGCATATATCACACAGGCAGTTAGAAATGCTATTAATGGGATATGTTTCACCATGTTGAATTGATATAGGATTTGAGTGCTTTCACTGTATACAAATACTGCAATTCAATGGCTTTTACAAAATTCTTCTCCTGGTCCAGGCCACATTTCAACATAATTAAAACCGCTAGAAAGAAAACAAAACAGTTTACGTTGATATGATCCCTGTACTGACAGTGGTATTGACGAAAGTGTTTACAGCATTGCAGCAGTATCACAATCTAGAATTAACCCGAATGATTACAATAAGTAAGGTGCGTCATATTCAACAGAAAGCATACATAAATATATAGAGAGAAGGATCATCAGAAAACATTTTATAAAAAATTACACCATTAAAAACTGACCAGTGCATAAAGATTCTAACAATAAGAGTGGCTGTTGTGCAAATGATGGCAGTAGAAAATACTGGTCTTTTGATCTGATGATATGGTTAATACATACTCCAGGTATTACAATTGAAGAAAACATGCGCACGAAGCCAACAAAATAGGTAAGACACAAGTAATACAATACAAATCACTGGATTACATGTGCTATCAGCTAATATGTGGCTGCCATCATTATCATGAATATACTCTTCCACATGTGGTACACGTGCTGATTTTCAAGGAGCCGTATTAGCAGATTTTGCAGTTAGGTTGAAATGCAGCCTAGACCATAATAATGATTAATATTCCATTGTGTATAGTTGATTTTGAGTGAATAAGGAGGCTGTCATGCTGAATTATGACCATAATGGTGGCTCGAGATATCTGTTACCACAAAGCCAGTAATTTGTGTAACCATATTCTTGGTATGTTGAAATGCAGCCTGAACCATAATGACTACTATAATTCATGATGCACAGTAGATTTTGAGTGAAGAAGCTGTCTGCCAAGCCAAATTATGACTATAATGATATCTTCGTGTTTGCGGGCACACGAATGCCGAGGTCATTAGCGCTTAAGACATGTATTGCTGCTAAGTCAATAATGAGTATAACCATGTCTTTCAGTGCATATTAATCCTTTGTTACCATTCCCCAGCTTTTGGGTACACAATTCTTGAAAAGCAAAAGCAAAGAAAGCAGTTAATCATATTTTCAACCCCAAAGGAGAAATTTTTCTAGTGGCCATACTTTGGACAGTAACCGCAAGAGTTTTTTTTCTTCAGAAATACTGGTTTAATTCTAGATGGGAATACGGCTTACAATCTCTTACCGCCTAGCATAGTACACATACAGATCACGTGGTATACATGACGACACTGTGACTTATTCAGTCTGCGCGTACCAACACAATAACAGCGATAGATATGATTCGAAAGTTGGGTATCTGCAATATCGTGTGTTATGGTTACATTTCACTTTGGTCCAGGCAGCATTACGACCAAAACACACATTTATAAAATATGATTTCGTCAGTAATCATTTGAGTTTATGTTGGAATGCAGCCTGGACCATACGTCACAATAATGTAATATATCCATCTACATCTACATATATACTCTGCAATTCACAAAATTGTGGGTGGCAGAGGGTGATAAGCACCAAAACTAATCTCTCTGTTGTGCATTCCAATCCCTAATGGTACGAGGGAAAAAAGAATTCATATAAGAATCATTATTTCCTGTCATTCCGGCTCAAACAGGTTGGTGGACGAAATATTTCACTACACTCATAAGTGAAAGTGGGAGTAAACGTTTACCAATAAGTTTAAACAAAACATGCGTCGTCTATCTACCAGACTTCCAGGCCTAGTCTACTAATCAGTTTTGTGACACTTTCATAAGGACTGTAGCAAGCGGTCACGAATTGAGCGGCTCTTCTCTGTACTTTCGATCAACCCCTTACGAAACAGATCCCAAATGGCACAACAATAGTCCAAATGTGGACGCACACTAGATTTGTAAGCTATCTCCTTTGTTTGTTCTTTAAAAATTTTCAAGATTCAACCTATGAATCACAGCCAAGAATTAGCTCTACCTACTAACAAATTAATGTGTATGTCCCATCTCATGTTCCTTTGCACTATTAATCCTAAATATTTCATAGAATCAACCATATCAATAACTGAACTGTTTAACTCGTATTTCTGAACAATTGGATTCTTTTTGTTAGTTATGGTCATTGTCTTGCACTTTTTACAATCAAGTTGCCATTCTGCGCACCATGCCAAAATAACATCCAGATCCACGTGATCTCAGTGTTTACTATGCGAGATGGTAAGAGATTGTCACAGTATCCCCATCTAGAATTAAACGGAAATACTTAGGAATACAATACCAAAGAAAACTCTCTATCACAACAACTTATATCACTACCACATGTTGCCGGGTAGGTGAATTCCTACAAGGTAACAAATCTCACAGGTGAAAGGCCACAAAGAAAGCTTTGTTTACAAGTCAATAATTAATTCAAGAACATTATTGATGCAGCCAACATATTATAGCTGTCTGATATTGAAGACTGACTGCAACTATTCGAGCAAACTATCGCCTTTAAAAATAAAAAATAAAACTATTACATGCATATTTTCATTCTGATCCAGCCATCAATTCAGCCTAACAACAGGTACATTCCAGTTTTAAACATACAAAGATGTACAAATTCTGATAATCATGCACAATAGATGTGATTAGATGGCAGTGTGTCAACAAGGTACTGAATCATCATGTATCCCCGGCATGTTATAAGTTTGCAACAACTGAACTGTTTAGGTTGTAATGTAGCCAGGATCACAGTAATAATTTTGGATGCTAACAACTGCACAGCACCACACTTTAATGTAACTGTAGCAAATGACTGGAGAGAGTGCAGAGGAGAGCCGCTCGATTCGTGACTTGTTGTTACAGCCCTTATGAAAGCATCACAGAATTGATACACAGATTTGGGCTGGGATAGTTTGGAAGACAGACGACGCAGCTTGCATTCAAATTTATTGGAGAATATGCGAAAAAAAATTAAATTTTGAGTGCAATGAAATATTTCTTCCGCCAACCTATTTAGGTCGCAATGACCGGAGGGATAAGATTAGAGAAATAAGATGTCGTACTGATGCTTTTATGTATTCCTTCTTTCCTCGCACTATTCGGGATTGGAATGCGCGGGTTTAGGATTGGTGCTTAGCACCCTATGCCACACACAATGTTTGTGATTTGCAGAGTATGGATATAGATGTGTGGAGAATGAAGCCTGGACCACACTTTAAAATATAACTGTGGCACTCAATTCACAGATGCCCTAGTTTAATGTTCTACCTGTCGCTATAACTCTGGTCCAGGCTACATTACATCCTAAATGGATGAGCTGTCGCAAATGCATCAGAGGCCACAAATGTGACGATTTAATACCTTGTCCACCCACTGCCTTTCTAATCACATTTATTGTAATTACCCAAATTTGAATTTCTTCATTCTTGTTCCCGCTTCTTAATGTTTTGAGATAATTATTAATGATATAAATCATGATTTGTTTATAGTTCTTCGAAAAATCTGCATGGCAAACCCAAATCTGGATGCCCAGACCAGCATTCAAACCGGCGCCCTCCCGTTAACCACTCAACCACATCGCTCAATACAGAATTCCAAACCTTTGGCTCTGTTTTAATGATAATGTGCTCAAGTATATCCAACATTATAATAATTATTAATATTTAATAAATAAATAAATTAATAATATATATAAACCAAGCGTGGTGGGTGAATGGTTAATGTTCTGGCCTCGCATTCGGGAGGACACTGGTTCAAAAGGCCATGGCCGAACTCCTTCCCAATCGCATCCTGCCTCTAATGACCTCGACGAAGCGTAAAGCCATAAGAAAAAAAAATTAATTATATTAAAGACTAACAGGCAGTAGATGGAGTAGGATCAAATTTCCCCCCCCCCCCCCCACCACCAAAAAAAACAATTCTTGTAAAAATAGGCCAAGGTCTTGTGCTTGTGTAGTGACAGAAAGTTATGATATCTTCTCTTGAGCCAAGTCTACATTTTACAGTGAGTATTCTTCACTTTGTGAAACAGAATGGTTTCTCTTGGTGTTATAAATTTTATTTAGAATAAAAATAAAAATTGTGCATGCCATGTTTTAGTAAACCTATATAAATACTTTAAATGCATTGTTTATAAAACTCATAAATAAATAAAAGCCAAGATTTCCCTCACACTTCTTTGAATTTGACAAGTATACCTATATTATGCCTTCCATATCAGAAAGAATTATGACATACATAATAGCCAAGTCACCATAATTTTTTATTTTAAACAAAATCTATAACACCGAAACAAACCATTCTGTTTCACAAAGTAAAGTGAATACTCATTGTAGAGTGTTAACTTGACTCAGAAGATCTCATAACTTTTTGTCACTACATGAGCATGAGATTTGGCCTATCTTTACAAGAATTGTTTTTCTTGGATATCATTTCTTCTTGTAAATTGATCGTTTGTTCTGAATCGTCACTCAATTGTAATGATTACTTTAGAAAAACGATGTATAAGAAAATTTCAGAATCGAAGACATCAGTAAACATTACCAGCAATGCCCCACTATTTGAAAACAACGGGTGTACTCTCTAGTCGAGCAATGCAGATTGCCGCTGGTTTAATTACCACCATAAGTAAATAATGACTGACTTCCAAACTAAACAGAGGAACAAAGAAAAATTTAATGTGTTAGTTAAACTTGCATTAAAGAAATCTCAGGCATATAGCTTCGTCGAGAGCAAAGCAATTAATTGGAACAAATATGTGCATGAATTTTTCATATTTGAGATTGTAATTAAATGGGGAAAAATGCCAGACTTTTCTTACAATTTAAGGATGAAACCATATATGTGTACTAAATTACTTGTTTCTAGGATTACTAGACGTACAGTGGAATCAGTCATTCAGTCAGTGAGTGAGTGACAAAATTGCTGAAATTATCATATTGATAACATCTGAACTAAGAATAGTAACAAAATAGAATATAGTATGTTTGCTAAGATTTCTGATATCTACACATAACAGATATTTGAGACATTTAGTATCAATATGACAAAAATGTCCTGAATCAATTCGAGAAAAGGGTAGGCAGAACCGCTGTTGACTCAACTTGGCGGGTGCACTGCAATGCATCCAGATGACACAATTGAAAAAATAAAGTTTTTCAGTATGGCCTTTCTTCGGTTATGTTTGTTGTTCCCAGCCACCTGCATCTGTGGTATTTAATATAAATGGCAGCTTCATAGCAGTTTTTTTCCGCAAAACTTATTTTTTTCACTACTTTTATTTGATATTACTATGCTATTGTGCCTTATGCTATTGAGAATGAACTGTAAATCCCAGGGGCGTAGCTACTATGGGGCTAGGCGGTGCAGTGCACCGGGGCCCTCACGCTCAGGGGGTCCCCAAGCATACCTCAAGGGGCCCCAAAGCGCACCTCTAGGGGCCTTCAAGCGCAGTTTAGAGGGCCCCACAAGCCTTCACGGCAAACTGGCGACCTTTTTTTTTTTTTTAGCTCTACCGTCGCCTAAGGGGCCCCTGAGAGTACAAGAGCCCCTGCCCCTCTCTAAGGGCCCTCGCTGTGCTCAGGGGGGCCCCAACCAATGCTCAGGGGCCCCTAAAGAGTAATTCAAGGGCCCTCATCCTCAGTTCAGGGGGCCCCTACCAGCACACAAAGCAAAAAAAGGTCGCCCGTCTGGCCTGAGGGCCCAAAATAAATTTTTTGCACCGGGGCCCTTGTTGACCTAGCTACGCCACTGTTGCAACCTTATAAACATGATTAGGTACATCCAATAGCATTCTATTAACATTTTTAAAAGCATGACAAATCTACAATGATCAATGAAATTCTTGTAAAAAGATACCTGTCAAACAAAATTCAGTACTACAGATATCCTACAAAGTTTAATTGACAAGTTCATTTTATCAAACCTGCAGGCCAAAATTACCAAGAGCATCTATAAGCCTATATCCATAACTTTATTATCTGGTTTCATTAAAACCAAAACTGACATTACCATTCATACGTTATAGACATTTCATAATCTATTAAGCTGAAATTTAATAATCTGTTGTAACTGTGCGAACTTTAAGCATCTAGTAAAGAGAACATAAATTGTAAAATTACTCACAAAAACCAGTAGTGCTGTACTGCGAAAGAATTGCAGCCATGACGACACTTTTAAGGAGTACTACAGAAAGAACTGCGTAGATATCTTCATTTGCCACAGTCAAACTTTACAAACACTGAATAATACAAAACAAGCAACAGCACAAAAATGACAAGAGGCCATTTTCACTGACAACACAAGCAAAATCAACAACGTACACCAAAACCAAAGAGAGCAACAAGGAAAAGATAGAGAGTTAGAGACTATGAATTTAAACTGTAAAAACTGTACCAAAGATGTACTAACATAGAAAACGGAAAAAAGAATACCAAAAGATTGTAACTATTATTTTATTTTTTTTTTTTATTTTTTTTTATTTGGCCTGAAGCACCAAATGGCACTATACAGCCATCAGCTATTTATACAGATATTTGGCTTGGTACAAATGAGTAAAGCATTGTACAGATAAACAAATTTACAGGATAATTATAATAAACTAGTAATTTCACATCAGCTGGAATATTTCTCAAATAAAAAAATACATGCATGTTTACAAAATGAAGGATTAATAAAACAATTAAATAGATGACTCAATACCAACAGTGCACAAACAATAATTACAGTATAATTAAAATATAAAGGAGATTTTTATATACACATTAAATTATTATTTATATACAGGAATTAACACATTATAAAAAGGACTTATTTGCCTGAATCTTAATGTTTGTTGCTTTTATAAAACTGGCTAACAATTTATATACAATCACATTGTTGCCATGCAACAGACAAGAAATACTTGTTGGAAAAAGGTATACCAAAGTTGTTAAGATCTTTCAAGAATTTAGGTCTGTGGGCTGTATATCTTGGACAAGCGAAAAATATATGGTTTGTGTCACCTACTTCCGTATTGCAATATTCACAGATATCTGAATTTATGATGGTTAGACGATGTAGGTGCTGTGCGAATATACCGTGATTGAAACGTATTCTAATTATCGTGGTGATAACCCCCCTATGTTCCAAGGAGCAGGAAAACCAGGGACGGGTAGGAATTCTGGGCTGGATATTGCCATAGTATTGTCCCCTTGTTTTTCTACTGATGTCCCATTCACTCTGCCATTTGTTCATTACCTTGATTTTTATTTGTGGTAGATAGTCCGTATATGGTAACCGAGTTTTGAGGGCGACACCTATTCTAGCTGCTTGCTTTGCCAACTCATCTACTTTTTCGTTAAAGACCACCCCTGCATGCGCCTTCACCCAGAGGAAATTGATTGCTCTGTTTCTTCTTGAGCATTCTACTACCTGTTGAACTATATTTACTATAATCTGATTAGTTCTCTTGCCCCAATATTTGGTTTGAATAGAGTTCAACACGCTCTTAGAATCTGAGATGATGAGAAACTTCCTCTCTGGTAGTGTTGAGCAATACCTGACTGCCTCTAAAATAGCTAATGCTTCTGCAGTGTATATAGATGTAGTTGATGGAAGTTTATACATTCCTTGATACTTGGTGCAGGGGCAGAAAAAGGCACATCCTACATTACTTCCTGGGGCAGTTTTAGATCCATCGTATATATATGCACGGTGTTATTCCAGTTTTCTGTAAGATACTTCTGTACTAATATACTGAGGTTTGGGTATTGCTTATCCTCAAGAGTGATATAAAATACCGGAAGTTTAATCATACTGAAGATGGAATGGGTATTCGTATGGTGGAAATAGCTTTGTTGGAATTATTCTGTCCGTTTGTTCTTCCCACTCCGTGTAGCTTGTAATAGATCTCTGAGAGTCGCGATCTTCCTCTATTATTCCACAAGCTACTTAGCTCTTTACATTTAAAAAATAGTTGGGTGGTTCCGGTATGCTAACCTCTCAACAATGAATTTGTCGGACAGCAACTGTCTTCTAATATGCAGAGGCATCTCCCGGGCTTCCACCAATAGAGCGTTGGTGGGAGTAGATGTCATGGCCCCAAGACAGGTGCGAATACAACTATATTGTAGGTTGTCTAACCTGGACAGGATTCCGGAGCTTGCACTGTTGTACAGAATGCATCCATAGTCAATTTTGGATCTAATTAGCGCTCTGTAGATCATCAAAAGTATACTGGGATTTGCACCCCACCAAACGCGTGTCAAAGATCGAATAATGTTCTGCGCTTGATTACAAGAGTTAATTATTTGATTAATGTGCGGTTTCCAACTGAGTTTGGCATCCATCAACAATCCCAGGAATCTTACGTTAGATTTCACTGAAAATGAGTAGTTCCCTAACCTAACTATTTTGACCACATTAAGTTCTATCCGTTTTCTGGTGAATATAACAACGGAAGATTTCTGTGTTGAAATTTGAAGTCCATTTGATTTCAGCCATTTTGTCTATTTCTATCATGGTTGCAGATAGGTTATTTAAAGCCATCTCCAATGAGACCGCCAAAGAGTATATACAGATGTCGTCTGCGTACTGAAGGATTCGGGTGTTAGGACCTATTACTCTTTCCAGATCCCATGTATAGAGGATATATAGTAGCGGACTGAGTATGGCACCTTGGGGTAATCCAGTAGTAAGTATTCTTGGTCCAATAATTTGATCCCCATATCGCACAAAGACCGTTCTTTCCAACAGGAATTTGCTTATGCCATATATAAAAACTTCTGGCAATCCTAGTCTACTTAATTTTTTTAATAAATAGGAATTTGTACGTTGTCATAAGCTGAGTGGATATCTAAAAACAAGGAGACCGTAAAGTATCTCCTTTTGAAAGAGGTGAAGATGTCCGTTACTAGTGTACTTAGATTATCCATTGCTCCTCTCCCTTTACGAAAACCAATTGAGTCTGAGGCATCAAGTCATTAGCTTCCAGCCACCATTCGAGACGATTCTTAACTAGTTTCTCCAGGGTCTTCCCCACACACGACGATAGAGCAATTGGTCTATATGAAGAATGGTGTAAAGGATTTTTACCCGATTTTAAAACTGGGAGTATTAACTGGGTTGTCCATTCTACCATTAAGCAATTCCTTGTCCATATTTCGTTAAAGGTGCTAAGAAGTAAATTCAGTGCTTTTAAAGGGAGATTTTTTAGCATTGCATAATGGATGTTGTCTATTCCCGGGATGTATTCTTGGTTGTAGCGAGTGCGTTTTGTAATTCCAGGATGGTGAAAGGTGTCATGATAGGGTGGGAGTAATCTTCAGCTTCAGGACGTTTCCAACAAGAGGATGGTGCTATTCTGTCAACGAAGTCTTCCAGCCAGACCAGATCAGTGTCGAAGGGTTCAGCTACACTTAATTTTTTTAAAGATCGGACTTTCTTCCAAACATCGGAAAGACTGGCGTCTTTATTCAGGCTGTTGCAGTATTTTACCCATTCCTCCTTTTTTCGATGCTTTAAAAACTTTTTTGTCCGAGCATCCCTCACGTTTAAACTCCAGGAATCGTTCAAGAGTCTGCTCTTTCCGATATCTATTCAGCGCTAGTCTGCGTTTCGCCACCGTTTTCGAACACTCTGTATTCCACCAAAAAACTTTAGGTTTTCTACATAAACCAGCTGTTTTACGGCGAGGGATTGACTTGATAGCAGCTTCATTGATTGCTGAGATCAGAGCATTATATCTTTCCCTTATTGTTAAATTTGGGTTCAGTTTGTCTATTTCCTCTGAAATAACAGAACCATAAGTTGACCACGAGGCTTCCTGGATTTTCCATTGGCTATTGGAGTAATATCTTTTAGGCAATCTTGTTTCAATACCAACACTTATGTGTATTGGGAAATGGTCTGAACCCAGTGAATACCTTTTGATCTCCCAATTATCTATTTTGTGGAAATTGGGCGACGCTATTGTTATGTCCACTGCAGATGGACGTCTCAGAGGAGATGGGATCATCGTAGGGGAGCCATCATTCAGTATTATAAGGGAGAGATCTTCTATAGAATTCAACAATGAGCGACCGTCAGCATTAGAAATCTCATTGCCCCACGCAGAATGATGCGAGTTAAAATCTCCACATATCAGAAAGGGGGAACGAAAAAGAAGACCACAGATGATTCCATTCATTTTTGCTGATTTTAATTCTTGGAGGTTTGTATAATGACATTATAGAAAATGTACCCATAGGGGTTTTAATCTCAGCTGCTACTGCTTGGATTTCTTTTACCTCGGAGTTTAACTGAATTGGTTGAAAACCAGATATTTGCCCTAATCAATAAAGCCACGCCTCCTTTGCCGTCATCTCTGTCGTTCCTTAATACATTGTACCCCTGAAATGAATGGGGATATGAGGCTTGAACCATGTTTCACTGATAGCGGCTACAGATATGTCCCAATCATATAGTTCTTTTAAAAAGGCATTCTCTATTAGCTATTGCAAACGAGCGTTCCACTGTAAAATTTTAAACGCCATTAGATGAGGAAAGAATTTTAAATAACATTTTTCTTATTTCGTCAGGATCTAGGTTTTCATTCGACCGTGAGCTATCCACAACAAGCAGAATGAGGCTAATAATCTTATCTATGATGGAGTCACCAATTTGATTTTTACCTTTGTCCTCACTATGAGGCCGTGGAGGGTAAGGATTGTTGGGAATAGGTTTCCCCGGCAAACCACGAGGATCAATTTCACATTGGTAACCTGCGTATCTTTTAGATGAAGAGAGTTGCCTGATATTTGACGATTGTCTCTGACCATTAGCTCCTCTCTCCATACTTATCCAGCGTGGGGGTGTTGTTTGAAAAGTCCGCGAAACATTAACAAGAGGTTCTAAGGGTTTTGTAGTTCTGATACTTGGAAAGCGACTGTGCTGATGTTCTATACTTCCTTCTACAGGCATATTTCCTTCAGACAGTGGAGGGAATTCCATTATATTTTTACTGCAGGTGGGACAGGTGATGGAGGAGGATAACTGGAAAAAGTTTTAGACACAGAATTTGCATAAGACCTTTTCTTCAATAGACCTTCAGCATCTTTAAAGGAAATGTTATGTATAGTAGCCTGTTCGTGGACCCTTTGTCTGAACAAATACTCTGGACAGGACCGATCCGTAGCCACATGTTGGCCTGTACAGTTTACACAAATTGTTTGATTGGATTGACACTGCTGAAGAGAGTGAGAACCTCCACATCTACCGCAACGCTGGTTTCTTCTACACTGTGTACTAATATGATCGAATCGAAGGCATTTATAACATTGTTTGACAGATGGAATATAAGGGCTAACCTCACATCTCATGCCATATAAGTAAACAAATTGAGGGACTTGTTGACTGTCAAAAGTTAATATACAAGTCTGTAATTTCACAGTTGATGCTGAGTTATCTCTTACCACACGCTTTGTTAGTCTTTTAACATTGGTTACGTTAACTGAAGACTCAATATCGGCCATAATCTCTGCTTCCTTTAAGCTCACGTCTACTCCTCGGATGACACCCTGCTTTTTAACTAGAAACGTAGGAATGTAAGCTTCCAAATTTCTGCTTTTAAATACAGCAGACTGAACTAACTTATTAGCTACTGAAGGGCTGTCTACTTCAATTTTAATTCTATTCTTCCCTGCAGAAGTGATGTTTACAACATGGCCTTTTATTTCAGGGATATTGACATGAACAAACCTACCAATACTCATTGGGTGTAAATTACCTAGGTTACGATCGCTGCTCTCAACATACACATAATAAGGACCTGGATCAGATAGCTTGTAATAATTTGCTGGTCTTGGAAAGACTGGTGGCTTACTCGTAGGTGGTGTTGACTCCGTCTGCTTGGCCGACGCTTGTCGAGGAACTGCAATAATAGGAGAAAGTGTAGCAGTCTCTGAGGCTTCCACGGTCCGGGTGGCATCATCTTCAACTACAAATCTTTTCTCTGCTGTTTCAAATGTAGTTTCACAGACTCGTTTTCTAGTAATTCTTATGGCGTTGTCTACTTCCGATATATCATCATCTGCAATGTCCATGGCTACCGGGACTTCAACAGGCTGATTTGCTGCGACGATGACATCTCCGGCCGCATGCATAACTTCTTGTTTATTCACTGCCTCATCACCCAGTGAAAAGTCTGAACTACCCCCTCCTTCCCCATATATTCCACTGGACATAGTGGAATATGAATTGTCGTCGATAAGAAACTACCAAAAGCACGAAGAAAGACACAAAATGAATCACAATTATAAATAATGAAAGTTAATGCGGCAGGCTAACAGCACTTCATTCACAATGTGGGGCAAACTTTATACCGCCACAAAGTTGCCCTCAAACAGAAGCTTATTAATTAATATCACCGAAAACAGAAAAAAGTTTAATAATCACTAATGAATAGTTCAACAACAACGCAATAATCTGTTTTTAAAACTAAAATAGCGGTGCTAATTTTCTGGTTGCCGCAATAAACAAAGCCAGAGATCATCAAGATTGTAACTAATATGTTGTTTAAACAGCTGTTTATGACGGATCCCAAGAGATAGGAATGTCTGATACATAACGATATATATGTGATATATATGGTTCGGGCCCATGTCGGCAGTGGCGTAACATTTTTTTTTTTTAGTTCTACCCCTACGCTACTGTCTATGTCTTTCCGAAAAATTAAAAGAATTTAATTTAACTGAAATGGAGTGCACAATTTCCCTACAACCCATTTTTCACATTTCCTGTAAACGCTGCACCAACGATGTATTAACTTACAAAACGGAACTTCTTAGAATACCATACGAACGTAACTACCATGTTGTTTACACAGCTCATTCTGACAGATCCCAAGAGACAGGAATGTCTGATACGAATTTGAACGTTTAAATTCTTTCTTTATTTGTGGTGAATTAATTATCATTTATCTTGGTAATTTATTGAAATCCCTGACCCTCTTCTTTGGCATACAATTTTCCCACAGCTTCATCCAGTCCCAAACATGCTCAATGGGGGTCAGATCCAGAGATCTCGCTGGCCAGGGTAGTTGACTGACACCTTCTAGAGCACGTTGGGTGGCACGAGATACATGTGGACGTGCATTGTCCTGTTGGAACAGCATGTTCCCTTGCCGGTCTAGGAATGGTAGAACGATGGGTTCGATGACGGTTTGAATGTACCGTGCACTGTTCAGTGTCCCCTCGACGATCACCAGAGGTGTACGGCCAGTGTAGGAGATCGCTCCCCACACCATGATGCCGGGTTTTGGCCCTGTGTGCCTCGGTCGTATGCAGTCCTGATTGTGGCGCTCACCTGCACGGCGCCAAACACGCATACGACCATCATTGGCACCAAGGCAGAAGCGACTCTCATCACTGAAGACGACACGTCTCCATTCGTCCCTCCATACACGCCTGTCGCGACACCACTGGAGGCGGGCTGCACGATGTTGGGGAGTGAGCGGAAGACGACCTAATGGTGCGCGGGACCGTAGCCCAGCTTCATGGAGATGGTTGCGAATGATCCTCTCTGATACCCCAGGAGCAACAGTGTCCCTAATTTGCCGGGAAGTGGCGGTGCGGTCCCCTACGGCACTGCGTAGGATGCGACGGTCTTGGCGTGCGTCCGTGCGTCGCTGCTGTCCGGACCCAGGTCGACGGGCTCGTGCACCTTCCGCCGACCACTGGCGACAACATCGATGTACTGTGGAGACCTCGTGCCCCACATGTTGAGCAATTCGGCGGTACGTCCACCCGGCCTCCCGCATGCCCACTATACGCCCTCGCTCAAAGTCCGTCAACTGCACATACGGTTCACGTACACGCTGTCGCGGCATGCTACCAGTGTTAAAGACTGAGATGGAGCTCCGTATGCCACGGCAAACTGGCAGACACTGACTGCGGCGGTGCCCAACCACTGCGCAGCTAGCGCCCTTCGACGGCCAACACCGCTGTTCCTGGTGTGTCCGCTGTGCCGTGCGTTTGATCATTGCTTGTAAAGCCCTCTCGTAGTGTCCGGAGCAAGTATGGTGGGTCTTACACACCGGCGTCAATGTGTTCTTATTTCAATTTCCAGGAGTGTATTTTAACAATATCTCAAACTTAAGAAAGATTGATAATGGATAGCAGTGGTATGCAGTGGCCTAGCTAGGTCAACAAGGGCCCCGGTGCAAAAATTTATTTTGGGCCCTCAGGCCAGATGGGCGACCTATTTTTTTTGCTTTGTGTTGCTTGTAGCGCCCCCTAAGCATTTGTTGGGGGCCCCCCTGAGCAATGAATGAGAAACAACAACAATCAAAAGGAACACTATATGTTTGGAAAGGTTTATTTAAGATCATCTCACGTATACGTCAAATTAACACAATTTTTTATATTTATTTTTTATAAAGAAAATCAAATGAGGAAATAAAAGGCCTAGTTTACCATCTTCCTCACTTTTGTCCATAGGCAATATTATTTTCTATATATAAAATTGCAAGATCTGACAGTCCATATAGAGTCTGCGTTTACCGCAAATAAATTTTGATTTACTGAAACTTTCTTCTCCTTTAGCGACAGTGGGATCTTGGTGTGTGAGTAGTAACGCTCTGGCCTCACATTCGGGAGGTCGTGAGATTGAATTCCCGTCCGAGCATCCAGATTTGGGTTTTCCATGGTTCTTTCAAAAAGTCAAGTCGAATTCCTTCCAGTTCCTTACCCCCAGTCCTTCCCCACCTCTAATAAACTCGACGTCAACAAGAGGTAAAGCCATATATATACATTGCCAGTTACAAAATGTGAAGGGCTCGGAAATATATATATAGTGCTACTTCATTTTGTTTCATAAGTTGATCTTTAATTCGTCCTGCTAATTCAAGCCCTATCAACAACAGTTTCAGTTAGAAAGTTCCTCAACCAATTCACAACCAGATATTTCACATTTTTAGGAGGGTGAGTCAAATGAAAACCTTAAATATTTTTTTTAAATATTATTTATTGTGCAGAAGTGGTACAAAGCTGTATCACTTTTCAACATAATCTCCCCCACGCTCAATGCAAGTCCTCCAGCGCTTACAAAGTGCATAAATTCCTTTAGAAAAAAATTCTTTTGGTAGTCCGCGCAAACACTCATGCACCGCGTGGCGTATCTCTTCATCAGAACGGAACTTCTTTCGTTCCATTGCTTCTTTGAGTGGTCCAAACATATGGAAATCACTTGGGGCAAGGTCTGGTGAGTATGGTGGATAAGGAAGACACTCAAAATGCAGGTCTGTGAGGGCTTCTCGTGTTGATGCATTGGAACATGATTTCCGGCAAGCCACTGTAAATGAAATGAAGGCCTCAGATGTAAAGGGAAGTCTTGCATTAATAGAATAATTGACAAGGCGACCCTCATCCAGGGCTTGAAAAACGATAGAATACAGACAATTGTCAGAGCACAGGGTAAAAAGGTAACACTCCCAAAAGCCGTTGACTTGGCACTTGTGGAGGAGTCTGCCATTTTGTTGCAACGTGAAAAATATTCACATAACAGAACAGACACTAAGACAACACAGTTCAGGCACAATAGGGGCACATTTGTGACTTGTAATTCCTGTGGAAGAACCGGACACCTAAGTAGGGAATGTCAAAGCACCATAACTTGTCAAAATTTCGGTCGTATTAGCCACAAAGCTAAAGATTGTAGGAGTAACACAGCATTCAAAAGAGTCCAGTTCATTACATGCAGTTACTGCCGAAATTCTGACCACAAAGTAGTCGATTCTCGAACCAAGAGGAACAAATGCACAAGTTGCAATGAGATCGGGCAATTCCCATCTAAATGTAAAGCAAATCTGAGGGGAAAAACACACCCAAGCAAACAGGGAAACTGAGATCGAGTGCGGGAGTAGACAACCATCTTAGCACTCGAAATTACGGATCGGTGTATGCCGTGGGTTGTCAGTATGCAAGTGACTATATAAAAATGCCCTGCCCTAGCATACAAATCAAAATATACCATATTTGCTTGACAGTGAGACACAACTGAGTCTTAGAAACCAATCAACACTGAAACCAAATACAACTACAAACAGACAACAAGCAAGATACTAAACTGATACCGGGGTTGTAGTATCGGCTTTAGTACCTTAACTAGCTGTTCACTTGAAATGAAAAGTTCTCTGACGAAAATGTTATGACTGACTTTAATAATTTTAAATGACCATGTTGCCTACTTAGAAACTCAACTGAAATGCTTTACAGCCACCACAAAGCTTTATAACCCAAAACTGAGGAAAGGTTTTACTACGAAATCACAACAGTTCACTTCAAGAAAAAATTTAAGTTTATTTTCAAAGTCACATTCACGAAATATTACATTAAACAATTGATTAGGCAATCGAACACTCGTTTCCAGAAAATTGTAGGTTGTGGAGAGAAATAATACCGACAGAATAAAAAAAACCTTTTGAAATTTATAAGTTCTTAGTAGTCATTAAAATCGCAACCTGTTACAACGACACCTAACATGGCGGTTACAAGCCCATGCTAGAGCAGCACAACCGTTCTGCAACAAGCCGGCAAACGTAGGGTTACCTTACTATATCGCTCCCGGAGAAAAGACACCGTGAGGTTGCGGCATGATCTTTTATAGAACCCCCCCAAACCAATGACGTTAGCAACTGTACAACACCTTTCTGCTTCCGATTTACTGAACATGATTGAAGGTAATGAAAGCTTCAAACTTTGACAGTGTCTAGACTTATCTGCTAGAAGTCTAAAGGATGTTTAGTGAGAAATTTCGAGTGATTAGTTACAATTTTTTGTTTAATTTGCGTAGTGATACAAGTCTCTGAAGCAAATGGGGGCTTACCCAAACGTTTGAATTTATTCAAAGTTCTGCTGAATTGCAAGTCACCTAGATAAAATTAGTGTCAAAATATTCTCCAAAAATTCCCGAGTTTAATGGTGTAAATTGTACAAAAATCGGTGGCAGGATAATAGAAATTACAGCTTAGACAAGATTTGGTAAATTAATTATTTAGAAGTCATATGGTTTTTCGTTAATAACTCTTAAAGTATTATTAATATCAAAAAGGTAAAATTATCGGGATTTTCTTTGAATTTAGTTACGTGTTTTAAGTTATTTTATCTCTGAAAGCGGTTGAGTTTAGTTGTCAATAAATCTTAAGTGTACCACGTGTATTAAGTGATGAAATAATTTTAAAAACTTATATAACTTCTGTTCTACTGCATGGAATGTTCTGAAATTTAAATATGTTAAACTAGATTCTTAGTTCTTTCAGAAAATCTACTTTTTAGTTCGAAAAATTACTAGGAACCTGAGATAAAAAAATTTAAAAGTGAAGTGCATTTATCGAAGTGTTTAAAAATTTATTTATGTTATTTACATGGTCAGAAACTACGGATTTCATTGAATTTAACTTTCTTTTGAATTATTATTATTTAAAAATTACTTTATTTCACTTAAAAGTGTTCAGAAATAGTGAAATGGTCACGTAGCAAAAATCTATTGTTTATAAGTTGCACAATAATGGATTATCCTATCTCAGGTTAGTATAAAGTTTGTTTGCTATTATAAAAAGTTGGTTTAGTGTTTTTATTAACTATTGTGGGTCTTTACTGCTTTTCAAATGGTTTATTTACTAAGTTAGTATGTGGTATCAGCTTCTACATAAAACATTCCTCCCATAACCTGAGTATGCCAATGAAACTATATGTTTACTGTAAATTTACTTCCTCCCTTATACTAAGAAACTAGAATTTACCAAAATTCTAAGGTGCTTACAAACAGACAATTCCAATCCAAAGGATCTCACCTCAATTGGTTACGACTCATGGAACAGTTATGCTGAAATTGTATTTAACTGCCAACCATTATCTAACTCATACATTTTATGTTGTATCCTGAAAAGTTGATATTAGCGAGCAAGGATTACTAGGGAAAGATTTTATTCTCCAGCATGGAATCTCAATTAATTATGAGAACAGAACAGTTTACATTAGAGGTCATAGCATTCCCATGTTTTCGTGAAAGGAAAAGCGTTTCACAGACCAGAGGGCCATGGTAATGAATGCAAATGTTTCCCAAAACACAAGTGTAAAGAGAAGCATTATCATGTTAGAAATTCACAAAACCATTTCACTCAACAGACAACCAAACACTCGGCAATCACACATGGAAATTCACAACAGCAGAAAGGAAAACGCAATCAGCTTACCACAGAAAACAATTCAGTACCTAATCGGAGTGTCAATGACAGCGGAAGCAAAAATCAAAACAAACAGCATTTCCATCCAGGGCAATCTAAACATCCCAAACAAACCACAGCAGATGCGGAGTAACAGTTTATCAAATTAGGTCCCAGAGAAGAGAGGATTTTGCGAATAAGGGTACAAGGTAAAAGAAACTCAGATGCTATAACAGGTAAACAAGAGCTAATTTCCGGTGTCCACGTATCCCGAATCAATTGTTAAAGTAAGAAACGGTGAGTTTATTATTCCTATTTTGAATATTAGAGAGGCGGATGTAAAATTTTACTTTACAGCTTTGAAAACAAAACCGTACGCTGAGTTGTCAGCTGATGTTGACATGCCCAGCCCACCGCGTATACGTCATTTTGATAAGCTGCCGGATCATATGACGCAGCGGCCAGCCAAAACAAAGCCACGTGCTAGCTTGCTTAAAGAGAACCTGAGACTTGAACATCTTAAACATCGGAAACACAGTCCATCACAGAATTATACGATGATTTATTTTTCCTTCCAGGTGATAAACTTACACATACAGATATATGAAATGAAACTTAAACATGAAGCAGATAGGAACTGTTATTAACAGCAGATCGTACGGAACACCTGAAGCAGCATATTAGATGAAGAGATTGATCACATGTTAGAACAGGGAATCATTACAGAATCAACCAGTGCTTGGAATTTTCCTATACTTTTAATTCCCAAGAGAGCTGACGCCAGTGGAAAGCAAAAATATCGGGTAGTCATAGATTTTAGGAAACTCAATGAAATTACCGTGGGATCAACCTTCCCTATACCTCTAATCGCAGAGATTTTAGACTCCTTAGGTACTTTTCCACTCTCGATTTGGCGAGAGATTATCACCAGGTACTAATTGATGAGAAGGATAGAGAGTTGACCGCCTTTAGTACTAGCAAAGGAAAATTTCGGTTCCAAAAGATGTCAATGGGTTTGTCCACCCCCGGAAGCACATTCCAAAAACTGATGTATCAGGTTCCTTCTGGCATCCAACGAGAAAAAGCATTAGTCTATCTAGATGGTCTTTTAATCTATGGTAGTTGTTTGGCCGAACATCAGGAAAGGTTAGCAGAAGTTATTTCTAGGCTCCGAAAACACAACTTAAAACTGGAACCAGCTAAATGTGAGTTCTTTCTAAAAGAATTTATCTAGTTAGGCCATAAGATAACAACTGTAGAAGTGTCTCCAGACCCTGCGAAAACTGAAAAGTTTAAAAATTATCCTCAACTGGAGACCATAAGACAACTCGAAACATTTCTAGGCCTCACGAGTTATTATCGAAGGTTCATTGAAAATTACAGTAAAATTGCAAGGCCATTATTTGATCGTCTAAAAAAAGACGTCAAATTCGAATGGAACCCTAAAGCTGAGCAGGCATTCCAAACCCTTAAGGAAAGTTAATCTACATCTACATATATACTCTGCAAATCACAAAACTGTGGGTGGCAGAGGGTGCTCAGCACCAAACCTAATCTCTTTGTTGTGCATTCCAATCCCTAATGGTACGAGGAAAAAAGGAATTCATATAAGAATCAGTGCGGCACCTTATTTCTCTAATTTTATCTTTCCTGTCATGCCGACCCAAATAGGTTGGTGGACGAAGTATTTCACTACACTCGTAAGTGAAAGTGGGAGTACGCATGTTTACCAATAGGTTTATACGAAACGTGCGTCGTCTATCTACCAGAGACTCCCAGCCTAGTTTACTAATCAGTTCTGTAACGCTTTCATAAGGACTGTAGCAAGCGGTCACGAATCGAACGGCTCTTCTCTGTACTTTCTCTGTACTCTCAATCAGCCCCTTACGAAACGGATCCCAAATGGCACAACAATAGTCCAAATGTGGACGCACAAGAGATTTGTACGCTATCTCCTTTGTTTGTTCATTACAATTTTTCAAAATTCGACCTAGGAACCGCAGCCTAGAATTAGCTCTACCTACCAACGTATTAATATGTAAGTCCCATTTCATGTTCCTTTGTACTGTTACTCCCAAATATTTCATAGAATCGACCACATCAATAACTGAACTGTTTACCTCGTATTTCTGAACAATTGGATTCTTTTTGTTAGTTATGCTCATTGTCTTACACTTTTTACAATTTAGTGTGAGTTGCCACTCAGCGCACCATGCCAAAATAACATCCAGATCACGCTGAATTGCTAAACAATCGGCCAAATTCCTTACTTCCCTGTAAATAACCGCATCATCAGCAAACAATCTAAAAAGGCTTTTTACTTTGTCTCCGAGATCGTTTATAAAAATTAAAAAAAGAAGTGGTCCTATTACACTTCCTTGAGGTACACCCGATGTGACATCTAGATTAGAAGAACTTTCTCCTTCAACAACGCCATACTGCGATCGACCAGTTAGAAAATCCTTTATCCATTCGCAAAGCTGATCCGATATACCGTACGCTCGTAGTTTCGCTAAAAGGCGGTTGTGTGGCACAGAGTCAAAGGCTTTCTGAAAATCTAAAAAAATTGCATCTACTTGTGAACCTGCATCAATAACTTTCATTACATCGTGTGTAAATAGGGCCAGCTGTGTTTCACATGATCTTTTCTTCCGAAATCCGTGTTGATTTGTTGTAAGCAAATTATTTTCGTCTAGGAAATTCATAATGTTCGAGCATATAATATGCTCCATAACTCTACAACAAACAGATGTTATAGATATGGGACGATAGTTTCCAGGATCGCTTCGATCATCTTTCTTGAAAATCGGATTTACTTGCGCTATTTTCTAGTCTGAAGGTACATTTCGCTCTTCTAGGGATTTACTGAATATATCAGACAGAAATGGCCCGATTTCCGCAGCATACTCTGAAAATACTCTTACTGGAATACCATCCGGGCCAGGTGCTTTTCCCTACTTTAGGAGCTCTAATTGCTTTATGATACCTGCAGTATCTATTCGTAATGATTCCATCTCCAACTGGACACGACGTGGCAAAACGGGAATGCTATCCTTATTTTCGTCAGTAAATGAATTTTTGAATACAGTATTTAGTACATTGGCTTTATCGCGGCTTTCAATAACCTCGGACCCTTCGCGAACTAGTGCTGGAATATTGCTGTTGGTACAACTGACTTTACGAACATACGACCAAAATTTCTTTGGGTTTTCTGCGAGACTCTTAGAGAGAGTGTTTGAATGAAAATCGTTGAAGGCCTCACGAATCACATTCTTCACACGTAGTCTTAACTCAGCCAAGGTTTCTAAATCGCTGCGAGACCTCTTCCTTCTGTAGCGAGCGTGTATCCTTCTTTGTTTTTTGAGTAATCTTTTGACTTCGCATGTGTACCACGGTGGATCATTCTCCCCATTTATTTATTGCTGCACCATTATTAAAATATTCAAAATTTGGGGAGAAGTTTTTAATTACTGTCGATGCCAGTGGAGAAAGCCTCGGTGCTATCTTATCACAAGGGAAGATAAGGGAAGAAGTACCAATAGTTTACGCTTCGAGAACATTGAACAAAGCAGAAAGAAATTACACTGTGAGTGAACGAGAGTGCCTTTCATATTTGTGGGGATGCAAAGTGTTCCATCCATATTTATGTAGGACCCATTTAAAGATTATAACAGACTATAAACCGTTATTATGGATTTTTAATGTCAAAGATCCATCCTCTAGATTGATGAAATTCCGATTAAAACTCTCTGAGTAAAATTTCCAGTTGATTTATAAACGTGGAAAGGCAAACTTGAATGCTGACTCCCTTAGTGGAATCAGATAAATTCACCCAGTCCCAGATATTCCTACCAATGAGGATGATAATACTAGTGAAGGCATGGACACCTCAGGGAATACTAATACCACACCTATACAAACACAAAAGGTCGAAGTCCAAACACGGACTACAGAGTACGAATTCCCTGAACTAGATGAAGCATAGAAATAAGCAATCCTATAGGAATGCCGTGATTCACCGTTAGCTGGACACCCAGGTGTAAACAAAACGATAGATAAAGTGAAACTATACATACAATGGAAGGGTATGGAACAGGATATCAGAGAATATATTAGGAAATGTCGTAGCTGTCAACAGAATAAATTAACGACACATAACACGCAGATGCCTCTTATATTAATCCAGACGCCAAATCAGGTCTTTGAAAGATGTGCCATCGACATAGTCGGCCCATTCCCGGGTTCTCACAAGCGTAACAAGTACGTACTCACATTCCAAGACAGTTTATCGAAGTTTATGGCAGCAGTTGCGATCCCCATACAGGACTCGCATACTGTGGCCAAAGCTCTTGTCGAAGAGGTCATAGGGCGCAATGGAACACCGTCCCAAATTTTTTGTGACAGGGGTGGATGCTTCGTTAGCGACACCCTAAAATGGGTATGCCAACTTCTAAAAATAGAAAAGATCCATACTACAGCATACTCACCCACCACTAACGGCTGTTTAGAAAGGCAGTATCACACAATCGCAGAATACCTTAGATATTACGTGGGTAACGATCAGCTATACTGAGATTCCTGGGTCCAATTCACCATTTTCGAAATAAATACTAATATTCACTCAGGTTTCTCACCTTTTGAACTATTCTTTGGACGCTTACCTAACATCCCAGGCGTTTTTCAAAGAGTCCCTACCGTAGTTGTTTACTCATAAGAGGATTATGCTACAGAGCTGAAAGCTAGGCTACAAAGCTTACACAATTGAGCCAGAGAAATTAACAAAGAGAAAAATAAGGAATATTATGATAGGATGCAACACGCCGTTGAATTTAAGTTCGAGATCTAGTTCTCCTCAAAGACGAATCTATCCGCAGAGGATGAAGCCAAAAACTAAGAACCCTTTTCGTTGGCCTATATAAAATATTGGAGTTCGACTTAAGAAAAGGAATTATACAGAGAGGTCGCTATAAACGAGAGAAAGCGCACGCTAATCGTTTGAAACCAAAAATAAATCATTTCCAGAGTTTGACTTAATTGGAAACGCCTACTAGCAGTGTTCAAGCCATGTAAATAGTGGAAAACGGAGTTTCGATGCGGTTAATTTGACAGAAGTTATTGGTAAACGCAGCCACACGGTAGGTATGTTAACAAACGCAAGTGCTCCAGGGCTTGGCCCACACGTCACAGATAAGAGCGGCGGGTCAAGATGGCCACCGGCTCAAGTAGCAGCATATCTGGTAGATTGTCAAGTTATAAAATTATAAGTGTTACAGATTTAAGTTCTTGGTAATTTTTCATTTTGTATTGACACTCGCGGAAGATTTTTCGTCTGTGAGAACGCCGAAAAAATCTTTTCCGGTCGGCCCAAATGTCGCGGTCGCTGATTCTAGTATAGATTTTGTAGTATATATTTTAGCGGTAATAAAGGCAGAGCGTTTCCAAGCCAGCACAATAGTGTGAACACTACACCGCTTCTATACGACACCGGCAGTAAGGCAGCTGGTCTTGCAGACCTTACTGCGGGAAGGCCAACCAGCACGACTGGTACACGAGGAACGCATCATATAGTCACGTGTAATACACGCCTGTACGGCATGATACACAGCCAATGGCAAGAAGGCATTCCCCACTTTCCAGAGTTGGGGACGCTTCTTGGCGCGTACGATACTAGGCAGTCCGTGATGCGAAATTTTGTAGGGCAGACCTATTACCATCCAATTGACCATTTTAGGCATTTTCTATCATTTTCCCTCTGCTGGCTCAGAATGCATTTTCATTAATTTTTGGATCCATCCGTCATTCCAATATCGGAAAACTCCGATTTATGTATCAATTCCATGTAATTTTAAATGCAACGCTTTTCAGCAATAAATCAAGTAAAAAAACTCTTGGCATTATTTCAAGGAGACCTATCGTCCTGCTTCTACGTGATTTAAGTCTCTGTGTGTGTGTTTTTATCCTAGCCAGACGCCTACAGATGCTGACTGGAAGATATTAACCACAGTCGACAGTAAGTGAGGCTAGGACGGACCCGCCAGTGTGGTAAGTGTCGACTTCCGCTCGGTCCACACGCCTGTCCTGTTTTATGAGTCTGGCCAGCCTACGACGTCCGACATTTGTGATGAGGGGAGGCCGCAAACCGCTCGACGTTTGGACGTGGTTTCACCACTTCTTGATAGTACTCACCACAGCACTCCTCGATCACCCGACGAGTCGTGCAGTTTGTGAAATGGTCGTGCTGAGCCTACGGGGCATCTCAAGCTGCCCTCGGTAAAATTCAGATAGACTGTATGCTTTCCTCGTTCCAAACACGGATAGCACGCTCACTGATACTAAATAATGTTGCCAGATAAAGGATTATAATTTCTGGGGTTATAAAGGTTTTTAAGTGATACAGGATTATAATTTGCGGGACTTTTTTTGGGTTAAAAAGATATTTTAGTTGTATGTTTAAGGAGTGATCAAATATTCAAATTAATTTTAAAAAGTTGTATTTTAGATAAAAAATATGCTACACACACATATACACCTCTTTTATGATTGTTAATTCAACTTTGGTTGAAAATCACTACGTCATAGTCTAACAGTCCATATACGTATATTGTCTCTGGGCATCAGTAAGGTGGAGTGCTCCTCTACCTCCCACTGCGAGCGCGGCATGGCCAACGTGATATCTTAAGTTTGAGTAAAAAACTGGTATACGGGAATTCTGGGACAGTAACGCTTAATTCATGGACACAGGACAAGACACAAAATTCGGGGACATTCCCGGATTTCCCGGCCATCTGGCAATCCTTTACTACATGCACCATGCGTGTGTCTGGTTAGTAGTCAGGGGACGCTGCTATCTCCTGGATGGGTTTATATTGATAGTAGTTAAGTGGTTGTAATGTTCTGGCTGATCTTTGTTTTATATTGTTAGAAACAACTTGACTCAGAAAATCACATGATAATAGATGAAACTAAATAATTTGGGTTTTCATATATAAGAGGTAACTTGTCATTTACGTGAGGTTATTAACGATGGGTGAGTAGGGATGGAGGAATAAAATGACCATAATCTTCGATAATTAAGTTATCATATAAAAGTTAAGGGGAGCCGAATTTGATGAACGGACAAGTGCGCTTCCGTACGAGGATAAAATTAGGTAAAAGAATTACTTATCTATGGTTGGCCATGAATATCACTGTCGCAGTCAAAGGCGTTTGGGACGTGTGAGAGGCGTGTAGAAGTTTAATAGCATATAAATGCCATACAATCAACGGGTAATGGAAAGATGCGTAGTAGAATGGTACTCCCCATAAAGGTCCGGTCCATTTAGAAGGTCAAACATACATTTCAGTAATTAAATAGCCATAAACGATTGGGTGGATCCCCACAGGAAGATGCAATCGCTAAACATTACCTCGGAAATATCCGGTTATAAATTACGCACCGACGAGGCAATTTTAAACTTCGGTTATTAAAAAACCATAAATAGTTCAAGCCATGTCAAATTTATCGAAAAAGTCTTTAGCTGTCACATTAGGAGACGATTTAATTCTGGGGTAATCATATGCGGCAGTCCGTTCCACGGTCGGTAATTACTGTTGTACACATCTGTCAAGAAACTGACGAACGAAAGACGTTTTATATCTTCAGAACTGTTTATTGAAACCCATACAAGGAATAGTCTGAATCAATCCAAAATCAGATAATGTATAGAACAGTGGAACCATAATAGGTGATTAAGTTTGCAGGGACATGGCGAGCACATAGCCCCAGCAGTTCCTTGTTTTGTGCGTGAGGTGACAGGTATGTTTTACGCCACACTCAGTCTGAACAGAGCCGTCATACGAAGTGGAAGTGTGCAAACAACCTCAAAGGGTGAAATATTAACATGTTAGTGGCAGAATGATTTGTCTCTGGGAAACGTGTCTGTTGAACTGTGACAGTGTGTCGACTATCAAATTAATGACCAAGCGAAAAAGGAAAAAAGGGCGAATTGTATACAGATTCAATAAGGCCTCAAAGGAGTGTTTTAGAACCTACCTGAGGAATAATTAGCATAACTTCAAGTCAACAAAGGACACCGTTGAAGAGATGTGGCATCGTTTTATACATATAGTCAGGGAAGGCATGGAAATACATATACCAGAGCGGACAATAAAGGGGGAGAATGATCCACCGTGGACCATATGCGAAGTCAAAAGATTACTCAAAAAACAAAGGAAAATACACGCACGCTCAAGAAGGAAGGGGTGTCGCAGCGATTTAGAAACCTAAGCTGATTTAAGAGGACGTATTAAGAAAGTAATGCGCGAGGCCTTTAACGATTTTCACTCAAACTCTCTCTCTAAGAGTCTCATAGAAAACCCAAAGAAATTTTGGTCGTATGTACGGAAAGTTAATTGTACCAACAGCAATATTCCAGCACTAATTCGTGAAGGTTCCGAGGTTAATGAAAGCCGCGATAAAGCCAACGTACTAAATACTGTATTCAAAAATTCATTTACAAATGAAAATAAGGATAGTATTCCCGTTTTCCCACGCTGTGGCGAGTCGGTGATGGAATCATTACGAATAGATACTGCAGGTATCATTAAGCAATTAGAGCTCCTGAAGTGGGGGAAAGCACCGGACCCGGATGGAATTCCAGTAAGAGTATTTTCAGAGTATGCGGCGGAAATCGGGCCATTTCTGTCTGATATATTCAGTAAATCATTAGAAGAGCGAAAAGTACCTTCAGACTGGAAAATCGCGCAAGTAACTCTGATTTTCAAAAAAGGTGATCGAAGTGATCCTGGGAACTATCGTCCCATATCTATAACATCTGTTTGTAGTAGAGTTATGGAGCATATTATATGCTCGAACATTATGAATTTTCTAGATGACAACAAATCAACACGGATTTCGGAAGAAAAGATCATGTGAAACACAGCTGGCCCTATTCACACAAGACGTAATGAAAGTTATCGATGCAGGTTCACAAGTAGATGCAATTTTTCTAGATTTCCAGAAAGCCTTTGACACTGTGCCACACAACCGCCTTTTCGGGAAGCTTCGAGCGTACGGTATATCGGATCAGCTTTGTGAATCGATAAAGGATTTTCTAACTGGTCGGTCGCAGTATTTTGTCGTTGAAGGAGAAAGTTCTTCTAATCTAGATGTTACATCGGGTGTACCTCAAGGAAGTGTAATTGGACCACTTCTTTTCTTAATTTTTATAAACGATCTCGGAGACAAATTGAAAAGCCTTTTTAGATTGTTTGCTGATGATGCGGTTATTTATAGGGAAGTAAGAAATTTGGCCAATTGCTTAGAAATTCACCGTGATCTGGATGTTATTTTGGCTTGGTGCGCTGAGTGGCAACTTACTCTAAATTGTAAAAAGTACAAGACAATGAGCATAACTAACAAAAAGAATCCAATTGTTCAGAAATACGAGTTAAACAATTCAGTTATTGATATTGTCGATTCTATGAAATATTGGGGAGTAACGGTACAAAAGAATATGAAATGGGACACACACATTAATTCGTTAGTAGGTAGAGCAAATTCTAGGCTGCGATTCATAGGTCGAATTTTGAAAAATTGTAACGAACAAACAAAGGAGATAGCCTACAAATCTCTTGTGCGTCCACATTTGGACTATTGTTGTGCCATTTGGGATCCGTTTCGTAAGGGGTTGGTCGAAAGTATAGAGTAAGTACAGAGAAGAGCCGCTCGATTCGTGACCGCTTGCTACAGTCCTTATGAAAGCGTCACAGAACTGATTAGTAGACTAGGCTGGGAGTCTCTGGTAGATAGACGACACACGTTTCGTTTAAACGTATTGGTAAACATGCGTACTCCCACTTTCACTTTTGAGTGTAATGAAATACTTCTTCCACCAACCTATTTGAGTCGGAAGGACAGAAAAGATAAAATTAGAGAAAAAAGGTGCCGGACTGATTCTTATATGAATTCTTTTTTCCCTCGTACCATTAGGGATTGGAATGCACAGCAAAGAGATTAGGTTTGGTGCTGAGCACCCTCTGCCACCCACAATTTTGTGAATTGCAGAGTATGTATGTAGATGTAGATGTATAGAAATTGCTGCTACAACAGAAATGCATGTGTGGAACCAGTGGATAAAAGAGAGTCGCACATAGCGAAAATCGGATATTGGACTGCACAATGTGACTGCAGCGCGGGCTGAACGCCATTTTCTCTTTATAGCCGTTATCGACAGAACAGCTTCGTCGACTGGCTCGACGTTGGGGCACTGCAACGTGTGTGGACATGACGGTTCGACGCCCTTTGCTAAAGGCTGGACTGGTGGCATAGTAGGAAGGATATGGGGAGTCTGCCCCCTATAATTAGGTCACGCGCTCCGCCCCCTTGCGGCTGCTTCCCCTATAATTATACGCCACCGCCCTGTCATTATCTACCTGGCTGCCGGCGCCGCTTACTGTCATTATCTTTGTAGGTCACGCGCCAAGCCCCCTGCAGACACGACGGCGCCTCTTACCGTCATTATCTTAGTGTGCAGGCCGCTTCCCCTATAATTAGGCGCCCGGCCGAATGTGCGGTCTCTGGCCTATAATTATCTACCTGACTCTTTGTAGGTCACGCGCCACGCCCCCTGCAGACCGACGGCGCCTCTTACCGTCATTATCTTTGTAGGTCACGCGCCGCGCCCCCTGCAGCCGCTACACCTATAATTAGGCGCCACCGCCCTGTCATTATCTACCTGGCTCTTTGTAGGTCACGCGTCCCACCCCTGCAGCCACGATGGCGCTGCTCATAGTCATTATCTTGGTGTGCAGGCCGCTTTATAAACCACCCGCCTACCGCTTTCTCATCAGTTTGCAGCTATGCCTCGTCTAGTGTTGTTGTTCTCCTCTGTGTACCAACTCAACGCTGGTGACTCGAAACGTTTGACGATAGGGTTATCGTCCAAACACGAGTTTGAACCTGTTGTTGTTCTGGAAAAAGTGGGACACAATAAAATTGTTTTAACATACTACGAATGGAACGTCCTGATCCGGGAATTGGACGTAGTGTCCGAGTTATTCAACGCCAGCACCGACAGCATCTCACTTGGTGAGCACACCGTCTCCTGCCGAACGATTGCCGGGGTGAAGACTGTTTGTTTCCACCTTAATGACGATCCTGCCAGCGGTGTCTTCTTCGGCCAGTCTACTTGGAGGAACTTCGTCGACGCGCAGCCGGCCGTGACCAACGCCTTGACCATCAAGCAGAAGTGGGGCTACTTGGTGGCACGATATTATACTGAGTTTGTGGACATTCTAGCTAATAAAGTGCTACGAGACTTCAATATGGCTACAGTGCAAAAACTGATTGACATACACATTAATAATGTTCGAGTAGCTCAAGTGACACCCAGTTCATCATTGGATTATGCCCAATTAAGACTTGAACTCATTGCATATAAAAATTTGTTAGTATCTGATGATGTAAATAATATTGTAATTAAGAATTATGAACTTGGATATGATGTTTGTGGACCTTATTAAATACATGTATGTGAAATGTCTGAATAAAATAACATATATTATTTGATTTTATTTCTTTTTATTTCACCCACCATTGTGCAATTAAAAATACATTTTCTGCTGCGCACATAGCATTACAAAATAAATGAGCTTTACAAAGTTTGATCAAATTATTTTCTTGAGTTCTTGTATTGGCGGGCATCCGAAATCTTCTATATTGTAGCAGTCTTTCTTGCGGATAATTTTCTGGAACCATCGAGCCTTCTCTCGTCCTTTAACGTAAATAATGGAGTCATCTTCATTGGTGATTGCATGTAGAATAGTACATAGTTTACTAAAGGTTACACCATCAGTGTTCCAAGGTATTCCATGGTAATTATTTGTCAACCATTGGACTGTTGGCTCATCACCTCCACGTGATGGTGAAGATTCAGAAATGCAATGTGTAGCGATGATATTGTCAGATCGTATTACACACACAGCAACTTCTTTGAAAATGAAGACACCGTCCTTCGTCTTGAAGCCCTGTGCATCCAGGAAGATGGTCGGCATGGTAATGAGCTGGAACGTCGGGGTGCTATCCTATTTTATGTCAGCTTCCGCACCACACCAGTTAGAGGTACATATTCTACAACACGATCGTGCAAGATCAAGCAGTATGCAGACGTGTAGGCAGGGAAATTTTCACTGTTATCAAATTCCATACGTATATCTACAGGTCCTGTCTTAACCGTTTCATTTTGTTGTAAACAGTCAATTACAACTAGAGGTGCAGTTGCATCAATTTCTTCACGTTTTAGTAGTGGTGAGGGATGATCATGTTCATAGTAAGACTGCTTGAATCTGGCATACTTGTCATACAGTACAGTTGTTCTGTTTTTCTTAAAGTCTAAATTCATGTTCTCGTAAGGAAACGCTACCTCGTTATGGAAAACTTTGGCATTACATAGGTGGCAGTGGTCAAATTCAGCTGCACTTTTTTCTGTGTTACGTTTCCTATTTACTTGAAAACACAGAACTACTGTCCTAGGTTTCTCCAGTTGGGTTGTTGTCTTCAAAGTCCAAACTTGTGTCTTGCTTATGGGAAGTACAGGATATTCAAGAAGGTCCCAACTTCTGAAATGAATACGTAGTGGTTTCCCATTTTCAACAATCTTAAGCAAAGCTAGTTTCTCTTTGTCGCCTACTTGCACGTGCGGCATCACCCACGCGACTTTACTAAGGCTGAATTTGCTGTTTTGAGGATTTGCATTGGCTTGTATGTATGAATTTGTGTCATCCATAGCACGTATCAGGACTAGTTCTTGTTTTACATTTGCAAGTATCCTTTTATAGTCTTCACAAAAACCTAAAAGCATACTCAATGGTATACATACATCAAAGTGACCATCCCCAAGATCGCGCGGACTCCATCCTGTATTGTTCAGCACCCCAATTTGTTGAGGATCGCCAGAAATTAGCGTCTTATTGTGCTTGTGATGCCAACGTTTCTATTTCGATCAATTTCATGTCCATTAAGTTCTAGACGAATTTCTTCAAACAGGAATGCAATAGCATTGGTTGTGAGAAGTGAATTTGTTGCTCCAGTTCCATCTTCTTTGACGAATCTACCTTCAATATGCAGGTAACTTTCGCTCGGCACTGTATATGTATCTTGGTTCAGAATAGGTATTCGAATCTCGTCATTGTTATTAAATGTGGATGGAGTATGCGGTTGATGAGTCAGGAACTGTTTACGAGTCAGTGATTCATCGAATTCCACACTAGAAGTTATATCAAGTAGTTCATCCATTCTTTACGGTATAGCCTAACGACTGTAGGAAGAGCACGTTAGCAGGTGTTAACCGTTTCACTGTCGGTTCACGACTGACCAACTGCACGAGTTTGTCGCTTCTGGTTATAACGAGCGCCCATTCTTTATATGTAGTCTCAAAGTAATGGTTTCTCCTCTGAAATCAACCAATTCTCCGTCCTGGTCTACAACTCTAATGTGAATATTATTGAGTGTTTTCACCTTGATGGGTAGATATATGACATTAGCAGGTACTTCTACATCTTATAAACCTGGCGGTACTGTTGGAAAAAACTCGTTTAGTGTATGGCCCAACTTTATCGTTCGACGTAATTTCCTGTACACACACTGCACTCTATACGTATGGCGTTAACTGTGAATATCTGCACAGTGTAGTCTGATAAATGAAATCCAGGTTTTAACACACGTTTCGAAAAAACCTAGCAATGATCCAATTGAGTTTGGTTTACTGAAGTCAATTTCCACAGGGCGTTGTATCTCACACTTGAGCGAATTGTTGTTTTCTCTAATAACCAATTTCTCGTTATTTGTCTGTTAAACTAAATAATTTGCCAAGTCGTCAATATCGTATGATCCTGTGGGTATATCAATCACCCTTTTCTTCAAGTAATGAAATTTGCAATTTGACTCGTCAATGTTCGGGATCGTCACGCATGAATACACCTCGAAAATGAGGTATACGCAGACGCTTTACATATCTATATATATCCCCGTCCGTCAGCGGCTGGACAGAGTTTTTTTTTTTCTTCAATCCTGATCCGTCTTTTCTGTGTGGTTTCAAATAAAGTCCTTTGCCTTTCAAGCGCAATAGCTTCCATAGTTTCATTGTGTCGTTTCTCCTCAGCCAACTGCTTTTTAGCTTCTATAGCTGCTTTGACAGCTCTGACAATACCCGAGACTCCTCCTGCAAGAGCTCAGCAGCCGACAATCCTGCAAAAATAGGTATTAAAGGAAGGATACCACCCTTCTTCTCCTTCTTTTTCTGTTTAATACCTTCACCCAGCTTCATCTTAGCACGCATGGTTCTGTTTACTAGAAAAGCAGCAGCTCGTTCACCAAACTTTGCGTCTTTAGCCTTCATTCTGTTTGAAGCCTTTTCCACGAGAATACGATCAGCATTACGTCTGTCAGCACCCTAAGCATATGCAATGTCATGCTCCCTGCATGCTGCATCTAGTTGATTGATCCCCGTCTGACCAAGTTTCAACCGTTTTTCCAGTTTTGTCCCAGGCCCACAAAACTGGTATGTACGTATGTGTGCCTCAAATGGCATTTTATCGATGAGCTTGTTTAAGAAGCCGCGACCCTTCTTCTTCTTCTTCCTCGTACCAACCAACCAACCAAAGTACCTCTTGCTGGGTGAAATACTAAAGCCCATTAAAGAAATTCAGTATTTGACATTTAGCGATAATCAATGTGTGCCTCCGCCTAATGAAGCTCTACCAAATTCAGTGTTTGTGTTTTGAAGATGTTTCGTGCGAGAA